>CP053133.2:4177500-5377500 GCA_022674325.2 Grapholita molesta | reverse complement strand
AATGGCTTTGGTCGCGACAAGCTCCTTGTGTTACTCGGTCGGATCGAATGTCCTAACCGCAAACGTTTATTGTTATTTTACCTTATCTTGTTGAATATCAACCGTATGTTGATACGATGACGCGTGGGTTGTAAGGGTAAATTTAATCTCTTGAATCACGTGCATCATTGATGTTGATTGCTTTTTAAATTTGTGGTTTTACTAGCAAACGAGGTGGTAAAACTCAATCTTAAATTAAAACGGGAAAACTGTTTCAAATTTCAATTCAAACCAAATCGGTTTGAGTTTAAATTTGGAAAAGGAAGGAAGGAAGGTACCGCGTAGTGCCAGCTGGGAGAGAACCTACGGGTGTAGTAAGAGCAGCGTCTGTCAAAATTATCTGTCAAGACTATGGCAACTCTCCCACCTGCCCAAAATGGTACAAGTCATATTTGGGGTATGGTGATGAACGATGAAATATGAAAGGAGAAGCCTTTCTGGAGTCTTATCTTAAAGTTTTCTTAGTAAAGCTTAAATTTATACATTCTAATATTTCTAATTGCAATTATCCAATAGTCCTCCTTCACGCGATCTTCTTGCCTTTAATACACTCGGCGTCAAAAAAATCGCACCTCGCGCAAAATTCGTTTCAAGCAAATATAGCTCTAATCTTATTCATCGTAACCTATCAATATTGGTATCATTTGAAAGCACAATTATAGCCCTTTAAGAAAACATGTCTACCATTTTCTTAAAATCAATAATCGCCAATCTACGGTGGTTACAAAAAAAAAAGGATGGGGATTCGATTTGAATGGGTCCCTAGGTGTGCTACCCTAGACGAGTTTAAAAGGGGGGGTAAAAGTGACATATGGGTCATTCGCTCTCCAGAGGTCACCGAGGACACTACGAAACACCTGCAGAAAGAAAAACCTTTAGAAAATGGATACGACACCAGAGGAAGCAGCTCAAGTAGTGGCACTGCTGCTGAACGGACTTCGGCAGTATCAAGTTGCTGCACGCTTAAACTTAAGCCGTTTCCGGGGCGACGAGTCTTGTTGCGGTTCCTGGAGACTGGCGGCTACTTCAGGAGGCCTGGATCTGGCAGATGACGTTGCACCACCGTTAGAGACGAGCGGTACATTGTACCGACTTCCTTGCGGAACCGCTTCCTGACCGCTGCTGAACTGCAGATACTGCTTAGAGCATCTCAAAGAACTGCAGTAAGCGTCTCCACAGTCAGAAGAAGATTGCGGGAGAAGAAACTGTTACCCCGAAGAGCTGCCACGGGCCCCCAATTGAAGCCACAGCATCGAATTGCCAGAAGGCAATTTACCCAAGTGCACGAGGATTGGACGTTGCAGCAATGGAGGAATGTCCTCTTCTCCGACGAGACGAGGGTGTGCCTTTACACGAATGGCAGACGCAGGAGGGTGTACAGGAGGCAAGGAGAGCGGTTCACACCAGCCTGCACCGAAGAAACTGTCAGCTACGGGGGCGGCTCGTGCATGTTCTGGGGCGGCATTTCCGTGGACGGCAAAACGGATCTCGTCTGCGTCTCCCGCACTGGTGGTGGTCGCGGTCAGGGATCCTTGACTGCTGGCCGTTACATTACGGAGATCTTAGAAGAACATGTGGTCCCGTACACTGGGTTTGTTGGTCCTGGCTTCCAATTTATGCACGACAACGCCCGTTGCCACACTGCATTGATTGTGCGGGACTACCTGCGTGAGGTCGGGATCACCGTAATGGAGCGGTCAGCAAGGAGCCCCGACCTGAACCCCATCGAGCATCTCCGGGGTGACTTGAAATGACGTGTTCGATCGCGGGATCCTGCTCCAGCCACCATAAACGAGCTGGAAGCCGCAGTTATTGAGGAGTGGAACAATATTCCTCAAGAACGGATCGTGACACTAATCAGGTCCATGACTGATCGCCTGGAAGCTACGCGGAGGGCCAGGGGAGGAAACACTAGTTTTAAGTTTAGTTTTAAGTTATTTTTTTCTTTATTTGTTGATTTTATTGTCTTTATTTTTTTTGTAATTTTATCCAGAATACACGATGATTTCTTTTTCCAGTAAATTTTCATTTTTTTGTGAAAAATGTCATGAATTTTATGGCATTTTCCAATAGAAGGTTAAATTACCTTTCAAATAAGGCCACATAGTCATACTTTTCCTTACATAATATAAGGGTTAATACCGCTTGAACGCAAACGGTTGAGATGTGCGATTTTTTTGACGCTGAGTGTATAACAAAGATAGATCATTTTACTCGTAGTGTAACATTTGAAAAATATAAGTAATTTTATGTACTTAACGTAGTGGCAAAGATGTACATAGATTTTATTATGCCAACAAAAAGGAGATATGTATTTTTTTTTTCACTGCCGTTTTACCAGTCTATAATTCCAAATACCTGACCAGTAGTGACCACAGACAATTAAACCTAAGCTCATGATAAAACAGGAGAGAGGCTATTACGCAACTGACGTATCCAGTTCCTGCGGACGCTCGATAGAAAGTGGTCTGGGACCACATAAGTCTGCTGAAGGGAAAGGGATCGTTAGCAAAAACATCCGTCGGAAAGAAATCTAGAATGGTTTTTGATGAGGGGAGTGAACGGATAGACACTGTACAATATAATAGATATAATGTTACATTTGTCTTGGACCTTTCTCTTTGTGTTTTCCGAGATCATTCATGGATTCGGTTGGAAACTTGGGAATGAATTCCCTTTTAGCGATTACTTTACCTAATCATTTATCTTTCGCATTCATGGTAATTAATTCATTAAAAACAAGGTTTTATATCTGCAAAATAATGCTTTTATGGACGCGTAAGGTTATCATTAGTGTGAATAAAATGGGTCATCTGCCAAGCGTGTATGTAGAACAACAATTCTTGTAATAACCTGTGATTGTAAACAAAAAACAACATTTACAAGGAATATCAATATCCAGTGCATTCATGTTAATCAGGAAAATCATCTCATAACCTCAGTGACCGATGATAACCGACTCCATATCTAAGAATAACGTCATTAAGTCACGTTCTGATGTCGTTAATCAGAATAATCAGAGGAATCTCGCCTTATATATGTGTATTCCAGAATTAATATGTCTGATATAGAAGATTTCCTTCATTACATCCAACCTTTTGGAACCAAGGAACTTCGTTATCGGCACGTTTTAATATATTATAATAAACGTGTAGAGGTTCTAAGATTAGCTGGTATTTGCATATATAAGATATTTTGAATAGGCGCCGTGTGCTATACCAAAACCGAAGGAATGTCTTGTGTGCCGCTGATTGAAGATATCGAGACCATCTTATATGCGAGGATAACAGATTAATATTCATTAAAGCTTATCAAACCTAATGCTAATCGTTGAAAATAGATTGTCTCTTTTTGTTTTTTGAAAAAATTACGTGCCGTTTTTATGATGCAGATTGAAAGGGTTGTTAATAAGGTTGATATTTGATACTTAGAAAAAAAAAATTATCAGTAACATCCGTGTGGCATTCGATATTCTCAACCTGTATAATTAAATTCTATATTAATATTGTATCTATATTATTTGCGCAAGTATTTCTGTATCTTATACTTCTTCATGCTTGAACTGTAGATCCGATTAAAATGAAATAAAGACACACAAATGAATACAGTAGGATAGTATTAAACTGTGTACTGCGGCGCTACCGCGAAACACGATATTCGTAAATTCCGGACGATTGATTTTTGACGGTACCGCCTCTGTATAGTTTAGATCACAAAAAGTTTGATTCGATTTGGTAACATTAAATCTTCTTGCACTATACTCTTCGGATTCTGACTGCATTTAAGGAAGCTTCCTAAGGAAAGAAGTTTACGGCCAAAGCGATTTCCCACGACTAGGCTTTATTGGCATTGGACTTTCATACTGACAATATCCACTAAAGTTGGTACTGAAACTACCTATTTATGATAGAAGACGTTCGAAGGCAGAACTTCAAAATATGCCCAAATCAGCATCTCCGCATTCCACCGTTTGCGTGCGCGCGCGGCGCCGTCTCGGCGAGACTGCTGCGGGATTCCCGACCAACTTAAACATACAACATATTAACAACCTTATATCTATCAGGACACGGTACAATGTAGTGCACGACTTTGTCATGCTAAATAGTCAAAAGGCTCTTCCAATTCGGCTTTTTTTACAACAGTGACAAAGCTTATTTCGATGTTATATGAGATTTGGCGCCACAAATCGCATTAATAACACTGATATATGATGTAAACATGTTCTAGAAGCGATATTAAAGCAAATAAGTTAACGATTATGGAGTTTCCTACACAATTCATGTTTTTATCAACTTTACTTACATATTTAGAAATATTATTTTACGCCACAATCGCGTATTGTACGACCATTAAAATTTCACAAAGAAAGTTTATAACGAGGCAGGGAGTGATTAATTTGTATATTAAATAGTAAAGTGTCACGTGAGAATTCATGTCGTGACCCGTGTGTACTATTTTCTATTTTCGCATAATTAGTGCTAAATTAATGATGTATTACAATTTTACAACATATATAGCATCAGTTATTGTTTTACTGAGCTAAGCGAAGCTCAGATTTTTTGTATAATGTACTTTTTAAATGGCGCCGGTTATATTGTACACTGCAACGTAAACGCGAAGATAGACAAGCAATGAATAGGGCAAATTTAAATAATTATAAGTTGTACTTATATACGTGGCGGCGCGTTTATACAAGCCGATTCCCGCCGGCTTGACTAACTTTACTACAGTTCAACGGCTTTCCTTGGGCTCCTGAAAAAAAGGCTAAGACATATCGGCTCCGTGTTGCTTAAGAACAAAAATGACGCGCCGCTACTGTTATATACTTTTAGTTTTTTTAGTCATGTTATAAAAGTTTTTTGATAGTTTATGTTACTATTTGAAATCAGATACAAATTAGGCCTTAAAATACTGTTAATAAAAAAATTTCATTGACATTAAGTCAATGACGATGGCGATTGGCGCTGAAATAATAGACTAGAATAACAATTTCTTGGAATATATTAAATATAGTCTGTCAAACCAAATAGTCATCAACTCATCAGTAATAGAAGAAAACGACTATACTCATCCCTATGACAGTTTAAGCATAAGAACTGAAACAGTACGATTTTCTCTGTCTATACTATGGCCTAAGATCTCCGGTGTTTATCCCTATTGGTATATGTATCTTTTTTTTTTTTTTATACCACAAAGGTGGCAAACAAGCATGCGGCCCACTTGATGGTAGGCGTTATACACAGATGAATTTCTAAAAGGTTTATCGGACATTTTAGTCTCTAAATATGGTCAGGATAACTCTGGCAAAATTATTCGGTTTCCTCATGTTACACAGTGTATTACTTAAATTAAGTAGCACCAGTAGTCGTTTATTTTGATCTTATTTATGATTCTATATTCACTATAAAAGTGGATTTGATTATGACTGACATATTTTGTTAAAGAATGCCGATTCGGTGAATAATTTAAAAGGCGTGATTAATGTTGGATTGAATATAAACAAGCTATAAAATCCGGCCCGAAGTGGGCTTCTGCATTAACATATTTGGCATTCTACATTTTGAACTTCGTCTGTTTCTTTTATAGTCGTAGCAAGGCTTTTTGTTAGTGGACTAAGTTAAAATATATCATAGCCTGCTTTTGTGTCCCACTGCGCGCTAGTCTCTATTTATCTTCCAGACTTCTTCTTTGCCCTTTCCCATTTTATTTGGAGTTGGCTCTCCGTATCATACGTATTTATGTACTACACTATCATATATGTATTGCCTCTATGTAAAATGCGTTCAACTCATATCGACCTGATGCTATTGGTTATTGCTATCAAAAGCTCGCTTCATTAGTTGAATAACTCACGGAGCTTAAATTGAATTTTACCTTCCCTTTATTAGGGAGATTACCAATACGTTTGTATGAGCAATACCGAAATTCCTTAGTCATTAATACTTAAAAAAACATTCACAAACTTAAGCAAAGGTGTGGTTTTCAATATTTAGAGCTTCTGCAGACTTGTGTTATTAACAAAACATGTTATCTAATGCGATTCAACTTTTTGGTGTGACAGATAATCTTGCTCTAAAATGCTAACGCCTCATAGTTTTGTCGTAAACATTTTTATGGCATGTTTTTTTGTAGATAATTTTGCAAATAGGTACCTACATTATGTTTTCGATATTTGTTTTCGTTATTTAAATTGGTTCGATGTCCTTGAATTTTGACCCTAAGTATTGCTAATTTATAGACAAAGATAAACACCTACATAAAACTGTTGTTTTCTTGTTTTACCTGTTGCAATAAATGGCAAAACTTCAATCAAAAAATTCGCCTGAATATAATGATTAACATAATCCTTAAAAGGAAACGACTCGTATGTGTCCTTGTACTTAATTTAATTTGTATACTTACTAGTTTCATCTAAACTTAAATGCTATGCTTATTGTTATATCCGGCTTTAAAATTAGATCGTTTGTTTTTGTTAAGACAAACTTATCGTTGATTATTTTTTTTAAGTAAACAGTAACACTGGAATTAAGCAGACAGTAAGTACGAATTGCATGTAGGTAGTAGTAGCTTGTGTCCTAAAAAGCGTTACCATTTCGCTTATTAACTACAAAAATAATGATAATAAAACAATACTTTCTATTCTACTTCTTATTCTCCCTGATACCATGTTTTTATAACAAATTGTTTTTTTATAAATGTGATCAAAATGTTGGTTCTAACTTAAATTCTATAAATTAGATGTTGATGAGTGTGACGAGGAACCTAATTGCGCTAATTTTGACAAATGATTTTCGCATAATAGTACCCTTTTTAACCTTTTTTGTAAAACATGGTAGTCCTGGGCCCGCGACATGCATGTCTATTGTTTACGTTAACAAGATCAAAGGAATCTGATTAGTCTAATTAGAAACCAGATAAAGCGAGGGAATTTTTCACTTTCGATGTACGTATGACTATTGTGTTCCGTAGGAAAAATGGCTTTTTTCCTTACTACTAATCGTTGCATGTGTAATACTGGGAGGAGAGAAATGCCCATTTACCGGCGTATAGAGATGATGCTAGAAGTAGCTTTATTCATTATTTATCAGAAACAGGTACATATTTGCATTCCAGGATAACTTTACCAATATTGAATACAATTTAGCTTCAATCTGTGTTTAACTTAGAAAATAAAAACTAATTTAAATTGCTTTAATTATATACAATAATCTTTGACCTGCCTGAGTGTCTAGGTACAGTCGCCATCACAAATATCGGAGCTGTGGAGGTAGTCACAAATTTCGGAACATGCACTTTATTGAATTGACAATAGAGGCGTTGTTCCGATATATGTGACCAACTCCAAAGCTCCGATATATCTGAAGGCGACTGTACATTTATCCATATCAACATTTCTATATTTTAAAATTTTCAAGAGTAAAAATTGTAAAAGTATTACTTTTGTGGCACGTATCTAAATTCTTACGAAGGAACTAGGTTTTGTATCCAAATTAGTTACATATAATATGTTTATTAGTTTCATATAATATGATATATTGTGTATTTATATACTGACGAGATCACATAAATTCGCAGCGAGAACATTAACATCATCTTGCAATTTTCGGATGTTATATAAGACTTTATTGTGGCTATTAGAATAACAATGTGTTTGACCTCCACGGTGATATAAATTCATTATTGGTCGACGTTGATTTGTTATTTGCTACCGAGTTACGAAATCACCTTTAATATCGAGTGTAAAGTTTCCATTTCATTTCATACATAAATTATTAACTAAACTTAAACTGTCTAACTTATTGGACCCGGGTATGTCCTTAAACTACGTCCAACAATGAGAGGTAGGGCACAGCGTTGACCATCACGCTTGAGTCTGGGGCAGCCCAACTGGGGAAGTACCTCCTCCTTACAGAAGACCACAGCCATAATAGCACTGCCACCTTTCAGGTATGTAGTGTTGTGTTCCTGATGGTGAGTAAGGTTCCCAGAGCTCCAACCCCCCTTAAAGGCCGGCAACGCGCTTGTGACTCCCCTGGTGTTGCGAGTGCCCATGGGCGACGGTAATTGCTTGACACCAGGCGATCCGTCTGCTCGTTTGCCGCCTATGTCATAAAAAAAAAAAAAAACTTATTGTAACTATCTTGCATTATATCAAATAATTATAATAATGGTCACCTATATCGTTGATGGTAAATATCTATCTTGTATGTACTTTTTACCACACCCGCTCGGATAAACGATAATTTACTTACGATATTTAATTGTTTATTTAGTACGATTTTTTTTTATGACATAGGCGGCAAACGAGCAGACGGATTGCCTGGTGGTAAGCAATTACCGTCGCCCATGGGCACCCGCAACACCAGATGAGTCACAAGCGCGTTGTCGGCCTTTAAGGGGGGTTGGAGCTCTGGGAACCTTACTCACCATCAGGAACACAGCACTACATACCTGAAAGGTAGCAGTGCTATTATGGCTGTGGTCTTCTGTAAGGAGGAGGTACTTCCCCAGTTGGGCTGCGCCAGATTCAAGCGTGATGGTCATCGCTGTGCCCTACCTCTCATTGTTGGACGTAGTTTAAGGACATACCCGGGTCCAAAATTCGTATTTACGTTTAATATTTGTCTATTTTTCTCTCGTGTAAACACATCAAACGATGACCAAGGTTGTAGACTCGACAATATTTATCCCACTAACGATCAGTCCTTGCACGAGAAGAAAATAAAAACTTTACTACCTTACATAATTAATGTAAAAAAAAAAACGAAAATCCATATCCGCTCCGCCCCTCGAATTTGTATTGAACTGACACGCCAAGTATTGTGATGGTAGCAGATAATATTGTCGCCGAATTTCATTAAGATTAGGATCAGAACATAGCATTATTATAGCATTGGTGTGACGCAATTTCAGATTAAAATCAGGTTAAGAATTTTAATAGTTTGGGTAGACCATGCGTGCTTAACATTTGTAGTGTTTTGACTTATCTCTAAAACTTTATCTAGCAGTTTATTTACTGGCACACAGTAATGGGGGTGTACAATGTTTCAAAATGCACGTGAAAAAGTAGCTAAAGGACTACTAAGGCTATCCGAATCTATAGTTTATAAACTATAGGTACATGTAGATGTACACAGTACTTACATGTACTACTGCTCTAGAGGACTTGTGGCCAGGACACCTGATCCATAAAAGACAATATATACACAATAACTTTGTTACCACTTACAAATACTGAATCAAATTCTTTAGATCATCGACCAAGTAAAGACGTCTGAAGCGAATGCCATACTTCATCATGTCTACATTATTTAACATTACCTCTGCATCTTCCATTTGAGCTGGCATCCGCGTCAAGTTTCTCACGGGAAGCGAGCGCCAACAATAAGCGGCCTCGACACTGACAATCAGATGATAACCCGACCACTTTCCACTTTCCCGAGCCTTCCCACAACGCGGATTCGTGAAAAGTACAGAGACGTCTGTGGAAATGTGTACCACTACTACGAGTCACTTGCATCTGTATCTGCCTCTCCTGCATATTATTTAGAAAGGTTTTTGGACTTTTTTGGAATCAATTTAATGGTCTCACATAAAACCAGAGGCTTCTGCGAAAATTTGTGAAAAATTAAAATTGAAAGAATATTTATGTAAGGTCAATGTGGATAAGACCGTCTACTTGGAAAGACCGTCTACCAACCAATTTCCTACATTATCTCATAGGTAATTAATGTCATATGACGGACTTCCCTTAAAAATATAGTATGCCGGTCTTACATTGACCTTACAATGTAAATTTTAACGTTTAGTTAATTCTATGTCAAAGGATAATGTATTGAGTATATTTAGCAACATTGGTAGTTACTAAATATTTGACTATGACTGTACCTGGACCTGGGTAGGTCCTTAAACTACGTCCAACAATGAGAGGTAGGGCACAGCGAAGTACCATGATACCATCACGCTTGAGTCTGGAGAAGCCCAACTGGGGAAGTACCTCCTCCTTACAGAAGACCATAGCCATAATAGCACTGCTACCTTTCAGGTATGTAGTGTTGTGTTCCTGATGGTGAGTAAGGTTCCCAGAGCTCCAACCCCCCTTATAGGTCGGCAACGCGCTTGTGACTCCCCTGGTGTTGCGGGTGCCCATGGGTGACGGTAATTGCTTACCATCAGGCTATCCGTCTGCTCGTTTGCCACCTTTTGTCATAAAAAAAAAAAAACGACGTCGTCGTACCGTTAAAGTGCAGATCACTAAAGTCTTTGAAATGAACAGCGGGTTTGTTTCTCGTAAAGCGTAGTTATTAAGGTGGTTTCACTATTACTTCCATAAATCACCATAATAGCCTACAATTCCTAACTCGCGCCGCTTTTTCATCTATCGAGAATTTATAGTAATGTGTCGGGAGATCATAACTTACGGCCACTTAGACTTAATATCGGCAAGGAACATCCATCTCAGTTACTAACGCGACACTTGTGCTAAATATGTCAGGTTTCACTTATGAAAATATCTAAGACCTTGTAATAAAGTATAACTTTCCATACAATTACTTTTAACTGCCCATGTTTAATTAACATAGATACCCTTTCTTGAACGATAAAGCCATTATGGTTTAGTTTAATACCGGACGTTGCAAATACTTGAGAAATGAAAATGTGTTTCACACGTTTTGTGAATAATTCGTAATCAAATGCTAATAAACCTTCGAGTTTGATCATTATCTGTTACTTGTGAAAGGTAGGATAAGGTACGCGATATTAAATAAAAATAATATTACGAGTACGTACTGTAAAACCTATCAAATTCAATGTAATTTATTGTAAATTAAAGGATGGAATATTGATAATGCCCCATTCCTTCTCGCTTAGTTCTTCGAAACTTCTTTTTTTAGGCTTTAAACAGGCGCGGATCAAATCTTCAAAAAAGGTTGGTAACAGCCACGAATTATGAAGACCAAAGGCATAGCATTTAATATCATTACTCATTATCATGTCGATAATTTAATGTCAATTAGGCTCTTTGAAAGTCTGACGTCACAAAAGTCGATTAAGGTTGTGGGCATGCCCATCGTGCCCACAACAGTGGATCCGTCCGTTAAAATTATCCTGTGTGCTTTTATCCACTTCAAATGTTCCTAATGAGTTGGTAGTATTTGTATTTAAAGGCGTTTACATCCCAAGCCACAAAATGTACAGTTTCTACCGATTACAGTTGCAGATTACACATAGGTTTGTTTTCCTTGCCGCGGCAGGTGCTTTACATTTCCGTCCACATTTCAACACCTAATCACTGCACGCCGGTACCTGCACATTTTCTCGGTTGCGTTACGAATACGATCACTTATACTTATCTACTATTACAGTAGTCCATGTAATCTACGCCGCTTCGCTACTGCATTGAATCATAATAAAACCGTAGAGGTATAATTAGGATAACACAAAAGCGTAATTTTATAGTATGCGAGCGTTTTAATAAGAAATGAAATTCTTTAAATATTTTGTACAAAGTTACACAAATTGAAAACGAAGTTATACATGAGATGACTATAAATAAATATAATTGGCGTGAGTTAGATGGAGCTATTAACAACTGATAGATAAATAAGTTATGTTATGATAAATACACAAACCAAGAATTATCAGCTTCGTAGGCAGGTTCATTTCACTACCGACTAGAATACGATGACTGTAACTGTTGATTGGTGAAACTCAAGCAGCAAATAATGCAGCTTCAATAAGCTGACTTTGAACTTCGAATCAATAACAATTGCCAAAGATAGAAACTTGCGGATTTAGCAAGCGATTTTAGGTATTTCAATATTATCACGTCATCTAAATTTATTGACTCCATTTAAAGAAGCAGGCACTAATTGAGGCATTATTATAAAGTTTATGCTACCATAACAATCATTGCTTCTCAAATAACATAGTTCATTACCATAAGAATCCTATGGTGATTTATTGCTTTTTTGGGCCAACACTTTTGGAAAATCCGACATACATCGAATGAACTTGAAAATTGCCATCAAGTTTAAATTTTTTTAGTGTGTCTGACTGATATATCGCGTCCGTCTCCAACATGTTTTTTCTTACTCGGTAAAACCAATCGATACACGATTGTTTGTTCGGTATCAGCGTAATTCGTCCCATTCGTTTTTCGTTCATTTCTTATGTCCGTCTCATTCTGTGTTCGTCACTCATTCTTTATTCGTCTCGATCGCTATATGTCCCTATCGTCTTAAGTACAATTATGTAACCTGTCTCTTTTTTAACAAGTCTTTTTCGTTTTTCGTCACGGTCTTCCTAGGACTATGTCTTTGTTTGTGTCTCTCTTTTTTGGTATCATTCGCACTTTATCTTTAGTCACTTTCGTTATTCGTCTCATTCTTTTTTTGTCTTTAATGGTAACTCGTTCCGTTCTTTTTTGGGCACGTTCGCTAATCGTCCCGTACTAGTAGGTCTTAGTTGCTATTCATATGTCCTCCGGATCGGAATTCATAAACAAATTGAAGTTTATATGTCCCGTACATATACAGAACGGAAAAATATGAGGGCCCTGAAGGGTCTGGGACTTAAGATACTTAAGATAGTTAATTTTTCTCAAGATAAACATTATTTCATATGAAAAAATAAGAATAACTGCATTCATAGATTTTGATATGCCGTCAATAATCGTCATGGTATTCGTTTACGATAAAATCATGGCCAACATCTTGAAACGCAAATTTTCTAATTCCGCAGCCACAAAAACTAAGAAAACGAGTACGAGCTGCCATTTCGGAACGCAAAACAGAAGTCATTTTCGAATTCCGCATGTCAAACGTTTAAGGTTAACGAAGGAGTGTACTGAGCGTCTAATATAAATTTGATTTGACAGTAACTTCTTAATCGCGTTTGCGTATCGAGAGGTCAAATGATGATGGGAATCTGATGCTTTATATAAACGGCAATCATAGTTTGAACTCTCGATACGCAAACGCGATCGAGAAGTTAATGTCACATAAAATTTTTGCTACACTTGCAATGAAAAACTAGTGTTTTAAATAAATAGTTTTATTTTCACTTATGCAACATAAACATTTATTCCTTTCCTATGAAACCTCAAAAAATTAAACACTCTACCGACCTCATCAGCTTCTCTACTAATAATTGGTCATTAAAACCGCAAGACGTCACATCTCATCAGTATAATAAACAACACGCAGTCTTTCTAGACATTCCTCAACTGTAATATTTTCAGCCATCAGTTCTTCTGTTACATATGTAATGGCCTCATCGACATTTATGTACCTCTTTCTTCGTTTTCTTTGCACTCCGACTTGGATTTGTGCTGCCCTTATCTCCTGATGTCTTCCTTCTTTTTTCAAAATGTCCAGATAATGGAACAATCCTTTGCTTTTCTCAGTTATTAAATTTAATCTATGGTGCCAGCCCTCGAGACTGTTACTCGTTCTGTGGCGTTGGCCGGCACAAGAAAAAACTGTGCATGAAATTTGGGTAAACCAAAAATTCTCCATGTAAAGTGAAAATAAATTCATGCGTTGACAGTCATGGGGGCTAATGCTTTCTATGTAACACCAAGCTTCTGGTATGTATTGTTCTGGTAAAAGAGCCAGCAACGTTGTCAATTTTACAATTTTCCTGCAATATTGATCTTGATTGATACCCAAATCTTTAGCTTTTCGCCATATCGCCTTTTTGTAATGGTATTGGCAACCCGTGACATTTGCGTTAGGGAATACAGCCAACACTGCATTCTTGATTGCGTGTTCGTAATCGCACTTGAACAGTAATATACTTAAAGAGAATTGTGTTTTTAATATGGAAAAGAACCGTTCGTACGTGTTCTCCTGTTTATTAGGCAGTAACCCAAAAACGACTGGAACGATACCATCTTCATCTCTTCGGCTTTTCAAGTCGCAGTGTAGTGTAAACAACTGGCAAAATGGGGCGGGTGTGGTTTTGAACGTACCATCAGCAAAATAAGAGTGATTATTACTCTTGATTACGTTCCTGAAATACGGAGTGGAGAAAATTATAATTCCATCAGTGGTTGCTCCGTTGTATATCATAAAATCCGTAGATATAATTCCTGGAATTTCAACTTCGGCAATTGTGGTAAACACCGTTTTGGACACGTTCAACAATTTTTTTCTGGCGTTGTAGAAACCATCTTTCTTTATTTCAAATAAAGGTATGGTATGGTCGGGAACTTGCCCTTTCAATTGCTGAACACATTCTTCGTAAATTTTTGTGACAGGCTTGTATTCAACTTTGCATCTAGATTTACATATATCCATTGCGGCGTCGATTTTATTTCTCCTGAAATCGGGAAAACATGTATGTTGACGTTCTCGTATAATTGTTTCCGTATCCGAAGACAAAGTAATTGACCCACTGCACATATATCTGCTCGTGCATCTCCATTTTGTGGAGTCTTTATTTTTAAGAGCAAAAGTGTATTGAAACCCATCTTTTAGCAGTTTTTTGCGGCCTCGCTTAGTTTCAATAAATTTTAAATTCTCACAATCGCTGTTCGAACTTGTATCTGAGTCCACATCCATAATGGAAAGATATATTTATTATTTTACTATCATTAATTATTCCATGGAATAGACTTCGTTGAAGTTTCTAAACATCTTGACAAATGCCAATTCTAACAACTTGAATTCGAGCGGAATTATCATTAAGTGGCCAGTAATATTAAGTACGCAGATTGTATAAATAGTCATACCTCCTTAGCATTTCCAAGCAAATGAACTGTCAGAATTCAAAGTGTTATTTTAGATGTCAGACTACTATGAAATTACATGAAATTATGACGATCACTCGGTCAATAAGATATAGGTAATTCAAAAAAATGAAAAATTCAAAAAAATGACGGAAAAAGATAGTTTCTACAAATAGTGACCGAGACGCAAAACGAATGTAACGAACTTAGAATTAGACTGAAAATGAATGAGACTAATTACGAATGTGACTAATAACGAATGCATGAAAAAAAATGAGACGAATAAGTGAATGAGACAAAAATCGAAAGGGAATAAGAAAGAATGAGTCCTAGGAAGACCGTGACGAAAAACGAAAAAGACTTGTTAAGAAAGAGACAGGTTACATAATTGGACTTAAGACGATATGGACATATATAGCGATCGAGACGAATAAAGAATGAGTGACGAATACAGAATGTGACGGACATAAGAAATGAACGAAAAACGAATGGGACGAATTACGCTGATACCGTTTGTTCGGTTCGCAAATTATTCTAATAATGTTAAATACCTACAGTTGTATCATAAAATTTTGTTTACCATCTTCCAAAGCTGATTTCATCTTAATTAAAACGAGCGGCTTCTTACATGTTGTATCTCATTAATTACCACATTATTAATGATGCTGCTTTGGTAATCAATGTCAGCCAAGTAACTATTAGATTACGCGTATTCTGTACATTCGTGAGGTCATTCTGCACGGTGCCGGCCGGTGCCGGGTCAAGTTCGGAACTTCCACATTTGCGGTTCGCTGGCGGCATCCGTTGACCTGGCGTGACCGGCACGGCCCGATGCGAGATATTGAGGACGGCACCTAGTTCATGACTCAGAGTTGTTTAGGATATGCAATGCTTTTGGCAATGGCATTGAAAGACGCTTGCAAAATTGTGGGTTGATAAAAAGAGAAATATTACAAGTTTTCCTGGCTTATATTTTTAACCTGCAATGGAGACTATGTCTTTACTAAGTGTGTGCTATAGAATTAAATTCAATAACTCACAATTTGATATGATAATGCCCTTTGTTGTAGCGTACCTTTTGTTGTGGCGTTATAATTAAATACAAGGTACTTGCGCGTACGATTTAAGCGTGGGCGCTTTATGATCAGATTACAATTTACGATTCGATATGATATAGCACATTACGAATTCTTTTAAATGTTACACATTTCATGTTTCTTTACTGCACTCTTATAAGTAGTTGGTAAAACATTGAACTATGAATTCAAAAACGATAATTTCGCCTTAGCTGCTATTTAATAAATTGTTCTTCGATTTATTTTCTATACGTAGGTTCATGTTCGTGACGTGTGTGTTATATAAGTTATAGTTAGGGACTAAGTATCAAATTTGGTATCTGGTATCTCAGCCGCCAGCCGGATGCTAGAAGGTATCTAACCATGAACTTTTAATTCGAGTGTTTTATTTTCTGCCTAGACTATTTGTACTGTTCCGATGTCTAGATAAGTACCCGTTACAAAACTTTATTTTATCATGTAGTGGTAAATTAATTTTCTATAGAATGCCACTGTAACCTCGATCAATCTTCAGTACATAAATAGCACCGGAAGAATTTGCAACAGCGCCATTATTACGATCAAAGATCGAATTCTGTGGTTCCATTGTTCTGCTCAAATCAAGTCAACCGACTTATAACATACGACAATGACCTCGAATGTCACTATGTAAGTCTATTAGATCATACATTACACAAATGGTTAGTGCGAGATCACAATCTCTGACCGTGAATGATTTAACTAATGTATTTTTAATTTAATCATACTTTTAACTTTGTTCACGCGCTAACAGATCAATTTGCACCAATTGTTATCCTATAACTATTGACCTTTGGTTTACTGCTGCCGCTTACTCTGATTTTGCAAGAAATGAACTTATTCTCTTTAGTATTATTTTTCACATTGATATCAAGTTTAGTTATCCTATTTAGCTTGCAAAAGTTTATGTATTTGTTTGTTTTCACAACCCATTTACTAGGAATTTTTTAAGTTAGTTTTTAGTCAATACTAAACAAAAAAGATTTGCATTGGAATCTTCATTGCTTTGAGTTTCTTGGTCTTCCCTTTTGTCAGTGTGGGAACCAAATAAGTACTCTTGTGAAGTAACAATTAGATGAATGAATTTCTACAAAACAATGAGCTCAAACCATTTGTTTAGCATAAAACTAATGACGGTTAAAAAGGAGTTGTATATTGAGAAAGTATTGGCAAACACCTACAAAGAAATGATGTAAAAGGGGTTAATATTCATTTTCATTAGTTATAGTGACTTTCAATTGTTTGCATGTGTGTCAAAAATATTTAATGAAATTTTTTACTTATCAAAATACAAATAAACATGTTAGTATTTAGTTTCATTCATGGGATAATTCCGTTTCGTGAAGAGATCAAAAGTCGTCTGCCTTATTAATGTTTTTGTCGACTCAGGGATAAATTAATTTAAATAAAACTTGATGCACAGCTTAAAATCATTATGTAATAGTTCGTTCCTCACACAGCATTAGATCGTAACGACACTACGCAACCGATGTGCAAAGCACCTCTGCGCGCCGTGAACTTGACCGTTTCAGATGCGCTCGCGCCGGTCAGCCTTCTCTCAATATGGCGATCGCAATGCCGATGCCTCACCGTATTCTGATCTTGATCTTCTCTGTATCCATTTGAGATTTTGTAAGCTGTTTGGACTGCCATATTTGAATGTGCACTTATAGATCTTAATTTGAACGCTGTTGTTTGTTTACAAAGTGTCTTCTTATTTCCGACAGTTGATTTCGATAGAATCATTTGTTACGGGCTCTGTATTTTAATTTACAATTTTGCCATTGACCAAGCTTACTGTTACATATGGTTAAATATGGGTCAGAATTACGCATGCGTGACATATTTATTCGCGAAGGCAACGACTTTCGTTGGCCCACTAACATAGACATTAGAAATCGTGACATACGCGGGAATGTTTACGGTTTTACGGTATTTTTATTATTCTTTTGATACATTGATATTGATATAGCCTTTTCGACCTCAGTTTAAGTTACATCGTAAATATGTTTTCTATTCGTCGCAATATCCGTTGAATGGTTGTTGGGTTTTATGAAGGTCAATTATAGGACGTACAAGTTTTGTTGAAATTTTTTATTAAAATTTATTATATTTACAATTTCTAAACAAATACCTACTGATTAGTTACTTTTAAATATTATGGTAGATGGTGTAGCAGTGGAGTATTTATTCAATACTTTTATCCGTAAATAAGCATTGCGATTGTAGCAAAATATCAGCTTTCAAGATAAGTTTAACTAGTTTATCACCTCGCCCCTAGTAATGGCAAGTTGCAGGCAGTCTACACTCAAGAGCAACAAAAACAGATCTATTTATATGGTAATCTCCACACAAAGTAACTCAATTGATTGCTATAGAGAGTATAAGTTTACCTGCTCCGTAGATCTGGTTGCGCCATGATACACTTAACGCCAAGCTCGTTGGTCATGGGTCCATGGTATTTGAAAGACAATTCTTATCGACCTTGCGCGCTCGTGCCTGCCGTAGCCTTTGCATGTGGGCTCTGACTGACATTGTGTGACAGTTTCAAATTTAGATATTAGGCTAAGTTTGGCACGATTACAGCCAGAGTGACCATAATAGAAAAGTTTTAGCCAGTGTTACTTTTAAACATCTACTTCATCAATAAAGGCCATGGCAGGATAAGGGAACATCTTGTGCCTTAATAGCTTTTCCGGCTAATTTTTTTTTGTGATGATGGGCCCTGATGTTAGTAACACTTTTACAAAATTACAGCATTCTCCTCTTCTTACTTTCCAAGAAAAAAAAATTAAGAAAAATATTTTTTCATGAATATTTCCGCTTCTGTAGATTTAATTAATTCGTGCTTTAAACATATAATACATGGTGCATCATAAAAAAAAAGTCTTATCTTAATCGTCATCGTCACTATTTTCGTAAGTTTATGACAAAAATACGTTGGGCCGTCGAAGCAGTCCAGCATCACAAAAAAAAATTAGCCGGAAAAGCTATTAAGGCACAAGATGTTCCCTTACCCTGCCATGGCCTTTCTAAATCTCCATACAAATCATTACTTTGTAACTCCTTTCTCTTATTTTCTTTTTACTGCTTACCTTCTTTAGTCAATTCATATTGTACGCTCATTGTCTTCAAACATACTTACGTGTCTTTTATTAGCCGTCTAAACGTAGCCTCCATTTTTCTCTTGAAATTTGAAGGTAAATATTACTTTGAGTAAACTCTTAACTATTACCGATCGCCGCTTAATTTGTCTTGTTAGTCATTTGTATCAGCGTTCCATGAATCATTATCTTAGCTTGTAGGCACCAAGGCGGCGGAAAAGGCGGAAAGTGACGGCCAAAGGTCTTGTGGGCGCCAGGGCTAAGGAAACTTATTAATGATCAGATATATCCTTATTTGAACATATCATACATCTATTGAATCATTGCTCTTCATCGTAATCTTGCTGCATTATTTCCATTGAAAGAAGCGCATGTTGCTTGTGGTTTTGGTATTTCATTGGGAAATTACAATAAATCCTGATGCAAATCCGTGATCGTAAAAACAAGCAATCACACAGAGTGTCAGTTAGTAGTTTATGAATCCGCTAGTAAACTGTTGAAATCTGTATTGTCGTGAAACATCGATGGGAAATCAATTTATTTAGTACATCTTTATTTCTATATATTAGGTACACAACAATTTATACATATAAGTATAACGTATCTACTCATCCTACCATGATCACATACGTATATACTTTTGAACTGTTGGACAAAGGTCAAATTGCCCACTGACTAATTGACTATGTTCAAACAAGCGAGTGTTTGTTTATTAGTACGATACTTTGCCGAATCTTATCCAGTTTTGGACCCGGGTATGCCCTTAAACTGAGAACAATGAGAGGGCACAGTGACGTACCATCACGCTCGATTCTGGAGAAGCCCAACTGGGGTACTTACCTCCTCCTTACAGAAGACCACAGCCATAATAGCACTGCTACCTTTCAGGTAGTGTTGTGTTCCTGATGGTGAGTCAGGTCCCCAGAGCTCCAACCCCCCCTTACAAGGTCGGCAACGCGCTTGTGACTCCCCTGGTGTTGCGGGTGTCCATGAGCGACGGTAATTGCTTACCATCAGGCAATACGTCTGCTCGTTTGCTACCTTATATCATAAAAAAAAAGTTCAACTTGATGTATCGTCTAAATAAAATAAAATGATGAAAGCACAATCAACGGACTAAAAAAGCAGGCCTGGTACCGCGAACGTCGAAGTTCGTATATTGCGGGCATCTGTCTCTTTTACTCCAATTAAGGGTGTCATGAGAGTAACAAAGACAATCGTCCGAAATTCACGAATATCGTTGTTCGTGGTAGCGCCGCTGTTCTAACGACATGTTGTTTGTCTCATAAAAACAAAATGTTAAATAGCCATCGGCCTTGTGTTAGCTACAGTATTCAATCTTACCAACATGTATGTATGTAGAACCTTTTCAGTTTTCCTGGATTACTTTATACATGGCTTAACCTTTTCATACATGTTAAGCCAAACAGTGTAGGCCTGTGTCCAGATTTGCTAATGCCTCTTACATATCAGCCCGCTTGTCCGCTAGGCGTGTCTCAATACTTCCTCATGACCAAACACGCGGCTTTGTTCTAGACAGACCCATTATAGCGCTGGCTTGAGGTATGTTTGTTCACGACTTTTCTGTATTGCTTTATATGCCAAGTTTTTTTTGACAAGTTGTCTGATTTCCTATATCGTATAAGTTTGAGTAATTATATAACAAGGTTAGTTGCGCCTGTGAGATATATATTTTCCAGTACTAAGAACTGCATACCAAGCTATTATTTAGGTAAGCAGTCAATTATCGTAAACCCTAAAAGCATGCTGCCAATGTTTATGGAAATGTTACTAAATATCTAATTAAGTTTTATACAGCAATTAAGTATTATCTCTAAATATTGGGTCTCAAAATTCCTGATTTACGAATAATATTCCTAATATAAATTAGGATACGATTTTGTTTTGAATGAATGGATATTAAAATATTTAATAGTTAAATATTCATGACATTTTAGTATTTCGGCTGCATTCCTGATACATGTTCCAAATTCCTGACATGTCGTCTGCATTTAGTTACTTATTTGTGGCATATCTTGAAATAAGCAATAAAAAACATCAGTTACATAAAGTTGCGATTCATGTTTCCTTGGTCCACATGTCTGAATTGTGTCCGTTAATATGCTTTTACAATAACATGTTTAATTTTATTAAGGATGTAAAATAAAAAAAATACAATACCACTTCGAGGCAGTACGGAACTCTCGACTCCAATTTGCAATCTGTAATTTATTCCATTATTCCACAGTGTGAACTTAACTAAGTTACTAAATAGAAATCAACATTCGCATAAACCAAACAATAGAGTAGCATTTATTTGATCCATGAATTGAATGTGTTTATGCACAATGAATAAAGCTGTTCTCACAATGATCGGGCGTTGGGCAATCGAGACTTGTTGATGCAGAAGTGCATTGAGTGGCGTAGGTGTAGAAACTAGGCAGGTGCATTGCGAAATAGAGCAAGGTTTACCAAAAATTGCATACTTGATTGCTTCTTAACAGCTGTTAAGTATACTTTTCATTGAAATAGGTCATTTTATGTAAAAAATAAAAGAACCTATTTACATAAAAGTTGAAATAGAATACGAACCCGCATCTCCAGCTATCTCTGCTGACGCCTTCACCAATTCGCCCACCCGTACACAGCGGAATATATAGTAGTATTACTACTTCAAATCAAAGCAAATCAACATATTTCATAAAAAATAATTTTATTTGTTCTTAGTATCCTATTTACATACTTGGTAAGTGTAACCGATTCGAGCTATTCTAGCCGAATAGTGTATTTTTGTTGTTGTCATGTCGTGACCTAATGAAAGATTGCTATGACATTAACAGATTGTTAAGTTATTGTTGTCAAATTTCGTTAAATGATATCCAAATTTTACTAACATAACCATTATAAATACCCAGGACATCAATGAAACTGAACCATCTATTGAGTCACAGTTATCTAATGTAATAGCCATCGACCGAATCGGAAACCGATTGGAGATAAATAGGAACATTCATAAATATTCTGAAACACGCTAACAAATCTGTGACCCTAGTGAAAAAAGGTATTTAAGTTAAATTGGCTTAGTAAAAAAGGCCACGAGTCCTATAAAATGTACGGCACTTGTACCCTTTTTCTCTGTGCTAATTTGAGTTATTACCTTTTTCACTGGGAACACAGAAATAACCCCTCACTCTTCACATACTCCTTCCAGTTGGAGAGAAAAAATAACATAACTTTTAAGAAAAGCTACTGCATTTACAAGTTTTTTTAAACAACCGACCCTGGTTGCAAGCCATTTATATTGTTCTTTTTTTGCACAGTCATCTCAGAGTGTCCAAATATTTATAGGCGTCCTTGTTATGACGTTACTTGCATGTTTACTTTAGTATCCGTTAAATAACAATACCAATATGATACAAGATTTCATTGCAAATAAGGCCCAGGGCATACTAGCGGCGGTCATTAGACGTTTTACTGACGATTCCATAGTACCTAATCGGCACTTCGCGTTAACGCATAGTCTCCGCAGCGTGCAGTTTTATATGGGACAGAAACGCTAGTACGCACACGCTGTTAGTTCCTCCTCGAATAGAAAACTTTTACGATTACTGTAATTAATTTTGTTTAAAATATAATTTATGTACATGCTGTACAATTGGAAACATTTTATGGGCCATGAAGACTCAGAAGAAAAAAAAATTGTTTATTTACGAGACTTTATATGCGACCTAATTGGGTTGATTTTAACAGGACGTCATTAAAACTACATTGTGGACGTTCATTCCACTACTCTTAGATAGTAGGAACAGTACAAGTTATACCCCGACATAAAAGACCAGAAATTAAAAAGTGGCAACACTGTAGTGTCGTCCCTTATTTCTTAGATCGATTTGAAAGGGATGACACTACAGTGTTGCCACCTTTTAATTTCTACTCTTTTATGTCGGGGTATATGTAAAATTACAGAATTTACATACACGTTCTAAAACGTCAATCGATTAATATTATAAAAATACGTGTAAACGTACTTTGTAAACCTTTCAATAGGACTGTTCTTAACCGTGCAACAGGTTTCGCGTTGGTATTTAAAGAAGATTAGCATACTGCAGCGCAAGCGCAACGCCTGGCTGCGCGTGACCTTGCAAGGTCGTGCATCGTCCGCCGAGGGCGAATCACTCGGAGCTAGTCGTATCGAGGCAACTAGTTTATTTTTGTTTACTTGAAATATGCGAGGTTTATGCAATGTGATCTTATCGTTATCGGAATTCTTCGATGTTGGTAAGAATACACATTTTTATGTGATAAAAATACCTGGTTATTTCGCAGTCGCGGAGCAAGAAAATAAGGCATGACAGAGAATTCATAGGTGAAGCTAATTATGTTAAACAGTATTTTTTATCACCAAAAATTTTAATTATTTTTCACATGGTACTTATATAGAGAAAATATTTGGTCACCCTACTCAACGTGACGTCCTACCGCTTCCCATAATATATATGTATGTTAAAATGCCATTCGTATGTTTTAAAGGGACATTGATTTGGTAGTTTGCGAATATTTTAATTGAAAAAATAATTAAAGTTGTTTTGATCAAATACTACCATAGTCCATAACATAATACTGACCAGTTACTAAGTTAGAAACACATTTTACATTAAGTCAATGTTTTCACTATAGTGTTAAATAGTTAGTAGCAATCAAATTAGCCTCATGTGTTGGTCGGTACAGATATTTTATTTGTATAGCGGAAAGGAATGTGTTACGATATATTTGGCCGCTTTAACTGCTACGAACTATACACGGATTATATTCATTTACTGAATTGCGAAATGAGCACTTCTCAAAAAGTTTAGCAACAAAAAAGAAAAGTTCCATACAAACTTTATGGGACATTTTGGGAAATATGGTAGATCTTGCTAAGCATCATTTACTCAATCATTCTACTGCTTTTAATCAAAATCGAAGACGTGATCCAAATGTACAAACTTTTTGAGAAATGCTCAAATGGTAGTTATCCTTATAGAATCTTAAAATGGATTACATTTACAGATTATTCAATAACATAGCCGAATAATGCTATCGTGAGTGTAGTTTTTAAGTAATAAAAAACAGCATGTTAATGCTTTATTGTCTCTGTTAGTAAACGTTTATTTACGTTCTTTTCTTTTATGAGATAGCTGCCAAGCTATAAAGTCTAATTCGGTTTATTTTTCAGATTTTTATTTTTAGGTAATGACTAACTTAAACATTTGTCTGTGTAATTTTATACCAATGTACAAGACCTTGACTTGTACAGTGGTATAACATTACACTTGACTGAAAGATACTCAGCAAAATGTCTCAAGTATGTACATACATTGATACTATCTGCCTTCACTTTTCAACCATTACAAAAAATTAAGTTTTTTGGGGAATTCAAAAAAAAAAAAATTATAATGTTTTATTGCAGGTACTTAACTATTATGATCATCTTACAAGGGTCCGTGGCAATTCCAACCGTACTACTGTGCTATACTATAGAACAACTTCATTACATGGCAGATGGCAGCTATTTTGTAGTTAGTTATCGTAATTTGTACTTGAATGTCTCGTTTACCTAATCAGCCAGCTTAATATTGCGCAAGATATTACGCAATATTACTGTTTGTATTGTGTATTACGTAAACAATAATATGCTATTGTCGCTTACTTATTTTAATTTGTGCACCAAATTTTTACGCAATAATCGTGTGAAAACTTTCTTGAGATCTTCCGCATTGTTTGAACTGTTTTAATCGTTTCTGTGGAAATGTTCTCTACGGTCCGTTACTAGAATATCCGTCCTATTATATCTAAATCTCTTTTAAATTAACTCTTAATTACTCGTCTTGCCGACGATGCGCCCGACAAGCGGAATTGAATGATATGAACAAGTTAAAAAAGGTTTTAACAATTAAAAACGTTTCTCAAAAACAATGTAGTAGGTGATTTTTGCAATATTACTTTATAAGTAGTAGTATCCTCTAGAGATCAAAAATTGCCAGGCCAAATGCAACTATGGTTTGTCATAATTAAAATTCAAAATGGCATTCAATGGGAGACCTTTTTTTATAGGTATTTGGTCTAGAGGTTAAGTCTCGCTCTAGAATTCTGACAATCAGTTTGGTTTTTCTCCTTCTCCTTCTGTCGTAACCGCATGAGTCATCAGTAGCCAACACTCTTTAGACTGCTCGATACATTCCATTATTTTTGTCACTTAATCCCAGCTTCTGTAATATGACTTTAGTGATCTCTGTTATCGTGTTTGCTCATCGTGTCCATCATCCATCTCTTCACCATTCAGATATGTATACAGGTATTATGTGCTTCTCCAGACGTTTTGTCCCGCACAAGGGCCGGTACCGCGAAGGTCGAAGTTCGTATATTTCGGGCACCTTTCTCTTTTACTCCAATTAAGACGTCATGAGAGCGACAGAGACAATCGTCCGTAATTCACGAATATCGTTTTTCGCGGTAGCGCCTCTGCTCAGATTGCCTATCAATGGATTTGGATTTCATGAAGAACAGAGTTTCTTTGTAGGGCTATGTGTCATTTCAATGGGTGTATTTCAATGGTTCAGATTGCTGATACGTACAGATTAAACAAGTCTTACTAATGTTTTATCTTTGTCATGCGGTTTTCCGTTTTTTTGGAATCTGAGAAACCATTACATATAATATGTGATAGCTTTTTGCATGATTATATACGGAACTAGTGAATTGTTGTTGTCAGGGTAAAAGAAATTGTATAAGTGCACCTACGTTAATATTAAGACAATAAGGTATGTTTTATACATATTTTGGCAGTTTGTTCTTATCGATATCTTTGACCTTGACTCTACCTACTGGTTTTGTATAATAAACAAATATTAATCACAAAAACTAAGGTCACTTATGAATTTCCCACATAAATTCGATATTTACGAATAAAGTGAAGACGCGCAAAATAACCACTTTAAAATACTATAAAATTAATATGTTTTCGTCAACCTTTTTTAATACAGTCGTTAGCATTATCATTATCAAATAACATCAAAACTTTAAGTATAAAATTAATTAATGTTACTTTAATTGGCATATCAATTTTATTACGCGTCAGGGGGTAATCAATTGATGTTTAAAAATATACACGGTAATTAAATTAAAGTGTCATTTTGAAAAATCTACTTGATATGATCCCACAGATAAACTCTGTGTTTGGTTAAGGTCACCAGAATTTGAGGAAACAGAAAAACCTAAATTTCTGATAAAGTCTTTATTTATATAAAACTGGTACGAAAAAAACATCTCACGCGAGATTCGAATTCAATAACTCCAGGATCAAACCACCTATTTTTTGTGTCAATTAAATCGCACGTGAAAACCTATGACTGAGCTTATGTATTCGAAATTTCGTTCGGGTTATGTCAAACTAAGCGATGTGGGATCTTTATCGGTGTTTCAAAAACCTGTACCTTAAACAGACCACGTTTTTACTGGTCTTGTTTTAATTATTATTGTTGCCAAACATCAACTTGGCTTGACTTGACGGACAGACGATGTTATCTCCTGGATGTCGTAACGTATGAACGATCTATTTTAAATTTGTTGTTTTGCTGGTGCAATAAAATAGATAGTACTGTTTTACTAGCAAATTCAGTACCTATTGCTAACGCTTTATGCTTAGTGCTTACTCGATTTGATTATTCGACATGTAAGGCTACAAAGAAACTGTAATATCTCAAGAGCGGCAAAAAAAGAATAAATTCCATTATAACGTTTCAAACTTTCGCGTTTAGTGCATATATCTCAAATAATATCATATCTAAAATAGAATAATGACTGTAATGAGTCTTTTATCAAAACTTCTGAGCTTACTATAAATAAGTCTATTTCGGGATAGACCTGTTGTATTTTAGTTAAAATGTATATTGAATATAATATTAACTATATAAGGACTGAAAGAGGGATATTTATTCCTTTATTTCAATAATCAATATATACATACAATAAATAATAATTGTGGTATCAACTTGGGCTGTTACAGTATAGAAAACAATGTAAATTACTCAACTGAAATAATATTTTATAAGAAATGTGTATAGTGTTATTGCGCTTTTCCTAACGGATTCGCAATGGATTAGTGAAGCAGCGTTGACGAGCTTATAATATTTATCGAGACCGGCAAGCTGGAGCTTATCTATAAATCTTTCCCAGTATTTAAAATTTTAATGCATATTTAAAGTACCGTACAAAATAGACAACCCGTTGAGATTCCTATTAACGGCCCTACACTACACAGACCAGACTTTGATTGTACGAGTTATTATCTTTTTTGTTAATCGGAGCATAATTATCTTATGTGGTTTAGCTAACAAACTGCATATATAATCTGAGGCTCTAGTGTAAGTTTCTTTTGATGTAAAAAAACGTCTCGCGTAAGTGATAATGTTATTTACATGGGAAACACTAACGCGATGGTAAAGTAATATTACGTTAAAAACTTACACTCAGGGCTCTGATAGATACATAAAGCTGTCGTGTTAACCTAGGTTCTAACTGTTAGTCATTAAAACAAAAACTACATAAAAGGTTTTGTTTCACATGTAAATAAGCAGATGTCTTAGTGCCTCGCAATCAGCTTGATTGGACGTTTAAAAAATCCGCACA
Source organism: Grapholita molesta (assembly GCA_022674325.2). Lineage (NCBI taxonomy): Eukaryota > Metazoa > Arthropoda > Insecta > Lepidoptera > Tortricidae > Grapholita > Grapholita molesta. The sequence continues at coordinate 5,349,862 of CP053133.2, read as the reverse complement.
CAATAGAACTGGTTGTATTATTCCAACGACTTACCAAGCACGTAAGTGTCGAATATTTTACTCGTGTATATTGCAAATCCAGAAACCACAGGTAACTAGTTCCTCTAAGATAAGCAATAGGAATAAAACCCCTTTGCATAGAAAGATCCGGCGCATTGCAGTTCACACGCTCTGCCTCGATGAATTAATTAAACATCGCATGTATAAATGGTCTTCGATTAAAAAAAGTCCATATTAACGTTAGCAACTATTGAGGTAGGTCGGTACTTACACTTACAATTATTATAAGACGCCTATTATGACGTGACTTCGGAGTATTAACTTAATGCACTGTAATTGGATCCTCTGATAATGTTTACCTCCTGTAATTTACTCGTGTCTGGAGGCTTATCACACGAGCTGCGCGAGAGAGTAGGTATTTCGCGGCGAGATAGACTACCCGTCTTTTTCTAAGTATATTATTTAAACAAAGACGGCTATGGTAGTCTATCTCGGTTCGGGATACTGTCTCGACCCTCTTGTGTTAAGTCTACTGGTTGTAGGTACATAAAACATTGATTGGTCATTTAATGTTTCGTATGAACAGAATGTTTAGGATGGTTGCAATTTCATCGCTTTTCGCGATGCGTCATTTTCACATTTACATATTTAGTGGAACGAGTCAGCTATTGTGATATACAATAAAACCCGAACCATCTTAGGATAGGATCACCTCGACTACAAGATGGAGCAGATCGGACGCATATAACCAATCAAGTAGTCCTGTCAATAATTATTTAGGTACCTATTTATGAAGCTTGATTAATCTTGTTTACAAATAACTCAATTCACATGATAACTCTAAGCATAAATACGTGTCACTGTCAAGGTACCTACATATATCTGTTTTGGGCGAATCGCACGACGACGGGTAAATAATAAAATAACGTAATGATCAATTTTAAATTTGGTATCTGTCATCCCGTATAAAACTGTCAAGTTTTTTATACGCGGCACTTTTAACGATAAAAATGATATACCTAAACAGGTGGATTGAAATCACGTATTTCACTTGTTTTTTATGAGTGAAACTTACTTAAATAAAAAATATTTACAAAACATCAGTTTTAAGGTTGAACCTGGATTGTGAAAATATTTAATTAGGTATGTAGTATGCTACTCAGTTTCGTTACTCAAATTATATCATTTTATAACAGTTGTAGTAAAATGAGGCACTCCGCGGGTAAAGGTACCTTAGTGCGATTGGCGCTTACGCTATTGTTAACGACGCTTCAATACTAATGTGATGCTTTGTAATGTAAGCGCCAAGCGTCATAAGGTACTTTTACCCGCGGAACGTCACAAATAGTATCTATATAGGTATGTCGTGACAATGGATGATACATTCGTAGACAGTTATAAATCATAATCCAGTGTCCATGTGTCCAGTGTGTTACTTTGTGCTATCTGTTTTATCTATTCAACAAAATTTAAAGTACCTAAAACTAATGTGAAACTGTTACCATGGCATTGTGTCTCGCGCCAGTTGACAGCTTTCTTTAGAGTCTAGCACAAAAGTGAAACTGCAATTCAATACGAAACACAGGAATCGTGATCTTGGTAAACAGCACCTAGGGTAAATTGATAGTAACTGGCCACTTTTCAATAACTGGTCACCTTACGGTGGTGAAAATGAATTCATTCATTTTTCAACTATCCTAGTCTTATAGCTCCTGATTTTTTTTTATGACATAGGCGGCAAACGAGCAGACAGATTGCTTGGTGGTAAGCAATTACCGTCGCCCATGGGCACCCGTAACACCAGAGGAGTCACAAGCGCGTTGCCGGCCTTTAAGGGGGGTTGTAGCTCTGGGAACCTTACTCACCATCAGGAACACAACACTGCATGCCTGAAAGGTAGCAGTGCTATTATGGCTGTGGTCTTCTGTAAGGAGGAGGTACTTCCCCAGTTGGGCTGCCCCAGATTCAAGCGTGATGGTCATCGCTGTGCCCTACCTCTTATTGTTGGACGTAGTTTAAGGGTCCAGTGATATCTGTGATCGTATGATAAAACATTCCTAGGTACGGATATGTCGTTGTTTTTTTTTTCAAATTAATAAACAGACTTTGTGAATTTGAAATAAGTATTCGGCATCAAATACTAAGTTTGCATTTTTAAAGAGATATCACCAAAAGTTATCTTATGGGAGCTTTCAGAAAAAAAAAACCCCTTATTTGCGTGACTTGTAGAAAACTTAACTATGTCACTTTTGTGACGTTCATTAAGTATTAAATTTCTGTAAATACTTAGATATGGTACTGCGTTTTATAAAATAATTTCCACACAGAGTTCATTATTAATTATCGTCACAAAACTGACATAATTTAAAGTTTTTCACGTCACGTTAACTGGCGGCACTTTTTTTTTTTAAACTCCCTTATACCAAAGATAATTATTGTTCATATGAACAAAGTGTCTATAATAAAAGTCGGTTACCGTCATTATGTGCCTACCGCTACCTAATGAAGACCCGATCCATAAGGTTGTGCACGTGCCAAAGACAGCGTGATTCCGCTGATTTATAATATTATGACCCGACACACCACTTAATTTTGCGGATAGAATAAATGAAAAAAAAAAAAAAATCGGTTTACGGTTCTAGGAGATATCGAGTAACATACAATATATATGTCACCGTAAAATTGTAAATTCCGTTAGTTTATAATCTAACTCGCGAGATTGTAAACTACCGAAATATTGTGAACTGTCACACACAGTTCACAATTTAACGCATTCATTTTAGTTAGATTATAAACTACCCGCGAGAAACCGTTAAATTATGAAATGACATGTATCAGAATGCTACTCGAACGCTGATTGGTTGAATGTCATGGGCCCCGCGGCGCCATATTTGTTAGTCAATTTGGCGCGCTTACACTGTTAAACAACAGTGTTTTATTGATTATATAAATAGATTTACCGTTATAACTCAAACCTTTAGAATTACTTATGTGTCATATTTTTGTAAGTTAAACGAGTCAGCAAATAACAAAGAAAGTGCAATTTGAAATGTGTGTTAATTATAATTACCGTGCTACCTAAGTAATATTTTTCATTTTTGATACGATTTCTCATGTGAGCCTGTGTAATCTCATTTAATATATTAAATAATAACATTGAAAATGTCACATATTCAACTTGTACACCAAAATAATTTAGAAATACCAGAAATTGACGATTAGGAAGAATTTTCCATAGAGTTACAAAACTATTACAGTGGACATTAAGTGACAATAGTAAAAAATTAGAATGGACGCATGAAAAAATACAGAACGTAATAAAATTGTTACAGGACGAGATCCCTTTGATTACCATAATTTTAATATTCCGATTTTCAAATGTCAGAAATTGTTACCCATAATTTTTTAAGACATAACTATCAATAGTCATAAATGTCATAATAGTTATCAGACATACAACTAAATAAATATAATAATTAAAGGCTATAATGTTACACATCATATAAGACAAAAGTCATAAAACTAAACAGCAAATTATCAAAATTCATAACGATTATTTTCCAAAAAAAAGAAAAAGGGTTAGGTTAGGGCTGAACTGCGACCCCTACAGATACAAACTGTTACCAGAAAAGTGGGTTAGGTTAGGTTAATACTGCGACCCCCACAGACACGAACTGTTACCAGAAAAGTGAGTTAGGTTAGGTTAGAACTGCGACCCTCACTGATCCAACTACCTGTCAGTACAATTCCTATATTGAACGTTATGATATACCTAGATATTTTTCTAGCAGGAACGACATTTGCTTTGTGCTTGCCACAATCAAAATATCGACAATCCTGTTATCGATAAGTAAGTACATAGTAATTCAACAACAATACGTACACACATTCTGCATACCTAGACGCCGCGTGACATCGATCTTGAACAAATTGAACGTAATCCGTACACTTGATCCAACTTATTTTTTTATTTGCAATTAATAGTTCAAAATTGTTTTCTGAAGTATGTAAAATATAAATAAATAGATAGTTTTGTTATTTTTATTTACTTTTAACCCTATTACCTAATATTAGTCTTGTTGACCTGTATGACGTTGAAGTGGTACTTATCGATAACAGGACTGTCGATGTTTTTATTTTGTCAATCACTTACAAGAAACCGTTCGTGCTAGAAAAATATCTAGGTATTATGACCAATAAGGCAATAACGGTATGAAATTCAATAGTCGTAACTAATGATAACGGCTAAAAGAAAATTCTGACTTTTGAAATTATAACTAATGACAATATGTCTACCAACAAGTATGTTTTTGTAGTACATTTACTTTTTTTAACTGACACCTATATTTCATTCGTAATTCTATGGACACAGAATGACTTACCGAAAGTCTTAGCCAATCAGCGCTCGAGGGGCGTGTCATTTGACAATTTGACGGTTTGTCGCGGATAGTTTATAATCTAACTAAAATGAATGCGTTAAATTGTGCACTGTGTATGACAGTTCACAATATTTCGGTAGTTTACAATCTCGCGAGTTAGATTATAAACTAACGGAATTTACAATTTTACGGTGACATATACAAATAAAAAATTGTGCGAATTGATAACCTCCTTCTTTTTATGAAGTCGGTTAATGAAACAGTATTTAGTAATACATTTACTTATATTTACATATAATTAATTACGCTATAATACTTAAGTTCTCCACTATAAAACCTAACTGTCGCAAATAACTCATTGGCGGCATAAAGCAACATATTAATTGTTTTTAATGGCCGTTTGTTAAACAGTTTGAAAGGTACTTCATTATATCATTTTTACACTTTCCCCGGGCGACACTAAATTTCTCCAGGCGACAATCGTCACACAATGTTAGTAACTCACAGTGTCGCTATTTCGAAACTTTTACGCTTAATTAAGCATCGCTTAAGTGACAATTGTATGCTAAATTTCTTATTTGCTCTTTGACACTTTGAGACAAATTATGCTTTCTTGTTTGCGATGTTATAATAGCCTTTATATGTGTATGTGAACCATCTAGAAATGTAACGTGTGCTTGCTGTAAATATTCTCTAATAAAATGTATACAGATGACAAATAATTTATCGAACTGGCCTGGTACAGTCGCCATGAAATATATCGGAACTGTGGAGGTGGTCACATATCTGAACAACGCCTTAATTGTCGATAAAGCGCATGTTAAGATATTTGTGCATCTTTCTTTTTTACTCCAATTAATATGTCACGATAGTGCCAGAGGCAATTGTCTGAAATTTATGAACATCGTTTTTCGCGGTAGTGCCTCTGGAGCCGCATCTGCATGCTATCTCTCTCGCACTCTCTGTGCATGCGGAAAACAGCGATAAACAGCGTACGAAACGGTAATGACGACGCATTATTTTTTTCAAATCTTTAAAAAAATTGTTTTAGTTTAAAGCAATTTTAACCGATCTTAATCAAAATCAACTTAGCAGTTAAAGCGTGAAAAAGCGGTGTTCCTATTAACGTTCTTTTAAACGATTGCCTAATCATGTCTAAAGACAATGATTAAATCTCGCCACTGATTAATGATACCTTCGCACCTTTCTTAACTAAATCGACGTATTTACAAGATATAGTTTTAATACGAATATAATTGCCGGCCACACCAACAATGGACGTAAAACATTTCTCGCCGACGGATGTGTCTGTCTTATTGTGTTGTGTGTGTGTGTGTGTGTGAAGTTACGTTAGTAATTCGGTCGTCTATGTTGTATATTTCGGATATAGTTATATGTCGTTGGCGGGATATTGCTAGATCCGGAAGACACAGGACATTACGTTGTAGATAGCATTACAAATAGAAATAGATATTATTTATTTGTGGATGAAAATAATCGAGAAATACAAAATGTGTCACGAAATGGTCTCATCTCAGCATGTTGCTAGCAACATTGGTTGCCAGTGCTTATCTTCTGATAAGACTAATAGGCTTTGTCCAGCATTTCCAACAGTGGCCGTGTTTAGGCTGATGAGTGATGATGTTGTACCTTTATATTTTTATTTACGGTAGTCAGATAAAATGTGATCACGAGTTTTTTCTAACGGCTTCATCATGAGAATACCACCATTATCAACATTATCATTACTTTCTAAAGCCTCATGTTTTACGTTACATGTATTGTCATCTGGATATTGATGTTTGGTATTTCCAACTGCATGATTAGACAATTGTCATTCCTGTAGTTACTGCATCTGATCCCACTCTCTTTCTTTTACCTTTTATACAACCTTTACCGAGTTTCATCAGGCGTAGCATAATTTTCAATTATATAAAATGTTACACTATTATCATCTTAGAAAGCGATATTCTGTTTTTCCCCGTACCTTAGGCTGTTATCACACTTGCGATTCGCGAGCGAGTTTTGTATGGAGGCGAAGTCGCTTGCAAATCGCCCAAATGTGATAACGCTCTTATAGTTATACAGATAAAATTGTGACGTAATAGATGTTCGAACTCGCGTTTTATTTAACCTTTTTCCTGTGTGTATCGCGTGAGTGACCGCAATCAAGTAAATTTCTAATGAACATCGCCATCGATATCTTAATGTGACAATTACACGAGTTAACCATTTCTCAGGAACCGTTAACAGATAAGAATTGTATTATAATTAGCTTGACGGGTTAATGTTATGTGTTCTAAATAAGCACTCTTACTTACTTAATATTCTATGAGCTGATGACTTTTCTAAGATAGGATTGAACCAAATCCTGGCATAATGAAATGAATTATTTTACGAAAATAAAAATTGCAGTATTCTTCCATACTTTAAAGCGGGTGACGACCTAGACGTGACGTCATAGTTAAGCATCCTTTTGTCAGGATGGTTTTGAGGGGAGAGTGCTAGAGATTTTAATAACATTCACTTCTGACTTTTGTTTCGCTTTGATTCCATAGCAATATTTGATCACCACAACGAAACAAATCGAGTGTTATGTTAAGAATTAAAAAAAAATTGTCTCGCCTACATGAATGTTAAATTTTTACTGTTTAAATACTACATTCTACTTTTTGCCCCATTTATTTTCATTGGCCAGATTCAATACAATAAACTCCGTAGTTTATCGGAGTGTTCACAATGACTTACGAGACACGATAATTAACTGTTACATGACAGTTAATTAAGACCTCACTGTTGAAAGTTGTTTTGGTCGTAAGTGTATAATCGAACATTTGATTCGTGACTGACCTAATCTATATACTCCAACACTTTTCGCGTAATGTATGTAGATATAGAAATATTTTCGGAATATAGGCCAAATTTATCCAAGAACTGCTCAAGGCAGATAAATCTCAGGATTTTAGTCGGTCGTTCTACCTAATTCTATAATTTTATTTCTGGCCTTCATTATGAAGTTTAAAAAAAAATACAGGACGTCTTTATACAAATTGACTGACTCCACGATAAGCTCAAAACGACTTGTGCTATTACTAGGGAATCCCTTACTGAAAACAGGGCCAGTATCGTCGGATTCATAGGCAGGATCCTCTAGTTGTTAGGACCTGTTGACAAAAAAAAAGTTAGTAGATATTTTAATTGAGAGTCATTTATCAACTCCATCATCTCGTTTGTCTAGTTTTGATGCAACACCAACATCGCGTGCCGTTTTGTTACGATCTATCGGCTTTATTACGTCATGTAACGACGACTTTTCACTTACCTAATAATTACGATTGTTTATGTGTATTTAGTGGGTCATATTACAGGGCCCATAGACTTTCCTGATCACTCAATACATAAGAATAAATCAAGTTGTACATATATGGAGTCAGCAGTAGAAGTAGCTAAGCGGGGGATGCTCAAAATGAAGAACTGATCACATCTTTATTTCCAAGAGAATATGAGCTCGTCGTCATTTTGAATATACTCGCTAAAAGCCATTTATTCTTCTGCTTACAATTTACCTCACAGTACTTCTTATCTTCACTCCCTTTAATGTGTGGTCGAAAATTCAACTCTGCGGCCATCCCATCGACACGACACCACCCAATGAAAGTAAAACAGTTTTCAGTGAAATCCATATTCAAATTGAAAATCATATCTAATTACCGGGCAGTGGCTACTTTTTTCGTGGACTAGACTGTATTAAAAATATAAAGACTGATAATTCATAAAAACGACACACATTGTAATTGTTAATTATAATGTCTATATTTAACTTTCTCTCCTTTAAAAACTAATCGACACTAGAATGTCATCCAGATTGATGTTACACGCGTCTTAGTGCATTATTTGTTTCTAGCTGTTTTAATTTATGTATAATCAATTCAGCTGGTTAATTGCCCGTGTCAAAAATAATGTGTAGGACTCGAAACGAGTTTTGATTTTGTGTGATTAATTGTACTAGACATTATTGCTAAAATAAAAACATAATATCTTCCTTTTTTGTACACGTGAAAGGGACAGTAAGACATTTTTTAAGTATGTTTTCACGCATTTCTACGTATTTGTCACTTTTGGTTTAATGGATATTATTGTATGAACGTAATTACCCCTTTAGTCCATACGGTATCATATTTGATAGTTATAACTTTGAACTATGTTGATAGCGTGTTAAACTTCAAAATTAATGAAATATTTTTCTTGTTCATACATTAACGGGTTACCTAATGTTTTTTTTAAGTAGAGGCTTATTTTTTGTTCTTATAGTTATTTTTATCAGCTTTCCACAGATCTTCGTCTTCTTCCCGAAATGCATCTTCTGTTCAATAGTTGCCATCATTGCGTGTTCTGTAACGAACAATAATGATTTCCACCTCCATCTATCTGGTTTTAGGAACTCTTACGATACATGTACATACCTAGCACGGAATCAGAACAGTGGCCGGCATACCAAAACTAATTACGCACCCGTTCAAAACGGTTGCGTGAAATTGAAAATTATCTCGTAGCATCATAATCATACTCATAACGTATGCGGAGTGAAATTTGGACAAAGTGCAATGTTGTTTTAAATAAAAAAAACACCATTATTTTTTTAAATAGTTATGTTTTTATAATAAAGTACCTAATAATGATTAATGTAAAAAAAAGTTTACTCCCATGCGAGATGCTTTACGGTAGTTCTGAGGAACTTTGTTCATCCCTGTCGAAAACATAGATGTGGGCATTTTATACAACTCCAATTTTATTTTACGAATCAAGCTTTGCACACTTTTGGACCGAAAATTATCGCAATATACTCGCCTCTTCAGATTTGCCCAAAAATCTTCAATAGGGCGAAGTTGCGGAACATTAGGTGGATTTGATGTCTTCGGTACGTATGGGGTGTTTAGCTCCGCCGTTTTGCTAAGTGTTTTTTGGAATAATAGCTTGAGGCTAAGTCTGGCCAAAACACAGCATTTTCTCCTCTATGACTCGTATTTATGAAATCTCGCACTAATGGCAAACAACGCTCTATGTAGCGATCGGCGTTCACAGCTAAACCTGATTCAAAGAACACCGCCTTGGACATTCCGCGTTCCTGATGGCAAGCCATAGCAAAACTTTTAGGAAACTTGGTATGCTCAATATATTTCACGTTCTCATCAGTTGGACCATTGGTCTTCTCAAAATAGTAATTGCCTTGCCACTAGTTTCCATCTAACGTGAAATATGACTCGTCTTCCATGACGCAAGTCACATTGTTTTTGGCGTAAAATATTTCTTTGACTAATTTACGCGGCCTTATTTTCTGAGTGGATTTTGATTTTCGGAGACGGTGGATTTAAATTTTCTACACCGGTTATCGATGCCCATGTCTTCAAGATATTTTTGACAGTTTTCCGTCACATTTATATTTTCTTCCGAGCTCTCTGTAAGATTTAGCAACACGGCCGGCGGTAATTTTCTTTAGTCGAGCTCTCTCAGAAAACTTGCTCAAGCTGGGATAAATTCCAGAACCAGGCTTTCTAGCAGTGGTTGTTTTTAAGGTAAAAGACGCTAAAATATTATAAATGGTGCTTCGACTCTCACCCATTTGTACAAAATGTTCCACCACCTTCGATTTCGGCCATAGGGGATGTATACTGTAGAAATTACATACAGTTTTACGACGGCGTTCTTGGTTATTTACCATAATTACAAAATCAAACATCCAATCCTTATGAAACTTACCAGATTGATTCACAGATATATAGACTTGATATTGACATACACACATATTTTTTTTAGATTTTTGTTTTTTACATTTTATATATTCAAACTTTGTCCAAATTTCACTCCGCATACGTTAATATATTATTATAGCTTAGTGTATTTTATAAACCGACCGTTTGTAATGTGTTGTTCGTTTCACATACTTTAGTTTCTGACGACCAGTCATAACTATGCTAAACTAATGTACCATCGAGTCTGCAATGACGCGTTATAGAATATTGATGTGATGTTTATAGATGATTAAACACCCGGATACTTATTAGGTATTTTCTAGATGAACGTGGCGTGATAATTTTTAATCGTTCGTTCTAATTAAAATAATTTATGAAGCTTGCCTTCTAGCCTTATTATGCATGATTAGACTTATTATTGTTATTATACATGATAATTGCACAAACGCGCGAAAAAAGTTTAAAGTATAAACTAAAGCCCCATTTAGACCAGGCAAGAACTTGTATACGATTTTCATTACATTGCGGGCTATGAGCGTACGACGAATTCGGTCACTTTATATAACCCCGTAATGTAATGAAAATCGTATACAAGTGCTCGCATGGTCTAAATGGGGCTTTAAGAAGTATATTGCAATACCCACCAAAAACTTCTCAGGATGTCATAAATGTCATCATAGTACACTTCTATTTGGGATTTTCAAAGAGTAAAGATACTAATTTATTTCAAATAAACCTAGTAAAGTAAGTAAAATAATAAATTTGTTTGAAAGTTGTTATTTAATGAATATAACTGGGATAACTCGATCAACTGTTCAAAGTATTAGTTTTAAATAAAAATTTAAAGCAATCGCGGCCCGCGGCACTTTTTCCGATTTCCAGTCATCCCTTCAGAAAATTTGGTTTATTCTTGGATCTGGATTGCATAACTTTATTATTATATTATAAATACCATTTCTCTTATTATACATTTATACTGACTATCAATTTACTATGCAATGTAGAACTTCCCAAAATAATATGAAGAACGACTACGAAAACTATAGATGCCATCACAACAAAACTGTTTTAAATAAAAGTTGTAATTGACTGCATGATTATTCAAATTGTCTTTTAACTTCTGAGACATCATTTATAGGTAAATAATAGGACACAACATTCAGGAGATGAGTTCAAGCTTATAAAGGTAAAGGCGATCTTATCGCACATGTTAAATGTTCTGTCTCCAGAGAACACGAAACATAATGTCACGTAAAGGTTATATATGTGAAAATAGTCGTAACGTATGCGGAGTGAAATTTGGACAAAGTTTGTATATATAAAATATAAAAAACAAAAGTCTAAATAAAAAATATGTGTATGTCAATGTAAAGTCAATATATCTGTCAATCAGTTTGGTAAGTTTCATAAAGATTGGATGTTTAATTTTGTAATTATGGTAAATCAACAAGAACGCCGTCGTCAAACAGTATGTAATTTCTATAGTAGCCATCCCCTATGGCCGAAATCAAAGGTGGTAGAACATTTTGTGAAAATGGGTGAGAGTCGAAGCACTATTTACAATATTCTGGCGTCCTTTGCCTTGAAGAAAACCACTGCTAGAAAGCCTGGTTCTGGAAACTATTCCAGCTTGAGCAAGTTTTCTGAGAGAGCTCGGTTAAAGAAAATTACGGCCGGCCGTGTCGCAAAATCTTATAGAGAGCTCGGAAGAAAATTTAAAAGTGACGGCAAAACTGTTAAGAAATATCTTCAAGAGATGGGCATCGATAAGCGATGTAGAAAAGTTAAGCCCACTGTCTCTAAAAACCAAGAATTCACTCAGAAATTACGGCTGCGTAAATTAGTCAAAGAAATATTTTACGCTAAAAACAATGTCACTTGCGTCATGGATGACGAGTCATATTTCACATTAGATGGAAACGAGTGGCAAGGGAATTACTATTTCGAGAACACCAATGGCCCAACGGATGACAACGTGAAATATGTTGAGCATACGAAATTTCCTAAAAAAGTTTTGCTATGGCTTGCCATCAGTCGACGCGGAATATCCAAGCCTGTATTCTTTGAGTCAGGTTTAGCTGTGAACGCCGACCGCTACATAGAGCGTTGTTTGCCATTAGTGCGGGATTTCATAAATACGAGTCATAGAGGAGAAAATGTTGTGTTTTGGCCAGACTTAGCCTCAAGCCATTATGCCAAAAAAACCCTTAGCAAAATGGCGGAGTTAAATATCCCATACGTACCGAAGACATCAAATCCACCTAATGTTCCGCAACTTCGCCCTATAGAAGATTTTTGGGCAAATCTAAAGAGGCGAGTATATTACAATAACTTTCGGCCTAAAAATGTACAGAGTTTGATTCGAAAAATAAAATTGGAGCTGAATAAAATGCCGACATCCATGTTTTCGACAGCGATGGACAAAGTACCACAGAACTGCCGTAAAGCATCTCGCATGGGAGTAAACTATTTTTTACATTAAGCTTTGATATATACATTGTTATAAAAACATAATAACAAAAAAAAAGAATGGTGTTTTTTTATTTAAAGCAATATTGAATTTTGTCCAAATTTCACTCCGCATACGTTACCACAAATTTCACACGTGTTATTTTTAATTGCCACCCTGTAAAATCAAATTTCTCGTCCAATATCGTACAATTAACTCTCTCTTGTTTATAGTAGGTACTAGCAAGACTGAATTCGTTAAGGGTCTCGCTATTTTTAATAAAATTACCATATGAATGCAGATAAATATCGTCTGGCATGCATTAGCCGTCTGTATGCAAATCGTGTAGACGTTTAACGTACTTTTAATTTGCTAAAAATGCGTACGAATACCGAGACTCCGGCGCATCTTGCGTACGGCATCGCTAATTAATTGACGAACAATACTGACAATCGAATATATACTTTAATCGTTTTTGAATAGAGTTTATGTTTCCTGTTGTTAACTTTTAATTTCCATGACTTTTCATATGGTCAGCAAGTTCACGGATGGTTCGGCTGCGGCTACTCATGTGTGACATCGTAGTTTTTTGTTTGTTTTCATTCCTTTCAAGGTTTTATAGTTGATTAAGTCGTTAGCTTTAATATTATTCTCTACATTGCATTTATCGCCAAGTGGCGTTAAACTTGAAATAAAAGACAGTACTCTCATTGCGATTTTTGCATAAATAAGTAAGGGAAGACATAAACAGATGATTGACATATAACTATTGTTATTTTCTGTTTACGACTTCCGAGTATTTCTAATTTGTTTATGTTTTACATATCATCTTGACAATAGGTACTGTCTTTTGTTTCCATTGTAACTACGATTATTTTAATATTTAATCTAATTCCTATGACTATATACACTACCGTCAAAAAGTTTAAGACCAAACACAAAAATGTATGCAAATAATCAACTTTTCATACTAGCACCTGGGTCCTTTTATATGAACTAGGATGTTATTTGAAGAATTGAGAGCTGCGATTCTGAGAGAAATTCTTAGAACAAACAATATCGTTTAAATCTCAAATTTTGAACATTTACTTTTAAGTGCCTTCTCAATCAAATACTTTTTCCTTACAAATGTATAGAAAAGAGTATTTGCTAAAGGTACAAAGCCAAAAATAATAAGTTTACCTTGTTTTCTATTGATTGCAAATTTATTTTGATGTTATTTAGAAGAGTTTATAACAATAAACTAAACATTGTGTTTGGTCTTAAACTTTTTGACGGTAGTGTATATCTCGGTGCAGGTTATACTAACCGTTGCACAGATTAACCAAAAACGTACGAATCTATTTGTTAACTTCTACTATGCTGACCACACGCAAGATATGCGCTAGCTCATTGTGTCCGTGCCATGCGCACGCGGCGCCACGCTCGTGACCGGCGCGCGCGCGGCGCCTGCTGACTAATCTATTCACAAACCTTTTCCACCTGGCATTAGTCCGGCATTTTTCTATGGATCTTTCAGTTCGTCTGGCAACATTATCCCAAAATTTCACGTTCTAAACTCAATGGAAAAACTATTAGTCTGCTCACAAATGTTAGGAACTTCTGAATAGCAAATCAGACCTGCACAAGTGCACATAAACGGAAAAGGGTTTAACAACATAGTTTATTCTGTCAACCTTTCTCATTTTGATTGTCGTCTGTATGGATTCAGCATGCAATAAGCATAGTGAGATCGATAGATGTGATAATACTTGAATTGCAAATTATTATAAATACTCGTTCTGTATCGATAAACAGGATTTTTATTATAGTCAGATAACCTGTAAAAATTGGATGACTCTGGAAAAAATACAACTGCTACACTGAAGTAAAGATAGCGTGGAATGACTTTGATCCAACCAGTTGTATATCCAGTGTCGTCTATTATTTGTTAATTGAATACTGCTGCATATATCCCAAAGACAAAACGTACCTTTATTCCATGCGAATCCTTTATCTAGTAGTCTTAAATTTAAACTTAGACCACAACAGATACCGCTATAAAATAACTAAAATAGTTCGTTTCAAGATAAATGCGACCACTTACAATACCCAAAGGTTTCCGCTCCGCAGCAGCAGTTGCAGTTATCGCTACAAGCCGCTCTATTTATATCGAATTCCTGCGACAGGCTCGATGCCGAGGCATTAATTGAGAAATGCACGTACATTGTGTCGAGGTTGCGAATAGCTTAAACAAATTCCAACTGCCGCTCCCCTTTTATTTATTTCTTTTCTTTATTGCACATGCCAATCATCAGGCTAACCAGATAAGCAAGCTATACTTAATTTTGTCATTAACCGACTTCGATCCGTGTGAAACTAACTACCAATTGTAGCTCGGTATCTTGATGTTGCCTTGATCTTGAATAAGTACAACAAACCGGAATCAAAGCATAGAAAATGCAATCAACTCAGTCTAACAGATCGAGATAATGAATATAAATGTTAGATAAATAAAACATTTATCTTGGCACGCTATGACCCGGATGAAAGAAAACCCCATAGCCCCTGAGCGGGGATTTCTAAATATCGTAATTATACCAAACCACATGATCTCAACCACACGTCAACAATATCTCAAAGACGTTGCAATGTCCAATCTATAAAATTATTAACTGGCACGTCACAATTACGCCGGTATATAGTTTGAAAAGGGGAATTTCTCTCGCCATTGACAAAGAAAATACTTTTTCTTACGTCATCACAAAAAGATAGATAAGTTTTTTCATTTTATTTTTATGACATGCAGACGGATTGCCTGATGGTAAGCAATTCCCGTCGCCCATGGGCACCCGCAACACCAGGGGAGTCATAAGCGCGTTGCCGACCTTTAAGGGGGGTTGGAGCTCTGGGAACCTTACTCACCATCAGGAACACAACACTACATACCTGAAAGGTAGCAGTGCTATTATGGCTGTGGTCTTCTGTAAGGAGGAGGTACTTCCCCAGTTGGGGTTCTCCAGACTCGAGCGTGATGGTACTTCGCTGTGCCCTGTCATTGTTGGACGTAGTTTAAGGACATACCCGGGTTCGAAAAACTGACAAAATTGGTTTGTCAAACTGGTATACATACAAAGCAATTTATTGCTTTAGAGAGGATACTGGATACCTAATACGAATAAATCGAGTGACCGTGTGCGGAAGATGTATGCTTTTTTATGCAAGCGCCAGCGAGTCCTGCCAAGATTCCGTATTAAAATGCATTTTGCAATTTAAATAAAGCTGTACATTCAAATGTATTAGTAATAAGGCACTTCCTTTTCAAAAGCCTCCACAGAAGAGGAAGGGCGAAGTCATAGTGGGCGCCGGTCTTGATTATGGTTCGTTATGTATTGCGAATCCAACTCCGACTAACGGAATTGTAAATGCCACTGATGACATTATTATTATAAGGTTTAAAATTGCTTTTTCCTGTTGCATGTTGCTAAAAAAGACAAGCTATTCAAATTATTCTAAAAGAAATCATTTATATGTATTTATTATGGCCCTTAATATTTGATTCCTATTTATACATGATACTGACTAACTGTTCGTTAAAACGCCAATTTCATTAAGGACCTGATAATTCAAATTTTAATTGCAGCATGGTACGCTATTAATATTTCAAAATCAATGAATTTGGCAATGAAATCTCAACTTTAATGATTTTCCTATACGCCCTCCAACTGATTCAAGCAAGTAGATATACCTACTTCATGAGCTTTACGTGCTTTTGCAAATATAACCCCTAACACTTAGCGATATGGTATACATTTCCAATAAACAAAACTGTTGTTTTCTTAACGCACCTTTTGTACGGACTTAGTTTGTGTCCAAAGGCTGACAAGGTCTGGCTCGTTGTTTTTGATTTAACTGTAATTAAAATTTTGTTTTGAGACGTCATTCTATAATTGCAGGTTTAGAAAATTGTCCGAACTTGAGCGGAGGTACATAGGAAGTTGTCTAATATAAGACAATTGTGTTTAACGTGACTAATAGTAATATTGCTGTCGTATATGGTTATTACAGCATCAGTTTAGTGACAGCAATTATTATGTATAAACCCGTTTTTTTTACTACATAAATTATCTTAAAACATAGGTTCTTGGTAACAGTCAGTTCAATAATAAGTATAGACTTACCGTACGGATCCGTTATAACAGAAACAAAGAGTATGAATTGATTATCGTTAAAGATCGACTGTTTCATGTGATTAACATAGGGGTAAGAAAAAGATATCTGAAGCTGAAACCAATATAATATGTGATTTTTTTTCCCATTTGCGTAAAGCTCGAGTATTTCATGTGATTAATACGACAAACAAAAGAAGGCTAAAGGTGAAACCAAATAAAATCTGTGATTTTTATTCCTACATAATGCCTGTCTGTTCATAATCCATTTCGAATAAAAACTAAGAAAAGACGAGATACAGTTATTTTTATGGGTGGGAATATTGTCCCTAAACTGCGACCAGCGGCGCTACCGTGAATAACGATATTCTTAAATTTCGGACGATTGTCTCTGTCACTCTCATGACACCTTAATTGGAGTAAAAGAGAAAGATGCCCGAAATATAGGAACTTCGATGTTCGCGGGCTGCAGAGACCACGAGCAGCGTGGAACATACTGCCACCGTCAGTTCGCCTGCCAAGTGTGACAGTTGACACTATTTAATCATTAATCACGGTCTTTGGGAGTGGCCCATGCCTGGCAGTAGACGTCCACGGCCAATGTAGTAGGAGTGGTTTTGCGGAACCTGTATTAGTGAATGACAAGATAACAAATTTTGTACAAGAGAGAGCAATGTAGTCTATATGTTAAGTAAGCACCACGTATATCTTTACGCATATTTAAATCATAACACGTGCGCAAACATCATATTAAATGCGAGCACTATATTTATATTTAATGACCATAGACCATTCTGCGCTGCAAATGGCCCGCTGATTACGACGGACGGTTTGAAGTGGCTAAAACGACACTTATCTTAATAGTAATCGCCTTGTTAATGGTAAAGCTTGACGTGTATCTGCTGCACGTGATGTTGAAAGCACAGCTTCCTGGTTTTACTCTTTTTCATCTGCTTTAGAAACATTTTATGATATACATGTGGAACGAGTATCAAGTTTACTATGGATCTATCGCTTGTACTATTTTAGTGCGAATGAGATCACATAGATCGAGACGACGAGATCATAGTAAACTCGATACTCGTTATCGTAAACCTCAAAGTCACAACACTCACAACTCATGGTAAGGGTACTGTACTTATGCCTAGGTAAACCGTTACTACAACAGAAAGACACGTAATTAAAAATTTCATGGTGAAGTTGGTGAATAGTTTTATGAATCCTGAAAGAGTATTGTTGTTTTTTTTTTAAAGTAGGTAATGTACAACTAACTATAAACTCGTATATGCGTCGGCAACGTTTTCGAATCATATCATGAATAGAAAAACCTCGCAAAAGATTATCATTCTTAATTGTCAGACAACTTTCACGCTCTTGTAATTAAGTATTCAAAAGCGTTGTGAATTGTTTATTTAATTGCCCTTTTCAAGTTTCCATTTTTATTGTTTTTATTGCCTTTAACTATTACGCTCTGATCGTTTTAGAAACGCTCTCTTCCCCTCGTTAACGACACATTAGCACCCGGCAAACGTACGATGAATATTTATGTCACGATTGATCTTGCCCTTAGTGAAGTCCTGTATAATCCGATTAACAATAGATGTGCAGGTTGCCAAAGGATTAAATACACACGTACGACATAGGAAGACTTCCAAGGGACAAATAATAATTTATCTCTTCTTGACATCCTTAAAAGATTTTGAGATTTGAGCAATACTGCAGTCAAGTTCCATGTGGTTTTTAGTTACATGGACTATTTCCCAAAAACTTCTCAACCGCATCCTGTTATGTTTCGTGACTTCTCATTTAAACTTAAGCCTAAGCAATGATCTTATTCAGTCGACCACTTCCGCTTCCAAACTGCAAACCATTTGTCTTGTGCAATTGTAAACGAGCGTCTCGAACTGCTAGAATGAGTAACGAAATATGCGCATCGAATCGACAAATTACTATGTTGAATTGTGGGCGAGACGATGACTCCTAAAAAGGACACCTGCCGCCGCGCCGTGATTCACGGTCCTTCTACCGCAATTGGTAACAAACATTAATTTTACTCTAGAAATCTAGACGTAAATATACGTGTTCTTAAAAGGGCCTTATGCATTATTAATCCTGTCTTGTATTTCCGCTTCACTGATGTCATTTATTCTTAAACTTTTTAACAAATCTTTTTTTCATTTTGTAATGAACTTGGTTATATAGGCAATACAACTAAAACAATTTGCCGTTTTGAAATAAAAAAAACTTCTTGTGTTGAACTACTTAGATTTAGCACAACAGGGCAAAAGACAAAATAATAGTTGGCGTTGCTGCGTGTACTACAAATTATAAATCGTTGTTTTAAACGCAGTAATTATAATTGTTCTTCGTGTTTCTATTTTTTATTGCGACATCTCCTTCATGCAAATGAGCATTTACATAGCAGTCATCGTAAAAACCCCACACATTCGACGATTCAAAACAATAAGATCGTCCTTGTCCGCCGCAGATTTATTCGCTCCCACAGAATAACTTATTACACCAGGATCCATCTGATTCTATTGCTGTTCTCTCTACACAATTATCTTAGTTCCTAGTATTAAACGTTATTGCTATTTATCACGTATTTCCATCATTTTAATATTAATGAATGATTCCAGTATGACAATTTGTTTTACATCCTCATATTGGAATCGTTATGATAAAAGAGTCCTTAAACGTCTGATGTTTATAAATTGGTTTTATTTGTACAATTTTATCACGTGTTCTTATCGTAAATAGGCACTAATTAAATTATAAAGGGACCTGTATGGTGATCCGTGTCATTACATTTGTTTCATGGAAGAAGTGTAGCTATTAGTTTTAATGGGTAACCTTATAAGACTTGTAATAAATATGCTCAGTTTTATATGATGTCAGAATTTAATTCCTGTTTGTATTTTACTAAATTATAACAAAAGGTACAGACAACAGCAGCAGTTGCTGAGCGGCCCAGGTATTCAAAATGATCCTGACACGATCTTATTATCTTAACAATAAAGTTGTGTCAAACCCATTATGAACAACTCACACGCTTAGCTCCTTCTGCTGCTGGCTACACCTCGTTTGAATTTTTTGAAAGCCTTATTTTTGGAAGGTCAAACATTAGAAATGTTAACAAACTCGTTAAAAGAAAACAAAGACATGTTTGGTCAATTATATTTCAGTTTACGATGTCTTCGTGTCGTGCATTTTGAATAAACTGCTTATACTGGATTTATATTGTTCTCCTTTTTAATTCAGAAACACGTATTGACCATATTCCTTTTTTCAAAGTGTTTAGTCCCGGATCTCGGCGTAATGCGAGTTGGCACGTACTCTGGTATCCGGGTCGCTGCTCGCTTTGATTTATATCAGATTGTTGTCAATTGCTACATCCTGATTGCTCTTTTCATTAATATTCTCTAAATCGGATATATACCTTAGTCATTTGGCTGTCATCGTTTAAAAAAGTCTAGTACGACAAAATTGTTATGACTCATTTATCTGTTTGTTCAAGAGCTGCTAAGTTCATTCTCAGATTCTTTGTCACTGTTTAGCTATGCCCCTCTACATTGGGTGTCATAATGTTACGAGATGAGGTCATTGTGGCTTCGTCTCGTCATCTATGACGTATTAATAACAGATCTTTGAGCTTTTCTGCCTCTGTGTTGTGTGTTAAGTTTGTATATTTGAGACACACCTAAGACGATATTAGATAATGACAACTGACGGTGGTGCTCGGTGTAGGACACTACTTGAACTGAGTATAATTTAGCATTTTTCAATTAGTTTTGCTATTTTGGTACTATATTGGTCTATACAGAGCTAATGGTTTTCTAAAGATCATTTTCTTCTGTTACCTAAACTCAATTATCTTTATTAAATCTGGCTGCACCTTGACATGTTATCTTAACCATACTTAGCGTTATGATGCATTGTCTGCTTCCGCCGACTTGGCAGGGTCAACGTTTTGTGCCTACGTCACTCCCACGTTTTCGATTATTACCTATTGGATTGATGAGGCAGTGTGGATGCCGCGCACGCGCGTCGCCTACGACATCATCCAGCTTGAGGCATGACTACAACAAGCTGATGTGATGTTCGTCACACAGGAATCGTGTGGGTTTTTCTTCGTACTGGTTGTGTAATCTTGTCGTGACCGTTAAGTTCCTGGGCAATCCAGTGTATCATGGTCTCGCTTTTCGTAACTACTCTCCATAATTGAAGAGCGTTCTTGGAATGGTTATACCGAGTGATTAACACTCAGCGATTGAGATGACATTCGTGTTTACCTACGGCGCTAGCGGTGCGCGGACGCCGGCGGACTGCGAATTGGAAGCTTTACGGATGTGTATCGTGTGGATTTGCCATCTGCTAATCGCTGTATTTATGCGTGCGTGACTTGACGGTGTTTGTTTACATCGTTTTCGTTATTCGCTGAACATTTTCTGTTTAGGCACTTATTTGAACCGCTAAAAAAAATCTGATGAGGAAAGATGTCAATGCAACATAAATACAAAGATTGAACTCCACTAGACTCCCGTTTAATCTTATATGAGACTATTCTATTTGGAGCATGCCTAATGGCAACATTATCTCAATTACGCCGGCATCTATCAAACACCTACTTTTGTTAAGGAAAATAAGATATTACCTTAACCGTATTTCCCGGATTCTAAGTTGTAAATGAGCCCAGATTTGTTACAGATTTATGTAATTGACGTAATTTGCCTGTCATCGTCCTTCGCGGTTGCACGATCGCTGTGACGACAATTTGATAATTTTACTTACCATTATGCAAAACTATTTTGGTTGATGTTTATTTTGCGGGTGTGCCAATTTCTAGATTTTGCGTTTGAGAGTGACTAATCAATGGTTATATCGGACTGTATATTTATTTTAGGAATATGTTTGATTATAGCTCAATCCTCCAAAGTCAATATGTTGATCTTAAAATATCAGCATATTGACTTTGGAGGTTGTTATCTTATTATCTTCATGACTGTACCATTCATAGCAAACCCGACAAAATATATGTAATATCTGCACGGTCAGGTGCTCTTGGTTGATCAAATATACTATAACGACACGTAGTATAGGTGAAAAACTTAGCTAAAGCACCTGGTCTATGTAGTAGTAACGTGTCTGTACACGCATTTCGGCGTTCTATATTCAAATCTTGACATAAGTTCCATATTAATTCTCCGCACGACTACATCGACATGGTGGTTTCTTAAGTTTTTCACTTATACATGCGTGTATCTCTTATCTGAATAATGTACGTATATTATTTTAGCGAAAGTTTGTTGGCAGGTTGACTTATGCACCTCACGAATGATTTTAATTTATTGGCAGAAGATTAAAAAACGGTAGTTAGTCTTCGTAATAATTCTAGATATGGTTTATAAAAGTAATAAGCCAATCTTAAATCGCAATGGATATTATCAAGAGTTGTATTGCGTTAAGTATCCGCTTGTAACCCTTTGCAACACTGGCCGTTTCAGATCAGATCTGCCGCAGCCGCGACCCTAAATCTGGACATGCTTTCTATTTCGAAACATTATTCATAATTCTCGTAGCGGACATGCGTAAACGCCGGCGTCGCAATACCGGCCATATAGATTATCAAATGCGAAATGCACGCTTGTAGTTATACATAGATATATATTATACATATTGATTTAATGGCAAGCCTTAATTCGTTATGGTTTGGTTCATGTTGGTATGTGTTTGATAAAATGTGTTTAACATTTAATGTTTTGTATTTCAGTAGTTGGTATACCTACTTGTTTCTAATTACAAGATAGGCTTAGTGAAATATTGTATTTTTAGATTGTATATCTAAGCACGATATACATATTTAAAGGAACTGGTCTACTTTTTATTCATTGATGTTCTTTTGATTATGTTTCATTGTACCTATTAGGTTTGTTTTCTATATTTCCTTGGATTTTCAAATGAAATCTTTTGAAAATCCATGATAGTATTAGAGGCAAAAGCAAGGCCATGCTTTTTGGCCGTAAGATTGATTCTAGGCATGATGAAGGCTTTATTTTTATTTACTAAGCTATGCTGATTAGGTACTTGTTGTCCCAATCTCCTATTTTATTCTTGTATTCCAATGTAGTTATAGTGAACATTCGTATTTGGCTTTAAGAACTCAATACTTACTTTGCATCTTTTTTCTCTTCGTGTCAATTCAAAATGTTAAATCCCGTCAAAGTATTATATATGACGTTCATTTCTTTTACATTTGGAATTTAAAATTACTGTTAGTCTAGATGTAATTTTTTTTTAATTCTATCTTTACTCTTTTTAGAATATGTTCCGACGAGTGCAAATTCTCGAGGAAATGTAAATATTCATCACACGCGTTGAACAAACTTAAGAAAGACATGCTGCTGCTGCAATTCGTATTATATAAAATATTCTCGTTTTAAATAACTTCCAAGTCTAAAATACATGTTTTGTTTAGAGAGGGTTGTATTTCTTTTATGAGCATCGTAGATTTACATTTAGGTTTTATACGAAATTCTATACCACAGTCGCCGCAATGGTAATTTAATCTGAATTCTTTTCTTTTTCAGGTAAGCCGCATCTAGCAGATCATTCAAGGCTTATATTTCAACCATATTAAGTAAGTGATAGTATAAGTTTTTATATCCGCCCTATATTGCCAATTATGCGCACTTATGTTTAAAACTCATTACTTTTAACGAACGAACTAGAATTTTAGATCTTCGAAGTTGGAATATTATTTTAGAACCAGCGACCAATTTGTGCTGGCAGGATTGAGTACAAGTAAACAGTTACCCTGTATTACGAGTATGAAACCCGATTTAGGATGGCATTCATCAGCTCTTTTAGCATTCATCCAAACCAGATCTAAACTTGAACATAATCTCGTGAAAGGAATACACAATTGCGTTTTCTATCAGCCTACCAGTTTACCACTATCAATAGAATTTATCGACGTTTATTAAAATGTAGGACGGCGGCGCCGGCGCAACGCGGAACAAAAACGGCCATAGTGTAGCAAGTGCAGCTCCAAACCAAAACCAGACCCGGCAACCTAGATCCGTCCCGGCCTGTCGGTTGCACGGCCAATACTAATATACTAATGGCTGTTATTTTAACTAGACTTGTTTATTTTAACATATCCTGCGAATTTACCCTAATAGACACTTAGCGTATAGGCAAAAGTAACAATGTACGGAAAGCTGTTCTGATATCCTTATTACGAGTTTACTCTCATGATTTTCACTATCTAGATAATAATAGCTTCGTGTTAATACGATTAAGTCGCGTTTAATTTGTAATTGCGTGGTGGCAAATCCCCCTACAAGATCTTATGTCGTTAGGGGAGGCCTATGTCCAGCAGTGGACGTCTTACGGATGAAATTATGATTATCAATTTGTATTTATTTTTTCTGATAGTTAATTATAGCTTATGACACAATTTTACCTTATTGACGAAATTGACATAGTACAGTCGCCATCAGATATATCGGGGCTGCGGGGGTGGTCACAAATATCTGAACAACGCCTCTATTTTCAAGGTGATAGAGTGCATGTTCAGATATTTGTGAACACATCCACAGCTCCGATATATCTGATGGCGACTGTACGTGCATAGATTGTATGTATTAAGTTTGTTTCACGACCATGATGATTATCGTTGTGGCAGGCCTATAAAAATATGGCGGTTCAACAGACTTGTGTTTAAACATAGATTGCGAATATATACTTAATACCATTTCAACCGTAAGCCGTCCACTGCTGGACATAGGCACAGTATAATAAAGAGTACTAACGTACAGTATGGCCACACCCTGCCCCCCACCGAAAGTGCCGCCCACCCGCTCTCGGTTACCTCGCAGTTACCGGCTGGCAGGTAAGCGACGACGTAGTGCGCAGATTACTTATTCAAAAATTTTCACAATATTTATAAAACCTTTTGTAATGGGCGTGTGTTGTGCTGTGTACGGATGTTTAAGTTCTAGAAACGGCAAAACCAAAAGAAATTTCTACAGATTTCCATTGGATGAGTCAAGGCAATTACCTATCCAGTTATTTTTTAATTTTTTTATGTTTTAGTAGAAAATCAACTTACACATGTTTAGTATTTCTGTTACCCTATCCGTTTTAGACATAAACCTATCAGTTCACACTGAAAACAACACAATATCTATATAAACAAAAAATCATGTTTTCAACTTAAGTACGTAATATTTTGGTGGCCTGAATTTCCTTACAATAATTTTGTTACTTCGTTTTATACTGATTAAAAACAGGAAACTATTGTATAAATCGAGATTAGATATCCACCTTACAGCATAGAGGTATGATTCTTATCTCTTCCTAATTCGCGCAATGAGTTTTGAATCATTGGGGTCATCGAACTTGAACGCGGGCGGTGTGGCGCGCGGCGACACAGTAGGTATATAAAGAGTAGGTCCTAAGGCGGTTTCTGCGCATGTTTATGCTATACTGTGTGCGAATGTTTCATTTAATTATATTGAAACTTCAAGTGTTTTTTTCTGCAATGCCTTATAAATTACTATAATTTGTCATAATCATCTAGCTACATACACATAATGAAATCTACTGGTCCGATTACATTCGTTACATTACATCGTTTTTACTTATCCCTTTATTTAGTATACTCGTAACTAAGAGGCTATCGGCAAAGATCCAGTTGCTCGAGTCAAAACGTAGACGTCAATAATAATTTCAGAAAATAGAGTTAAAAACGTTTTCGTTTATAATTGATTACACACAAACTAACTCTACACAAATAAAATCGACGCCGCTATAACAAGGTCATCTTACATTGCGTTCCCGATTCGCGAACGCACTACGCAAAATAGCGGCAACCCTAGCGTGTCTTATCTCACTCACACAGGCATGGTACGCGCTCACCTACACGAGCTTAGACTGTGTGCGTAGCAACGCGTTTGTTTCATACATTCGATCGCCACTTACCGGGGTGTGACATAGGTCTCCCCTGCCCCTAATATGATTTGTATCATCTTGGGGGTTGCCATAATCGCCACTTGGCAGGCGGGTTGGTGACAGCAGTAGCTGTAAATTGGGTTTCGACGGACGCAGCTGCCCATCAGTCGGTGTTTTCCCTTTGTCGTCTCTTACGACATTCGTGGGAGGAGAGGGGTTATATGTTATATAATTAATCCAAAAATTTGTACATTTACACATTAAAATATTTACTTCATTTAAAACTGATGAACCTACGCAGTGTTATTTTTAGTGCAATACCTAGTAAACATCTGGCACTGGAAATATGAGGCCCTGTTTATCTCTAAGACCTGTCCAATTTATCCAGGTGCTCATGCCAAGAATGTAAAGCGGCTATAAATTTTATAAATGTAACCTATTTATAATACTAATTTGTCAACATTATGAACGACGTCATATTCTGTGCCAGGCTTAATTAACTATTTTGTATACAATAATCGTATATAAGGACATATTTGGACCCGGGTATGTCTTTAAACTACGTCCAACAATGAGAGGTAGTATTAGGGCACAGCGAAGTACTATCACGCTTGAGTCTGGAGAAGCTCAACTGGGGAAGTACCTTTCAGGTAGCAGTGCTGTGTTCCTGATGGTGAGTAAGGTTCCCAGAGCTCCAACAACTTTTAGGGCAGGCAACACGCATGTGAATCCTCTGGAGTTGCAGACGTCCATAGGTAACTGCTTACCATCAGGCGGGCCGTATGCTTGTTTGCCACCGTCGATGTATAAAAAAAAGCGATTTTACAAAATGTCGTTAGCAATATGAAGTCTTCGAACTCCCCATGATTAATTATAAATCTTTATTCAAAATAATTACATTAATTAAATCAACTAAACTAGGAGTAGGTACTTACGTACGAGTACGTTGTAGATAATTGTTGTAGCAATATAATGAATGTATTTGTAAATCCCATTCATTCTTTTTACACACAAGAGAAGAGAACTATGGCAAACAACTAATTGGAAAGGCAACACAAGAACACCATTAAACAATTCAATTGATTACATCTGATGACTCAATGTTCACATTACATCTCACATCAAAGCGGTTTTATACGGCACAGCATCTCGAGAAAGAACAAAGTCGGTCATTATGAAACAATGTCACAAATCCAGCCTTCCTCATGGACGGGTTCCAAAATAGTAACTTGCACAACGGTTACATAACGGCTCGATAAGGATTCCCTTAAACATATCTTAACGACCACGAGACGGTTCGTTACGTGCTTTCTCACAGTCGGTCGCCGGTGACCTGACTGCTTACTGGACATTGGGAAACGGGAACTGAGCAGTTCTTTAATTTGCTGGTGACTGATAATAGTTTATTTGTTGTTTACAAGGAAGTGGTCATGTGTTAGGTACCTACTTGTTACTGGAGACTTACGACGTTACTTTACAATTAAATGCTTTCAAGATTATTACTTTTTAATGATGACACCAAGCCACAATGAGTATATATCATGAACGAGATAACTAGGTACAGTCAACAACGCTCCTAGCTATACATTGGTAGACATTATTATATAAGACATAAAGTCTACCGATGTACAGTTAAGAGTGTTGCTGTGTGTACTAGATAACGATGCACATGTGTTTTCGTTGATGCTGATGACCATCTATTTACTCAACAAGCCTTTGAAGAACAGGTCCTCAATACGGCATACGACTTAGGTCTTGGATCAATGCCAACAGGAAAATCTAAGCGAGGACGATAAGTCAAGGGATTCTAGCTGTTCGATTTATGACTAGTGCAATGAAATACTGCTTCTTGACATTGGAATGTGCACGCAAAAGGATGCTATTTGTATCGTAAATCCGGCTTTCTCAATGATCTGCACTTTTTCACCTTGGCATTTTTTATATTTTTTAAGTGTTCTACATTTATGTATGTATACCCCCTTAAACGGATCACCAGGATTTTCGAAACATCCTGTATACTTATACTGCTTGTAATATTTTCCAAGACTTGGAGTACATTATAATCAGTAAATTTATTTCACACTACTTAAGTCGCCTGACACCTATATCCCTCAAACGTATCTATGCTAAATATTATAAATGCGAAAGTAACTGTCTGTTTATCTGTTACATTTTCATGCTTAAACCACGTAACCAATTTGGATGAAATGGCGAGAGTTCGAACCCCCGGGATAAAAGCTTAGAACATTCCTAAATGGGGCGAAAACTGGGGGGGAAAAGTGTATTGGAAATACACGCAGACAGACTCACAGAAGACACGGGAATTTACACAAAAGGGAATTACTGCAAAGTTGCGAAGTTCTTAATAGTTATAAAATGCCTGCCTACTCAGGCGACAATGGAGTTGCCCTTAGCGATACATTCCACGCAGACTAGCGATCGGAATGTAACGTCATTTCTCAAGATACGGTATTTAAACAATTGCTTAATACAGCTTAAATTGCTTAAGGCGTGTTTCGGTACGAACGGCTGCCGAAGGGGCGGCTAACGTATCGGTAAGTTAGAGGTCATCCGCATCTCCGCAAGGGCTTGTCTTATAACAATTATAACACTAAATGGCATTGGTGCATCAATCATTGGCATTTACAATGATCTGATTGATACATATCCTTGTGTTAGTTACGGCTCTTGTATGTAGTATAGATAAACAAACAGCACGTTTATATAACTCTTCAAGCAGCTTTGTTGGTTTTAAGTGTTCAGGCGTTCCACTTACGTTGATTTATATTGTTCGGGCGTCCATTGTATAATGTTTATAAATGATTTGATTCTTCATTTTGGAAACATCGGTCCATCTAACCGATTAATGTCTCAATCGCACCGTGAAACTAATCAATTACTTAAGGATGGATGACTAATTTAATAATTAGCTTTCTAGGCGGGAACTAGTTGTTTATTTTATTTATGTAATATAGTCTCACTTATCCCTACTCTCGCAAAACCTGCTGTCGTTATGGGGCTTGTCTGAATAGCTCAATTTACGACTGTTACACAGTTCACAAGTATTGAAGTATTAATAGATTGTACATATTATTTATCGAAAAGTAATATGCTGAACGTCATCGCAGAAATTTGAATACAAAGGACGTGTAGCAAAAACTTTACATATTTGGCTGTTGTTGGGAAACCCCAATAAAACAAGTTCCATAATTTGACTAAAATAATAACTAAATATACGAAAACAATCTTTGGTGAATTATTACAGCACTAAGTACTTTTGTATATTCGCAAAAGTAAATAAAGTTTTTATTATTTAGAGTATAATAGTTATATTTTTTTACAGGTTTGGATTGTACATAATCATTCGAATCTAACATAGCTATGAAAGTGTTATAACTTATAATGTATAACATAATATACCTCTTCCGTACACGGAACAATGGTGTTCAGATCGAGCCAACGCGCAGAGGTAAAGGGTACACCAAGCGGATGTTGCCCCTGTCCGTATTATGGGAGGCGCACAGAGACAGCACCCGGCATGGTGTAAGGACTATTGAGTTTTAATGGAATCTAGAATATACCAGGCTATTGTGTGGAACTATTGGGCTATTGGATAAAAAACCGGACGCCTGCCTAATAAAATGGTATACAATTTTATCTCCGGCAGACGGTGACTTCTATGCGATATGGGCCCCCACAAAAAGCGACATCAAAGATGGCTCAAGGGCAAAAGTGTATACCTTATTGTCATCTTCATTATTACTGCTATCCTACATTTAATACAATACAAGCGGCTCACCTCGCCACCTAGCATTATTGCCGGCTCGCAGAGGTTTCCGCCAGAGTCAATGTCGCTGGCGCCGCGCACATTACGAAGCGACGCATCCCAAGTGTCACGTGTCCTCACATAAATTACTCTCTTCTTTGTTAGGTATACCAATTTTTTTTTGCTTCCCATTGCAAAACATTTGTTCATTCATAAATATTGCTCCGTACATCATATAGCACCGGAATAAGTTCTAATAACAAAAATCGTAGGCGCTAAGTACAACAACGGTCCCTTTGTAACAACTTAAACAGAATATGGAACATAATTTTACAGAATTATGACTTGAGTCACTTGAGCTTGCGGTAATTATTCGGCAATTTACTATGTATGTAGTAGTTAGTGTTAATTTATGGTGTATAATTTAAAGCCAGTTTCAACCTCGTTAGTAGCTAACAGCAACTGAACCCTACTATTAAATGTTAGTTTTAAACTTGGATCGTTAAAAATGCCAGGTTTTACTGCGACATGTAGGGTGTCTAAATGGCGCCAAGGCTTAACTTCATAAATATGAGATTTATTATAAAACAGTTGGGTCGGTAAGTGGTTGGGCTCGGAGCTCCATTTGCCACCATTATTGTAATTTACTCTGATCCGGCTATATTTTAAGTTATTGATATGGGAAATAATCCTACGCGGGCGGTAGACGTATTAATCTCAGGAGATTTTGTCCTTTTACATGCCTGACTAGTGACTTGTTATTATGATGCGATGTGCAAAAAGTCTACTGTTCAGTGTACAAAGTTGTATTAAATGCTAGTGCTTTCGATATGATAGTATTTTTCTCATTCACATTTTGTTTTCTGAAGATATGCCTTGTTATCAGAAGGTTTTGATAATTTGAATGAAATTGTACCTAATAGTAAAATTAAACGTGGAAGGTTTAATTTACTTAAAAAGGTTTTCTGTTAAGGTATTGTTTCAATAGGAACAAAACTACCAAAAGTTGAAAAATTTGGAATTTATTTTTGTCTCTTTATTCCCTATGGGGATGTTATGCGGTTACGCCGTCTACGCGGTGTATTACTAGTTGGTAGTTAATAAATGTTATCATTCAACGATCATTATCTTATTGTTTACCATTACTATAACCGCAACCGCAAACTTCAACATTCTTACAGGTGGTCTGCTTTCACAATGCGCTCCAAACTGTCATCAATCTAACCACATCATTATTAATGATAGGCGGGCGAAGGCTTCGAAACAGTACGAAACTCGAAACGCTAGTTCGAAACTGTACACTCTTATTATAATTGTCTTTTTAACACTATATTTGGTTTCGGTGAACTTCGTTATTAAGTCAAGGACTAAAAATTTAATATTACTTTTCGTAGAGCTTAAAACTAAATATATGAATATGAAATATTCGTAGGTATAATGCTCAATCAACTTTATGTCACTCGTTACCATGGTTAGGTTCCCTAGGGTCACTAAACCACAGTTTAATGGCATCTAAAACACGCATATTAGTCGTAGCTATATGTCCCTTCCACAAGGAGTCACCTACCAACCACGTTAGTTCCGCGGTGCCACATTTCTTTTAACAGTTCTAACAAACTGGGCTTCAGTTGTCCCCTGGCTGAATGGACATAAAAACAACATAAAATAGTTGGTTTACTCATATCATAATATTTTTGCCTTTTTAAATATGCCAGCGCTGTATAAGCCTCCTCTATCTATCTTGCATGAGAGGGACCTGATATTTTTATACCCGACATTTTTTTTCTTCACCCAAGAATTTGAACATGAAAACCTTAAGATTGAAATTACTTTCAGCGCTTTTTATAGACTTGTGTTTTTAATTTTTGTACCAAAAGTAAGATATTGAAAAGGTTACATACAATCGACAAGGCGCGTCCATACAAGCCGATTCCCGCCGGTTTAACTAACTTTCCCACACTTCAACATTTTTTATTTGGCTCATGAAGTAAAGACAAATCCATATTGGCTCCATCGTGCTTAACAAAAAATTGACCGGCCGCCACTGTTATTTACCTAGGTTTATCTTTCCAGTGGGTTTCATTACTAATGAAAAAGCTCAAATTTTTCTGTTTATTGTATCCATTGATATTTCGTATTGCCCTTAAAACTCAACCTCCGCCTTTAAGCACTACATTGTTTCCGACTCGGAAGTCGGAAACATTCTATATTCATATTCTTAGTGTCCGCCCCATTTGCCCATTGTCCACTTCGGGACCGTTTGACAAGTCAACACTTGAGCCTTTTGTCTCGAACTCACGCGCACTTCCGACGTTGCGCAACCATATAAGGAAGTGTCCCTCGTGCCCGAGCCGACAGGTGCTGGCGCAGCCGATTAATACCTATCACGACACGTGCTCTTTCACCATCTATCTCGCAACTGGATTGTACCCATCGCTACTTAACGCAGGCGAGCTTTGGACTAGTAGACACCAGAGCTACTAGTTATCGTGGCATTTTTCTATTAAATCAATTATTTTAAGTTCTCATTTTATCATCATGATCGTTTCAGCCTACTGCTGGCTGGACATATACCTCCCGCAAATATGACTTGTATTATCTTGGCAGGCCTTGATTCGACGGAATTCAGTTTTCGACGGACGCTGCTACCCATCCGTCGGTTTTTTTCTCTTTGTCGCCTCTTAGGACACCTACGGGAGGAGATCGGGTGGTGCAATAGCACCACTCAGCCGGCACCACAACACATTCGAGTCCAGATTTTCATTTATCGACTTACGATATACACATATTGATAAGAAGGCCACATGATTTTAAGAAGATCAAAAGTAAATGTTAACAACGAGCGGTATATTATCGCTATATAGCGATTTCATCTAGATAACCTTTCAATCCTTTTACCGCTGGATGTGGAAGGCGCAGGATCGGTCTTCTTGGGTGGTTCTGGGGGAGGCCTATGTCCAGCAGTGGACGTCTTTCGGCTGACATGATGATGATGATGATGAACCTTTCAATAAATGAAGTGTAAATAACAGTTTGATGTTACTTTGAAACAATATAGTTCAGTGGTTTTTCAATATAATGTTTTAAATTCTGGTTGTTTCTTCATATTATCTAGTTTTAAATCAGTTCTTTAGCAGTCAATCATAAATAACTCTACAATAATTAAAAAAAGTGCTATAATTATTCCGGACTCCGGTGACCATTTTTGTAACAGCAATGAGTTATCGAAGAGCTAGGTTAGATTGTTGCTTGAAACAACTGTTTAGTCAGCAATGAGAACTTCGTTCCTACTACCTCACTTCAGCCACACAAATTTCTTCTTTATCTTGTATTAAATTAAGTTCAAATTAAAAAGGAACCGTAAAGATTAAACCCAATTCGTCAAATTAATCTTTGGATAAAGATGATCTTGTCTCATTATGTAACGACAGGTGTTTTGTGATTGTACGGGTGTTACCAGCTCGCAGGATTAGAGATGTGATTAAATGGTTTTTTTTTTTGCAATAGCTGACTTGGATTGTCGCAATACTGACACTGGATATCTAAGTCGAAAGCTGAAGTATAATAGAAATCTTGTTTCAGCCAAGATTATTTCGTAAGATATTTTGATTGTTGCTTTACTTTGTTATTAAGTTTCTCTAACAAATTCGGTATCTAAAACGGTAAAGAACAAAAAAAATCAGTTAGGTAAGTTAACCTTAGAGGTTATTACACTGATTTAAAAACATCTTAAGTTATTTTATATTTTTTGTAGCTGGCGAGCGGATGACTTAAGATTATTGAATGTAATCGAATATTAACTTATTTCTTTTACCAATCACTAACAAAAACAAGCGTCCCGCATGTAGCTCGATTACTAACAACAAAAAACGAATAAGTAACATTCCTGTCTACAAGCGCAAAGGTGAACAAGTCACGAACTAAGCTGTCTATTGAAAGAATTTGTATGTCCCTGTTAGACCTATACAAAATCTATTCTATACAGTCACGTGGCAACAGACAGACACGTGTAATCACAAGTATCTGGTTTATTTTAGTACAAGATATTATATTTCACTTGACTTGTCGGAACAGTATATATTAGTCAGGAAGTTAATATACATCTTTAATGCACTAAACGAGAAAAATACAGAAAGGATAAAAGGGTACAAAGGTGAAATGATCCCCCAGAGATATCCCATCCAGTTAACTCATGTGAAAAGTCATGAACTCAAAAATCACTCTAATGTCACTGATCACAATGTTGTATTAGATTTATTACCTATTTTTAACTTGTGAACCCAATATTTATCGTCGGAACAGCTCAGTGACATGATTCCATTTTGTTTTAAATCAGCATCATTAATATTCAGAACAGTTTTAGTTAGGTGCCACTACTTCTGTTCTAGGGGCTATGGCTCATAGCAACCGTTCTGTAGCATGTCGAAATACGAGTATAATCCCATAATTATTAGATATAAGACTCAGACAAACTAAAGCTCACCGCGCACGTGGGTGTTTTGTTGGCTAATGTGTCTCATTTAGATCTTACGATAAGTATTAAATATTCAGTTATCCTTGAGATTAAGTTGTAATTTGGTATCCGTCATTTTAAGGTAGGGGTAAGTTAAAGCAATACACACAGTACAAATTTTGTAACCAGACATTTTGTAACCGTACGGTTTGCAATTTGTTTATATGAAACAATTACTCAAACGTTGCCACGCGGCACCTCAGTTTAATATCTCTGAAATAATAGCAACCATACACTGCCTTCCGTATAGTAATTCTTATTCAGTAAAACCCAATTCGTCCTAAATCTCCTTTTAGTACAAAATGGAACTATAAATCACGTCATGTTTGTACAAGTTATTCCTTACATAGTTGCAACATTTAGGGCCGGCTACGGTGCCCTGTGAAATTAGAATCAGCTCACATGCTCGCACCAAAGCGAAGTGATTTTCATTGCTCTATATATAACTTGCATGATGTGCTACAATAATATGAATATGTAAATTTTACATATAATTTATGTCAGAATCAAAAATCCTTTGTTACCGTCAAAAACCTTAAAAGTTTACTCATGTCGTGTAAAAGCATCGAGAATGGGATATTTTGCTATTCTTCTTTGACTGATAGGTTGTTTATCTACAAGTCAAAAGGTCAACTGTTTAACCTGCAGTTTGGACCTACGGTTGACTTGCTTACAGAAACTAAACGAAGTCCTCCAGGCATATATTATTTGTTTGTGAAATATGAATAAAGGAAAACAAGAGCCCTATATCAAAAATTGCGTTCCATTAATTTATGGTATTGGCTAATGCAATGTCTGAATTATTACTACTATAATTTGATTACTACGAGTATACGTTTTTTTCCGAGCTTAGAGCTCTGTTTTTAGGTTCTGGTTCCGCAGCGCATTTTATGTATTACATAGAAGTTGAGGAGTTTCGATCAGAGTCCAAGGCGTCGAACAAAATAGATGGCGATAACGTGTCTGAATGATAGGTATGCTTTTTGTAAGTCCTTGTTTTTTTATCATCTCGTAACGTTACCGTAAAGTTTTCCACAACTCCCATTAAAGGGAAATATAGGATTCTCGTTTATAAATATTACAAAACTTTCGATCGTTTGAAGAATAAATTGCCAACTTGCTACTTCAACAATATCCACATTTTTTTGCAATTCTAATGTTTACTCAAAATAATAACAAAATGCCTGACCTCCGGCGACCCGCAATGCGCTCGCGCAGTTTCGTTTTAGTTTTACGAAACCCGAGTGAATTAGAGCAGCAATTTATGTGTGCGACGTGTCCTAGACGGATTAGGGCACAATGCGTTGCGTAATGCGTTATTAACGGAACCGCCGTATGCGCACGCCCAACTAACGAAACGCATGGCCTTTTAAGGATAATCCAGGCACTTAGGTGCTTTTAGAAAAAGGCATGACTGGAGATCAAAAACATTGGGTTACTTTCAAAAATACATCTTAAATGAGGAGCTTTAAGTTCAAATTAAAGGCAACCTTTTCAAAACACAAGAACTGGAACACTTTATCTTATGTGGATTATCGTCCTTATTTTATTACTAAAGTGTAATAACCTGTAATGCTGTGTAGATTTAAGTGGCTCATTTGTTGATTCTGTTATTGATTCAGATTTTTTTATTACACGTGAAATGAAATAAAAAATCTGATGTATTGACAACTAGCGAACCGCCCGGTATGGATAGCACGTAATAATAATTATTATTATACATATAAACATTTCCGGACTGATATGAACTCTAAACCTTCAAGAAAAGAGCGGCAGCGGATCTTAAAGGCCGGCAACGTATTTGTGACTCCTCTGGTGTTGCGAGTGTGCATGGGTGGCGGTAGTTGCTTACCATCAGGTAATCCGTCTGCTCGTTTGTCTCCTAGGTATATCATTAAAAAAAAAAACAATTTGACACAAATCACTGAAGCATCAACAGCATTAAACTATGTTGCCTTATTTAAAAGGTCTAAGCTTACAAACAGCAGGAAGTGACTTTAGATTATTTGACATTGAAAGATAGAATTTCACGCTTGTGTATTGTTACACTTTTTATCGAGAATTCTAAATAATTGATCGGTTTGTATTGCTTTTAAGACATCACATCGTGATAAAAGTCAAAATGCTTCTCGGGTCAGAGGTGTAGGGTTAGAACCGGTGTAGTTTTTCTTCTCTTGTGGCCTACTTACTGAATAAGTTTGAGTTTGAGTTCACCATCATTGCGGTTCATTGTTGAAAACACCGGGTGTTATATAAAATAAGATTATCAACCCGGCATCTGGTCATGATTTGGAACAATTTTTACTACTTATGGGCATACGTCGCACGCCAGCGGGCAATTTGGTGGCATGTCAAAATGATAGATAAGGTTCACAAATACATCAATTCATTTTCAAATAATCAGAAGTATTTGTACTTAGTACTTGGTACTTAGTATTTATAATGTACAATTCTAAATATCTTAGCAACTAAGGTTGTAAGTTAATTACGTGTTTATTTTTTAGTATTCGTTCAATTTTAAATAAAAATACAATTGCAAGTATGCAAAATATGAAATTTACTTGAGCAGCTATGTTATGGGAATATATTATTAATATTTTTTCTAAATTCCCGTCGGTCAACGTTCTTCTTGTATGCGACCTTTCTGTGACTTAAGTTCGGAGTGCTGTCGTAGTATCCTATCCATTGCAAATTTGCAATAAATAGATATGCAATTTAACAAATAAAGCTAATCTTTCTATTAAATAGACGGCGCTGCAACAACAAATATAAGTTTGAACGTACAGTCATAATGACACATGTCAGCTATTTATTCGTTTTATAAGTGGCCACTTAAATAGGCTATCAGTTATCACTGTAGAGTATCTATACGTTAAAGACCAATAAAAGTAATAATTGATAACCGGTAACTAATTTTAATAAACTGTTACAAATACTAAGTACGTTATAATACTTGTAAGTTAAGATTTTTTTGTAAACCTTACCTTGCCACCAAACTGCCCGCTGGAGTGCGACGTATGCTTATGGGGTCAACTTAGGAAATTGTAAAAAAAAAAAACCATTCTCATTCATTTTCGTCAACTTATACTTGATCTTTGCTATAGAACAGCTCAATTTTTATTTACTTTTACAAAATGGACCCCATAGTAATGTTCAAAATCATGCACAAATGCCGGTTTGATAATCTTGTATCACTTTTATAACACCCAGTATAGCCCAAGGGGGACTAGGAGAGCCTAAGGCGACTCAGCCCGGTCTTCGGTTCTCCGCATGCAGTACCCCTACCATGAATTTTGCATTGAGGTTTTCGATAACGAGTATCGAGTTTACTATCTGTGCATCTCGCTTGTACTATTTTAGTGCGGACGAGATGCACAGATAGTAAACTATCGATACTCGTTATCGAAAACCTCAAAGTCACAACTCATGGTAAGATTGGTAAGGGTATTGTCCCTGTCAGGTCAGCCCTCGCAGATCGCTGCTCCATCTAGCCAGCTATCATTGCTTTCGGTTATACATTTGTTTTCCAATTACAATCTAGTATAGCTGTAGGCTGTTTAGTCGTCGACGATTGTCACGCATCAACTCGGCGTCGCGCGAGGGAATGCGCCGGGCGTGCCGGATATCAGCATAACATAAAATTTATCTCTGAGACGTGTGTTTATGTTGCCATGTGTTTAGGGTTCCGTGGTCGACTACCGGAACCCTCCTAGTTTCGCCATGACCGCCAGTCTTTACGCAACTTTGCTTATTGTTCGTTAGCGCTCTATACTTGAAATTTGGTATGAGTTTATTATGTGCACCAAAACTGTCAAAATGGAAAAACTAAAACTGGATTTAAAAAATAGGGTACTGTACCTACTCGTAAAATGACGTACTGTATTTTTCGGATGTCGTTGGATAGATATCTTCAAAAATGTGTCGCCTTCCTGTAAATTTTGTATAAATTTGAGGCTTGTGTAAGAAATGGTAAATATTTTTATGGAACCGTTTTACAAGTATCAGAGCTCTGGTCCGGTACAGCGAACATCGAATTTTATATATTTCGGGCATTTTTCTCTTTTGCTCCGATTAAGGCGTTATGAGAGTAACGGAGACAATCGTCCGAAATTTACGAATATCTTACTTCGCGATAGCGCCTCTATTATAAAACAACCTGTATAAAGGACATGCAGCCGTGGTTCCTACCCTGTATAGGTACATATGCAAGTATGTCAGTTTTGACTGCATTTCACACTTTATCGAGTTTTCAAAAAAGGTAGTATGGCTAATTTGACCGTAGTCTAGAAAATAAAAGTTCTATTTGTCTAAGCGTGTTTTTAATTTAGTACTCAGTAAGAAGTTTGCCGCTTGTTCAAATTGATTTAAACGTTAAGCAAATTTAGCAATTCATTCCGTTCGTAACTAGGTTATTTAAAATTAACCGTTCTCGAAGTTTACATCCTGTCTTGAAATTAGCTTGGACCAAATTAACTTTATAATTCTCCTTACTTTTTGTTAGGCAAATGTAATTTGCTTATACTATACTGGTTCTGGTAAATACCTACTTCTAGTACAAATAGTCAAGTAATTTACGAGTAACTAAGTAATAGAATTTGATTTCCTTGACATTGTTAGCACCGCTTCCATCACGTTTATATAACTATTGGCGAAAACTACAACAAAATCTAACTTTACCGTTTTGGAGAGAAATTTATAAATGGTTTGGAGATGTACTTATGCACAAACATTCAGCATCACCTCAACCTAAATGCACATGTGTAAGGATGGCGTAATTATAGCCTTTAAGATGTTTATTTTAAAAGTAATTTATGTGCAAATAGCGAAATATGTGAAAAACACCGCGATAATAAAGTTCTATTAAAATTAATTAAAAAATCATGTTTATTTGAACAATGTTTTATATTCAGAGATCGGAATAGGTAGTGCCTATTATTTACTTAAATTGCATTTCCTTAATAATTTGACCCCGACTGTAAAATTTTGTGGATTGTAAAGATCTCGGGAAATCATGGGTTCAACAAAAAATAAGTAATATTTTTTGGAGGTTGTAACCACTGTTAGTCCTCCTGCGAACTTTACTTAGGCGCTACCTATTCCGAGTTCTGTTTATTTTATACCATCGGCTTATTCTATTTTGCGATTATTTTAACATTTCGAAGCTTGCTTAACACCTTGGTATTTCTCATAGATCAACGATATCAAATTCCCCGTGATTTAATAGTCCATATCACAAAATACAATCGTGAAACAAAATCGACGGGACGCTCTTATATCTGCCATCAAGACCGGATCTGAGAGTAAAAGTCAACTGCGAGAACCACCTGTATCATTTAGTACTTTACAACTCATTGCTAGAACTCTGGTTACATCTACGACCGATAGAACTGAACCCAATATGATAGAGAGCATCGTACTCATTTTGTATATTTACTTGTAATATAAACTCTGTTCAGTAGACAAAGTTATTATTACCAATATCGGGATCATAAAGCAAGTTCACTATCATCTATAATTTACCGGAGAAAGGTACAGCCAAGTGCAAAAATACGTACCGAAAGAATCCTTTCATAAATACGTCCCACAACCTTATTACTGTACAATAGAGTTGCTCGGTACATATTTTTGAAACTGGCAGTGAACGAATTTTTACACTTAACCCTTCGCTTCTTTTGCTGAAATAATCTCATTCTGCTCTTACTAAAGGATTCCAGCCCTTCCAAATAGCATTTGTCTGATCTTCAGCTTCTAATGTCTTTTATGTTTTATTAAAATAGGTTCATTTTACCCTTTATTTGTACTTAAACTTTCGTAAGTAGTGTAATATTTTTAAGCCGTCATTTTCATTCATTAAATTTTATTTTACCCAGCATTGGTCTAATAATTATTCTGTTTTAATGGATCAACTTGGAAATGATCCTAGTTTAGAAAGACTATACACTTTCTATTATAATGAACTCGATGCAATATACCGTTGGCTTGGCTCTACTATTAACTAAACTAACCTAAACTTAATATTTGCTCCAATCAAAATGGCGTTTCTCTCAATCATGTCTATGCACTTATGCCTTATTAGTTATGGACAGGCAGGGCTTATAGTAAAAAGTGGTCGAGATACGTGACTGGATACCGCTTTATTGGTGCAATGGTATGCATAACGAGTCCCGATGGCCATTGGTTCGATACGTAATAACCATAGATCTTTGTATTGGAGACCAAGTCTACTTAGCGCGTTGCAAGGAATATGGAGCCAACCCATTTTGAGGTTCAAATCCTTTACGGGAACGAAATTTGACTTTATAGGACCTACTGAATTTTATTATTTTAAATACAGTTTTTGACTAGTCCATGCCTGTTTGAGAAGATAAAGAAAAATCATAAGGAAACTTCAAAGGTCAAAGGTCAGTCCAAGATGTGTTAAAGAATCAAACCAAATTTGATTGTGGAAGTTACCCCAAAAACATAATTTCTTTTTTTTTGCTTATAACCTTTTTGACCTTATTCAATTAAGTGAACCTATGTAGTTAAACTTTTTGTTTACGCAAGGTCAACCACCTCTTTTGCACACTTAATTGAGACATCGATGGCAAGAATTTCAATAACCCTGCCTGCGTCGTTTGAATTGGTTTACGGAGAAATAGATTAAAAAAAAGTTAAAAATAGTCACGTAGGCATGGTTACCCCAGGCGCACCCACGGCGCATTGCTCGTGTCGCAAATGTTGCGAAACTGTATCGCTGCTGTGGTCAGCGACCTTAATGAAACCGCCCATTGTTCGGCTTTGAGGATAGCTGCTGATAAAGGGACAGTTCAGTAATCAATTTAGTCGTGTGTATGTACTTACTTTTGGACTTAATTTTTTGATAGTCGAGATTTCGCAGTCACTTGTTGAGGTTTATTATTTTAGTCATATGGGTAGCACGGACCACATGTAAATTCGTCTTTCTTATCAAATCTTTAACTTGTAGTTGGAGAATTACTTGCTTCCTGATATTATAAATGTGAAAGTTTAAGATATTTGGATATTTGTAACGTATGAACGGATTTATCTGAAACATGGCGTACAAATAGACATAATTTGATATTCCGGCAATGCGTTCCCCTTTTGATTTTTGCTGTTGCTTGTTGGTTTTGTTGCAAATTTCGATATCTATATAGCTTTTTCAAACTCGGATTTACACGTCATTATACCTATGTTGTGGATATAAAGATTAATTAAAATAGGAAAAGCATATTCTGTACCCGATTCCTGAACTTTTTTTTACTACCTTTCCTCGCACAACGTATCAGCATTGCGTTACAACGAGGAAATGCCGGCAGCATGCTTGGTACAATGTCTTAAGGGCCTATTTTACATTTAATGTAGTAAATAGTTAAGTACTCATAATATTTTAATTAAATTATTATAAATAATAGAGGGGTTATTACTTTGTATATTTAGTAGTTCATTTATGTCTGTTCATACATATTTTATAAACCTACGTTCATCCAAGAAATTGCTGTGTGAAATTGCTTCACGTCTCTTCATGTAGAACGGCTGTGAGAATATATGTTTCGTAGTTCCTGTAATAAATAATTACGCCAATAAAATAACGACTTAATTAAAACTTGATTATTGTTTTATGCAAACTGAGACATTTCTGTTCGGAGTTCTTACTATACGAGATTTAAAGTAATGACGTGGCGGGTTACAATTATTAGAATTGTGTAGAATCGAGATAGATTCGAGATCTATTAAAATTTTTGGGCATTATTTATATTAATTACGCTTGACTAATATAATTATTCGAATTGACATGGATATAATTATATCAGTGCATTGTCGCTTGTCGTCGGCGCCAAAGATGTTTATCTCTCTGTCAGCGGGGTCGTGACTCGAGCCCTTGCCGGCTCACGCGCAGCTTATCACCGGATCTGACATAATCGCCGTGCCCGCTTTGATAACAGCTGCCAAACCGGCTACCAGCTTAAAGCGAATTTAAGGACAAGCGATTTATTGAGTCTTGCTTAATACAAGTTTTAGTGGCATTTCGACCTATAGTGTAGGGTTGTGTTTCGACTCCAGAAAATCGCGATATCTTTTGACTCTCCCTACGATATACATTATGTTGAAATAAAGCGGTCGCTAGCAATAGAATTTTGCAAGGCAGCTGATGAGTTCATAAGATTTGCCTTCCTTATTTATATGAAATTTATTATAGTCCTCGGTTGTTTTACCTTTAACAAAGTCCCACATAATACTATTTATCTATCAATCAATTATTTATTTACACTTCAGTGCACCTGCGTTAACTACATTATGACAAAAAGTTGTCGCCACAAGAACTAAGTAAACAGGCGTGATCAACAACTTCGCTTTTTCTAATCGATTTATCTACGCAAGCGAACCTTGTTTGAAAGCTGGGTATTTTACTGGTATTTAATTACTAGATGTCCTGTTTGTCTTGTGGCATATTGAAGTTATACACACACGTACCTACACACCCTAGGATTTTAATATTTTTATACTGTAGGTACAGACTACAGTGTAGTGCAGACTACTACAGTGTAGACTACAGTGTAGTCTGTGGGTACTGCACATGTTTATTCCGTGTGTGGTCCTGCAATCCGATAATACCGCTTTAATTACACTTATTTCTTAACTACCTATGGTTACCGGTTTGAATCTCGACTATAATATGTGTATCTTTTTCGAAACTCAAAACTGATCGAAACAAAGTCTATAACGCCTGAAGTGTTTTATATCGAAGTGTATCTTGTTAAAATGCTACCTGCATTTATTTTCCCTAAAAAGTGTAAATGTTTATGAGGGTAGGGCACAGCGATGACCATCACGCTTGAATCTGGGGCAGCCCAACTGGGGAAGTACCTCCTCCTTACAGAAGATCACAGCCATAATAGCACTGCTACCTTTCAGGTATGTAGTATTGTGTTCCTGATGGTGAGCAAGGTTCCCAGAGCTCCAACCCCCCTTAAAGGCCGGCAACGCGCTTGTGACTCCTTTGGTGTTGCGGGTGCCCATGGGCGATAGTAATTGCTTACCACCAGACAATCCGTCTGCTCGTTTGCGGCCTATGTCATAAAAAAAACTTATGTATCCTGTTGTATTCGATATAGTTTAGTTAAATAATCCAAAAGCAAAGAAACGTTATCTTAAAGAACAATAGTGTGGGTGATGCGTGCTCCCACGCCGCGTCGTCTGCAGACATCCACGGTTTGTCTTATTGTTCAATGCCATTTTGCTACACTTAAAATCAACGCAAATACATTTCGCAGTGTTTCTATTTCCGTCTTATATTACAGGCCAACGACCTTATATTATAATTATTTGAAAGCGCAACTATTTCAGGCCCGTTGGCTACCCTAGTTGACCTTCCAAGTAAATAGCCATGTGCCTAACACGTTGACACGGTAGGTACCTGCATATCCAAATGCGGATAACAGCTGGCCTGCTGTTAGGTTAATCGATGGACATTGGCCTTTTACAGTCAT
Source organism: Grapholita molesta (assembly GCA_022674325.2). Lineage (NCBI taxonomy): Eukaryota > Metazoa > Arthropoda > Insecta > Lepidoptera > Tortricidae > Grapholita > Grapholita molesta. The sequence continues at coordinate 5,306,411 of CP053133.2, read as the reverse complement.
AGGTAATGAACCATTTTATGAAGCATAGAATAAAAGGATACTTATTACTTACCCATTACTTCGAATGGTAGAGTGACTAGAGTACAAGTAAAATATTATCTAATGCGTTTAATTTCATTGAGGCTATTAGTAAATAAATAAAATCACCTGTAAGGCCTAGCAAGTATAATGCATACTGTAAAATCAGCAACTTTTCTTGATGTTATATATGCTAGACAGTATATTGATAGAGGCAGAGCTAGTAGTGTAGCGGTAAGACCTGAAGACTTTCACTATGGAGGACTCAGCTTCAATGCTCAGCTCGATTCTCGGATTTGCAAAATAGTGCTCTGCTTATGCCAATTCATAGGAATATGTTCCCTAGTAGCGGACCTAAGACTTAAAAGAGAAGGGAAAATCCAGCATTTTTACAGCGCGAATGTAGGAAAACACAACGCTTCTATAATTCTTTAATTAATTATAAGAGCTTTTTTTAACACCAGCATCCTCTTTATACACCCACATGAGTGTGTGAACACACAGACTTACAGTAATACATAGTCCAATTACTATTATAGTTACTTACTCAGAAGCCGCATTGTTGTACGACAATTTGTATGTGTTTAATTTTCCCATATTACTCAAGTTAACAAAGTGCCGGTGTTCACTATTTTCACACTCTGGGCCCACATTGTCACATATCATTTATGGTGCTTATGCAATGCAGCAATTATGTTGGCAAACTAAATTTGTAAGTAACAGTAATAAAACATTACTTCGTGCTTTTTTCGGTGACTGTACTCGTACAGTAATACTCGTATAATAATTTAACAAAAGTATAGGTTTATGGTAATTGGTATTATTCTTTTTTTAAGATGTGTAAATAAGAAAATCCTTGGCACAACTACTTACCTAAGTAAAAAAAAAACTGTTCTTTCAAAAATCTAATCGTATTTATTATAACTTAACCCTATTCAGATATCAAAGTTTTAACGTGTGGAGTATGACACGAGAGGAGTATCATCACTCATTATATTTGAAAATGGAATATGCAACAAATCGGTTAAAGCAGCAATAACTTAATTAGCGCCTTAATGCACTATTGTTATACGACTAGTTAGGCCGACGTCAGTTTGCGCTGTTCGACTTCACATTGGCTTAACAACGAATGTATGATAGCGCCATGTTTGACTTAACTCTTAGCATAAAAACTAAGCTTTGGTCAAATATTAATAAACTATGTTAATGATGAAAAATGATCTATTATAATGATAGAAGCAAAATGCCTACATTATACATCGACATTGGCAGAAGTCAGAAACAATAACGTAGGCGTTTAATAAGGAGCGTGACATTACCAACATCATTAACTACAATCAAGATCCCTATGAAGATGTACGACTATTGTAAATCAACTCATTATCTTATTAAAGCCCATTTATCGTTAATTCGCCTGTTTATACAGCTCTAACGGCCTATCCTTTTATGTTACATTGCGTTACATCATTAGTCCGCATGAATTTAAATAACACTTTACTACAAGTATGGTAACCTATTATTACGTGATCCGTGTACCGTTTATGATCAGTAGCGTTATGTTGTGTGTCTAAGGAACTATCCCTGCGGAACTTACGCAGCTTATACGCAGTGAATTTCTTAGCTGAGGCATTGCGTTGCATATATTTCATCAACTTTCAGCCGTAAGACATCCACTGCTGGCCTCCCCTAAACATGACTTGTGACTCTTGAGGGTGAGGGTTGCTATAGTCGCCAAGCTTGGTAGGAGTGTCGGCGACTGCACCAGCCGTTGATTCGGTTTCGACGGACGCTGCTGCCAATCTCTCGGTTTTTACTTCGGGATTTACTTTGCTGCAATTTACATGAAGATGACTGTTTTTTTTTAACAGTATGCCTATGCCTACTAAAGGCCATACTGTTAAATTTTTTCAGTCATACAAGGGATTAGGTAGGCTTCCATTCATCCAGCGCAACTATTTTTACGGGCACAACCTTTTCACACCTTTCTACGTGCAATTTCTAGTTTGCTTTAAAAGGTGAAAAATACTCCTGTTGTGAAAAGTCTTCAATGTGGTCTCATATGTAGGTATAAGTTAGGGTAGTCCCGATCAGCGATATATAGAAAAATAAAATTTTGTTTGTTTGTTACAGAGAATCTCGCACCTTCCGAACTGAAGAAACTGAGGAATAAGCAAAGAAAAGCGAAGCGTAAAGCTGAACAGGAGAGTATGCTGGCGGCGCAAGTACAGGTCACTACTAGATTCTGTTCAAAATTAACTCCTGTTTATCTGTGTCTACTTCTTTCTCTAGCATGTAAAATATTACGTTAGGTGCAATGACTGGCGGCTCTTTGAAGTTACTATACCAGCTAATTTTCATTAGGAATCCTAATTGCCATGCACCTTGCCATGTCCAACTCTCACGTACATTTAATTACTAACAGGCATTTTGCAATTCCCTCAAGATCACAGACAGGGCTGCATATTTATAATTCCCACGTGTACTTATCCTCTAGTCGCGTATAAATATTTCACCAGTTTAGAAAGTGTTAGCTTGTATCGGCTAATGAACCGCGATCTCCATAAAATTGCGGTGTCGTATTAATTACCAGTTTAGCTTTAGCTTGAATGGTCGTAGATGTCCAATATATCGAGCTGGTTGAATATGGGCCTTTTGTCGATGTGAAAAGGCTTTATTAATGATCAGTTCTTGTGGTTGGGGTTATATTACTTTAGACGATGAAAAATAAAAGTTGTTTTTCATTTCACAAATATAAGTCATGCGGTTTCTAAGCTAGTGATGCGAGTTACCAAGGTATCTAACCGAAACCCCTGTTCCGAAAATAGAAGGGGAGTTCTCTTTTCTGAAAACCCTGCCCTAAGTAATTGGAGTATATCATTAAAACGATGGACTAATCTGCTCTTTCGAATCAGAAATCCGGTTCCTGTAACGTTTTTGTTAAACAGACTTTATTCCCGGCAGACCACCTGAGCTTCATAAGACTCTAGGGTAACACCACTATAGACGAAGGCAGACATTTGACACATGACTTTCAACTTATAAACAGCTCTTGCAACTGCACTTGCAACGGCTTACCAAGGTAAGCGAGAACTATCCAACCAGTCGAAGCTCAGGTTCAGTCACCTATAAGGATTATTGAGGCACCTGTGTTCGTAACTTAGCCGTGTATAAGAGTCCCCCCATCTGTAGGCTCGGATTCGTCTAAAATCGGACGTAACAACAAACATCATTCGCCTCGCATCGGCTAGATGCTGGCCGACGTGTTTCGATGTTACTGCGTGGACATAAAGGTTTTATGAGTGACAGCATCAGGAGACACTATCGGCCCTTAGACGACAGCTCAATTATGAACATGGTTATAACTCTACAATCCCTGTGAGTGTTCAGCTCGCCGCTAGCTCCCCTGTGCCGACTGATTACACCGGTGTAAACCCAAGTGGCGGGGTTCACCGCATTCGGCAAGATTAATGATAATGAAATATTTTCTGTTTTGATTTCAGGTGAAGCGAGAACAGCATCACAAGGCGCGGCAGCAGCAAGAGCAGGGAGATCCCGAGGCTCCACAACTAGACGAGCTGATCCCCGACAAACTGGCTAGGGTAGGTTTCTTCATCATTCATTACAATCATCAACTTCCTCGCGTTGTCCCGGCCTTTTTGGCCACGGCTCATGGGAACCTGAGGTCCGCTTGCCAAGTAATACCAGGAGTTGACATAGGCACTAGTTTTACGAACGCGACTGCCATCTGACCTTCTAACCCAGAGGGTAAACTAGGCGATGTTTGCCGAAAAGCGACTGGTATCTGTATATCAAATTATATTTCGTACATCAGTTCCGGAAAATTCAGTGGTAATTTTGTGCCATTTCTCTGTGTTTTAGTATGTAAATTATTTTCTTCACATTTATCCAGTTAACGTAGTTCTGTTACGGCAACAAAAACGCATTCGAATCTAGTTAAAAATATTAGTCATTAGAATATTTTTTTATCCCATTTATCTTTGGGCGTCTTCTAACTGAAAACGGTACATAGGTTACCGGGTTGTGCGAAATCAATTCTACGGTTGTGGAAAAACTTGGTCAATACTTGAAGGTTTTTGTAAGCCAAGTGCGGTTATTGAGTTATTTATTATAATAATATGCCAATTTACGCTTCACGGATATAGGTACAGTTAAAAAATTATAAACAATGATCCTTCATTTCTTAACATCCGCCAAGATATAATTAACTCGCATAAAGTCACGTTGACTGCTAACACGCGCATATATGTTTATGTCTACTAATTATAATTACTATTACGGCTGATAGCTGAATGAGATGTCGAAATATTATACGCTTTTATTTTATTTTTAATCCTATATCAGTAATGGCCAGTAATTGAAAATTATTTGTAGGTAAACAGAATTCTTTTTTAATATAATCTGCATTGCTAATTATAATAAAAATAATTAGAAGAATCAAATTCTGAATAACTAGGAAAAAAACTAATTAAGTAAATTAAACTGCTGACACTCTTAAATCTTAATCTACAGTTGTACACTTGAAAGCAAAGACTTATTAATTTATAACATACATACAACATGCAAAAAAAAAGGACCGGCCTGGCCGAGATAATTATTTTTCCTAAAGCGCATTGTAACTGCACTTAAGCATTAAAGTTGCCGTTAAGCTTTTTTTTATAGGTCGAGTAACAAAACTAAATATCAAAAGTTCGATCACTTAACACAAATTAGGCGTGACTTTAATATTATATGAGAAATAGAATTAGCGCCTGTTACTATCGAATAGCAACCGATGCCTTAAAATAATGTTATGCAGGTTCAAATATCGAATGCATTAAATGTTTTCAGGCGGAGGATCCTCTAGAACAAGCGATCAAGTTCCTGCAGCCGCTACGGACGCTCGCCGCGGATAGGATAGAAACACATTTAATGGCCTTTGAAATATACTTTAGGAAAGGTAAGTTATATTATGAAAATACAAACGCAGTTCTTAGATGGAAACTTTTATCTCGCTCTTTTACATGCTTTATAGTTGAAACAATAAGGAAGCTTGAGAACTCATCTGACAGATCAAAAGATGGTGCTGCATTCTATGCAATTAGGTATAAAAAAGATTTGCGTGAATGAGTGAAGATGAATAGAAATTGAGTAGAAGATAGATAGGTGCTTTGACACCGTGGTGGTGTTTGAACAGTTCTAAACATAGTCATTTTGTTTTTGAAACCTGACGTGGCACGCGGAGTTTATGACAAATTATACCGTCGAGGCAACATTTTTGTTCTATATCCGATAGCGAGTGGTGTGGACTGTATATAATGTTAAATGGGTATTTGATGGAAACACTGAATAAACTGAAACTATTTTAATGAATACGAATATTAATCCAAGCACAAGTTATTATCACTCACAAAGGCAGACTGAAATTCTTATAGAAATGTCATATAAAATGTTATAAATTTAAAAGTAGAATAATATAAAAATAAAGGGCGCAACTCAGCCAGTCGCCAACAATAGCTTTGAGGGCCTACTACTAATACCGAAGTTCGTAAATATCGTTCTCTTCCAGAGAAGGCGTAGTTAGCGTGACAGAGTGAATCGTTCGGTATTTGCGATGTATGTTCGCGGTTCTGTCTTTCATGGCAACTCAAAATTGTCAAACAAATTAAGCCGGGTCCGCTACGACGAAAATCTAACAAAACATTGTTTGTCTAACATGTTAGCCAAACATGTTAGTAAAAGTGCCCGTCCGTTGCAACATTAATTAAAATACGTTTTTGTTGTTCCAAACATTGTTCACGCACAAAATTTATCATGAATACCGACGAAAACTGATGCAATCTCTTTGATGGCACCCCGCTTCTTATTTTTAATTTTATGGTCACTAGAAGACACATCCCATATGACGGGCCGTTCCTTTATTAATTGGATAATGAACAAAGTCTTTTCCTTATTTCACTCCATTGCACATCAAGTCAACAATCAAATCAATTAAATTAATTCAAAGATGACAGTTGACACTTTGACAGGACAACCGAGACCGACACAGTATGAGGGCAAACACAAAATGAACGCTGCACCCCCCTCCGCAGGCGAACGCGGGGGATGTTTTCCATCCGTCGCGGCAAACATGTTTGAGTGTTTTTGCTAACAAAAACATTTAGACCACGCCCCTATTATGTTAGAAAAACATGTTAGGTGTTAGAAAAACACAAAAACAGGTCGCAGCAGACCCGGCTTTATTTTTTCCGTGTTTATAATTGCAGAGCGACCCCTCCTGATGCTGCAAAGCATAAAGCGCGCGTGGCGCCTGGAGCCGGGGCACCACCACCTGCATGACTGCCTGGTGCGCTTCCGCGGCTGGCTCGACGCCAACCAGCTGGCGCCCGCTGTGGCCGAGGTCATCGCTAAAGAGACGCAGGAGGTACGTCCACTCATTCCAATTTTGGATGTTTAAGAATGCAAGGCGCTCCAAACTTTGAACTTGACGAACAACGGAAATCGCTTTTAGAGCCCTTTTTTGGGGGTGAAATGTTTTACGCACCACTCGGGTGCGAGGGGTGACCGGGGCGGTTGTGGGACTTCTGTCTGGGCTAATCAGGCCCCATTAAAAACCCATTTGCCGTCTAGCCGCTTCCTTGGTGGGGTTACGGGAACGCTTGCGCTCACCACCGCATTTCGAGTGATTAGAAGTCTAATTGCCCCGACATTTGTCTTTTTGCAGTCGATCCGCGGGCGCAGTGCGCTGCAGATGGCGGAGGAGTTCTTCGCGGGGCCCGCGCAGCGCAGCCAGGCCGCCGCGCTGTGGGGCGCGCGCGCGCTGTGCCGCCTGGCGCCGCCGCGCACCGCGCAGGCGCTCGCGCTCGCCACCCGCCTGCACCACCCCGACCTCTGCATACAGGTACTACACGGTACACGGGACACAGACACAGCGCAGCCAGGCCGCCGCGCTGTGGGGCGCGCGCGCGCTGTGCCGCCTGGCGCCGCCGCGCACCGCGCAGGCGCTCGCGCTCGCCACCCGCCTGCACCACCCCGACCTCTGCATACAGGTACTACACGGTACACGGGACACAGACACAGCGCAGCCAGGCCGCCGCGCTGTGGGGCGCGCGCGCGCTGTGCCGCCTGGCGCCGCCGCGCACCGCGCAGGCGCTCGCGCTCGCCACCCGCCTGCACCACCCCGACCTCTGCATACAGGTACTACACGGTACACGGGACACAGACACAGCGCAGCCAGGCCGCCGCGCTGTGGGGCGCGCGCGCGCTGTGCCGCCTGGCGCCGCCGCGCACCGCGCAGGCGCTCGCGCTCGCCACCCGCCTGCACCACCCCGACCTCTGCATACAGGTACTACACGGTACACGGGACACAGACACAGCGCAGCCAGGCCGCCGCGCTGTGGGGCGCGCGCGCGCTGTGCCGCCTGGCGCCGCCGCGCACCGCGCAGGCGCTCGCGCTCGCCACCCGCCTGCACCACCCCGACCTCTGCATACAGGTACTACACGGTACACGGGACACAGACACAGCGCAGCCAGGCCGCCGCGCTGTGGGGCGCGCGCGCGCTGTGCCGCCTGGCGCCGCCGCGCACCGCGCAGGCGCTCGCGCTCGCCACCCGCCTGCACCACCCCGACCTCTGCATACAGGTACTACACGGTACACGGGACACAGACACAGCGCAGCCAGGCCGCCGCGCTGTGGGGCGCGCGCGCGCTGTGCCGCCTGGCGCCGCCGCGCACCGCGCAGGCGCTCGCGCTCGCCACCCGCCTGCACCACCCCGACCTCTGCATACAGGTACTACACGGTACACGGGACACAGACACAGCGCAGCCAGGCCGCCGCGCTGTGGGGCGCGCGCGCGCTGTGCCGCCTGGCGCCGCCGCGCACCGCGCAGGCGCTCGCGCTCGCCACCCGCCTGCACCACCCCGACCTCTGCATACAGGTACTACACGGTACACGGGACACAGACACAGCGCAGCCAGGCCGCCGCGCTGTGGGGCGCGCGCGCGCTGTGCCGCCTGGCGCCGCCGCGCACCGCGCAGGCGCTCGCGCTCGCCACCCGCCTGCACCACCCCGACCTCTGCATACAGGTACTACACGGTACACGGGACACAGACACAGCGCAGCCAGGCCGCCGCGCTGTGGGGCGCGCGCGCGCTGTGCCGCCTGGCGCCGCCGCGCACCGCGCAGGCGCTCGCGCTCGCCACCCGCCTGCACCACCCCGACCTCTGCATACAGGTACTACACTACACTACACGGTACACGGGACACAGCGATACAGCGAGAGGACGTTGCTCGAAGAACCGATGATCGATGAGGCAGAAGGTTCTCGAGTTGCGATAACGTACCGGAACGAAAAATGTAGCGTTGCAGTGTCCCTAACTATGTGGACCGATGATATCTGGCGATGGTCGCGAGCAGTCGTTGGACCGGCTGTGACCTCCCCCAATGTGTAAATAATTGGGGAAACCTTTGTCCAGCAGTGCACGTCTTTCGGCTGATGATGATATCACATGCTGTTCTACGATCGCAAGACAATTGACGTCGAGAAAAAACTGTTCCGAGATGCTACGACCTCAAAATATTTACAGCTTTATACTGAAATTGGAAGACTAGCGCCGACTTTAAACTGGCAATATGCTGAAAATTTCGTCCATTGTGTGATGCACTTTATATAACCTAACGTCACCTAAGTACGTTTCTTTCCTGTGTGTCCTTATTTTCTAAGTATTTGTAGTGATGTCACATATACTTTTTTTTTATCTTTATACTTAAGAGCAATGTCGGGACATAGCAGGACACAACTTGTCGTCGACGAGCTGTTCGGTCAAATTATTTGCGTTCACAGATGAAACACAAATTTATTATTTATGTAATTTCCAGGGTTGCGTGGAGGTTCTCGAGAGTCTCCGGGAAGGCGACTTCGGGCCGTGCGAGGCCGAGACTGAGGCCTACGTGGCGGCCTGCAGCGCCAGGTTCCCGCACGCCATCGCCTTCAAGCCCCCGCAGGCCGAGGAGCCCAACCACGTCACCGACGCGCTGCAGCCCCAGGAGCAGGCCAACAACTGAGCCGCGGACCTGTATGTTCAGCTAAAACATCTACTAACGTGAATTTACCGCCATTATCGTTCAAACTTGTCACATAAGAGAGGAAGTTAAAAGTTAATGTTAGAGCGTTTTACTCGCGGCGGTCTACTACAAATGTGCAACAATATTGATCAAATGTTTACTCTTCGCATAATGTATTAAGTATAACATTCATGGCGAAGAAACACTAATAGCAGCGAGGCGGCGAGTTTTAAATAATGACAGGTTTTAAGGATAAACTAGGCCGCGTTTTTAAGCTAAAATTCCGCTCGTTCTACCTTTTTCTAACGACTATGTATATTTTTAAAACGCGTCCCTAACTGTCGTGTCAGGTGAATATTATATCGACCTCGTTACTTGATTTATTTGGTAAACTGTTTTATGATGTTTTCAATTGAACGGGTAATTGTCGCCTGTCGATAAAACACTACTGCCAATAAAATTTATATAAATCGAAGGTTAGCGCAATCAACAAGGCGGTGCCAGTAGCTTAAGAGCGTCATAATAATTATTCGAAGTTCTGAAATGATAAATCTCTTTAACATGACATAAGGGCACCCAATTACTAAAAAGGAAATTTTAAAGTGAAACAATACCATTTTTAGCGATCTCAATCACTTGCGAATTTCTATATTTATAGCTATTTCAGATAAGTTTCTTCACGAACGTATACGTATTTCATACACAATAAAATTAAAAGCTGTCTACCAAATATGACAAGCAATAACGATAGTACTAGTCTGCAATAGTAGGGTGTGCGTTCATTTCCCAACGGCTAATTTGAGCCCTTATGAATTTGTCAAAATTGTGTACACCCTTATCATTAACTACATCTCTTATGATAAAAATCGCTTGTTTTTCGAAGGGCGAGTAGATTAACGGAAACATTTTTTGGTCTTTTACAATCCCCGACTGATTCTGGTAAAGGCAAAATTGTAGTTTAGTGACTGCAAACGTGTTTGTTCGTTATAAAATGTTTTATAATTATAATAATTTTCAATCACAGATAAATATTTATAATGAAATTTTACATTACTAACTAATTTTAATATACGTCGAATTTTCTTAATTCGGAAACCGTGTTCATATCAGCAGAAATCCAAATGTCACAAAATATCTTAACTGAAAGTTCAAACAACTTTCGGGACGCATTCAAAATGATTTTTTATGTTGCTTCATCTACTTTATAAGTATTTCATTAAATTACACTTAATGTGATACAGAGATTGGCTAATAATTTTGTATTAATAAACTGACTCTCTTAGCGTCGTGACAAGAAATATTTGTTACACTATTATATATATGATTTGGCTATATTGCGAATCAGGCTCAGTTGCTTGTTTGAGAATGTTCCTTTCTATAGTATCTAAGTCTGTGTAGAACATACAAGCAGTAGTTACAGGCCTGTTGAGATATTTTAATATGTTGATTAAAGGATTGATTGTTTTAAATACCCTAAGCTTTTTTCATGAACTGAACTGAAGTTATGAGCAATTTTTTGCAATTAGTTTACATTTGTAATGCCGAATTAACTAGGGACATAAAATATATAGCAAAATAGAAGGTCTTTGTAAGGATATTAATGATGCCGAAAGTCTAGTCCTGCTCACGCGCCGAAGGCTCCTCACCAATAGGTACAATAACCCTACTATCTAATTAATTAGTGTAAATTTTTCGATATTTATAATAAGCATTTCGTATAAAATCTGTGTAATCTCTATTTTGGACTTAATCCATGGGTTAGCGGTGTGGCCTCACGTGTTCAATTCAAACAAATGTATTTAGGAGTTTTAATGACTGGATTACAGTCGCCATCAGATATATGGGAGCTGTAGAGGTGGTCACAAATATCTGAACAACGACTCTATTGTCAAGGTGATAAGGTGCATGTTCAGATATCTGTGACCATCTCCACAGCTCCGATATATCTGATGGGGACTGTACAATGTGTAAAAAAATTGTGTGGTAATGTCGACCTCACGCAATATAGACTCTGAGGTATGCTTTGTAAATAATTTTTATATTTAAGTTTGTACTATACAATATCGTTAACTATGCAGTTGTGCAGTTTTCGAAGTATTGACTGCCGCTCGGGGCGCTAGATATTATTTTAATTGAAACAACATGGACTCAATAAAAAGATTGTTTTGATTTCGGACAGTATATTTTTGTGTAATGTCGGGACAATAATTAAATAATTGGATACACCAAATTGTCTTAAATGCACACTGGTTGTGCTGGAAGTTAACATGCACATGTTAAACGTTTATTTGTACTCTGATTACCACATATTGTGTTAAGGACAGTCGTTGTTTTCCTATTCAGTTATGTGACCGAAGTATCTGCAAGTACCTCTGTCATCGTGTACATAAAGTAATAAAATTTTATTTTACAAAATTGAAATGTATTATTTTATTTCTTCACATGTCATCATTTAAAAATCATTAATATCAAACACTCTTACCAATTATGGTAACACATCATTAAACACTAAAAAATATCAATTTATTTAATGTCCTTAAATAAGAATAAATAGAATTGCGTCATTTTTTAGGACTCATTTTGTCCCAGTCAATATCACCGAAGTTTATTTCTATCTTCTCATTCTTTGGTTTAAATTGCCTGCAACACAGAAACATAAGGTTAAAACAGGTATATTCGTATAATAACTAGGTATGTAGCCGGACTAATGGTTACTATTATAAAGGACACATCTAATTCCAATAGCAATAAATAAATATTACGGGACAATCTTACACAAATCTACCTAGTCCTACGGTAAGCTCAGTAAGGCTTGTGTTGTAGGTACTAGACGACGATATATATAGTAGATACATATAAATACTTAAATACATAGAAAACACCCATGATCCAGGAAGAAATATCTGTGTTCATCACACTAATATGACTTGACTGGGAATCGAACCCAGGACCATCGGCTTCATAGGCAGGGCCACTACCCACTAGGCCAGACCGGTCGTCAATGCAATGCAATGTAAGTGTCTAATCATAGGTGAGGGTCAGATTTTGCGCGCCTACCCGACGAATCTATGTGAGGAGGTTTAGGGTAAGTTGATGTTGTAAAAACAAAACTACCCTCCGCACAGACGTTAATTATTGTAATTCAATTTTATTTCGCGATAGACGCGTTCTATAAATATTATAATTACAATGTTGCAATCTTGTATTCTTGTACCATCTGCCACCCAGATTTTTTCTACACCATTATTCAAAAACAAATATATGATAATGGTTTTATTTTATTTTAGGCAACTTAACGTGTTGCAACGCATAATGCAAGCATCCTCGGTTTAAGCTAAAAACGCTCCTATTTCGAAATAAATACGGTTCTAAATCAAATGTCAAGCAAGCTACGAGGTATACTTACCAATATTTGACACCAGACGAGTCAAACATTCTTTTCGAGGCCACAGTTTCAGGTTTGTATGCATGCTTGTCGGATAGGTAAATGACCTCTTTGATGCCCGACTGTATAATTATCTTGGCACATTCATTGCAAGGGAAAAGGCCCACGTAGATGGAACAGTCTTTGACGTCCGCCGAGTTCTTGTTGACTATGGCATTCATTTCTGCATGGCACACTGCGAGACAAAAAACATACAATATCAATTTTATATAGAAAATATGTTTTAACCAGTTCGGATGCCAAACGGGCTAGCACGCGATTGGCGGGGCAGTATCTCGCGAGACTATCCGGCCTTTTTTAATTAATATAGTTAGAAAAAGACGGGCAGTTTGTCTCGCCGCGTGGGACACTGTCGCGTCAATCACAAGTCCTAAGAGGCCCTAACATCACTTTGAAAAAACCTCGTAACTCATTCTGACATTCAAAAGAAAAATGACGTAACTATGTATGGGATGAGGACAGAGTTACTGCGTTTCGACTTATCCGTGTCAGATACGAGATTTTTTCAAAGTAGTGACGATATGGAAAGCTACAGACGGCCCTAGCTTATGGTTAACTTATGTATGTTCGAAAAAACCTTGGTTTTCAAGTGTTTTTAGCTTAGACCGTAGATTCTGAGGTGTCATGTTGAAACGCATGTGAAATGATTTATGACAGAATGGCCAAAGGTGAATGACAAACGAAATGAATGAAACTAAGACTCGCATTAGTGTTAGTAGCATCATCTAGCAATATCCTAAATAAACCGTCTATTCTGAACGAGCTCATATTAAAATCCCGAGTCTTACTATCTGTCTCAGACTAGGAGGAATAATGACTGGAGAACGCATCCGCGAGCGCCAGTAAGGGACAGAGATATTCTGGCTTTTGCAGCCCAAAATGTAACAATTCACTAGTTTTGATTTACAGGACATTCTTTATAACAAAAACATTAGCTTATTCTGTATTCATTACCGCAACTTTTGGTTGAAAATACAAGTAAACTCGAATTGTATTTGTATCCCTCCAACTTTGACAGTTCTGAAGGGTCCAGTTTGGAGGGAACAAAAATATGTGAGACTATAACAGAACGGACGAAAATAGCGCCGTCTCTGCCATACCTATAAGTTACATAAGACCATCGCTTTCGATCGTGGTATTATTCTCACGCTCTGTCTAGTTAAATGGTATGTATATGGTCTCAGAGGGATCCTCGGCTTCTTTGGGCACTTTTCCCGACAGTGAGAAGTTGACGTCGTTGCATCAGAGGCAGATGTAGAATACCCACACTGGTTTGATGCCATTCAAGAAGTCACACGCGTCAAGTTCCAGGGCTCTATGTGGAAGGCAGAAGATCGGCCAGGTTGAAAAGCAATCCAAGGCATGGCGGTCACGGCCCTCGTACATTACGTTTCTCTTAAGAAATAAACTGATTTCAATTCTCACGATTTTCACACACAATTAAGGCTTGGGCACATAGGCGCGTTTTGTGAGCGTGGCTCGACGCCGCCGCCCGAATGTGTGCCTTATTTCGTTACATTAGCCACACTGGTGTCACGCTCACAAAACGCGCCTAGGTGCCCAAGCCTTTACAAATTAAACGGGTCTTAATATAAAGAATAAGTACCTTTAGTTTTAACGCGATTAAGTTCCATTTAATTGGTAAGTGTCCTAAACAAACTTGCTACGTTGGTATTAGTCCTTTCGATTTGTTGTTAATGGTATGTATTAAACTTTAAGTTGAAATTGACCTAAAATCCTACAGAATGAAATCATAATAGGCATTATTCATAAGACCCTGTCAAATTTTAAACATTATTTTAAGTCCTTAACCACCCGTTTAGACAACCAAGTTTTTCAGAATTAGAAAAAGAACAATGGTTTAATGAGGTTCATGGTTAATAGTCTCGGTTAAGGTTGTCACCTTGTTTTAAGTAGTATTTTCTTGATACTTAACGAATGTATTAACAGAACTTCATAGCATTTAGTCTTTTAGCGGACCACTTTGAAATAAAACCTAGACACTATAATTAATTTTTCACCTCACTAGCTCGGAAAGAACTGTTTTATTCTTTAACCCTTTATAAGGCAGAGACGATTTGGAAACCACTTAGTTAATAAGCATTTACAAAGAAAGAACATCCTCTTTTTTATTTAACTATAATGGTATTATATAGCAAATATGTCAGGCTTTCTTTTCTTATTTATACTTTTTCAGTCATAATTTAATTTTAGTGTAATTAATTAATCTAAAGTTTTTGGTCAATTAATGCACTGTGCCCGTTAAGGGAAGCAAGCATTTGTCACTGTTTCCATTATACTATTAAAAATACACAAGTCGCTGTATCTAATAATTTCAATTATAGCTCTTGTAATTCACGATGGCGAGTGGCGAGACTGTTATTGGTATGATAATAAGGTCTAATTTTGATAAATCCACTCTCCACCATGAATTGCAATATTTGCTATAACTGAACTACGTTGTTTGTAGTATCAGGAAAGTGTATCATTTGCCACTTAAGATTAATAAAATTATAAAAGGTTACATGCTATATCGATAAATATTGTAATATGTAACTATTTGCATAGTATTACGTACATGGCAGTTATGACAAATGAAGAAGTATTGAGTATTGCCTGTCACGTATCTGTCAATGAATAGGTGTATTGGAAACAGATCATCTGAAAACTCGAGTGCACTAACGGGCTGAGTGCATATAATGACCACATGTTTTTATTAATGATTTCGGTTTTTTTTTTGCCGTAGATGTGTTCCCCAGTGCATTACAAACATGGGAGTGTATTTAACTTTCGCGTAGCATATCTGTATAACTGCGGCCTTATAAAGGGTTAAAAATAGATAGCAAAGTTTTAGCATTTTATTCACAAGAGTACAAAGTAATTTCATACAAATTGTTCACAACTAAAACCTTTCGCAAGCTCGGGTCTGAATATTAGCACGAGAAGATAAACACTGACTTTGCTCCCTTGTATAACAAATAACTATTATATATTTGTCACATATAAGGTGCTAATAAATTAGTCACGGATATTTTTACGGATAGTAAGTACTCAGTTCTCGGAGTACCTATAGTATGAAACATCATTGTTGTTATGTTTTCTTTTTGAGAAAACTAGAAAAAAAAATTCTACGTAAAAACACCCTGTTAATAACTGGCCCTGATAATTAAGAGACCTCTTTAGAAATATTCTAGAACCTTACATCTTCAAAAGCTATCATTCAACCAAATACATACCCAATGGCATTTAAAAAAAACACATTTTGACGTGACATCACAGACAGACAGTGTTAAACATTTTGACAGGTGGGTGGGCAGTCGCTATCAAATATATCGGAGCTGTGGAGGTGGTCAGATGGAGCCATAACACACAAAAATTGATTGATTGGAGGTGATCACAAAAATCTGAACAACGCCTCTATTATCAAGGCGATAAAGTGCATGTTTAATTATTTGTGACTACCTCCACAGCTCCGATACGTCTGATGACGACTGTACAGTCAGCGTCATATAGTTGGTAGCATCCAAAGTACTCAAAAAGTTCGGTACACTAAGAATTTATATGGTGTACCGAACTGTTTGACTACTTTGAATGCTGCCAAATATATGACGCTGACTGTACATAATAGAGTTGTTTATTTTAAAAATAAAAAATCGTATTTTTTTTGTTCGGTAAATGAAAACAAAAAAAAGATACACAAAGGTTTCTTAATTACAGTTAATTGTTTGTTAATGTATTAACACAAATATCTATGACTAACCACCACCTTATATAAACAAAATCAATAACAAAATTAATTGCTTTGTTAATTTTACGTGTTAGTTGATTACTAACAAAGAGTATTCTCTATTATGTTGCCGAACGTCAGACGGACAACAACTCAAACGCGTGTCCAGTTTTAGTATTGTTTGTGGTGGCTTCAAATTTTAAATTCACATTTGTGACTGAAAGGGGGAACCTTAATTCATGGAAAAAACCCGCAAGTAAGTTTAGCAGGTTGGGACTAGTTAGTCTCGCAAGTTCTTGAACAAACGAATAGCAAAACAATATTATTGTTACATTGTTCCACAAAGTAACGCCTATTTAAATTAGTAAAAAAGTTCTTCTATCCTGGTATTTTGCCACGGTTCAGGCGAGCCTGGGGTCTGCTTGGCAACTAATCATAGGGATTGGCGTAGGCACTAGTTTTACGAAAGCGACTGCCATCTGCCGTTCCAACCCAGAGGGTAAACTAGGCTTTTATTGGAATTGGGTTCAGTTCCCTCGCGATGTTTTCCTTCACCGAAAAACAACTGGTATTATGTTCCAAAAAACTCATTGGTATGACCCCGGTTTGAACCTGACACCTCCATATTGCAAGTCGCACTCTTACTGTTAAGCCACTAGCGCTTCAAAATTCAATAAATATAAATATTAAAAGTTGAAATAGATGACATATACTTAAGAAAAAGCGACGAGGACCTCCAGCGTTCGAGATGCTGGTTCGAATCCCGTACTAAAAATCAAACGCAAATGAAATATTTCATAAAAAATAATTTGGTTTGTTCTTACTTTCAAATATAAATATTGGTAAATAAATCTGTTTTGACTTAATGACGGCTGTGAACACTTACCATATAGATATTTGCTATCTAACGGAGAAGGAGTATTCTTGCTCCATGGGAATACATCATCGCTACATCCTAATGGCATGCCATTGTATCTGTAAATAATAATAACATTTTATATAACTAGAATATATATAAGAAGGGCGAGTCACCGCCTGCGGGAAATAAAGTTGTATACCATTTTACTAGACAAAAAAAGAGAAAAGTAAAATAAAAAACCTTTATTTTCAGAAACAATTAATACAAAATATTTGTTTTTTTTTTTGTATAATACATTATATTTCTATTATTTCCCATCTCTTGTATTCATTGTCTGCTTGCCCTTTGGCAAAGGCCTCCTTTGACTTTATCTATTTTCGATATGTTTCTATTGTTATGAAAATTGTGTATAGGCTTCATAAAAAAAAAAAAAAAACAAGTTCTTAATTTTATTTTCTTCATTTTTAGCTTTTAATTCTTATTTTAGGTTTATGTTTCTTATTATAATGTTATATGGGATTTAATTGTAATTTTGGAATTAAATTACTTTGTAAATTAAAAAAAAAAAGGGAAAAAAATTAAATTGTTTTTTTTTTTTTTTTTTTCTGAATTACTTGATTTACTGTTCAACACATATTTTTATAATTTTACTCATTTATCAATGTATCATAAATCATACCATTGAAAGTATTTTATACAGGTATTTCAGGTGGTTATTTTGCAGAATCTCAATGAGTATTTACCAAAAAAGCTGTTTTATTATATAAACTTTATTAAACTTGACCTGATTGTGATGCAAAACAAGTTATGTTAATGGAACATAATATATTAACCTTGTAGAGAACTCAATGTTAAGTACAGAATACTACAAGTTACAAATCCTTAAGGTAGTGTACACCTATACTCCGTGGTGCATGGACCTATTGGAATTGTTACAAAGAATGTAATAATATATTATTTCAATCTGTGACAGTTAAATTTCCCAAATATTGCGGTAAGTGGTTATCCAAATTGAATTATATATCAAATTTAATAAATGCAAATAGAAAAACAATTAATAATTAAAACTAACAATAAAATTAAACTAAAACTAACATAAATCTAAAAAAGGCCCCTGCGGCATAGTACCGAAGATGCTGGCAGCATTTCCTCGCTAAATCGTAAGACTGATACGCTGATATTTAAGTTAGCTTAGCAAGTTAAATAACATGGGTAATTTAATTGTTAGTATTATTGAGAAATTTCGTAATATATATTGTAATATTATTAAGACCCTGTGTATGATATTCAGTAACTTCAAGTATAATTCAAAGCAAGCCAATAGTGCAAATTGAAGAGAAAAACAATCATAAATGCATCATTTGTTCAAATGTCTATATTGTACATACCATAGTAAATATATAATATATCAATGTATACATTGGAATAAAAAAAAAACTATGATATACAGGAAAAAAATGAAAGTGAGGCACTGCATTAAACATGAATCAATAGCAATTGATGCATGTTTTATTAAAATATAATAAAAAAGACTTACTGATCAATAATTATCTTAATGTATATACATTTACATCTGTATATAGTTTAGAGATCCAGTATTGTATCATCATCATTATAGTAGTTACAGTCAAGAATTAAAAGGTAGAATTATACTTTCTGCTGTATCCTTAAAATGTAAAGTCTTTTTTTGTACAACAGTTTTGTTAAGTAGTTACAACAAAATTAGCAGGCGTAAGCAGTAATATCGTAAATGAAGCTTCATAAAAACTGGTATAAACTATACAGAACTATAAATTTAACTTAACCTATTTATTCATTTAAATTTATGATGTTATAACAGTTGTTTAACTTACCCTATGCCAACGATTTTGTTTTCTTTGTTCACGACACAAGCACCGACCTGCGAGCTAGGATCTTTGCTACGTTTTGCGGCTAAGAATGCGGTTGCCATAAAGTACTCTCGCCAGTCGATATAGTCTTCACGTTTCCTCTGAACGTTGTGGTTTGTGCTGAAGTAAAGAAATAAGGGTTTCAAATTACAGAGATACCATCACTTAAAACAAAAACACTGTAATCTGGGCCGGAGAAATACATCCACAAGATCCAATCGCTGCAACACAATATTATTGATATTTAAGAATGAAGCTCTTACTTTTGCAGAGACATATTAGCGGTCATTTCCGCGAGATCCATTGTTTAAGATTATGTATGTTAACGACACAAAAAGAACACGTTAAATTTATTCTAGGAGTCAAATCAAAACGTTTCAACTGAACACGAATGGTCACTAGTCACTAACACCTGTCCATGTCATCTGTCATCGCCTCGTGTCAATAGCGGTGTTGCTCGGTTATTTTCCACATATATAAAGAATACTGTTCACGTGACGACATTAATAATGATATTTTTTTTTTCCATATTGCATGATAAATGCACTATTTTGTAGTTTTTGTAGTCTCTTCAAGAAAATTTGTCACTAACACTAGAAAAGAAACTATAATAATATATTCATCTTTTTTATCGGGTTATAGTACTAGTGTAAGAAAAAGACAGTGTGATCGATCTCTCTCTATCTATTATTATTAGGTTGTTAAATTCGGAAATAGGAAAATTGTTGTTTTTACATATAATAAATGAGTATAACATTTATAGAATAAAATTACTGAATTTTATGTATTGCTAACACATCATGTAGTTAATAATTATCAGTGATCGGCACTAACGGTGCAAAACTTTAACAAAACTTGTTGAACTGAGGTATACATAGTAATACTTACTATCAAGAAAAATAGGAATAACTTTGGCAAATTAGTGTCCAATTTAATTGCATATCGGAATCTCGACATGCCAATATTTGGGTGTAAGAATATAATTGTTTTTATGGTTATATACATTATGTTATGTCCGCTTAACGAGTCTAAAGTCGCTCTACTCATAACATAAACATTGAAAGGTAGAAAACAGTGGGAACATAATTTTTAAACTTTTTAATACGAAAGGATTTTAGAGGGGCGAGTGAAAATTTGACGAAAAGGTTATAGCGATTTCTTTGCGAACGTTAGTTAAAGGCTAGTAACAAATAAAAAATATGTACATAATTAAAATATGAAATCCCAATTACTTGTATAGGATTAAGTTTTGAATTCATAATTTATCCTTTTTTATAGGTGCTGATTTTAGAATTAGGAAGAAGTGCTTTATATGTATTGCGGACAAAGAAGTGCACAGATTAATTAAAATAACCCCCTCAGGAGCGGTACCGCGAACATCGAAGTTCGTATATTTCGGGCATCTGTCTCTTTTACTCCAATCCAGGCGTCACGAGAGTGACAGAGACAATCGTTCGAAATTTACGAATATCGTCTTTCGCGGTAGCGCCTCTGATGATGAAGAGTTTCATAATGTATTTTTGAAATACAGCTGGGGTTGCCTACAATTAAGTGTGTTTCTAAAACGAAAAAAGAAAGATGGCATCAGGGAATAGAGCACTGAACGGGGCATTATTTTGGACGGAAGCAACAGCCAGGAGAGCCAGCCTGATGCGATGGCTTCTGCAAACACTTGCTATTTCCCAGGCCATGATGCCGAGCGGGGGATGGCCATCAGCATATAAGTTAAAAGGTGGTCTGTTCTATAACGTTTATTATTTAAATTAAAGTTACGTATCTATGGTAAGCCGTTCATTTCAATCAGTTCAGTTGAGCAATTCAATTCGTTCAATTCAACTCGATCAAATCAATTCATTCAATTCAATTTATTCAATTAGTTTGAATTCAAAAGTTTCAGTTAATTTCATACCTATTCCCCATAGCTGCTTTGTTTTTAAGCCTATAACATTATCTATTAATACATAACTAGCTGCCCGAAATACAGTGACGCAAGATCTTTGTACCTGTCCTATATGTGCGTAACAGTGGAAGACATCCCGTTTCAACTAATGGGTACCTAAGAGTATTGATCTCGTCTTCAAGTAAACCGCTTTTGTTTTCTTCGAAGTTTTAACGATGTTTTATCCGGCAGATGGGGAGAGATTTGACTTCATCGTGGTGGGTGCGGGATCAGCGGGCGCTGCGCTGGCGGCCCGGCTGAGCGAAGTGCCGCAGTGGCAAGTTCTGCTTATAGAGGCTGGAGGTGATCCGCCGCTTGCCAGTGTGGTACGTGACAAGCTGTGTTGTACTGGGTTGTATAATATGCGCGAGAATTTTTATTTATTCATTATTTCCTAGGCCTAAGTTGTCACTTCGACGTGGAGAGATCTATAGTGGCTGGCTTTTAGAGTAGGTACCACATTAAGTACCTATTGAGACCCGTTATATCTACTTTGACTACCGGTCTCGCCTAGTGGGTAATGACCCTGCCTATGAAGCCGTTGGTCCTGGGTTCTAATCCCAGTCAGGGTATTTATTTGTGTGATGAGCACAGATAGTTGTTCCTGAGTCATGGGTGTTTTCTATGTATTTAAGTATTTATAAATATCTACTATATATATATATATATATATATATAACCTATAAATATATATATATATATATAACCTAGTTGGCAGTGATTCTTCCTGCGAAGCTGGAGGGGGTTTTTAATCCTGGCCAGGTCATAAATGTGTGTGTGGTTTTGAAACAATGGACAATGACTTAAAAATAAATACAACGTCCCGTTTTCACAGTTTAAATAAATATGTCGGGACAATCTTACACAAATCGACCTAGTCCTACGGTAAGCTCAGCAAGGCTTGTGTTGCAGGCACTAGACGTTGATATATATAATAGATAGATACATGTAAATACTTAAATACATAGAAAACGCCCATGACTCAGGAACAAATATCTGTATTTGACCGTGGGATCCATGAGTCTATTACAATTGGTGGTAGGCTGCGGTAATTTGTGTTACTACGTGGGTATGATAACTACTTTAAGTGACAAACAAAGCGAAAACAAAGGTGTAAGTAACAAGGGCAAACAAGGGATTCAGATGCTGTCAAGGTACGAGTAGTAATGACACAAGGCTCTTTTATACCTATTGTTATGTCTTTCCGTTTAACACGAATATTTGTGTACGATTTTAAGTTAAGCAAGACATAGTAACCTATCTGAAACTGTCACTTACCTCATTCGAGTTGCGTAAAGGTGTCCACTGTGACCTTTCTTCAACGGGTTTGGCTCTCATAACGCATCCATAAATAATTTCAGGTTAAAAACGCCGATGCTCGTACCAAGATAACTTTATCATTCATACAAATCAGAGGGTGTGGGTAACAGCTGCTTACTTTTATTGCCTTGTCCTAGTAATCTCAACTTGATTGAGAAAAACAATTCTGCCCAAAGGATCTTTGATAATGACCTCCAAATAATTGGCCAATCTGTGATGAAACAAGGCTTCGATGCGATGCAGGGTCGAATATTAGTTTAACATATTGACCTGCAAATAGTTCCGTAACTACTTAATACCTGTACCAATGGTTTGAAAAGGGCAATAAATCTGATAATTTGAACATAAATACCTGTGCTTTAAAACTCTCCATTCCTTAAGCTTAAATAAATCAAACTTTACGCCTTAAGGTTGACTGGTAGAAAATGCCTCTTGGCATTAAGTTCATCTGTTGTAACTGATTATTTTTCTTTTGTGCAATAAAGTTTAAATAAATAAACAAGATAAGTGTCGGGGTCCGGGTATTTTGTAATAGAAAGCCTATTCTTTGTGTTGCTGACTTGCGCACAAGCTGGTTATTGCAATTGTAGAGTGACAAACACATCCCGATGTTATAGTAATCAATCATAATAAAAAAAATGTCAGGCTGAAGTACCAGCAAATAATTTAAACAGCGAAGCAACAAAAAACAGCTTTTTTTTTAAATTAATCAAGACTAGAATCTTATTGCATTTACGGTGTTCACTTCTTCTATTGTTAAAGTAAAGGTAGGTAGGTAAACGGTCCTCCTGTAGTTCATAACTATATCAGGTATTTAGTTGGGTTGGAAACATGTTACTATTAAAAAAAAAATCATTTAGTTACATATATGGAGTGATTTGCTATAAAACTATAAGTAGTGGCATTACAGCAATAGGTATTCGTGTTAGTTTACGAGCTAAACGCTTGTGCCATACGGACATGACGGGTTCAGTTTTTGCCAATTTGGCTACAAACCCCTAAAAAAGGAGGATTGATAAAGTATCTTATCAAATTCTACTAATACCTGCGCTCGCATGTGTTTGCATTATGTAACAGCTGAACCTAACCTTGATTGGAACTTGGTTATCTCATTCGTCTTCGACATAATAACCGGTTTGAATCTAAATGCGTTCGGGGATTAATATAGCTAAAGTAGGTACCTATACGGATGCACACAACATTAAAGAATAACCAGATTTTTGCACAAAAGAATAATACTATCGACCTATACCTTCTCATACTCGGCTAGGTACTCTGACATTGACACATTAAACCAGTTATTTCGAAACCGATGAAGATTTTTCAATGGATATCTGTATTTCAGACACCAAGCTTGTTCGCGACCTTAGCGCACACCGCTACTGACTGGGACTACAGGGCTTCGTTGGACCCAGGCGTGGGCAGCGCCCACCCCAATCGCACTATCTTCATGATCCGTGGCAAAATGCTCGGCGGATCTTCTTCAAACAACTACGAGATTTATGCCAGAGGCGTCCCGGCAGACTACGATCAATGGGGTCAAATAGCTCCCGGTTGGAACTGGGATACAGCCTTGCACTACTTCAAAAAACTTGAACGCATGACTGATCCTAGCGTCTTAAAAGAAAACAATTTCCTCCATTCTACAGAAGGTCCAGTCGCAATATCAAGACCGGCTCAAAATGCCTTGTTTGAAGCCGTAAATGAAAGAATGCTTAACTCCCTTGATGAGATAGGAGTGAAAAGAGTACTCGAGAATTATGGGACTGAAACGTATGGCGCCGCTAAACCACATTTTACGTTCGCAAATGGAAGGAGATCTAGTACTGCTGAAGCATACTTATTGCCAATCAAAAATAGACCTAACATTCATGTAGCAAAGTTTTCTAGAGTTACAAAAGTTCTAGTCGATCCTTCTCTAGGTCGTGCCTATGGGGTACAAGTAATGACAAATAATAACAAGATTCATAATATTTTTGCTAATTTGGAAGTGGTGTTGTCGGCAGGTACCATTGATTCGCCAAAACTTTTAATGCTTTCTGGAATCGGACCAAAGAAAGAACTAGAAAAACTGGATATTGACGTCATTTCTGATCTCCCAGTTGGTATGAATCTTCATGACCACATGTTAACTCCTGTAATTTTCCAAGGTCAACGTGGTTTTCAGACGTTAGTTCAAAATATTGCTACCATCACTGAGTTAGATTCTTATCCAACACCAATTCAAGTTGGGTTATTCAAATTAAACATGTCATCGGGTAACTATATCACGGAAAATAAGCCTCAATTCCAGTCATTTAACATTCACATGGGAGCTGGCTTGTCTCCTTTTATAGACTTTGGTTGTACATCCGTCACCAATTACGATTCTTTTTTCTGCGAATCAATTGGAAATGCCAATTTCTTCAATGAAATTGACTACACCAACTTGGTTCTTTTACATCCTAAATCCAGAGGCCAAGTTAAGCTCCGAAGCAAAAATCCCCTCGATAATCCTGTTATAGAATTAGGCTATTACAGGGATAAAAATGATTTAGACGTAATGGTTGAAGGGATCAAATACATGACGCGTTTGGTGCAGACGTCTTATTTCAGAAAGGTGAGAGGAAAAGTAGCGAGGTTAAATGTGAAGGAATGTAGAGGACTTAAATGGGGTTCAGATAGTTATTGGAGATGTTATGCTAGGAATACGGTGAGTAGTTTACTTCACCCGGTAGGTACATGCGCCATGGGGCCTGACGGTGTGGTAGACGAGACGTTGAAGGTGCATGGCATATCTGGGCTGAGGGTGGTGGATGCCTCCATCATGCCCACGATACCCAGCGGAAACACTAACATACCTGCCATCATGATTGGTGAGAGAGCGGCCGATTTAATCAAGTCTGAATATCAATCAATGTTTTTGTTTAAGTAAATAGGAATATAATAAATATACGATGCGACTGACTTGTTTGTATTATTACATTGACATGAAAATATATAATGCTTCTCTTTAAGTAAAATGTAACTAAGGGTGAGACGCTGTAAGCGTTATGGATTAAGGAGGCTGGTACTTTGTGTTCATGGTATGGTGTACCATGGCATGGTAGGCATGGGTACAAATATCGGCATGTCTCGGAACCCTGGTAAAATAATATCAAAAATATTTCGACTTTTGTGTTGTGTTTGGTTCATCTATATGAATGTCTATGTAAACCAAGTTTGTCTTCCCAAAACGCTTTTTTGACGTAAACAAGGATACTATAATTGCGTACATATTCTAATCCTCGATTAGCAAGGAATCCCAACAGCATACGTAATTAATGTTTTCGTGCAACGAATAATCTGTGCTAGAAACTCAAATAGACTCCCTCGACAGCGCTGAAAAACAATGAAAGAACCGACGGCATTAGCATAAAGTGAAGGGTAGCTTTGTGATGGAAATGTGTCTGCGCCCTACGGTAATAGCGCTCAACACCGTTTCAATTACAATATTGTCTTTGTCTCCATTCCCGCCCCGTGTTGTGGAATCTAATCTAAATGTGTGGAAAGTGAGGCGAATGTGATTTGTTGGGTGGGTTACAGTAGCTAATAGTATCAAATTATATTTGCCGAATATTTGTTCGTAAATCCACAGACAACATGCCATAAAAATTACATTATACATACATAATTACATACATTTCAGCCGTATGCAGTCCACTGCTGGACATATATCACATATATGACTTGTATCATCTTGGGGGTAGTTGCCATAGACGCCACGCTTGGCAGGCGGGATGGCGACCGCATTAGCTCTAGATTGGGTTTCGACCCGTTCGTAGGATTTTCCCCTTTGTCGCCTCTTACGACACCCGCGGGAGGAAATGGGTGGTGCTATTCTAGTCAGCCGGCATCACACATCACACGGCCATACAAACTGCTCGTCATTTAAAAGTGGTATAAGGAATGCCACTTATGATGCCGCTAAGCTGTGCTATACTTTTATATGATGTTAGAATGTTACAATAGTACTTCTATAAGTAACTACATCTACTGTTATCTCGTACATTACGTATAGCGTTGATGCGACAACAGTTTAAAATCATAAACTCGGGTGACCCTAACCCCTAAAATGAAGCGGTCGCTTGACGAGCCCGTAAAGGGGTCGTTTACATGACAAAGTCTTAGCTGCTGCTATTACACCATGATTATCTCGCAGCTGCGTTACTACGGAATACTGAAACTCGTTACGTTTTCACTGCAAGTCTTTGTTGTTTTCATGACAAGTGTTACCTAAATAATCATAGTAACACTCTAATAACTAGGCGCAGTGTTTGGGAAAATATGTTTGCGACTCTTTTTAGATTATTAAGGATGTTGAGCGAGATTCAAGTGAACCTTCAAATTTAGCGAATGCGTTAAAACTCTATTAAAACATGAAAGGTTTGGAGAAGGTAAGTAGACTTAATCGTGTTAAAATTGCTGTGACCTGCAACCATGGACGTCACTGATCTTCCAAAATGTCTGCAAACATCGATGTTACAAGTTTAAACGCGATTAGAACCCGTTTAATTTATAATTGAATAGTTACCGTGGTCAAATTACCTTCGCTGGGTTGTATCGACCGATAAAATACGCACAAACACACGCAATTACTACAAGGTGAAGCCTATAATGAATATGCATTACGCTTATCGTCTAATTAAAATGTGTACCATGTTCATTGAGAAGTTTAGTATGAATACGAATGTTATACTTTGTAGGCAGTCAAGTGTTGCGTTGAGCATACACATTTGTATCTTTATTTAACCTTTTGAATGATACTCAGTCACGCCAATATTTCGACTATTGAGAAATGCATATAAATCCTGCCAGCAGGAGTATTGCTTTGAAAGTGCCCTCCAAGTTTTACTTTTAGCTGTCGGTAGCACATGACATTTTTAAGTGTTCTAAGCGTCCGAAGGGTTAATCAAAAGATTTGCAGTTAACAAATTCACTAGCTGACTCAATCGATAGGTTTGGATAGTTCTGAAGTATTGAAAGTTTAGAAATAGAACTACCTACTCGCTGCGTTCGTGTATACTCTGAATTTAAATTAGACGCTCCAGCTTCTGTTTACGGTCTGACAAATCAATAGTCGGTACCCGAACATTGCGAGAAGTAAGTGAGAATATTTCCCGTAGTACCGACGTGAATCAGGGGTAATGACCCATCTCGCTACGCCGAAATGGGGCTTAATGTCTTGGAATACAGTCGGTTCTCCCCCGCCCCTGGCTATAATGTTCACCACTTCACGACCGAGATACAAAAAGCAATGAAGACGTTGCCGAACCTATCATTATTCTGATTTTGTTTTGCTGAACTCTCTGAATATGTATAAAATGAGAAAATGACTGTCTAATGTCACAAGTGCACCCGATTTTGATGCCGGCTGACTAGAATAGCACCACCCCATCTCCTCTCGTGGGTGTCGTAAGAGGTGACAAAGTGAAAATTAGTCATTATTCCTCCTAGCTCTCTGTGGTGGTTTATGGCGGAAGGTAGATCAGAAGTGGGCATTCGTGGTTGACAGGTTAACAACATTATTCCTGTCAAATTGTGGAGACAATTAAGACTAAATTGTTTATGTACGAGTTATTTTAGGCGTGACTCAAAAACTTCTTTGTGATTTTATTAATTTAGCTTTGCAATTTTCTGCATTATTTATCCTCGTTCAACAAATCTTCACCCTGATCCTTAAAAAGCGGCAAACGCATAATTTAATAATTGGGGATCCATTAGGGTAGGTAATAATGGGCGAAAAATAGCGGATTTGTGCATTAAATTGAGTAATTCGCGTCGGAGAACGGAGGCGGATTCCGCAAATGAGATTGTGGATAAGCCCCGAATCCATTTAGAAAAAGTGGAGGCTTACACGTGAAAAACAAAGCGAGTCATCTATATTAAAACGGGTGAGGCGCGGGAACTATCAAAGGTGCCGTTTTAAAACCGTTTTCGGCTGGGTGGAGAAAGGTCCGAAGGCATCTCAGTGTAGTTTATCCCGACTTGGGAATTTTTAATTTTGAAAAGGAAAATAAAGCATAAGTTTAATGTACATGCACTTTGTTTATTTACATTATGATTCTGTAGTAGTACACATTAACGTCTTTACTAGTGTATTTTTTCTTTATTTGTTTTAATAATTGTTTTGCTTTAAGGGCGAGTATTAAAAATGTGTTTCGTAAACGCAAAAATCTTGTTTAACACCGTTCAATGGAACTAGGTCGATTTCTGTAAGATTTTCTTAAGATAATTGATTTAACTAACAATCAAATAAAATTTACTTAAGTGTAGTTGGATATTGAACCTTTATTTAGCTCGTACACATAGGTAAGTAACTCGTAACGCAACGGACGCTGCCTCGTGTGCCGAATACGGAATGACTGGTAAGTAACTCGTCTTGCCGTGGGGCTCCGAAATATCTTGCCTTTTGTAAAAACTGGGGAATAATGCCAAATCTGCTAATTAATGTGAAGCAGACTCGTATACTCAGACAGGTCGGTGGTGATTGGAGTAGATAAGGACCAATATGTCAACTGTTATGTTGCAATATTATAGGCCTACGTGAAATGTACGATGAATACAAAAACTTGACAAACCAGTATCTGAAGGTTAATGTTACTCGTTTAAATTATATAGTGAAACAACTTTATTGAATTAAACATTATGCAACTATCTTCTCATAATTTCGTATCATGTGAATTGCATCAATTTCAGCTGTTATGTAAATCCCACTGCACTGTGCTGTGCTGTTAGCGTGCACAAGAGGCGTTTGGCGTTGGTTAGGTAACAGTGGTGGTTCGTCCATTCAAGCCGATTCCCACCGGCTTAACTAATTTTTCTACAGTTCAAGAGACTTACTTAGGCACATGAACAGGCGTATTGGCTACGTCTTACCTGAGAACAAAATTTATCCGCCGCCATGGTTAGGTTAGGTTAGTGTCGTGGTGTAGGTGTTGTTCATTAACCGTGGTTTGGTTATCTACGGAAAGGTCGACTTAGGGGGTCTGGTGTACTAGCCCAGGCATTACAAGTGGTTTCATTGACCCAGCCAAAGAGGCGTCGAGGCGGAAGACAGAGGGGCTTTTAGTGGGTACATGGTGGGCCCCATATGCCTAGACGGGAGTCCCTCTCAACCGCCCAGGTCACCCATCGCAATCAGGTGAGAGTATTTTCTCCGCTACACAAATTTAGCTATATATACTAACAGGTATATTATCATTACCAAGTATATCTCTAGTCTCTATGGTCTATGCACCTGGCCCCACTGCAGCTACGTGCCTGAAATAGTAAAGTGCACGAATAAATGCATTTTGCGAGTGAATGCAGTTCACTTTCCGCGGTAGCGCAAATAAATCGAATATTTACCAATACATGCTCTATTTATCGAACTTTGTGGTTCGTTGATTACGTGTGGTTACTTGAAGAAGACTATCTGGGTTAATTAATGTTGTCAAGGTTCTCCAATATAAATTAACAAAGAAATAAAATGCAGACGGTTATGTTTCTTTTGTAATTGCTAAAAAGGTCCTATTGTTTTTGTACATTCAATAAGATACCTTTTTACATTTTCTTTTATAACAATAACATTAAGTACTTACCTACTTATAAAAAACAACTAGATCTCCTAGCCACGCATTTTTGTAGGCGCGGGTTCAAATACTGCCACTTTTTCTTTTTCTTAAGTATATAGTATATGTCATCTATTTCAGTTTATAAATTCTATAGTAGTGTTAGTACAGTCAGCAGCAGAAGTGGCTAAGCGGTTGAGGTGCTCAAAATGAGGTCACACATCTCTA
Source organism: Grapholita molesta (assembly GCA_022674325.2). Classification (NCBI taxonomy): domain Eukaryota; kingdom Metazoa; phylum Arthropoda; class Insecta; order Lepidoptera; family Tortricidae; genus Grapholita; species Grapholita molesta. The sequence goes on along the minus strand of CP053133.2, from coordinate 5,276,354 downwards.
TTGTCAAGAGAATAAGAACGCGTGTAGGTCATTTTGAACACTTCAAACGCCTAGCCACTTTTGCTGCTGACTGTACTCAAAAATCAAAGCAAATCAAAATCATTAATTATATAATTTGGATTGGTCGTGAGTTAAATAAATATTTCTTGTCTTTTGTTCACCATGGTTAGTTCCCAGGTCGCTTTCTAAACCGTGTTTTTACTGCATTTAAATATTATGTAAGTTAAAGTACCTAGTACCTACGAATACGTTATTAATCACAGCAATTGGCTTCAACAACTATGGCCCTGTTGACATCCCGAATTAGCCATCATCTAGCTTAAGCAAAGCTGTACTAAAATTTTCTAAAAACACAAAAAAAAAATCTGTAATAGTGCAAGGCAGTCGTAATATTTTTTATCCATAGAATTGGTGGCAGAAGGAACATATCATGATTTCTGCAGACTGTTACAATTCTGCTAACAAGGAATGGTTAAGTGGAAAGAGGTACGCTATAAATCGAAAGTACAGCGATAAACCCCTCATACTCCGCGACACATGCTGCGAATGTGTTAACTTTGTACAATCGCTGGTACAGTCAGCTAACGGTTGATTGCTGATATCACCGTATAAGTAATATTACTGACTGACTGAATTACTGAAGGTTCTCTCGTCAGACGTCGAAGCTTAGTCACTCTAATGGATGCGCGTTCATAACAGAACAACAAGAATATTTAGAAGAAGAATTAACATTTAGATTATAGTCTGGAAAACCAAAATTGTCTGTACAGTAGGTCAAAAACTGTTTACAGTCTTTTGGTAGTAACTCGATAATATATATACCTACTTGTAAAATATTTGAGGGTAACCCAAGGTATTTTATATCGACCCTCCGTAGCATATCATAGTAAAAAAATAAGTGAGTAACTCTGAAATTAATTGCTAAATACATTTATTAAACAGTCGTGTTACATAGAGACTGATAGAAAACGTAAACTATAAAAATAGAGAATACTAGACATGTTCTTTCCGTGGACCCTTCATATCTAGTATTACGCTCGCTAAAACGGTTGAATGTCACTAATCGAAATCTAAGCTCGCGTTACGCAGACCAAAAGTCATACAACGCAAACCGAATAGACCCATAGGATTTAGAGCTGTTCTAATGTTTTCAGACAGGAATTATTTAAAATAACTAAGTTTATCACGAAAGCCCACAAAGTGATTGTAAATACAAAATGTACTCAGGGCTATCAGAACTGTCGCGCAGGAACCGGATGTTGACCGGATGAGAGACGATGGACAGTGCCGCATGACTGATGAGACATCGTATGAAGCGGTGGTGATACCAAAATCAATAAAGGAAGTTAGGTTTAATTTATAGTCTTGATGTTCATCGCTCAAACAGCCTTACGAGTATATAGTCTTATCTAGATGAAGGGAACTGCTACTACGATAATTATACTCTATTTGTCCATTGTGTTTATGGTATTGGTATTTAATTAGTTCACTGACAAGAACAATAAATGGTTTCAAATGATATTCCTTAATCAATATTTTGCATGTCATCACTTAAAATAAATGTTAGATGAAACCCGCGCGCGAAGTCGCGCTGCGTGGAAAATTATTTTTTTTCGACATCTTTTCAAATTCAAATGATAACATTATTAAAAGAATTTTTTTTTTAAATTTACATATATCAGGGTCTTTGGAATGTCTTTTTTTAGCAAAGTGCCAACATTTTTTTCACCTCACTCGCTGGGAAAACCTTAGTTTATAGCGCGAAATCTGCGCGGAAAAGCCTATTTTATCCGCTAGCGTGCAAAACTCATTCGAATTTCGAAGCCGATGATTGTAATTCTCTGTGGTGCATGTAACTTTTTTTAAAGTATAAAACTCCTTCAACGCGTAACTGGCGCGCTACCGCGAAAAACGATATTCGTAAATTTCGGACGATTGTCTCTGTCACTTCCATTGGAGTAAAAGAGAAAGATGCTTGCAATATAAGAACTTCGATGTTCGCAGTACCGCGGTGAGTTCATAATAACCATAGATAATAACAAATCAGAAACATGTTTTTGATTACAGATTTTTAACTTTTTTATTTTTACCTACACTTTATTATATGTCAAATAGGTTTTATTATATATATACTTATAGTATTTCAGTTTAATTAACATATTTTAACTAATTAATCCATTAAATGAAACACGATTTCAATGTTTATTTGACAAAGAAATTGAAATATAGGTGTACATAAGTACTATTGTAATTTCTGAACACAACCGAAAAATAATTTTATTTAAGTTTTAAGTTATCACAATTCACGTAAATTTGTCGAATTTCCTGTGCTCTCTTTGAACTCAACGTTTGAACTATAAAAATGAATGATTCTAGTAGCGATGCCGATATGATTTCCCTGAAAAATCGCACGATAAGTTTTGTTTTCTTGTTTTTCTTGCCGCTCGAATTTTCCTCGCTGTAGTGAGGTGAAAAATTGTGTGTTCCGCATGACTGCAAAATTATTTGGCGTCTCGTGTCTTGAAAGCCTCGCTACGCTCAGCTATCTATTCTCAGCTAGCTTTTCGCTAATCTATCTTTGAACCATGAGCGAAGCGAATCTTAGCTTCCTTCGCTGGCTCAGCTTTCAATTTCAACACTAGCGCCAAATAACCACTTTGCAGCCTTGCATAACAAATAACTATTTCTTTTAAAGCAATAATCTCCAACCAAAATTTTCACCCTTCTACTTATCTCTTGTAAAATTATTACGAAATAATGTCATGAAGCACATAGCTTAGTATTTTTTTATGGTCAGTGTCACAACTGCCTCCAAAAGTGGAGGCTATAGAGCAATATATAAGCAGAAAAGTAGACATAGCTGATATCAATTGATAATCATACGTGAGCATCGTCGAAGGAGTCTAAGTTAAGCCGTGTAATACATCGTTAACGCCTGTTAAAACATCATCCATCTCTAATCCGGCTCGTACCTGATCCCTCACGGAACCCCTCTCGATATACACGACACTCTAAATTTACTATCTCGCATCTTACCAAATTGTGATATTGAAAATACTACCTAATGGAGTTACGATAAAGTATGAATTGTAACTATGTATTTGATAAAAATGAGAGAGTCACATATAATCTACGCTAATAAGCTAGCTTGCGACACATCTTGACGGAAGTAATACCTGATTAGAGAGAAAATAAAACAATTAAACAGGTTTGTGTCGTAAAATTAACATGTGGTGTAAACTTAATTTATACTAGATAAGTAAACGTTCATGTTAATCGCAAATGGTACAACTTTGTTTAAATTAGTCCTATGAAATCTATTAGAACGAAGTATTTTAGCTCTGTTCAACATTAATAAGCTGATTCAGTCAGACGTAGATCGATGCGCATGAAGATAAGCACATTCATCATATCAGCCGAAAGACGTCCACTGTTGGGCATCGACCTTCCCCAAAGCAACCCACAGTGGTCGGTTTTGCGTCACCCGCATCCTGTGGATTCCCGACATCTTTACCATGTCGTCGGTTCATCTTAAGGACGGTATGCCCACGCTGCGTCTTCCGGTACGTTTCGAGAAGTTTTACGCCCCAACGACCATTGGTTCTATGGCAATGTGCCCACCCACCGTAACCTAAGATTAGCGATCCGGAGTTCTATATCAGTTACTTTGGTTCTGCTGCGAATTACATCATTTCTGATGCGTGCCATTGATGGCACGCGACACAATATTTTGGGCACGTTGCCGATAACGAGAGTTTCTCAAGATGTTGGTCGAGACTCTTCGCTGAGACCGTTCGCGGAAACAACTATCGGTACAATGATCGCCGAATCAACTTCCCACATGGCGGTTACCTCGTGAGCCAAGTCTAAGTTGATAGTATTTATTATTATTATTTTCCAAATAATCAGAAAATTAAAATTATTTGATAGCACGTCAATGACCCCATAAAAACATTTTTTTGAATAAATTGCACGTTGATGCATAAAGGTTCGCCTACCCTGGCGTAGACACTCCCAGCACTCCATTGCCCTTTGGGTGACTTTTAGCCTTCTTATGAGCCCCACAGTAAGCGACCACATTTCTTCTCATACGATTTATTTGGCGAAACTATAAGAACTATAGCTTAATGATGTTGGGAATTTTGCTGGTCTGACGTCCGCCAACAGAATATAACTTCCACATCTTCACATATCCTCAGGTTATTTCGTGGGTGAAACTCGTGTCCAGTCATTATAACTGGTATCTATTTTATGCAGCGGGTTGGGATCATGTATGCAAAAATACGCAAGTAAGTTTATCCGAAAATTTAAATAGATGACATATACTAAAGAAAAAATGACGAGGACCTCCGGCGTCCGGAACTTAATTTGAACCCGTATCTCCACAGCTATCGCGGCTGATAGATGCAGGAGATGCGGGTTCAACTCCTGTCTCGGACGCCGGAAGTCCTCGTCGCTTTGTCTTAAGTATATGTCATCTATTTCAATCTTTAATATATATAATAGTATTACTACGATATTTAAATCGAAAGAAAAATAGAGAAAATTTACTCGCGGCGGGACTCGAAACCACAACCACTGGATCACTAGTGCACTACCAATTGTGCTATACGAGTACCGCTTACTTCAAAATCAAAGCAAATCTAAATTCTTGGTTGTAAGTTTAACTAGTTGACACTAATCTAATCAACTAGCATAATTAAACAGCGGAATAGCAAAGCAACATTATTGTTGTTGAAACTTGAAACTATTAGTTGTGTAATAAACGGCCCCAAACTAAAGCTATGAAAGGAACTCATTCAAGGCAGTGCAGCTACATAATATCATAAAGTTGACGACAGGTCTGGTCAAGTGGGTAGTGACCCTGCCTATGAAGCCGATGGTCGTGGGTTCGAATGTCTGTTATGGAATTTATTTGTGTGATGAGCATAAATATTTGGTTTAGAGTCATGGGTGTGTTATCTACTTGTATTATATATATATATCGTTGGCTGAGTAGCCAAAACACAAGCCTTCTTGAGTTTAACGTGGGGCTCAGTCAATTTATAAAAGGATGTCCAGTAATATTTATTGTGCCCCGCGGTGTTACCCGCGGTTTATTAGGGAATAAGCCTATTTGTTAATCCAGGGTGTCAGCTAACTCCATACCAAATTTTATTAAATTCGCTTTAGCCGTTTAGACGTGAAGAAGTAACAAACATACACACTCACAAACAACTCGAAAGCGTCTTTATAATATTAGTGTAGATTTGATATACCGCCATGGTGTTCATTGGAGGGCCACTTAATCGAATACAGACATTTGAAGCATAGGGAGATGATCGATAAATATACAGTAGAATAAAACATTTCCCGAAACGAGTTGTGCACAGAAGACATAAAGGTAACACACTGTGCGAGGTGGCGTAGCTGTAGCGAGGGCTACTTTATCGAACACGGATACTGAAGCAATCGGAGGTGTTCAGCGAAATTGAGGGACATTTGTTTATAAGTGTAGCTTACTGCTAGTAAAATAAAACAACTAAAACGGATTATATCGCGTATACTAATTTAAACTTCATCCCAACATTTCGAACCCTTAACCCATTCATTGCCGACGCCTCATATTTTTAAACATCACGCAGTGCCGCCGCCTTCTACGCGACGACGCGAATTCGCGTCCACGGCATCACGTTAACCTTTCAACGGACGCAAATTCGCGTCCGCGGCATTAGGTTAATTCACAGTTGAAGGACGTGAATTCGCGTCCGCGGCATTAGGTTACTTCACACTTGAAGGACGCTAATTCGCGTTTTCGGCATCGTAGTGATGTTATTGCGTCTAAAAACAGTTTTTGTCGAAAACGTTTTCAGTGCAGACGTGACAGCCGTAGACTGAGCCGCATATATGTTTTTTTATTGTATAGTTAGATTTTAATAAAGAAAGTGTTAAAAGCAAGTGTTTAGATAATGGACAAAAATGGTAAGTATTTTGATATTGTTTTGCGAAGTAGTTTACAGTTCAGTTATTAATCGGGCCATTTTATATTATTTTTTTTCCAATTTCGGAAATTGAATGTGTATTTTATACAGAACCGCGAGCAGGTTCGATCCCAATAATGAAAAAAAACTGTCTCACAATTTTCATATATTATTGCTACTTCCACTGAGTTACGGACGTGAAAGCCTATGGAGAATCCGTAACTAAATGGAAAAAAGATGAGAGACCTCTTTTTCTTATTGGGATCGAAAGGGCTCGCAATTCTGTATAAAATTCTAATTCAAGTTTTCGACATTGAAAAATATAGTAAAATCGAAAAAGACATCTAAAATGGCCCAATAATAGATAGAGATAGGTAATAGGTAAATATATTGTTAGTAATTATACACTTATTAGACTAATAAAATTACATGTTTTTGCTAATTAGAATCAATTAAAAAAGAACAGTGGTTCGCAACCTTTTGTTTATGTATAGTTATTAATTTATAATACGTGCATATATTTTTAGGGTTCCGTAGCCAAATGGCAAAAAACGGAACCCTTATAGATTCGTCTTGTCTGTCTGTCCGTCCATATGTCACAGCCTTTTTATTCCTAAACTATAAAGCCTATTCTGTTGAAATTTGGTAAGTAGGTGTACTCTGTGAACCGCATTAAGATTTTCATACAAAAATAGAAAAAGATATAACTACGCTTCCAAACACATGTTTTTACTTGTTCATATCATACATTCTAATATTTAATATATTTCTGGTTTTAGATAATGAAGATGTTCCTAAAGTTATAGAGATAGGCAACATGACGGTCATATTAAAAAAAACAAATTGGATATTGCGAATGACACCTTTCCCAAGTGATGATGAAGACATCCCTCGAGAGAAGGATACGACACCACCACACGCAATGAATGAAGAGGCAAGTCAACGTATGTGTTCTTGTTCATGTAGGCGAAATGTGATTGCAGTGGCTATAAGAAAGCGTTTGGAAAACATTCCTGGAGAGTACTTACTGGATTGTTTCAAAGAAATAGAAGAGGTTTTGAATAAATATGAACGAGAGTGAAGAATTAAAACTACATATTGATTTGTAATGTAATAGTCCTGTTATATTAAAATTAGTTATGTAAACAATGTAGTATAATTTTTAACAGATAGATAAAAAATTGCATATAGCCTTAATTGTAATCAGTCTTATACTTACATATTTTAAAATTACATGACAATATTAAGCGTTGTAACATTTATAATATTACTGGACAAGCTTTATCAGTTGTCAATACAAAAATTTGCGTAAAGCCTTAATTGTAATCATTCTTGTACTAACATACTAAATATAATTATTTTAAAATCACATGACAATAATAAGCGTTATAACATTCATAAAATTAGTTATGTAAACAATTTAGTATAATTTTTAACAGATAAATAAAAATTTGCATATAACCTTATTGTAATCAGTCTTGTACTAACATAACATATTTTTTTTAAATCACATGACAATAATAAGCGTTATAACATTTATAATATTACTGGACAATCCTTATCTATGTTGTCAGTACAAAAGTTGGCATATATGTAGCCTTAATTGTAATCAATCTTGTACTTACATATTTTAAAATCATGTGACAATAATAAGGGTTATAAGTGTTATAACATTCATAATATTACTGGACAAGCTTTATCTAAGTTGTCAGTACTGGTGATACGCCCGGAAGCACTCTAAGCATAGTCCAGGAAATCCGAGGCAGTCAGGACATCCGAATGATGTATCAACTCTTCTATTGTTTTTTGCACATTGTCGGCACCTTTTCCTCTTTGAATATCCTTTATTATTGGGTGGTAAATTTTGTGGTAGATGTATCCGACCACTGACCAATGGTCTTAATACGGGTTCTAGTGGCGGAGGCAATAGAGTTTCCACAATCTTTAATCTAAAATCATACAGCGTTCGTATATCGTCGTTACATGTCTTATATAACTGGAATGCATTAATCATCACAATTTGAATAACGTGGATTATAACTTTTTTATACCATTTTATAGATTTATGCTCACTGGCGTAATACGACAATAAATGATCGTGTTTGTCAACATTTCGCATAAACTTGTTGTATTCTGCGATGGCTCTCGGTTTGTAGACGACGTTTTGTGTTCTAGGATTTCGAATTGGGATAAGGTCGCTATTATGCTCACTTGAAATATACAAAACGTCTCTTTTGTCGACCCATTTACAGACACATATATTTTTACAATCATGTAATATGATACATTCTCCTTTTTTTAGTTTTGTTTTAAGAATTTTTGGATTTCCTTTTCTGTTGACCCTTAACGTACCGGTGCAAAATGTTTTCTTTAAGAGTAGTTCTCGCGTTAGGGCAATACTGCTGTAGTAATTATTAATATATAGTGAATGTCCTAAATTTTCCAAATCTTTCATTAAGAACTTTACGACTTTGTGGGAATGCCCACATCCACCGACAACAGTATCCCTTGCACCAGCGTACATGTGTAGTTTCCAACAAACTCCTCGTGTGTCTGCTAGAGTGTAAAACTTCACTCCATATTGATGTCGCTTCGATTTCATATATTGACGAAACGATAATCTTCCTCGAAATAACATTATTGACTCGTCTACCGCTATTTCTCTCGTAGGATGGTAAATGTTTTTCATAACTTCGTTAAATGTATCTAGCAGCGTTTTTATTTTATGAATGCTTTGCATGCCGGCCTCCCGTTGAACGTTTAACGCTTGCATTATAAGCAGAAATTTATTGCGACTCATGTACCTTGAAATTACTGAATTTAGAAATAAATAATGGGTCTTCCAGTAATCCACCATTCTATTCAACTTGATTGTCCCCATGTGAATTAGGATACCTAGAAACGTCTTAAACGTATTTACATCAATCGGTACCCACTCCTTAATGCGACTGTGAGGTCGTAGTGGTGTTTGTAGTAAGTCATTCGCATATCTATTGGAGCATGTTATAATTAAGTCCGTTATGCTGGGCATTAAAATAAGGTATAAAAAGTCAATAGGACTTTTTCCTGCCATATCAGATTTCAAGCCAGGAACAGCAGTAAAGGGAATATCATTTTGAACCAGTGGATTACCATTCAACCAGTCTTCAACTGTCTCCGTCGACTCTGCATGGTTATCTGTGACATCGTCATCCACAGATAAATAATCCACCAGCATGGGATTAGTTTCCGTTGTGTCAGCACCAGCGTCTTCATCGTCAACTTCCAATTGATGGTCAATATTTTCACTGAGAAGGCCGTACAGTTCATTTAATGATAGCGATTCTTGTATACCAGAATCCTCCTCCATCACGTCTTCCGGCTCCTGCCATGAAGATAAAGTAGCGAAGATATCGTCAACAGGGTCTCGTGAAGTCGACGGTCTTTGTTCCATTTTAAACTAAAACAAGAAAGTAAAATTTAACGAATTGTCGTGTATAATAGGTACTACACATTAAAAACTATCTAAAACTAAAACTATATAAAATCACAATTATTTTTTTTTTCTCAGAAAATTAAGAATTTTCTAAAAATAACAAGTGCCTAAATAGTACCTACCTATATTATGTTACACAGTATTTTGGAATGTTTGTCATGTTACTGACCCATTCAGCGCTAATCACGCCACATTGGCGTGATTTTGGAATGCTCCTCGCCCACTGGTCACGCCGATGTGGCGTTGCTTTTTTTTAGCTTGTATCTCTAATTTGTATTCTTAATTTTATGTAGCTAAAGGATGGCGCTAAAATACTTAATACTTCTGTTGGGAATATTTAAAAAGTATTCCTCTTTTTATTAACACTAAACATAGAATAGAGATTTCTACTGGCCTTTAAGGGTTTTTTATTATTTCAAAAATGTTATGCAATATAAAATACATATGATAGTGTACAATTACGGTTTCAAAAATTAAAATTAATATTTGGATTACTTTTAACTATCACGCCAACGTGGCATGATTCAGCGAGCGGAGCGTGTAGCGTTACGGCCACTGTTAGGATTGACAAAACTAAAATCGTCTCAGTTATTTTATTATTATGGACCTTATCGCCTACGCGTACGATTTATTTTGATCTAAGGCGCGAGTCTTTGTAACTTTAAACTTATTTTACGTAAGTAATGGATGGCGTTATGTGTTTTGGTGGGTAACCAGCTTTGTATAAATGTTTTTTATAAGTACTGAAATATAAAAAGCCAGAAATGTGATGGAAACGTCTATTTCTATTAGTTTTAAGCAAGTTTTAGCGAACAAACAGTGGTTTTTCTCTTGTTTTGTTTCAAATCAGATAAAAGAACAGATAATAGGTGAATATACCTACTTTAAAAAAAGGTACATGTGCAAAGAGCAATAAAACTGACTTGAGTTTGTAAAAATAACAAAGATAAATTAATACCGAAACATGCAGCTGCATTTGTATTCAGTCTTTGTAATATTGAGTAAGTATTTAGATTACCTCTGCACGTGTAGATACGAAGACAATGGATTGGGGCCACTTTATTGGCGGCGGTAACGCCAAAAGTAATTTCGGCAGACCCTTAAAAAGAAGAAAAAGACACAAAATAAGTTAAAAACAATTTGTAGAAAAAATAGTAAATAGAATAAATTACAATGCGTGCAGGTGCGTTTTTAATTATGTTAGAATTAGCACTACACGTTCCCAACCCTGTCACTGCATCCATTATCTTTATCCGCATTAAGACAATGGACGGCGGCAACTTTTATGACAGCCGCCTATTCATTTCGTAACTTTGAAATTTTTTCGCAAAGTTCCGTAAAGGAGAATACCGATAACATGGACACTAGGTGACACTAAATGTGTTTTAAGACATAATAAAGGTATATAGATTAGTCTAGGCTTGTCCTTTGCCATCTTCGCATCTCCGTTTCGTGTTATTGTGTTGTGATGTACAAAATTCATGCATGACGCCATCCAATATGTACCATTTTACGGGCGCGCGATACTACGCACTGCGGAGATCGAGTAATGCCACAATGGCGTGACACTGCTACGGCAGGTTTGAATGTATGGTAGCGCGCCTTACTTGCTCAGTAAGTTCGGGCTTAGCGCTGAATGGGTTAATCATGCATTGCATATTATCATTAATAATCGTGACTATTCCTATCGATCAATCAAATTTATGAATAAACCACTAAGTTCTTATTTAGTTTTGTACTCTCTTTCAAGGAGCGAGTCGAATCGAGTAAATGCGTAAAAAAATGTCGATAGAACGCTAAATTCGTTCCGTAACAACAACAATGGAGAGTAGTAATAATAATAACCCTTTATCTAAGTCGACTGAGTCGCTTCTTCAAAAGCTTATCTTATCTACCAATTATTAGCACCGTAGAATGACATTGTAAAGACAAGCCGCACTGCAGATGCTTTTCGAACTCATTGTTAAGTGCAAAAATAACACGTGTCTTTATGACAAACAAAACAACATGCCGACATTAGGTACTGTTAATATAGAAATACGTACGTATGGTTTTCAAAATATTACACTTGAATAATGATACAAAAACGTTTTTGCATAGCTGAAACTAATATATATAGAATAATCATTTTCTTTAGGTACATTTTGCAACTACTACTATTTGTTTATTGTAGTTTATTTTATAAACGAATCACTAACACCAAAATAGCGTTTAATTTTCGAACCGTTCTATTTGTACGTACGCGTGACCAAGCGGCGTATCCATATTATCGTTTCTGCTTGATATCCCGCGGTGTGGCATAGAAATCTCCGATCACTGTACATAACATAAGGTACGAATATAATCGCTTTTTAAGTTACGTTAATACGCAATATGCTCGTATACCCTATGGGCTTATACAGAAGGTTATTAATGCATGTAATCAAACCATACCATTTGAGTAGATGCTTAAAAGAGACTAATGTATATAAATAAAATAAATAGATACAAAATAAAACCATTGTTTATCATTTGTACCTACATAAATTTACATTATTACAACTAATATACACGCAACAAGTATAAATTAAGTGTATTTGATAAACATCCAAACGTAAAAATAAAGTTTTCGTACTCACCGCCCAAGCCTCGCTATCCTATTAGAAATCACTATTCACTTTCAACACATCTTCATCATCTTCCAAAACAGTCCAATACGTAAGTAATATGAAGCAAAGCCCAACGTTCCAAACACAGTCGAAAAAGCTTAGAAAATCAAAAAAATAAGCGGAAGACTGAATGTCAACTCAACGCAAATAATACAAAATATAAGAGGAAAGAAATTGCGAACTCTAAGATAATAAAGTTGCAAATGAGGTGAGTCTATTTGCAATCCTTTACGGTTTACCTGGGGTTGCAGTGGGGATTAAAAGTAGGGGTATTATTCACCGCGTTCAATTGGTCAAGTCATGCGTCGGCGTGTCGGCAATGAATGGGTCAAAAGGATACTTTTGTCTTATTATTAAACCTTTAAGTTTTTTTTCCGTTTAGACTTAACAAGAAGTATAATATACAGGTAAAATCGCGTATTTATGAACTCGCAAGTGGCTGTACCATATTGTTTGTAGTACTTTTTTATTCGTAACTAAATAGTTACAACACTTAGTACATAGTAGATAAAAATAAATAGTCTCATCTTATTTGATTATTTCGTTCGCACTTTAAATATCAAATGCAACCCGTTTTATTACAGCTAAATACAGAGTGTAAATCTTGTACGGACGAATCTCTTAAAGGAGGGTAGAACAGGACATAAGGAATATATTTAGGTAACTCTTTCTTAGAAGTAAAATTAAAATTTTATCAATATATTTTTTTGTGCCCCGCAATGTAATGCAACACACTCGATTTAAATACTCATTGACAGTTAGTTTCAAAAGCTTATATAGCGTCACCTCACAGTACACTACTGCTCAGATATTTTACAAAAATTAAATACATATGTATAATAGGTATAATTAAAGAAATACCTTTTGGTTAATGATTACGCTGGTAAATCTTATGTCCGGTTTAATTCTTCACCCGTATTAGACTTACACACAGTATACAGTCGAAAATGTTTAGTACCCTGGACGTAAACATGACTGCGTATCTAAATTATTGTAGTAGTTTATATTATTAATTGTCTCAATCCCTTGTAATGTAAGTATATAACCCATGGTTAAATTACGTACGATAATAGGTAAATGACATTTACCTATAAAGATGATGGGACAGATATCCGCCTCCGGTTCACCCGAAATGAAAATGTTGAGTATTACAAATGTGTCTGTTTTAATAACCGGTAACAGTATACAATTTGTCTTAAAAATCATCTCGGGATAAGCTATTTTAAATGTTATCCTTCATAAATAACATTTTGGTATCAGATTTTAAGTACAGTTGTTTTCTACAAAAAGAAAAAAACAAATAACTTGAAGACGCGAATTCGCGTCCTCGGCATCACGACTCACATGTACATGGGACGCGACTTCGCGTCTTCGGCATCCGAGACAAGAATTATGAAAATTAAGAATTCACTGAATCCAGAAACCAGCAACGGTACAATATTATCCTTCATATAATAACATTTTGATCTCAGATTTTGAGTACAGTTGTTTTCTAGCAAAAAAGAAACAAATATCCCGACGACGCGAATTCGCGTCTTCGGCATCCGAGACAAGAATTATGAAAATTACAAATGCACTGAATCCAGAAACCAGCGACGGTATAATATTATCCTTCATAAATAAAACAACATTTTGGTATCAGCTTTTAAGTACAGTTGTTTTCTAGCAAAAAAAAACAAATAACTCGAGGACGCGAATTCGCGTCCTCGGCATCACGTTTACGCATGCACAGGACGCGAATTCGCGTCTTCGGCATTGAATGGGTTAAGCAGCGTTCGTGGTCATTGGGTCAGTCGGGTGATACGCATTTAATCCGTTTTAGTTGTTTTATTTCATGAGTAATTATCGCGGCAACCGATGACAATATTATGTACACCAGTATTTACTCGCTATTCTTCTAATTGGATTAGTGACATTCAACCTTTTTAGCGAGCATTACATTTCAGAAATAGTTTTATGGTTTGCGTTTTCTATCAGTCTCTATGTAACACGACGATTTAATAAATCTATTTAGTGAATTATTTTACAGTTTTACTCACTTATCATTTTTACATCTCGCTCTTCTATTTGAGTGTTACAATTTTTTGAAAAACTATATATAAATGATCTTGAATGACACTAAATTCCTGGTAAAAAAACTACAAAACGACTCTAGATAATCGATTTATAACTATTTGGTTGAAATGTCTGTCATTTTATACAAACTTTTGTCACACTATCTGTACGTTAAAGGCTGCCATCAGGGGCTGTAATTTATAATTTAAATAAAATTTAGGATATGTCAAGTCGGTGGTCGCGTGAGCGGATGCGTGAACAGCAATCTATTTTTTATTAAATATTTCTATTTGCTTATAAATATAAGAATATAGAATATAAATTAAAATAGAAGACATAAAGTACCTAATTAAAACAAATTAACTAGGTCCAACCTTCGCGTTTCAACTTCACAGATGGCGTTGCACAACAGTATCGATAATTGAAGTGTAGCCTTTTTTATGGAATGCGACATTATCTACTTAAGTGTTATTTTATACTGTGTGGAAGTCTAATAGGGGCTAAGAATTAAACCAGACATAGGATTTACCAGTATAATCATTAACCAAAAGATTTTCTTTAATTATACCTATTATACACATGTAATTCATTTTTGTAAAATTTCTGAGCAGTAATGTACTGCGTACATTACGCGATATATGCTTTTGAAACTAACTGTCAACGAGTGTTTAACTGGAGTGTGTTGCATTACATTGCGGGCCGAATTTTTTATATGGTTAAAATTTTAATTGCACTTCTAAGTAAAAGTTATCTAAATATATTTCTTATGTCCTATTCTACCCTCCGCTAAGAGATTCGCCCGTATAAAACTTCCACACTGTATTACTCTTGCCTTAGACGGTTGACATATTTTTTTCCTTCTGAGCTGTCAAATTGTATGAAAGTATAAGTCCATGTGACCTCCGCAGTTTCCACCCACGGGCGCGACAATAAAAAGCACGCGCGCTCTTGTCACCTCGTACGGTCCCGGGAACGGTCCGCGACCCCAATAAATTACCATGTGTACTCAATAACTGTGTTTTATGAGTCCACTTGATTCCGCATGGCTTGTTGCGAACTTGTGCCGATTTTGCGAAATTCGTGATGCGCAATATTAGAAAGAAGTTTGGTATTTATACCATTTTAGTTCACGCAACATTGACTTTTGACAGTGTGAGAATCTCTTTTTAATTTTTTGTCATCACTTTTGGGTATTATATACTCGCAACTGAAGTAAAGTCACTTTTATTACGTCTCTTCGGACTAATACATTGCACAATATCTGGAGAGTAGCCATTTTCAACTTCAATACAATTATATATTTTTTTTGCTTTCTAACAACTTTTGCTCGATAAGAGAAAAGAAATAGGTAATAATAGTAATTTATTTTAGAAATTCTTTGGTGAAGCATTATGTTTTGTTTTTTCTTGTGAAAATAATAAATCAAAAGCAAATAATTTCGAAAAGTAGTTGGTCCGATGGTTGGTCCAACAGAAGAGTGTAATGTCACAATCTAGCTTAATGTGAAAGTTTATAGTAAACTGATATAGGGTGACGGCGCCAAAGTAGTGCTTATTTCAAAGGAGTCAAGTGTTGGGCATTTGTTGGTAAATATTCAATTTATATGGTTATGGTTTTTGAATTAAGAACCAAGTGTCCATCACTGGTGCCTGTCAGCTTAAATTGTCCAACATTGGTGGCTAGTTGTCCATAGCGTCAGTCGCAAATACTAACATTTAACATATTTTTATTCTTTACCTATTTCAGTTTAGATATTGATTATAATCTAATTTTTGAGATCAAGTTAATAATCCTAGAACGAATGCAGACAAATTAAAGACGGTTACATAATACCTATAAATCGTACGTACAGTCAACCAATTTGATTTACGAGTATAGGCCACTTCGTTCCTTGTCATAGTGAAAACCTATATGAAAGACCCAAAAGATTTCTTATTAACGTCACTGTGACAAGGTTCGAAGTGGCCTAGAAATCAAATTGGTTGACTATACGCAGGCATCACGACTTAGGAGTTAATCAGGCACATCTAGACACAGTAAGCCCGACAAATGACTCCTCGAAACAATTCACTCAGGAAGATCGATGGTCGGATCCGGGGATCACTCCGGCTTCTGAAGAATGCGATCCGTCCCGTAAGGTATAAGTTAAAGTAAAAGGAAACCTACCTGTATTATCTTACCCGCTTATTTATAAACGTATATCTAACCCAGTTTAGTTAAATTATGTGTTGCCTGTATCTTACAAACACAATAGACGGATATAGACGGAATAGATGGATAAGGATTAAACATAATTTGACTAAAGTACAGCCCTGGCCAAAAGTATTGAGCACTTTTGTTCTTCACACTCTAAAAACCTCTTTCTAAATGCAGTTGTAAACACTTTTCTGATAATTCAAACCTTAAAACACAACAAGAGAACATCATTACGTACCGTAAAATGGGGCGAGTAGGTTTCGCGGGGAGAGATGGTTTACGAATGGGGAGAGAAGGTTTGAGAGGGGTGTGAGAAGGAATTTGAAGGCTACTGCTACAAAAATAATTTATTCCAATTTAAAATGGAGCTATAGTGATACGCATGATAGGTAATAAAAAAATATCCAACTATCTTCCAAAATCACTGTTGTATGAAAAACCCTCTCACCTCAAATACGAAGCACTACGGGGTGAGGCAGGTTTTTCTCTTTATCGTCAAAGTTATGAAATAGAAATAACCAAAATAAAATAAAAACTAAAATACAAACGTCCGGAACACTTATTATATATACCATTCAGTTTTCATATGTAAAAATAAAATGTTATCGAGGTTTAAATTTCAGTTTTCAGCCAACTCACCCCATTTTACTGTATTAAATAAGAAAACAAAAAGCACCAAAAATTCGGATCCACAACGATGTGACTTTTTTTATGATATAGGAGGCAAATGAGCAGACGGATTGCCTGATGGTAAGCAACTACCGCCGCCCATGGACACTCGCAACACCAGAGGAGTCACAAGTACGTTGCCGACCTTTAAGATCTCTATACGCTCTTTTCTTGAAGGTTTGGAAAGTTTACTTATTGCAAATTTTATATGCAATCAGTCACCGCAACTACCGATAGCTAATAACTAATCAGTTTAAATTAATTGATAATATCAATGTCATGAGAAATTATGTAAACACAACAGTAAAATATCGAGTTTAATAAAAAGCACGACTGGTCGATACTTCTGGCCAATGCTGTAGGTTTCTGTACCCTTACCATGAGTTGTGACATTGACGTTTTCGATAACGAGTATCGAGTTTACTATCTGTGCATCTCGCTTGTAATAGTACAAGCGAGATGCACAGATATGCACAGATAGTAAACTCGATACTCGTCATCGAAAACGTCAATGTCACAACTCATGGTAAGGGTACAGGGACGTTTATGAATAAGTGGGTTAGAAACGGTATTGGGAAAAAGGGGTTAACCAAGAAAAAAAACGCTTCTAGTAATTCATCGGGGTTTCCGACTTCGGTGCTATTCAGGAGCGGTACCGCGAACATCGAAGTTCGTATATTTCGGGCATCTTTCTATTTTACTGCAATTAAGGTGTCATGAGAGTGACAGAGTCAATCGCCCGAAATTTACGAATATCGTTGTTCGCGGTAGCGCCGCAGACACTATCCAACATACTGGCTCGCTCTCGCTAGGCCACCAACTCTCTATCCTACTCTTTCGGTATAAAATGATTCATTACATATTATGGTAGCCGGTATGATTTTAGTTGCATGTTGCGATAATGGCGGTAGCGAGGAGCGCTATGTATATACAACTAGAAACGATCAAACTGAAACGGTACATTTATTTACGGTACATTAGCAGATGGAAAAATCAAATAAAAAAAAATCTGTTACAACTATTCCTTTACCCAAAAAACATGTTGCGCTATCGAAACAACCTACACCTTAGGTCTCGTTTTCTACTCTTTTTATAGCGGTTGTTCACTCTCTGATTTCTTTTTTTGATTGAATAAACTATACGTACATATTCCTTGTACGTGTTATAAACATAGTAACAATTTATTATGACTATGTATATGTCTGACATCTTGTTTCAAGAATGGTCTTATGGTCCCCGTCGCAGTTCCAGTTTCAATCGCACTTATTACACAGCCTCAATCTATCTCAGACGCAGCAATAAGTTACGTGTACTTCGGCGGAATGAGGGCGGACGCGAATCGCTTTATTTATGCACGCGCCCTTAGCGGGGATCACCTTGCGGGCGAAACTGATTGAATTCTCCGCTCCGCTAGGTGATGAGCGGAGCGGGCAGGTTATGGTATTAGTCGTCGAGAAAATATACACTTTAATAGATTTACTCAATAACTCTGTAATAAAATAAATAAATAATAAGAATGTATTGTTTTTATATTAAGCAGAAACGTTTGCTAGCATATCGTCGATATTTATAAATAGAAAGTAAAAATAGAAAAAATTGACTCGCAGCGGGACTCGAACCCACCCACCCGTAATGACGTATACCAGGAACGATAAAGTAGAAAATTTTGACAAGTCCAAGCGGTACTCGTATTGCAATTGGTAGTGCTCTGGGCTAGTGATCCAGTGGGTTCGAGTCCCGCTGCGAGTCAAATTTTTCTATTTTTTCTTTCTATTAAAATTTCAATAATAATGTAAATATCGAAATATGTGAACAATAATAAGTTAAACTAAACTTATGTATAAGTTTGTAGCTAACTTACTATGGATCAATCTTACCCGAAATATAATAAAATTAAAAAAAAAAACCCTATCGTCGTATTCATACTTCGATGCTACAAGTAAAAAAGCCCATATTATGATCATAATTAAGTACAATTTAGTTTGCGAACTGAATATTATCTTACACTAAACCTATTTACCTTTAACAGCACAAGCATAAGTAGCAAACTTGGACCCGGCTGAAATAAGCAGTGATGAGGTGACTTTGCGTGTTGAGCTATCAGCTTACTTATATTTTGACTTAAATATCAGCGAAATTATTTTAACAGCCGAACAAGCGCCTTCTGAAAGGGATCGAATGCCCTGACCAATATTGATAACATGTCATCATTTTGAATCTTTTATCTCTAAGCTATTATTGTAGGTGAAAAACTTAGCTAAAGCAGGTGCTTTAGGCCAGGTGGCCTATGTAGTAGTCACGTTTGTGTACACGCATGTGGGCGTTCTATATTCAAATTTTGACGTTAGTCCCATATCAATTATCTGCACAACTACATAGACATGGTGCTTCAGTTAAGTTTTTCATCTATAAGTGTATGTCAAGTGTCAAACCAGTCCGCTGCTCCTATCACTAAGCCTCGCTACTCCGTATCCGTTTTCGTACATTATTCACTCACCCGAGAAGCACTTTTATTTGTCCCTCATTGCACTCCTCATTCTGGCCACGTTACCTCCGTGTAAGTCATATTACGTGATCATTTATTCAGCCTATGGCTGGATAACTTTACGGCAGCTTATATTTTTATAGTTGCATTAATATTGGAGGGAAGTCTAAAAGTCGTAAGCACGAGCCAAAAAGAAGAAGGGGGGTTATCGTAATTATCATTTCGTCTCATTTCTCAGCTAGTTTAAGGGCTATGTAGCTGTGCTTACTTTTTAGGGGATTATTGCGGGATTTTTAATGGATTACTGCTAAATCACAATAACTATTTGTCTGACATATTTTGATGTACATAACATAAACTTTGGGGCCTATCGATGGTATTGGTTTGCCCATTGTTATATTTGTCAAGGAAATGCAAGCTATAAAAACAATGGAAGCAGTCAGTTTTAATGTTTGCAAATGGTTTGGTAGCAACTCATTAGTTGGAGTTCACCAGTGAGCCACGAGTGTCTTGTCGCCGACAAGCCAACAGTTTGCTCAACTATTTTATGATGAGTATAGTTTACTTACACTTAGGAGTAAACATGCCGTTCGTAGCCGGACACTACCTAAACTTTCGGAATGAGGAAGATAGGAAATCCTAATAATAGCTTAGAGTTGCGAGTAGGTCTCAAGCTCTTGACTGCCCAGAGAGCAAATCAACCTCAGGATTTGGTCTGCGGCGCCTGGGCCGGAAAACTCGCAATTTTCCCATCCAGGGTTTCTGCACAATACAATATTAAATACAGTATAATGTGATACTGGTATATTCAATGTATTGAAACGGTAACCCACGTTTTCAAAGTCATGTATTGCTCGACATGTTTCGCTCGTAACGTGAAGCTTTCACTAAAATTATTGCATGTAATGTGTCTGTCACACGATAGTTTTATGTTGAAAAATATATTGTTGTTCTGGATTTATAGACAACATAAATGTAAACTTAACTCTTAATTTGGCACTGTACATAATGTTTGACCATCTTTTTGCTTTTAGTTTTAAACCAGAATCAATGCGCGCTATAACTCACGACCTTTCCCTTTTTTTATGATTAATAGATAAATTAAGATTCCTTGTTGAAGGAATATATTCTACCTATCTTTAAATCTTTTACTTTTTGATACTACACGAACTTCATCTCTTACTTATTGTTTGTCCCTGTATAAATTGTGTGTGGTTTTGTAAACAAACCGGATTTAATTATTCTTTTCTTTATGACATTTTACAATAAGAACATGTGAGAGTCAAATTGTAGGGTTATGTATTACACGAACTATATACTGCTTATAAATATTAAACTGTGAGCTTAGGCGCTTAAGCCGAAACCTTATAAAACTGCACTCTGGGAAACGCTCAACTTCGTGAGTATTGCCAGGATTTTGCAATTGGTCTGAACTTTGTTAAGAACTTTTTTAATGTCATGATATCAGTAGTTCGAGGTTCCCTAAAGAAAAAAAAAATCTCAAGGATATGCAAGAAGCCTGACTTCTAACGTTAATAATTTTCGACCTAAAGGTCTGGTAGGCTAAGCAAACAGTGACCCCTGACGACAGATTTGGTAATTTTTCGGGTTATTGACAGGCCATACAACTATCTATCAGCTACGGACGTCCACTGCTTTACATAGGCCTCCCCTAGAAACCACCACAGGATACAAGGGGTGATTTTTGAGACAGAGTTTTGGGCCAGAGAAATCCTAGGATGACAACCACGAATGAACGTCACAAACTAGATGGAACGGATACCTCGTAACTCTGTGCTTGGTCTTAATTACAATCTCTTAGGCGAAAAACTTACTGAAGGACTTATTTCTGTAATAGTTACCATGTCCGTTAATTTGAACTAGTTTCCGATATGTCGGCAAGCGCCATTTTCATGGAATAACTATTATACTCATATTTCAGTGAATAATTATTCCATGAGGATGCCGCTTGCAACAGTGCCGAAATATCCGAAACTAATTTTATCTACGTACATATCATAAGTGCTCTAAAATGTGTCCAGAACCTATAGGCAATGACCACCATAACCAACCATCAGAAATGAATGGAGATGATTAACATTAACTACTGAAATCCGTAGGTTATGAGTTTAAATTTGGAACAGCTGTCAAATTCAAGTGGGGTTTCTATTCTAGTTTCTATAGATATTAAAACAGTAATTGATACGAAACGCCAATTCGTTATGTTTTTTTTATTATAAATCGAACGATATTTGAACTCGAGTGACAATAGAATAGGGAGTACATTCGCTTGTCTATGGTATTAAAAAAATATTTGACTGAGATACGCCGCCGCCATTCCAAGCTGTCATTTGTTTTGTTCGTTGACTTTTTGATGTTTCAAGTAACACTCGTAATATTAAGGCAGGTCATGCCTACGGTTCCTGAACCCATATTAAAACACTTATGATGTGTGTGTAGATAAAGTAGTGTATGCAACTATACATAATTAGGCATTACAACACTCGTGTGATTTTATTATGAAACTCGCCTTCGGCTCGTTTCATACCCACACCCACACTCTTGTTGTAATGCCCTTCATTATGCACAGATACATAAACTACTATAAATTATCATATTTTTGTAGTTGTGCAGAGAATCAATATGGAACTGAAGCCAAAATTTTAATATAGAATGCCAACATGCTCATACAGAGTTACTACTTAGGTATATCTGGCCGTTCTAACTAGGATTAAAGATAACTAAATACGTAGAAAAACAATCCATCATTAAAACGAACAATACAATACAATTAAAACCAACAAAATTGAAAAAGGCCGCTGAGTTCATGGTATCGAAAACACTGGCAGGATTTCCTCGCTCATCGGTCTCCTGTGGCATCTCTAGCAATGCACGCAAGAGAAGTTTCCAAAGTTGCGAAACTTTCCACATGAGAATTTCTCGGTAACTTCTGAGAATGTTCTCGGGAACGAGAATTTATGAAATTACTTAATAACTTCGTGGTTTTTACCATGATCATTCACCATAGTTTAGATATAATCATTATAATATAAATATTTTACCGGTTTGCACTCCAGTTTACTTCAGTTATCAATTATCATCTTATCAACGGACAGTAAAATGCATGTGTATCGAAGTAATTATAGTCATTGGCATTGTTACATAATAAGGTACCACAACAAAGACCTGGTTCGGTCGTTTATAATTTTTTAGTGTATATATAACTGAATTTAAAAAACAAATTTGTTTTTGTACACAACATGGTAAGTTACTTATTGCAATGATCTTCAGATTAATTCAGAACATTCAGAAAGAGACAGAGGTCTGTGCACTAGCCGTCCCACTCAGCTTGTTTTTTTTCATCATGTTTGGCTAGCGAAAGTTAACGTTAATGTGATGTTTATAAAGCACATTTTACTTATTGTCATCATGCAAAAGACTTCTTTCAGCATATTATATTAAAACTCCTTGCTCACTCGTTGACACAATTCAACGTGTCAATTTGACACGACCAGAGATAAGCGTCAAGAAATAGTTCGGGTTTCGCGGTAGCGCCGCAGATTTAAACTAAGATCTGCGGCGCTACCGCGAAAAACGATTTTCGTAAATTACGGACGATTGTCTCTCTCACTCTCATGACGCCTTAATTAGAGTAAAAGAAAAAGATGTTCGCAATATACGAACTTCGATGTTCGCGGTGCCGGCCCAAGGCTATAATTGAGAAGTCCGAAAGTCGAAATGTTCTCTAAAATACAATGAGAATTTAAGGAACTTATTGGTAACTTATCACTTATCAACCAAATAGTTGACTGTAATAGACAATAATATATGCATAATAACATGTAGTTTTAAGCTTTGCCTATTTAAACTTTATTCCAGGTATATTCTCTTGTTTAAACAATAAGTTTCATGTTGCAGGAATGTTGTCCGAACATTCCCGAGAACGTTTCCACTTTTTGAGAATGTTCTGCAATTTGTACATTGCTAGGCATCTCTGAGTCTCTTTGAAACGTCCTTAAAGACCAACCAAGACGGCAGGTCTGGCCTAGTGGGTAGTAAGTATTAACCCTGCTTATGAAGTAAAAACGAATTCAAATCCCAGTAAAGGCATTTATTTATGCGATGAGCATCTAAGGTATTTTGTTTTTGAGGCATAGGGGTTTTATATGTATTTATTAAGTACATTTTTATTATATCTATATACATTATTGGCTGTTTATTAATTATTATTGGTTATTATTAAGCCTCCTTGAGCTTGTCGTGGGGCTCGTACACATTATATATGGTCTTGCAGCGAAGATTTGTTTTCATAGTCCAATTAAATTGCCTTTGATGCTTCATATGTGATAAAGTTGTAAATGGCTTCTGTCCCCAATCCGAAGCCGAGACGTCACAAGTTCCTACTGGCTTTTGGAACATGGCGTTTCAAATATAAGCCGCTTATGCAACCTTGTCATGCCAAAACGACGTATAAGTAAAGTAGACGGTAGGATATATGGTCTTCTCTCTGAATGTGGTAAAATATTAGTGGACCCAAAGCTTCTGCGATATTTGTACTGAACTTTCAACACTTCAGTATGATATTTTGACGTTTGACGCCAGCCCTAATTAAGTTTACTGAAATGTCATACCAATTCAAACCATACGATGCAAAATAAAAATATCAGTCGAAACCCAATCAACTGCTACTGCGGTCGCCAAGCCGCCTGCTAAGCGTGGAGACTATGGCAACTCCCAAGATGATACATGTCACTACAATCAGACAATATTCTTACTTATAACATTTTTTTACAGTTAACCATGATTTCGGGATGTTAAAAGTAATTATTATGCTATTTGCATTATTATTAGTATACTGAATTACTTCTTGTACCTAATTGCAGCTGTCATTAAAAAGGCTTTGTTATTTATCCCAGTAATAAATATTTTGTTACATTTGATATAGCTTTTTACTATACTAATATCACCTTTAAAGTAAAATTGAAATCTAATCCGAGTTAAGTAACAGTATGTGCATATAATTACTAGTTGCTTATGGAGTTTCAAAAAACATACTACTGTTTACGATATAAGATTTAGGCTGTAAAAATAAAATAAATTTCATTTCATTTCAAAAGATCTTTAATTTTCAATTTAGGCACATTACATGCACTTTTGAACGTCAAAGAAAAATCTACCACAGGTTCCAACCCTACACCCTTATCCGAGAAAATACTGGCAAGAAACTACGGCTGCCTTATTTTTTCAAAACAGTGATACTTAAAGTGCATAATTATGCGTAGTCCTAAAATAATGTATATAGACAGATCTGCCAGGGTATACCGTTTATTACTTAAGACAACTTTCTCACAAACCCATAGTTTCAGCGTGTGTTGCCAGCTACCTACCAACCGGCCAAGATCTAAGATTTTCCGCTAACTCAACAATTACCGTATCACAGAGGGCTCAGGGCGACCACACGGGACAAAGCGAGTCAGCCCACCGGGGATTATCCCGTGGAGATTTATCGTGTTGTCCGCCTAGTCAGCGTTCCCTGTGCCTATTGTGGGAATGTGCTTTACAAATCTATACGATTTAAGTGTATATTTAGCAAAGTGTACGGACTTACAAGTTGTAGCTTACCTTCATTACAAACTAATAGGGATTTCGCTTTAAAACTAAAGATATTGCTACCTAGTATTTAGTTTCGTTTAATTTGTAATTATGTGTGAAAATCGTAAGGGTTTTTGTTAAGATACAATTGGTCCTTCTCAATCTTTCTTGCGAAACTAACATTATAATAATAAAATACAAAAATATATTTAATAAAAATCAGTAACTACCGGAGGATGGGTAGCAGCAACCATTTAGTTCTTACTATTTATTGACAATAGTTAATATCTTATTAAATGACTTGCCCCGAAAATGCGAAATGTCAATGATAACGTCGATAACATTTAATTATTCCAAATCCGAATTTACTTCTGACGTTTTAAAACATAAATAGTCTATAACTTTATTAATGGACCTCAATGTTAACATTTCTCATACAAATAATACACACCCGAGCAAAATTTATATTCGCAATTTAGAGATCAAAGACAAAACGCTGAACTACAATCATAACAAACGGCACACAAAGTTCAAAACAAATTTATCAAAACAGATTTCACCACAGTTATTCCTCAAAGCGTCTGACGAACTTTCTATTGTGGCCAGCAATAAAATAAAAATAATGGTTAAGCATAATAAAAGAAATAATGATAAAAAATAATGCGTCCTTTTGTTGTACAACAAGGGGAGCCTTTCAGGAAATTCAAATTCAATTCGGCGAGCAGCAGCTATTATCTTTCCAAAAGCGTCACCTGTCTTTTAAATGTTTTTTTTTTACCAACAACCCCGCCTGGTTTGCCTTACCGGGGTAGGTACTGATAACACAGTGTACAGTGTATGACAATCTTGTATTATCAAGTCGATTACGCCGTAAGTCTTTACTGAAAGACTAATTATTTGCACAACTAGCAAGAATCCTAATGATAATGGGTAAACTACCCATTATATAACAGCATTAGCAATTCTAAAAACATAGTATAATTTTTCATTTAGTTTTTACTCAAGCACGCTCCACTTATGTAGACAGTTATTGCTATTAACCCTTAATTTGGCAGAAAATGGCCAAGTCGTGGGTGGGTTCTAGCCTCCATGATCCTCGATAGCCGACATGATTCTGTCCAGGAAAAAATACAAAAAGATGGCCAGGGCGAACATTATGCAATTAAGGGTTAATCGAAAATGGACGTCTAGGTCATTTAAAATCTTGGCATTATTTTATTACATTTACAGCCAAAATAAAAGAAAAATGTTAAAAAAGTACCTATATTTTATTGCCACCGAGTTCAATTAATGTCAATTTATGATCAAGTGCTCCAATTCTCCTCTTGACATCTCTCTTCCCAAGCCGGATTCCACCAAGTCCTGAAATACGGATACGTTGACTTCATCGCCACCATATTCTTATCGTTCAGCGCTGTGCACAACTTGCACACGTCTTCTATCTGTTCGGATTCAGAGTAGGAGTAGTGGTTGCGCCATCGGAAGAACTCGTAATACTTGCTGGGATTGGCTATGGTATCAGCCATAGTGGCTGCGAGGGATGCTGGGTCGTGCTCCCGGGCGTCGATGTACGAGCCAGGTGGGAGAAACCTGTTTAAGAACGGAGAAGTTAAGGTGCAATAAGTCTCCTTGTATATTAGTGGTGGGTACTTAAAAGTATATTGGTTAAATTAGCCCTGGTGATGCGGAATAGAGTTTAAAAGATCTTAAATAACTTATCAAGAAACTCTGTTACCTGATTTGGCTGTTCAGAATTAGGAATAAACTAAAATATACGTTTGCCATGTCGGTGCATTTAAAACTGGTAATGTAAACAAAAAACTCAGCGTTATATCATCAGAATACTACAAATAGTAGTACAGTATTTAATATATTAACTTTATACCGTTTACCTTGTATAGTTCGATCCTCCCATCACAATTGGCACAGCGTCATTATTCAACGGGCTCAGCAGTTTTTCTGTCACATAGTCTTCCGCGAAGGCATTTTCGAAGGAAAGATAAAAGTAATAATCAGAGGCTATCATGTCAAAGCATTTTTTTGTCCATCTGCATTTCAACTTACCACAATGCCCGTATATGTCTACAGTAAACCCATAAGGTTCTAGCGCATTCTGAAGTGACTTCACATACCTTTCTCTTTTACTTCTTGTGATGCAGTGAGACACAAACCAAGCGGCGGCCTTTTTCTTACTCTTGAACTTTTTTTTTAATGTGAAGTCTATCTCTTTCATATCTGTAACCCAGTCCATGTCTATTCTAGGACCAACGTGTTTACCATCTTTGTCTCTTATATATATGTAAGAGTAGATTATATCAGAATTCAGTTTGTAGGTTGAAGTCCAATTGAAAAACTCGTCCCACCAAGGATTGCAGACGGGTTGATAAGTAGAAGATTCCATGTTGAAGAAGACATATTTCTGGTGAGCTGATCTTTGCTGTGGCAGCTCTAACGGTTGTATGTATCTCATGTCCCGTCCGTTAAAAAAAATGGCATCGAATTTTGTGATGTCACCTTTGAAATATCCTCTATCGTCTGTCACGTAACAATTTGTGAAGTCGCACTTGTTTCTAACAAACACGTTTTGTCCTATTCCAAAAAAATTGAAAGGAAGAGATTTTTTTGGCGTCCATAGCAATATGTACTTTAGGTTTTCAACATCTTTGCTTGTTATGCTTTTAGTTCTATGTAGGTTTGCAAAATATGGGTCCACATTGGGGTTATTTAAAGCTTCTTGAATTATTTGCTCATCGAGCTCTCTGTCGAAGTTTCGGGACGAGTTCAGGTATAATATAAACACAAAGACGGCGATACATAGCACAAAAAAAAATATTCTAGAACTTCGGGTCGGTGCTTTCTGCGGCGAATTTAAAAGACTGTACTTCGTCATTGCTGTTTATACCATTACCTAATATATCCTGCGTTTATTAAACATGTGTTGACTAAAATGTTATTATCTCGCTCTTTATTCTATACATAATTTATAACACTATTTTAATTCAAAGACTGTTTTGATTTGAGCATATTTCTGTTCGACATCTGGACCTGGAATGAGAAAATAGAAATCAAGTACGTTGGCACTTATTTACATATATTACAAGAACCTAGTCTAGGGTTGAGACAAGTACTTTATTTAGAATATAATCATAATCATTTATTCGTAAACATAGATGAATACAAATATAAATTAGGTATATTATTTTATTATGCTCATGCCTAATGGACCTAGCGTATCTACGCCAAACGGTACAAAAAGGTGCTCTCTGTCCAGGCTCTTGCACTTGTTACGTTTAAAAATTTCGGCGCTTTAAAAATTTTGACATGTCACAACACACAAGACTGGTGGCACACAGAGTGAGTCACTGTAGTTAGAAGGATGATAACACTGGTAACGCGGTGCGCCCGTTGTTATCACTGCCGGTCGATAATCCTCCAGATATCACTATCTCTGTTTACCTAGAAATGAAAATGTTATTAGCATAATCGTAATTGAAAGGAGAGCTCAATATCTAATAATAAAAACCATACAAAAATCGATTCACTAATAATCGATACCTATAAAAATAAATTAACATTAATTGAAGAAATTGGAAAGAATTGGTCATCAGTAAAAAAAATGTAACGAGTTACATTTAATAGGAAATGAAGAACGATTATTTTGGAGCTAAGTTTGATATCCAGAAACTTCATTTCATTCAAAGTCAACTCAAACTGGGTTATTATTTCGAGAGGTTCAATTGTGTTCAGACTCAAATTTTCAGTTATAAAATTAGAAATATATCGTTTATTGTTTTTAGGTTGCTTAGGATATTATCACTGAAACTTGTGGTAAATACATTTTATTCTATTTTATCTTTTTTTCCACAATAACTTAAATTTTCTGCACATAAGTCAGTTACGTGGTCAGGTTCGGATTATCCCTGACTACTTTGTAGTATTGTAAAAAATACAAGGTATAGAAATACTTGCTGTTTAAAACATGGATTGAATGTTCATAATATGATATACCATGCATGCAAACATAAAAAAATTAGGACATTGATAAGACTATTTATTTCTACATTTCCCGTTGTTTCAAAATACACCATCATTTTCGTTGCCACACTTATTAATTAATATATTAAACAAAAAAAGAGGACAAACCTCCTGTTAATCATTTTTTAACTATAAGCAACTTTGAAAATAAGACTGCATCAATATGACGTATAATGTTTATCGCAAGCCATAATTATTTATCTATAATTAATGTAATAAAGGTTCAAGTTAGATTTGCGTCAAAGATCGAGCGTCATTTTCGTTACGGTTGCGACTTGGTGAGTATTGGGTAAATAAATATAATGTTTTACTGGAGCTGTGTCATTTGCAGTTAAGATATTGCATATTGATTTCATTTGCTTCAAACCTATAGGATATTTACTGCAGAGTCGCGAAAGTAAGAACTTTTCAATTTCGTGGTCATCATTTTCGTGGTGCTATGGACCACGAAACTGATTAAAAGACCACGAAAAAGATGATTTTCCCTACAAGTAGAAAAAATACAGAACACTTTTTATTGAATTTTCTGCTTTTTACAATGTAATCGTTTATGCCGTTATGCCGTCTTTACGAGACGTTACAATGGAAAACATAAAATATTAAATAAAAATCTTCTAATCTTCTTTTTTACTTACATGACAATAATAAATACAGTTTTGCTGATAAAGTAAGTTTTCACACTTCTTATCATTAGTAACTGTTTGGGATCATCTGCAGCGTGACGTTAAATTGATGTAATCGGCATGAAAAGTACCGGACCGTTTAATAATTATATATCGATATTTCCCATATTGTTACTTTTATTCCTGCACTGATATATATATTATTATATTCCCGTGCAGGTCTACGGTAGACCCCAACGAAATTTAGTTACAACGAAACAACACAACAAAATGTTCGTCTAAATAACGTAGTTTTTTTAATATTTAGATATATACATTTCACACAATGTACGTGTGAAATAATTCTTGAAGATAGAGAGGTATTGAAAGCTGTTTTTGTTTGTGGGTTGAAGTTATTAATCTTACTTTAATCAAATAATTTCTAGATAGTATTTAAAAGGTTACAAAAATGACAATTTGAAGTCGTCATTTTCGTAGTCAAGTTTTAATTTTTTTAATATATAGATATCGATTGTCTATTTTTGTTGATACCTGATTAATTAAATAATGCTTATTCGTTTTCTCATTATGATCGGATTTTCATTCAAATAGTACAATTACAACATTTAAAAATAAACAAAATGTTCTTTTTCGTGGTCATGGTGCTCATTTTCGTTACCGTTAAAATTTGAATTTTGCTTTTTTTTAATCAAAATAAACTTTATCGATCTCTGATAATATAAAGTATGTTATCGGTATATACCCTTATGTTCAAAATAAAACAGACCACATCAAAATGTGTGTTTTTATTTCTGTAACATTTATCTTACACCTCAAATAATGACCCAACTCAGACTCAAATTCAAACGTTTATTCAGTAAGTAAGGCCACAAGGGTACTTTTACACGTCGGGTATACAAAAGTAAAAGAGAAAAAATTAAATAACCAGTTCTAACCTTTCTGTATAAATACCTCGTATATAAACTCAAGATCCAACCATGCTTATTTTAACTAACAATTTTAATGTACTTAAATTATTTTTAATGAGTTATACAATGTTGGTCTAGATTCTGTATAAATGGAAAAGCATTTTGAACAAAAAAAGAAAATTTGTTGTTAGAACACTTTTGAGTCTCTGATCGATAGAGTGTGGCTAGCATTAGGTATAGCAACAACAAAGCCAGTCCGTCCGAGACGTTAACGAAAAAAGTTGGTCAAGTTAATTAGAAAAGTTCACGACGGCGACGTGCCCAGACCCGGTCCTATAATGTAGTTGGTCGTGCGTGCACTGAATGCCTCATAATATTTATACGGTGTCTATTCAAGATCTATAATTCCACATGACTTAAAACCTGCTGAGAATCATACTGCATTTTCTAGGAAACTCAAGACGTTACGATTTAAAATGCGGCCAAATACGTGTCCGACCATATATGTACGCATATATTGAAGTACGTGGCTCTGTATTTTCACAAGGTCGTATCTGCCCATGGCAGAAGTTTTCTGGATGTTACTTGAAAACGACTTAACCGGTAATATGTATAATAATTAATAACAATGACGATGACGTATCTTCTATTTCTGACAGTTTCTGACTTACAATGACTGTGACAAACGGATGGACGATCAGACGGCCATGACGATACTATAATTTTTCCGTTATTTTCCATTTTGGCTACGAAACCCTACAAAGTATTCAGCGCTGACGAGTTTATGCCACGCCGACAAAATAGTTTATTCTTAAAAGTTTAATTTGCAATGTATTCATAAATATGTCAAAATGTACAATTGTATTGTTATAAAGAATTAGTATTTATAAACAGTGATTTATAACATCTATATATTTTTTACAGTGATACTATACAAACTACAGCTATAATTCGTTTTTAATTATGGTACCACAAATCAGTTAGCTACCACCAACATCAGATAAGCCATTTGCTTGATGTTTTATTCCTGGTTCGATGTAGTATACTGAAAACAATTGTCCCATCATTCGGTCACAAGTTTTGTTCATATCTACGTTTAGGCTGCTAGCGTAATTGGATGAGACCGCGGGCGGCAGCCGCAAATCTACTTACAATCTCTTTGTATTGACTATCGCGGGACAGAGAGATACGAAGAAGTCCGAGAGTAACTCCTCAATCATCAAAATATTAAGGCAATAGTGTACACTTAAGAGACTGACAGGTTTCTTTAATAACGAGGGTAAAAGAGAAATATTGCATAGCGATTATAAGCCGAAAATAGCTTAAAACATGAATGAATGCACAATATTGTCAAATATGTTTTGTTTGAAATTCTTTTTTGTTTAAAATTCGGCAACAACTGAAAGCGTTTTTTTCTAAACGGTAGCGGAATTGGCGCTAAACCGAACATACTTGCATTGTGTTGAGCCTATATGAGCCAGATGCGACAGAAAAATATTATATTGTACACAGGATCAACAGAAGCGGCACTCAACATTTTTTTTAATACAACTACGGTGGCAAACAAGCGTACGGCCCGCCTGATGGTAAGCAATTATCGTAGGCTATGGTCGCCTGCAACTCCAGAGGATTCATATGCGCGTTGCCAACCCTAAAAGTTGTTGGAGCTCTGGGAACCTTACTCACCATGAGGAACACAACACTAAAAGGTATAGCAGTGCTATTATGGCTGTGGTCTTCTGTAAGCCTCCTCCTACCTCCTACATCCCCAGTTTAGCTTCTCGTGAAGCGTGATGGTACTTCGCTGTGACCTACCTCTCATTGTTGTACGTAGTTTAAGGACATACCTGGGTCCAACATAAAAGCAGCTAACCTAACCTAACAAGGGTAGAGTATCTCTATCTATATCGCAAATTGACACACAGAATGTCGATTCGCGGCAAAATGTCCTACAACTAACTATAACAGACCAGGATAGCAGAACATCCATGGTATCGGCTTTTTAATCTTGTAGTATTCGTTGACTACGTTTATTAATCACAGGATTTCAATATTCTGTAAAAACTGGGATGATTGAATCAATGTTTCGCGGCACTTCCTCGGTGTTCCTCATCTTGAGACATATCCACTGAGCGGATGTCTTCGTACCTCGATGCGATCGCTTGTGCGCTCTGGGGTCTGTAATGGCATCAGCGAGCGATAGGCACTCAGAGGCTGTGCCCGGGGATTTTTATCACAAATGCTCCCCATATATGTATGGGTACGTAACAGTGCGCACAACTTTCCGCGGCGATGAAACCGTTGGGAACTTAGATTAGGAGCGATGTAGTAAAGATGATTTCTCAGCACCTAAATATGTTTATTTTGGGGCGTTCTCTAAACTTATACATTGCATACCTAGTAGTACCTATACTAAAATAGAGGTAGCTACTAAAGAAGTTGTAATGTTTGTGATTTTCAAATTGGAGGATTAAGGATAAATAATGAATGGAAAAGTGCTCGAGTGGAGACCACGGACTAGCTAGCGCCGTGTAGGACGTCCATCCACAAGATGGACAGACGACCTCATTAAGGTAGCCGGAAGACGCTGGATGCAGGTGGCTTCCAACCGGTACATGTGGAGGTCCAAGGGGGATGCCTATGTTCAGCAGTGGACGTCTTATGGCTGAGATGATGATGATGATTATGAATGTTTTCATTCATCATTCATACGCATCTAAAATAACAAAAGCAAATTCATTTGATTGTAAGCTTAGGGTAAAAAAAAAGTAAAATTCAAAGTAATGTAAATATATCTATTTGGATATGATCACGAGTAACAATAATTTGACATTAACAATCAATAATTTGACAGTGATTAAGCTGATTGAAAATTTATTGTTTAATATGCAGAAACGTCTGTTAGCGAATATCTTCGATATTTAAATTGAAAGAAAAATAGAAAAAAATTGACTCACAGCGGGACTCGATCCCACAACCACTGGATCACTAGCCCAGTCCACTACCAATTGTGCAATACTAGTACCGCTTAGACTTGTAATTTTTTTTCTATTTATAGTCGTCGTATATCATTGGTGACGTGCTTGCGGTAGATGTGTTTACACATTTTTTTTCTATTTTGCTTTCGATTTAAATATCGAAGGTAAATAAACTTACGAATGATGACTATGGCAGCATCAGTCATTTTATCAATAACATGACTTCAAGCCAATGCCATGTTATTTACACCATCATTGCTGCCATCAGTCTTCATTCATAAGTTTATTTATCTTGGAGGTCAAACCATACAGATAAACGCACGAAATTAAAATTAGTACGAAAATTACAGTACATTTCAGCCGTATGCAGTCCACTGCTGGACATAGGCCTCCCACAAATATGAATTGTATAATCTTGGGGGTAGTTGCCATAGTGCCACGCTTGGCAGACGGGTTGGCGACCGCAGTAGCTGTAGATTGGGTTTCGACGGACACTGCTGCCCGTCCGTAGGATTTTTCCCTTTGTCGCCTCTTACGACACCCGCGGGAGGAGATGGGGTGTTGCCATTCTAGTCAGCCGGCATCACACGAAAATTACAGTAAATATTCACATATAATAATTTCTTCATGGAAACGAACTTTTGGTTCTCTTCACAGTTCTCAGAAACTTTCGATAACTTTCTCGGATTTTTGAGAATATTCTGCATTTGTACATTGCTTTCCAAATCTATGGCCAAGAACTCATTATTAAATAAAGATCAACAGTCAATGTTCACCTTCTGAAAACGTCCAAACGGATAGCGCCAGTAAACTGGCTGTCGAGTGAATTAGTACTGGAGCGAGTGGCTTGCAGGCGCGACAAGTGCCCAGTAATGGATACCTATTAACCGCAGACCATACCTCACCTAGGGATGCCACTTAGAATTTCTTTCAATTCAAAGTTTTTTTTTTATATTTCCGATTAACACTGTACAATGATTTCGAGTGTGGATGAAGAACAGGTCTTAGAACATTTTGAAAATTAAAAAAAAAAAATTACAGAACACACAAATTATCTGAGTCCCACGGTAAGCTCAAGAAGGTTTGTGTTGGGAACTCAGCCAACGATACATATTGAAATGCTTAAATATAACATATACAATACCTATGATTACGGAACAAGTATCTAAATAAATATAAATATAGTAAAGGGTTCGAAACGTCGGGATGAAGTTTAAATTAGTATACGCGATTTAATTCTTTTTAGTTGTTTTATTTAACAAATATCTGTTCTCATATCACAAATAAATGCCTCTCATGCGATTCGAACCCAGGACTATTGACTTCATTGGAAACTAAAGCAATAAATGTCGCAAACACATCAAAATACAATTCCCAAATTAGACAAAGCAATTATTTATAGGTGCCTACACATTTTATTTGCATTTTGAATACGTATAATAAAAAAACTTACCTATGAAAATAAGTAGCAACCCTATAAAGGGCGCCCTCCATCCATTACTCGGTTTCCGACTTGACGCAGCACGCAGCCACTCGCGGTGAGATCAAAGCCACCTGTACTAGCACAAAACGACACAATTACACCTATTTAGTACGGCTGTTACGACATCCTGGATGCAGCTCCAGGGTGAGACGAAGTGAAAAAGTGAGGATTTTACAAGTATTCTTATTTATGTGACTTGCCATTTTACATCTGGCTTGTTTTAACGTTTCGCAAATCGCAAATTTGAGGAACACGAATCGGTTGACGTTAAAGATTATGGGCACATTTAGATATAACTGACTGTGCCCCGCGGTTTATTAGAAAAAAAAACGTAGCCTATACTGTGTTAATCCATCTAACTTCATACCAAATTTGATTAAAATCGCTCCACCCGTTAAGACGTAACAAACATACTCACTCATAAACTTTCGCGTTTATAATATTCGTGTAGATAGGGTAAATATATCTTTCATTTTGTATATGTTCATATAGTCAATCAGTTTTCTATGATCCTTGACAGTTACTGACAAAGTTGGTGGGCCAGCCCATGTTTCATCATCATCACTTCAGCTGAAAGACGTCCATTGCTGGATCATGTACTCCCCTAAATATTGCCAAAACGATCTGTGTCATTGCTACTTAAGCCTAGAAATTCTCCGAGTAAAGTTGTTATCTTTGGTTCTCTTGCGTATGTCCTCAGTTATGATTCGATCACGTAAGGATACTTTGACCCAACCTATGATCAGGTTTATTTTACCACTAGATTAGAGAAAAAATAGCGCGCTCTCAAAAATTTTTCAGAGTAAATACGCATTCTTCGCAAATAAAAACAACAATAAGGCACGTTAAGAGTAAGGTCGTATCGCTTCGTTATCCTGTAATCCAGAAAACAATGGAATGCTCTCAGAAACTGAGGTTTTTACCAGACTAATCTGACATCGTTTACTGTGAGGACTTGTGACGGCGAGGCCCGATGAGGTCGGCACAAGTCAAATACTTATTCACTTTCATTCGTCTATTTGCTGCTTCATCGCTCCTATAAGCAAGTGTAATCTTCTCTTCTCTATCGTTTTACTCTTGACAGGGCAGTCTCTTTGCACGATCTTCTATGGAGAGGGACATACATACATACATACATTTCAGCCGTATGCAGTCATTGCAGTCCACTGCTGGACATAGGCCTCCCACAAATATGACTTATCATCTTTGGGGTAGTTGCCATAGTCGCCACGCATAGCAGGCGGGTTGGCGACCGCACTAGCTGTAGATTGGGTTTTGACGGACGCCCGTCCGTAGGATTTTTTCTCTTTGTCGCCTCTTACGACACCCCCGGGAGGTGATGGGGCGGTGCTACTCTACTCAGCCGGCAACGAGGGACATAGTCAAAGTAAATTAGATTCATGCGATAGATGCTCGGACGCCTTGCATCTGCAAACTTGACTTGTTTCATAATTTTATAGATGAAATCTTCTCCTTAATTCAATCTGTCTATATTGGAAATGAAATGAGTTCGCATTTATCGTTGGAAAGTGTCGTACACCAGCGATCGTGGTACTCACATAATCTCGCCGGTCGATCAGCCCGACTCTCGGGTCATTTATGCTGAGGTGAGTCCATTTCACGATTCAATGCACGAGAAAAGCGAGAATTCGCGAAGAGTGGCGATGGCGCCGCACTGTGAATAAGGCCGATAATACCGACGTGATGACCACGACCACTCTGACAAGAGTGTAACGCCAGAGAAGAGAAGAAGAGAAGAGTCCATTTCGTAGTGCAGCATTTGTCAAAAAGTTTGTACAATTGGATCACGTCTTCGATTTTGATTAAAAGCTAGACTGGTAGAGCAAATGATGCTTAACAAGATTTACCATATTTCCCAAAATGTTCCATAAAGTTTGTATGCAAATTTTTTTTTGTTACCAAACTATAGACTTTCGCATCATTTGCTCTATCAGTCTACCGCTTTTAATCAAAATCGAAGACGTGATCCAAATGTACAAACTTTTTGAGAAATGCTCAGTAATCTTTTATTATAATTGACATGTATTATATAAATGTTAAGCTGGAGATGCGGGTTCGAATCCCGTCTCGAACACCGGAGGTCCTCGTAGTTTTTTCTTAAGTATAATTATGTTATCTATTTCAACTTTTAATTTATATAGTAGTATTACTACTTAAAAAAAAATCAAAGCAAATCAAAAAATATTTCATAAAAAATAATTTGATTTGTTCTTAGTTTTATATAAATGTAGTTCATCACGAATAAATAATTGTTTTTTTATTTGTTTTTGCTATGATTACATATCAAATTTATACATATCTGTACGGATCTGGATTTCAAATAAATCGCTATCGCTTTTGCTTTGCTTGTATCGAACTGATTCTCTGTTAGAATCGGAGGAAAACCGACATCTAAGGATTAGCGCACTTATACATTTAATTGAAGTCACGTTTAGGGGTTGGTCTAAAGAGGGTTCAAACGAACTGGGCCCTTAGATATATTGTTTGATGGTTAACTTATTTTGTTCTACGAAAAATATAAGCATTCTCGTATATATTAAATAAGCGATACCATATTAACCCAACCTGGCATAGTTGGTATAACTATGCTATAAGTACGCTTATTTTACGCTATATATACAGGTATGCTTATATTTTTCGTAGTTATGCTTTTTTACCTATGCTTTCGATTTTCAAGGAACACCAAAAATATGTAACAATATAAGAAGGCTACGGTAATAGATATATAAATGCCAGTAAGGTCATTTATATATTTGTGATGAGCACAGGTATTTTTACCTGAGTCATAGTTGTTTTCTGTGTACTTAAGTATTTGTATATTATATCATTATATATCGTTGGCTGAGTACCCACAACACAAGCCTTCTTGAGCTTACCGCGGGGCTCATGTGATTTGTGTAAGGATGTTCTGTATTTTAGGGTAGGCAACGCGTATGGAGGATTCATTCTCTTGAGTTTCAGGCGTCCATAGGCTACGATAACTGCTTACCATCAGGCGTATCGTATGCTTGTTGCCACCGTCGTAGTATAAAAACATATTTATTTTATTACAAGAAGTATCCTGAATTTAGTCTAATGGATAATACGAAGCGATAAAAACCTCAACAAAAGCCTGAATGCGCAAACATTTCGGTGAACCACGAGCGCCGATTGACCGGAAATAGTGGCGGGTGTATTTACAACTTCCGGCCGGTGACGGGGAACAATTAATAACTTTTATCGCTTCCGGTGGCGTCGTGTGCAATTAGCCCGGCTATAAAAATCTTCCCGCTGATTGGGATTGGGAAACCCTCCGGTTTACGGCTGTCGATAAATACTGGCGAGTGGAGTTATATTCCATGTATATCTGCCATTTAAAAATAAATTAATAAAAAAAAAAACGGTTTTATCGATCTATGCGAGACTGCCTATGATGCTAATGATCCCGGGTTCAAATCCCAGTAAGGCCATTTCTATGTGTGAAAGGTTTGTTCCTGATTCATGGGTGTTTTCCATGTATTTATTTGTATATTATGTATAACGTTGGCTTAGTACCCACAACACAGCCTTCTTGAGCTTACCGTGGGGCTAACTTAATTTGTGTAAGAATGCCTTGTGATATTTATTTATTTAATTGATGCAGACTTTATTGGTGATCACGGGTATACCGGGGGAGGCCTGTAATAGGAGCAAAAATTTTAGGGATCGCTTCTACACCACGAACGTAACAACATTTGTTCTACAACTTTAAATAATTGGGTAATATATTACTTATGATTTTTTCGAACAAAGTAAATAGTATTTTCAATGAACAGCATCCAATAGTCTAGTTGACGTTTACTGTCAGCCTACAAACTTCATAGTTTTTGCAATACATTGCTTGCTTGGAAAATCTTTTTTTATTAATATTTATTAAACTATAAGTTATTTTCAAAAGTCGTAGAACAAATGTTGCTACGTTTTTGGTGTAGAAACGATGCCTAAAGTTAAAGCTCCTATTACAGGCCACACCCGGTATAATGACGCCCGGTCTGGCCTAGTGGGTAGTGACCCTGCCTATGAAGCCGATGGTCCTGGGTTCGAATATCAGTCAGGGCATTTATTTGTGTGATGAGTACAGATATTTTTTCTGAGTCATGGGTGTTTTCTATGTATTTAAGTATTTATATGTATCTCTCTATTATCTATATCGTCATCTAGTACCTACAACACAAGTCTTACTGAGCTTACCGAAGGACTAGGTTGATACACGGTCGATGTACTGTTGTGTCATATTACCAATTCTTAGTTACTAACGGAACACGCTCGGCTTGAAAATGGTTACCAGAACTCGAAACATGTCGCCTAGTGTGACTTAAAATAGTTATTGTTATACAAGGGTGCAAAATTGTATTTTAACTGCGAGTGTGGGATTGAAACTCGAGCAAGCGAATGGATTCTATAGTTTAACCACGAGCAAAGCGAGTGGGTTTAAATAGAATCCTGAGCGTAGCGAGTGTTTCAATACACGAGAAGTAAATTACAATGGCACCCGTGTGTAACACAAAACTTTTCCCCTCACTACAGCGAGGAAAGTGAAACATCCAAAAAACGTTTTGAAATCGCATTGACTTTTTCTTTGCGTTTAGATACATTCAACATTTTTACAAAAGGTGCAAAGGCACCTTTTGTAGCTTGGTTAGCTTGTTTGATTTTCAACTCGGTGCGTTAGCGAGGCTCGCCCGCGCTCGCCGCCGCCGCCGCGGAGGCAAGTGAGCTGTAGGTACTTCGCGAATTTAGACTTTAAAACCATAGCAATAAGAGCTATGAGAAGTCAACTTACTTTAATCACTAGTGGATAAAATGCGTTTTTATCCTCTCGTATTAAAGGATAAACAAGCGCTTTACGAGCTAGTGAGGGGAAAAAATGTTAAATATGTTCTGTAATCATGATGATACAAGCAAAAGTATCAGCTTTTACAATTTTCTGATTTCCCGATATTATACCTTTGCATATTCTCGAACCGGCCAAGCATGAGTCGTTATCAGTCGTCAGGAAATGAGATTTTTGTCTACCCTCAACGCAGTTACCGCGTGTTTAGCGTGGCATGTACTCGTATCGCTGTCTACGGGAAACGTGATAACAAGTTCCATCTAAAAGCGATCGATCATTGTGTTAATTGCTTTTTTATAAAGTCTTTCCAAGTGCAGTTTTAAGTGGTGTGTAGGAAGAAATATGTGACATTATCTATGGAAAGGGACCTTATTGTCGATGGCGCTTACGCCGTTGTTCACGGTGTCGCAATACAAACGCAACGCGGTTCGACGTAAGCGCCATCGACAATAAGGTCCCTTTTGCTAGATAACGTCACATATTTTGTAGACTTTAAATTGCAAATAGGCGAGTCTTAGGACAAAATGGATTATGAGGTTGTTTTGTTAGACTGCCTTTATATCGCTAAATGTAATACAAACTGTATAAATTAGTAGGTAATATCATGTAATTTGGAGGCAAAACATAACTCTATGTAAATAATATACAAATATAAGAGCCTGTGCAGAGAGTACCATTTTATACGGTTTGGCGTAGAGACGCACACTGGTTCAAGGGCGGAAAAAAGTCCGAATATCACAGTTCATATTTAGTCATTTGTATGTCTTGGAAATAATAGTAGAATACTTATACAACCCTGCACTGCGAGGATTTTCATTTTGGTGTATTATTTAGTTCTTAAATAATTCACCAAAGTACGCGATGCTGCGGACATACCGATTATGCGTCGAAAATCTTGTTTATTTCAGGTTACATATTTCTAAAACAAGCGCTATAAGTATACAAATACTTATTTTATTTAAAGATACGTATAATTAGGTATTCATACGTGACATAATAATATTAACTTCGTTTCTTAATTTGAGTATGGCTTTGACTAAAACAACATGGTAA
This sequence comes from Grapholita molesta, assembly GCA_022674325.2. Taxonomy (NCBI): domain Eukaryota; kingdom Metazoa; phylum Arthropoda; class Insecta; order Lepidoptera; family Tortricidae; genus Grapholita; species Grapholita molesta. The sequence continues at coordinate 5,235,321 of CP053133.2, read as the reverse complement.
TTAAATTGCCAATTTATATTGTTTGATAGATAATAACTTTCTATCCGTCCATCCCCTTTCATAAAAAAATACCATAAACGATACCTTAGGTATGTAAGATAATGAACTAATTAATTTTAGCTGCTACTATTTGCAATCTTTTGAATAATGACCATTTAACTGAAGAGCGTACTTAAGGTTAAGAAAAATAATTACATAACTAAAAACCTGAATGAGGGTAAATAACTAACAAATTACTTGATTTTGGTATAAAATGCATGCCTTATTATCTTCTTCTTCATTTACTGTTACCTATTCGAGAAAGTGATATTGTTGTTAGCGTTTTTCACTTATAGTTATGGAGAGTTTCAGTATTTCAAACGCAGAGTTAGTTGAAATTGCTATCTCAAGTAACCGAGAAGTGAATAAGTGTGTTGAAAACTTGAAATTTTTTTATTGAATTAAGTTAACATTTTTTACCTGCTTTCAAGAAAAAGTGGCAAGCTGCATCAAAAGTGAGAAAGTTTCTTTTTTGAGAAAAATGAGGATAGGCTAAAGTCGTACGTTTTCAATGTATGCCATACCTTTATCTAATGATGGCAATACCTCAAGAAGATTGTTTAGTAACCCAAGTGTAGTTGCGAAGATTACAGGTCTAGATGAAGAACTGATTTACAGGTTTTCAGTCATCTTACATGTTATTAACTCTGGTGCTACAATAGATGCTGAGAAATTCGGAGATTACTGCAACAAGACAGCGGACATATATGTTCGCTTATACAAATGGTACTATATGCGCAATACAGTTCATAAAATATTAACACATGGAAGTAAAATAATGTCCGCTGCTGCTTTACCAATTGGTATGCTAACCGAAAAAGCTCAAGAGGCGAAATATGGATTATCGTCGGTACAGGTTGTCCAATTCGAGGATATGTTCACGGGAATCCGCCAATCAGGATATACTAAACATGCTTTTGACATCTTCAGATCATTTTATTAATAACTTAAGAGCTAAAAAAATACAGGAAGAGGGCACGAAGAAATGAAATAATGTATTATTGAAAATAATTAAAAAAATGTTGTTTTTTTTAATGTTTATATTGTTTTATTATTATTATATATTCTCATTTAATATGGATTTTATTTTGTAAACCTATTGTATAATCATATAGACCTGTTTAGACTATGAAGTTAATTTTTTCGTTTTTTTTTCTATTTTTTTTTGTTAATTATAATACATGTTACTGATATTTATAACTATTTATTACATGTAATTTACTTACTTTATCTATTTTTATTGGTCAAATTACATTAAACAGCGATTTAAGTGTCCATTCATCATAAAAACAATTAATTCCTTACTCCCATACAACCTGAACCACTGTGAGACGCTAGATCCATGGTGCCCCAGCGCGCACAAACTTTTTGCAGAGATCGCGATCCGTCTGGTTGATGTAACTGGTGACCGAAGAGCTGGTGGCTCTCTCGCACAAGGTATCAGCATTGTGATACAGTGAGAAAATGCCGCCAGCATCCTTGGTACAATGCCTCAAGTGTCTATTTTAGATTTAATGCAATAACTAGTTAAGTACTCGTAGTTGAATTTTTTAATTAATGTAATTATTGTAAATAAAGATTTATTATTTATATTCTATGTTTGGTAAATCGAAGGCAGACAGACGGACAGACGTAGTTAGTATTACCTACTCTCTAATAACTTTGTTTAATAAAAACCAGAAAGGAAATTTTTCACTCGTACCCAAAATCTGGGTACAAATTCATTCATTACTTTTCATTATATACTCGATACTTTACAAGAAAAAAAAAACGTATTTGTTAGGGTTCCGTAGTCATCTAGGAACCCTTATAGTTTCGCTATGTCTGTTCGTCCGTCCGTCCGTCCATCCGTCCGCGGATAATCTCAGTGACCATTAGCACTACAAAGCTGAAATATGGTAGTAATATGTATATCAATCACGCCAACAAAGTGCAAAAATAAAAAGTGGAATAAAATGTTTTCTTGGGGTACCCCCCCTATACGTAAAGTGGGGAGTGATTTTTTTCTTCATTCTAATCCTAACGTGTGATATATTTGTGGATAGGTATTTAAAAATGAATTGGGGTTTACTAACATAATTTTTTGATAATGTCGATATTTTCGGAAATAATCGCTCCAGAAGTAAAAAAACGTGCGTCCCCCCCCTCTAACTTTTGAACCACAAGTTTCAAAAATATGAAAAAAATCTCAAAAGTAGAACTTTACATAAACTTTCTAGGAAAATTATTTCGAACTTGATAGGTTCAATGGTTTTTGAAAAAATCTATATATATAAAAATGAACCCCTATTTCTCTTGGTCACGCTATAACTTGCGAACGGCTTTACCGATTTGGCTAATTTTGGTCTTGAAATATTTGTAGTAGCTCAGGAAAGGTTTAAACGGTGAGAAAGTATGAAAAAAGATCGAGTAATATACTAAAAAACGAAAATATTGTTCCCCCATACAAACTCATCAACTCGAAAAACGTCACCATTAGCGTTAGTTACCCATATTATATCAGTATCACTTACGCATTCGAGACATTTTTAACGTCAAAAGAAACTTACACAAGAGCCTCTGTACTTTAAGCTCGCGCGCATAGTTTACTTAATTTGCCGATAGATGTCGCTGTAGGTGGAACGCTAATACCCTACATGGCGGTTTTAAGATTCTTTCTGAATAATGGGGTCGGAGCATACATGCCCATACATTAGGTTGAAACTGACTGACTGACTTCAAATGACGCTGGCTGGTTATCACTCCATGTTACAACCCCTTCTTACTACTCGTGGTGGGACTGAATTTGACAACATTTTTTCGAATTTTCCATGTATACTTGGGATCTATAACACTTTCTTTAGTTGTCAGCGTCCTTTGTGGCCCGTTTTTAGGGTTCTGTACTTAATATTAATATGTCAACAACAATGTATCAAATAGCCCATTTTTAACTCTTATGTGGGAACACTTACTGTGACGGACGAAAAACTACGGAACCCTATACTAAGTGTGGCCCGACACGCTCTTGGCCGGTTTTTTTTATAGAACACTTAATTACTTTTGATAAGCAGATTAACACACTTTCCAAGTTACTGACTATATTCTAATATGTATTAATAATTGAAGTGTTTCTCAGATTATCAATGTTCAAAAATAAATTAAATGAGAGACTAAATAAATACAGAATGTTTAAAGGTTTATTAAAGCTATTTTTCCTGTGTCTTTAAGGTATAAATAAGAAAAAAAATCTGGAAACACTAAACTATATTAAAATTAAACTACCTAACGTTAAATAGGTACGTTAGGTAGCTTAATTGTAAATTAAAACAATATTGTTTTTGATTCTCTTCTCATTTGGCTCGTACAAATAAATCCAACCTGAAGGTTTATATACCTGAAGGTATATAATACATATACTTAGTCTTACCTCAGATTGATATCGCAATATTGCGGCGTATTGCAATATAACTCAGTAGATATTAATGTGGAGTTTAGATTATCGAGCAATAGTCGGGACGTCGCAGGCTGCAGATTAAACAAATATCACCAGAGCGGCGCCGCAGACTGCGAACGTATAGAAGTGTCATCATCAATATTTAAATTCGTTATGAGGGGTAGATTAAGTTAGTTGGTCTTTTTCATGACATATGTGGCAAATGGGCAGACGGATTGCCTGGTGGTAAGCAATTACCGTCGCCCACCCGCAACACCAGGGGAGTCACAAGCGCGTGGCCGGCCTTTACAAGGGGGTTGGAGCTCTGGGAACCTTACTCACCATCAGGAACACAGCACTACATACCTAAAAGGTACTTCCCCAGTTGGGCTGCCCCAGATTCAAGCGTGATGGTCATCGCTGTGCCCAGCCTCTCATTGTTGGACGTAGTTTAAGGACATACCCAGGTCCAAAAGTTGTTAGTACAGTTGGTAATTGCACTATTTAAAATAAACCAGTATGCTATGAATTTATTCATCTCATAATCATCAAATCAACCGAAGTGACCAACAGTGACCGGTTGTTCGCCACCCACATCCAGTGTTGTAGATTTTGGCGTCAATTGTTTTTGAGCTTGGTTGATGAATGGATGATTGAGTAATGTATGCACGTTGATTTTTAACAGGTTTAAATAATAACCTCGCTCAGCGTATCAGTCTTACGATTCAACGAGGAAATGCTGCCAGCATCTTCGGTACTATGCCGCAGGGGCCTTATTTAGATTTATATTAGTTTTAGTTAAATTTATTGTTAGTTTTAATTAGTTTTAATGATTTATTGTTTTTTTACGTATTTAGATGTTTTAAATCAATGAATTATTTTGAAGTTTATAATACTATATTTGACATGCAATTTGTTTTGTGAGCTTGTTAGCAGCGAACGCCGAAGAGTGGTGTCACACGATGCAAATTCGTCCCTCGCGCGATGTATCCGCTCGGAGGGCCGGTGGCGGTTATATTAGGGTTCCTTGACAAGTGGATTCCCGCGAGCTTTAACATGTCGCCGGTCTACCTTGTGTGTAGACCCACGCTGTGGCTTCCGGTTCCTGGTCACCACTCGAGAACCTCTACACCCATTCGGCCATCGGTGCAATGTGTCCCGCCCACTGAGATTTAAGATTAGCGATATTCAACTAACAAAAATTAATACTAAAGTCTAGGCCTGAGTGGAAGCTCGAGGTGGGCAGCGCAACAGCGGTGTATATATTAAACGAAAGTAATTGTATGGGGGCGTCCGCAGTGCCGCAGTGCTCAAATCCCTTGGAACCACGACTCGCTTCGAGCGACATGTTTCAGGGCCGGGACACAATAGCGGCGACCACTCGACATTTTCCTGGCGATTTCAAAGTAATCGGCACACCACGTGAACGCGGTGCCTGAGCGTCAAGGCGTGTGACTGTATAGTCGATTTCTTAGAACAGTCCACATAATTGGTAACTTAAAATAGAGCAGTGTCACGTCCATAAACTAGATGGATTCGGTGGTTGCATTGTGATGAAGATGGCTTTCTGTAATCGTGGTTGGGGAGGCTTGTGCCCAGCAGTGGATGTCCCTGGCTGGTTGATAGATTAATGTAATACAGCTAAAACACGTAACTATAGCGATACGAAACCTGAAAGTCTGGAAAATAAATAACAAACTTTGCAATCGGACCTTATTCTACTTGTACCATATTTTTTGTTTTTAAATGGCTTTTCACGGCTGTTACAAAATATTACAATATTTAAAGAAATAATATTATATCGTAAGTTTTAATTAACCTTAATGTAGGAGCGCCTGTTTTAAGCGACAACTTAAGTCTCTAACTCGAATAACATTTAAAAAAAGTTTCCTGAGTCGTAGACCACACTAATTGTTCCTAAGTCTACGACGCCGCCAGCTTTCGGCGCGTAATGCCGAGCAATATCAATACCCAGTGCAAGGAGCCCGAGAAATGAGCAAGCGATAATATTGGGGCCGATTGTCGCCGAGCCGACTGCTTCCCCACTCTGATGGATCTTAAATTAAAATATGGAGAATTTTGCATAGTGATCTATATAATTATGCTTTAATAAACCAGGGCCTATTTCTCGAACACTTGTAATACAAGTGGAAGTCACTTTTTGACACGTGTTGTTAGAAAGAGATTTCCGCTTGTAGATTTCCGATAAGTGTTCGAGAATAGGCCCCTCGTAGTAATAGGATTACTGTTTTTTGATTCATAACGCAACAAAATTTGTACTTTTATACATGAATTGAGCATTAATTAACGATATCTTGAAGATTAACTTCTATCGACCACAGGTTTGGCTTATGAAGCCGATGGTCCTGGGTTCAAATCCCAGTATGGGCATTTATTTGTGTGATCAGCGCAGATATTTGTTCCTGAGTTATGGGTGTTTTATGAATGTATTTAAGTATTTTTATCCATACTAATATTAAAAACGGCAAAACGGAGCGACGAATTGACGTGATTTTTTTAAGTGGAGGTAGTTAATGGGATGGAGAGTGACATAGGCTGCATTTCCCAACGGGAAAACATCTCATTCTCACGGGAAGACTCAATATGTTACATTTTCCTCTAACTATGCGGGCGAAGCTACGGGCATCAACTAGTATAATATATATCGTTAGCTGAGTACCCATAACACAAGCTTGAGCTTACCGTGAGGCTCAGTGAATTTGTGTAAGAATACCGTGTAATATTTATTTATATTCATTAATTTACTTTATAAAGGATGTCTTTGACTGGAGCTTGAAATAGGTTTAATTTTACTCCCCGTACTGAGCAAATCTTGTTAGTTTTGCAAATAGAAAAACACATATACGTAAGTATATTATATCATACAAGTATTCTACTGTATCTATTAACTGTTTAGGAATGGCAAACATATGGTAATGTTTAGATCAGTTAAGTATGCAGTATCGAGCCTTCAATTTAAAGCTCTATAGTCGGAGGCTCGCTGTATCTACTTAAAAATTGCTATAAAAAAGGTATTTGACGTGGATGAAGCATTTTAGTAGGATTTTTCTCTGCTAGCTATTTAGTGATTTCCCCTGAGTCGTCATGGCAAACATTTATTCATTTTCTACGGCACTTAGCATTAGCTAGATATTTTAAACATTTATTTTGATTAACGAGAATGTATGATATACAGAAAAAATATGGAAGTACAAAGAGACTAAGTATTCGTAATTCATAGTTTAAATTGCGATTAATAAAAGGAGATTAACCACAATATAATTTTAACGATACTAAACATTAGTGACTTTAATATTTCTCATCATAATTTAGAAATAAATGACTTCTTAATAAGTGAATATTATGTTTAAAACTGGCTGACATCTATTGGGGGACATAAGTTGGTGGCAAACAAGCACACATCCCACCCGAAGGTAAGCGGTCAATGTAACCAATGAACACCTGCAACGTCATTAACAAGTTACATATGTCGGGAATCGTGACAATTTTCGGTGTGGTGAAGGGTCCAGGGGTCCATTTCATAACGATTTGCCTAAGCGGAATATGAGCGGAACTCACTTTTTAATTAAATGAATTGAAAAGAGACTTCCGCTAATATCACAAGTTGCTATGCATCGTTTCGTCTAAAAATACAAACCAACCTACAAATAAAACTATAACCGAATTTGGCGTCACGAGATTTTTTATTACATATTTATGTTTTTATAAATGGGTACAAATAGGAGCATCACAACGTACTCGTAGCTCCACATTTTTTTTAATGAATTGCATTTTTGAGAAAAGCACTATACTTACCTCGGTGTAACAAGGGGTTGCCGGCCTCGTAACAGTCCCTCTACATATACTTGGCCGGCAAACCCTTACTTTCCGGTGTCTGTAGTAATGTACTATATTTTTAACTGTATAATAATTATGTATGTCACCTAACCTAATTTAACGGAGCCGCATTGCCTTAGAGACAAAGGCTGATTAAAAATATATATCAAAAAAGTATTTTTGGGTAGGCTACGCGCATGTGAATCCTCTGGAGTTGCAGGAATCAATAGTGTTCGGTACTAAAACCTTTTCGATAGCTTGCTGTCTAACAGCCGACTTCCAATATTCGTTTTTGAATTTGACATAAATAAAAATGTATTTCTTGGTTTTTATAAAAAGCCCTTTTTCATTACAAAATATAAGTATATAGTCATATCCTACACAAATAGGCTACGGTAACGGCTTACCATCGCGGGCCGTATGCTTGTTTGCCACCGTTGTATTAAAAAAAAATCACATGGTCAGGGTTTAAACCGGTAGTACAAAACTCTTTGTTCTTGTAGGTTGGTTACTGTAACAATAAAGCGTAATTGTAGCTAAGCTCCGTATTGTTTTTCTAAACGAGCTTGTCCGTCCGTCTAACGAACCGTGTTCCGGCGTCTAGTAAACGAGGTTACGAACGCGGACATGCATCTGTATGGACCACTCATAAATAAATATTACAAGACATTCTTACACAGATTCACTGAGCCCCACGGTAAGCTCAAGAAGGCTTGTGTTGTGGCCAGCCCACATACTCAGCCAACGATATATATAATATTCAATTTTTTTTAATGAGATAAGGTGGCAAACGAGCAGACGGATTGCCTGATGGTAAGCAATTACCGTCGCCCATGGGCACCCGCAACACCAGGGGAGTCACAAGCGCGTTGCCGACCTTTAAGGGGGGTTGGAGCTCTGGGAACCTTACTCACCATCAGGAACACAACACTACATACCTGAAAGGTAGCAGTGCTATTATGGCTGTGGTCTTCTGTAAGGAGGAGGTACTTCCCCAGTTGGGCTTCTCCAGACTCGAGCGTGATGGTACTTCGCTATGCCCTACCTCTCATTAAAATACTTAAATAGATAGAAAACACTCATGACTCAGGAAAAAATATCTGTGCTCACCACACAAATAAATACCCATACTGGGATTTGAATCCAGGACCATCGGCTTCATAGGCAGGGTCACATCCACCCAGGCGAAATCTGGCCCGGTACCGCCAACATCGAAGTTCGTTTATTTCGAGCATCTTTGTCTTTTACTCCAATTAAAGCATCATAAGAGTGTCAGAGACAATCGTCCGAAATTTACGAATATCGTGTCGTCATTGTGTGCGGTCGCGTGAACGTCTTTACTGTGTATACAAAAAGTAGAAAAAGTACAAAAAGTAGAATCGGGAGACTTTATTGTACCGGAATCATCATCATCATCTCAGTCATAAGACGTCCACTGCTGAACATAGGCGTCCCCCTTGGACCTCCCCATGTACCTGTTGGAAGCGACTTGTCCGACGTCTTCCGGCGCCCTATGAGGTCGTCTGTCACTCTTGTGGGTGGAAGTCCTACGTTGCGCTTGCTAGTCCGTGGTCTCCACTCGAGCACTTTTCGATCCCATCTGCCATCTTCTCTGCGTGCAATATGGCCTGCCCATTGCCACTTCAGCTTGCTAACCCGGTGGGTTATGAAACGGAATATCACTGACTAACATTTCGAGTGTAATGTAAAAGTATAGAAGCTCACACATTTGAGTCCTCTAAAATATCGTCAAGAAACTAGGAACAATTCATTAAGTACTTGACTTGCTCAATTTTTCTTAAGTAAATGTCAACTGTATGAATTAATTTCTTTGCTGTCAGCTTACTCGCCCAACCCTTAAGCGTTATGACACAGCTAGGTAATGCTGCCAGCATCCTTGGGACCATGCCACATATATTTCAGTTTTGTTTAATTTTAAATTATTTATAAATTTTGTAGATGTTAAGTTCTTTCTAAGGTACCTAAGTCTAATCTAATCCAAGCTTTGTTAAAGGTTAAAATACATATCTTTAAGACCAATATACACTGCCGAATTTCATCCCTATTGGTTCAGAGGTTTAAGCGTGAAGAGGTAACAGACAGACAGAGTTACTTTCGCATTTATAATATCAGTATGGATAAAGTATATTATAAGTATATGTATATAATAAGTACTTAGTAAGGATATGGCATGCAATGTTTTTATACAAATGGTAGTAAAGCCATATACATAGTTGGTCGCGGTCGTCTATATAAATGTCTGTCGTTACGAGGTTACCAGATAAGTAATGTCCGCTTCGTCCCAAATAAATACGATACAGTAAGAAAGTAAATGGAACTAGAATAGATCATACCTATCGATAAACTCAAAATATTTTCAGAACCAAAATAGTTTTCACTAAAAGACGTATGTCACCTGTGGCAAGTCTTGGTAGTGCTAACGAGAACAATGTATTGGGGAAAAAGCGACTGAATATACAAAAATAACTCCCAAAAATAACCCCAATATTACCTTCTTAATTATTAAATTAATAAGCAAATTCCCGTTATTAGAAAAAAAGGTGTCATTGGTTCATGAAGTTTTGGTTGGTTAAAATAAATGTCAATGCGTCAAACCTTATGCGCGGTTCATGGACCTTTTAAACTTCGTATTTCTGGACTAGTTTTTGTGGGGTCATTATCATCATGTTCAATTGTTATAAATAATAAAATAAATAAAATAAAAATGTTGTTTATTATAGGTATAAACCCATTAAATTTACACAAATTACATTTATTACATTTAAATAATTTAATTGAAATTATTTATAAACTAACTTGAAACTAACATCATCAATAACTTATGATTGAGACATTGCTAGCGAAGCAGCAAGCCCCCTACACTGCCTTAACCCTTTAACGCCCAAAAGTCACTGTGGTAGTGCGTTCAAGCCTCATCGCGGCTCGATTACTCTAATGATTCTTGTTAAGAAAAAAATACAAAAAGACTATGTTGTTGGGTGGTAATTTTTGCATTGAAATTTTGAAGTTGCCCTATAAAGGGTTAACAATTCTGTTGGCCGAATCACTCACTCTCCCGATAAAGGACCAGTGCCTTTTGCGCATTATTGCATAAAAGTCGTCCACTCGATTCGCGGCGAACATACCAGACGCACTACACCGATACCAGACGCGCTACACCGTTATCTATTCAGTTCCCATATAAATGTATCTGAAAAGAAAATGCCGATTGCGCCAAAATAATAAGCAGACGCAGAGCAAAACTACGTAGCGCCAAATTCGACGTTTCGCGTTGATAAATTTTTCATCGCGCCTCTGATTGCTCGACGGGGCCACGCAATATACAGATTGGACTTTTACGACACCCCTGCTTGAGCTGGCTGTGTGCACGTGTTGTTTACATAGTCCTGCCGAGTCCAACATGAAGTGTAAACCGGTGTAACTCGGCTAGTCTCATTTTAATGAATTTCTTTGAGAATCTGCAGGAATCTTGTCGGGTCGCATAATCTCGATTAGTAAAAATATCATGATTTGGCATACTGTATTTTTTTCTGCGGCATCATCCTGTTTAATACCTTAGGTTAGGAAAAGTTTGTTTCATTAAAATTTAAAATATTTCACGACCGAAAATGCATATACCTTTTGCTCCTACATTTCCCTCATTTTTATTAAGATTAGAAAAATAACGATCGATTTTGCCTAAGTTTCATCTATTATTTCAGTAATCTCGTAATAATATTGTAAATAAGATTATATATTCCAATTAATTTTTAACGATTTTCTTGCAAATCACACGACGACAATCGTAGATTTTTTGTATTTATAAATAGCAACGCTTGCGGTTCATTTGGCAATGTCAGCCCATATATTTGGAATTTGATAAAATGCTAATAGGCATCATTAGAAGTATGTGGCGGATAGAAGCCCTATAGACACGATGCTTTTATCGATCTGTCCAAATTTTGAATATGGTAATAATTATATTCTACATCAAATCAATTAAGGTTGGGCGCCGTACGAAAAATTCAATCGTTTTTGCATACGAACGAAAGACAAATATGGTTCGAGATGACTGGACTTGTTCTTTCTAGATCGCCATGGATCTTCTGAGCAAATGTAACAGCATTGGATAAAGTGATAAACAAATGAACGGGAGATCGCGAACAGCCGTTTAGGGCACTTTTACGACGGATTTCTGCAAACGGTTGACGTTTGAAGGGTTATATTTCATATTTTATACTTTGGTGTAAATACACCAAAAAGTGAAATTACGTTTAACAGACTGTGTTACGGGTATTGTAATAAACAATGCAATATTCGTTGTTTTGTGAATCTCCTCTACGAGAGTAGGGGTTCAAAACCAAGTTATATATCCTGGTGATTAAAATCTTGACACATGCAGTCATCGTTACAAGCAAACAAATACGCCAACGCCTGCGAGCTTCGTCATGCCACTTTTACACCTCTCGTCACCTCTGTGGATGGAGTTTTTGCACCACAACTAGCAACATTCGTCAAACACCTCGGGGAAGCACTCGCATCTCGCTGGGATAGATCCCTGTCTCGCGTATTGGGCTGGCTGAGGGCTCGTATAATTACTTCAATAATTAGAGCGACCAGCATGTGCATTCGTGGCACCCGCCACAAATGGAAGACAGCAGCGAAGTTATTCGGCTTCGATGATGGTGCCGCCCTTCCACACGCCGACTGACCTACGAACTCTTTCTACCACTATTTTATTTTACGTCTACCTATTTGTTTAAATTTTTTTGTGTTCTTCATCATGTTACATTATTATTAATAAAGTCCTTGCTGTAGTAAAAAACAAGCAAGTACAGACCACTTACCAAGGTTTATTCACATCCCCAAATTAGACGAGAAATTGTGGTATAGTCTCTGGCGATGCTGGTGGGCCATTTTATTTAAAGTTGAACACTCAACTTTTTTTTTAATTTGGATTTTTTTATATGGTTTCTACTCAGAATCATGAGCTCTTTCGAGCCTGATAGGAGAAAAAATGTGTCCCAAGCTTTTTTAGATATCCCATTCCGTTGCTATTTTTCATCCATTTCATATGGCGGTAACGGAACGGAAGTAATAAAAAATGTATGAAAATTTTGGGACACTTTTTTTTTCCCTATCAGGCTCGAAAGAGCTCATGATTCCTTACAAATTACTCCAAAATATCTGAAAGTAATTTTGTTGATTATGTATTATTGACGGAATATAGTGTTCCGAACGTTTGCGAGGCATATACGGAGCCAGAGTAAACGCGACCGTTTGACGATTCAATATAAAATGTACCCTTACATTTTACTGAATTATTGATTTTTTGTATTTTACACTTAGCAGATGTTGCCCCTGTCCGTGTAATGAGACGTGCACAGAGACACCACCCGCCATAACGTAATGAATATTAAGATTTATCTTGAATTTATTTTATAACTCGAAATAATAATGTCGCAGAGAATAAGTAGATAATCCATTAGTATCCCTTTAGAAAACACTTCCATGTTACATACAATTTAAGGAAATGAACGTCATAAACGAATACCGTGGAATTTTTGTAATAAGCTGCATTTGAATTTAGATCTTATTGTCTAAGTCGTATGAGCCACTTTGATTTAGAGGCGTTTTCTCAGTATGTGGAGTTACTATTTGTAGCAGCGAGTTAAAATGAGTGAGAGATATTTTTGCCTCGACAGTTCGGTGGAAAATAACATGAGCACATGTTGAGTGTTTAAAATATGAGTGGACATCGAGCCGAAGGGCTCTTGCAACCAATTGCTGTCAAATAAGAGGCTGACGCTAGTTAAATTCTATCCCTGTATTTTTAAGCGGGAGGGAAAGAGAAACACAATATATAAATGGGACAGTCGGTTTGTGTTAGGTAGCAGTTAGTTGTCATTTCTTTCTTAGTGTGCACTGACAGTAGGAATGACGTCAGGGCGAGGCGGGATAGTAGCGTGTAAGCTCCTCGTTATCGAGCGAAACATGTTGAGCAATAATCAACTTATTGTACCTATTTCAGTACATTTAACAAATAAACAATGTAGTACAGTCAGCAGCAGAAGTGGCTAAGCGTTTGAGGTGTTCAAAATGAGGTCAACACATCTCTATTGTCAAGAGAATAAGAGTGCGTGTAGGTCATTTTGAACACTTCAAACGCTTAGCCACTTTTGTTGCTGACTGGACATACATTCGATATTTAAATCGAAAGAAAAATAGAAAAAATTGACTCGCAGCGGGACTCTCCAGCTCTCCAGCTCTCGAGCTGGTTCCCCAGTCCAGTGGTTGTGGGTTCGAGATGTGTTTACAGTGATGATCAGAAGGATATAATAAAACAATTATGGCACGTGAGAAAAAAGGAACCAATAGTACGGGACACGACCCATGAATGTCTGTAATTCGCTATATTTTTCTCTACAATCTGAATGGAGCTGCGAATGTCTGCACTCGTGCCGTAGCCAATTTAATAATGCCGCCTTGTAAGCCGTTTTACATCCCCCACCACCTAGGGGCTATGAAAAGATTTCCCCTACTTTACTATGGTAAGGGTGTAACTTGACGCGAACTAGAAGGAGGTTAGAACCTTTGGATATTGAGAGGGGCGTATGTGAGTGTTCTTTTGTCGCGAAAGATTTATTTAGGCTTCTTGTGAATGTTTGCTTTATGAAATAACTATTAGGAGTTGTACAAGCGGTTGTTAGTTATATTAAACATATAGTCTGATAATGATGATGATGATGATGATAACTTTACAATGACGAGATGCCGACCTCCATACCACCCAGACAGCGACTGAGTTACTGGCTGACTGACATCCATATTTAGAGTTATTTGACTTTAAATTTGAAACTGACGTAACAATAGAATATACAGTGGAAATATAAATAAAACAGTCTATGGACAATATGACCACACCATTATTAACATTAAACTTTTATTATTTATTCATTTATTACACAAAAAGGTACAATTTAAGTCCCACAAAACTGTTTGCACAGTTTGACTTGATACATTATATGATATGTCCAAAGTCCAAATGTAGAATCCGTTGTCTTGTCTCCTCCTTGAACCTATTGAATAATAATATTATTTATATATATATTTTTCCCTCACTAGCTCGGAAAGCCCTTTTTTATTATTTAAAAATAAATAGCATATTTTTCACAAGGGAGCTCAGTAATTTCACACGGCACAAAATTTGAATGTTTTTTGCCATTAGCTTGCTCTTAGTTGGTTAGGTTAGGTAAGCTAGAATCACTACCGAGTAGGCTAGGAAGACCGTGAAGAAGCTAATGAAACAACATTATCCAAAATATAATATCTACCGCAAAAACTATATACAATATTAACAAACATAAGAGCCTGCAATGACTACCATTTTGTATCGTTTGGCGTAGAAGGTCCATGAGTCCCAGCGCGCACTTTTTTTTTTGTAGAAATCGCGAAGCATCTGGTTGACACTGGTGGCTGAGAGCTGGCGGGTACTTCGCACAACGTATCAGCATTGCGATACAACGAGGAAATACCACCAGCATCCTTTAGAGTTTAGATTTACTGTAGTACCTAGTTAAGTAATAAATTACACCTTCACATTTCAGCCGTATGCAGTCCACTGCTGGACATAGGCCTCCTACAGATGTGACTTGTATCATCTTGGGGGTAGTTGCCATAGTCGCCACGCTTGGCAGGCGAATTGGCGACCGCAGTAGCTGTAGATTAGGTTTCGACGGACGCTACTGCCCGTCCGTAAGATTTTTCGACACCCGCGGGAGGAGATGGAGTGGTGCTATTCTAGTCAGCCGGCATCACACGGCATAAGTAATAATTATAATATTGTCATTCTTGTATAGGTACCTATTATTTTGAAAATAAAGTATTACGAGGTACTGCAAAAACTACTCTCAGCATTTTCTCGCAAAACCGTAACACTTAAGCGTTGTCCTAAAAACTCAACTGCGTTACGATTTACGCTAAATTAAAAAAAAAAACAGCACATTTGCCATTAGCCTCTCAGCAACCGTAAACCGAGTGAAATCACTTTCCTAGCGCTCCCAAACGCTTTCTTGAGCCGTAAAAGAGTATCGTGTTCAGAAGAACATCGCACGTTTTCGATCAACCCCTCAGGAGTGTCAGGTTACGTTGAATAGTGTTGCGCTGATGCTAGTTTAGTTGGCATTGGCAGTATTTCCCATTCACGAGAATACTGCCAGGCCCTTCCTATTACCTGTTGATTAACAAATGTAACAATTCGTCACTTGCATTGATTACTTATACTATTTCAGGTAAGGGTCAGTAAGGGAATATTAAAATAATAAGGAATTCAAATTATTCGAACCCCGTTCAAACCCCGGCTCGTACCAATGAGTTTTTCGGAACTTGTGTGCGAAATATCATTTGGTATTTACCAGTCGCTTTTCGGTGAAGGAAAACATCGTGAGGAAACCTGACTAATTCCAATAGGGCCTTACCCTCTGGGTTGGAAGGTCTAATGGCAGTCGCTTTCGTAAAACTAGTGCCTACGCCAAGTCATAGGATTAGTTGCCAAGCGGACCCCAGGCCCCCATAAGCCGTGGCAAATACCGGGACGATGCGAGAAAGATGATGATGAAGGAATTTAAATTATTCGCTACCTAATCAAAATTTGGCTAATAAACAGATTTGCGCATCCGTTTTCAAAACTTTCTTTAAAAAGTTATATTAATGTTTCTATAATAATTTGGCAATGAAAGCGAACAGACTCAGCAAGGTACCATCTTACAAATTATCGGCGACATTTACAGCAATATTTCTATGTCAAGCAATATTCCGAAAGCATTGCGCACCACTATCGAGGGCCGCAATAAACAGGAGGCTCAAGTGCCTAGTACGATTTCCAAAGCCACTGCCTTACCCAGCGCTGTCAGATCAAACGGTTTGGAAATGTTAGAAAACTATAGGTTACGTAATAGGAAAAACATAGGATATTGTACAAAAGTTCTCCAAGGAAGTTTAACAAACATATATTAAAGAAAACATCTGTTAAAGAAAGATTACAACACTAATAAATATACCTAGATATTTTTCTAGCACGAACGGTTTCTTGTAAGTGATTGACAAAATAAAAACATCGACAGTCCTGTTATCGATAAGTACCACTTCAACGTCATACAGGTCAACAAGACTAATATTAGGTAATAGGGTTAAAAGTAAATAAAAATAACAAAACTATCTATTTATTTATATTTTACATACTTCAGAAAACAATTTTGAACTATTAATTGCAAATAAAAAAATAAGTTGGATCAAGTGTACGGATTACGTTCAATTTGTTCAAGATCGATGTCACGCGGCGTCTAGGTATGCAGAATGTGTGTACGTATTGTTGTTGAATTACTATGTACTTACTTATCGATAACAGGATTGTCGATATTTTGATTGTGGCAAGCACAAAGCAAATGTCGTTCCTGCTAGAAAAATATCTAGGTATACTAATAAACCTTGTACCGGTAAATTTTGACAACAATAAGACTCCTCTAGTACTAACCAGCGTGTCTTATTTAGATACGTAGCATCTGCAAGTGTTCTTTCACTGCCAAAGTTTCAAAAATATGTACCGAGCAACTTTATTGTACAATAAATAAGGTTGTAGGACGTATTTATGAAAGGATTCTGTCGGTACGTATTTTTGCACTTGACTGTACGTATTTAGAATTAAATGAATAAAAAATATAAAAATTATAGGACGTCTTTCGCATAATTGACAGAGCCCCATGGTAAACTCAAGAAGGCTTGTGTTTTTTTTTTTATGACAAAGGTGGCAAACGAGCAGACGGATTGCCTGATGGTAAACAATTACCGTCGCCCGTGGGCACTCGCAACACCAAGGGAGTCACAAGCGCGTTGCCGACCTATAAGTGGGTTGGAGCTCTGGGAACCTTATTCACCATCAGGAACACAACACTACATACCTGAAAGGTAGCAGTGCTATTATAGCTGTGGTCTTCTATAAGGAGGAGGTACTTCCCCAGTTGGGCTTCTCCAGATTCAAGAGTGATGGTACTTCGCTGTGCCCTACCTCTCATTGTTGGACGTAGTTTAAAGACATACCCGGGTCCGGGTCCGGGTTTGTGTTCTGGGTAGTCCGCCAATGATATAAATATAATATACAAATACTTAAATACATAGAAACACACATGACTCTGGAAAATATACCTGTGCTATCTGCAATCCCAGGACCATTGGCTTCACAAGCAGTGTCACGTCGAGTGTCAAACCTATCGTCAATGTCTTCTATAAACCAGGAATTAAATTAAAAATATAAACCAAGAACCTTTCGTGACAGACACAAAGAATTACATTTTCGAGGAATCAAAATTCTTCGTTTCTAACCGAGATTAAAATATCATGAGTCGAGCTCTGAAATTGATCCCTTGGTCAGAATTCGAACCCTAAATCTCCTGTTTTGTAAGCAGGATCAATACCGTCTAGGCATATAAGGCGGATATTGTGGTTGTAGCCGTAAGGTCTGAATTCATGTGCTTATTAAAGCACAAGAGTCCCACGCATCGTGTCATATCGGTAGCTTTTACTGCCGCTCAAAAAAAAATGTTTGTTTCATAAATTCCACTTATTTCTATTCACAACTTTGGCTTAGTTAAATCTTGTAGTTTAAGATTGTATATCTAAAGAATATGATACATATTTAAGAGAGAACCTAATTTATTTTTATCCATTAATGTTTTTTAATACATTAGGTTTATTTTTTATACAACTTAGTACTTCTTTTGAAAATCTATTGAGTATGAGAAGGAAGCAAAATGACCAGGCTCTTCGATCATAGGTGCTTTTGGTTCTAGGCTTAATGATGTTTTTATTTACCCCATAAGATTAGACATGAGGCAGATAAATCCAAATTTAAAAAACAGCTCATGATATAACTGTTAGAAACACTTCAGTAATTAAGAAATTAATTAAATAATTAGTTATTAAGAAGGAAGATACCCAAACCTGCAGACAAACCGTTCAGATGGTTTTGCAGGGACCTTTATAACAACATTGTAAAATATTGAATAAAGTATCCATCTGTCTATCTATCTATCTACCTATTTATGTTTGCCAGGCTACGCAGATTAGGTACTTGTTATTTCATAATTTTGCTTAGATCTCCTTTTTGTATTTCCTATATTTATTTATTACCACATGCGTCCGCAGCGATTCTGATAACAAAACCACTTGAAATAAAGTTAGTATCAGCCTGATCGTTACCGAACTGATCGATACCGTTATTTGTCTATATCGTCGGACACCCGATACGCTACCCTCATAAAGCGGGACAGCGATGATTGTTTTATCTCTCTCCTTATTGCCGAACCTTTCGGTCCCTCGCAATTTACATGGACGCGGTGGCTGGGTGCCCGGTGGCCACGAATCACGATGTTTTACTGAGTTGGTTACAAGGGGGAATGTATTTGAATTTAGTAGTTAAGATTGTCTTGTAATTCGTAGACGTTCATAATGGGTATGTCCTTAAACTACGTCAAACAATGAGAGTTAGGGCACAGCGATGACCATCACGCTTGAATCTGGAGCAGCCCAACTGGGGAAGTACCTCCTCCTTATAGAAGACCAGAGCCATAATAGCACTGCTACCTTTTAGGTATGTAGTGTCGTGTTCCTGACGGTGAGTAAGGTTCCCAGAGCTCCAACCCCCTGAAAGGCGGGCAACGCGCTTGTGACTCTCCTGGTGTTGCGGGTGCCCATAAGTGACGGTAATTGCTTACCACCTGGCAATCCGTCTGCTCGTTTTCCGCCTATGTCATAAAAAAAAACTGGGAAAAACTAACGAAATAATAAACTTAATAATCATAAATTGAGTTTGTTCTAATTTCACTGAACCAATTGTAATCTATTACATAGTTTGTGATATTTTATCGGGTTTGCGACCGCAATCTCGTTCGATAGCGAATAAATTATCATATTACAAACAAACATTGACGACCGGTCTGGCCTAGTGGGTAGTGACCCTGCCTATGAAGCTAATAGTCCTGGGTTCGATTCCCAGTCAGGGCATTTATTTGTGTGATGAGTACAGATATTTGTTCCTGAGTCATGGGTGTATTCTTTGTATTTAAGTATTTATATGTATCTATCTATTATATATATCGTCGTCTAGTACTTACAACCCAGCCTTACTGAGCTTACCGTAGGACTAGGTCGATTTGTGTCAGATTGTCATTTCGGGACAAATTTTTTTTTAAATTTTCGACTGAAAATAACTACTCGGTAGTAACGACTAGCATATATCATGGTCAATAGCTCGTCACAACCCGGTCTAAGATACTTTCAATGATCGTTTGACTTATTTTCTGATCATCCTATGATCCTTGGTAGCAACTAAAAACAACCGATCCAATTCAATTCTCCGGGAGCACAAAGAACTGTATTTACTTAACTCGGCGTTCGCGGATAACTTCGGAACACCCTGTACGTGATTCGTGCACAAATTTACCCTTTACAGAAACGAGAGTCTATTCTCAGTCGCGTGATATGTCGTAATTCAATATACTACGCGACAAATTTTCGTCACGGACACACCTTAATTACCTTGTTAATTTAAAATCCATTTATTCTCGTTCGGACCAAGGTCGAAGATATAAAACACTTAACAGATTGAGTGCCACCATTCGCTACGCTCGTAGCCGAAAGCCCTGTATTCTCCGTATGTATCGAAAGTCCGCTGCGAATAGAGAACCCGACTAGCGGGTTCTTGGCATTCAACGTACGGTTACGACTTTAACGTATTCTGTCCAGAACGCGTAGCATGGTCGTCATTTTATCGTTTATTGCGTTATCTGTCACTTTCGCACTCACATACTTGTTGGAGCGTGACAGATATTGTGACATACCGACCATATTAGGCTAGCGCTTTATAGACAAATCAACTACAAATAATGGGCAACCTACCTGTCCCGGCACTAAATGTATTTGAAATACATATATATCGAACTCTTGATAGACTTACAGAATGACTTTTTTAAGAAAGCTATTGTTTCGCATTTATGTTTTCTAATGAAGCAGGGAGGAAAAAAATCTACTGTAAAATCAACCTTTCAAAACCTATCGAATGTTTGAGAATAGCACCCTTTCCGTCGCGATGAAAAGAGATGGTGTCGATTACCTAATCTACTTTACGATTGTGACTCCTTTGAAAACTTTCTGTAAAGGTAGCCTAAGGGCTTCACGTAACAAGCCCACACAGGTAGACTTTATGCCTTTGCAATAAGGACTAAATTTGAACGTTCTAAATGTTATTGTGAATGTGTTTTGTGATAAGTTTCGTACAAAACGGCGGGAAATCTAAAGTGTTGATGTTATTAGGGTCAAAAATGTTATTTTGCAGCAGAAACTAGTTGTAGTGTTCAGTAAATAAAAAGTGTTTGTCAAATAATAATTTGTAAAATGAGATAAATACAATATAGAAAAAAATATTAGTAAATATAAAATTAGTTTGTTTTCTGTGTTACAGGAGATTTCTTCATTCTATTTTCTTCTTCCTATTTTCTACTTTTGTGAACGTAAAAGACAATTGTTTTTGTAGTTTTATTTGTTTATAAACACTATTTTTTGTGTAAAATAAGTGAACTTTACTTTAAAACTGTTAATTATTCATTGTCTATGCATATCATAGCTCATGGTATGAATGTACATACATCTAAGTAGGAACTTTTTGTGCTAAAAACTGATACCTAAACAATCTTAATAGTCTAATTGGTCACGGCGTCAGCTACGAAAGGTGAAGACTCGGTTTCAAGTCCTACCTTGGACACCAGGGCGTATGGGCACTTTTTTTTTATGACAAAAGGTGGCAAACGAGCAGACGGATTGCCTGATGGTAAGCAATTACCGTCGCCCATGGGCACCCGCAACACCAGGGGTGTCACAAGCGCGTTACCGACTTTCTTACACATTTTAATTTATATACATCCATGATCGAAATGTAGTATCATTTTATAAAAAGCAATCAGCTACCACTGCGTCTCTAAGGATCCAATAACTTAGCTTTAAGCAGCCAGTTTCGTTTCCCCCTTATTGGGGGGTAGGCTATCTGAAAAGTGCAGCCGGACTACATAGGGGTAATATAAAGCTGCGCTGAGCTATAAGTGAAATGTTCATAAGAACTAGTTCTATTTGTGGAATTGATTTAATTGTTTTGTTATGTTTAATGTTTAAAAATTGCTTTGATGTTCATTAACACAATTCTTTACACTATTAACATACATAAGTAACAAAGAAAACGGATATGTAAATAAATAAATATTTAGGGACAATGTTACAAAAATCGACTTAGTCCTACGGTAAGCTCAGTAAGGCTTGTGTGGAAGGTACTACAAGACGATATATATAATAGATAGATTCATATAAATACTTAAATACGGAGAAAACACCCATGTCTCAGGAACAAATATCTGTGCCCATCACACAAATAAATGCCCTGACTGGAATTTTAACCCATCGGCTTCATAGGCAGGGTCACTACCCACTAGGCCAGACCGGTCGTCAAAAAGTGACACGTGACACTAAAAAGTTTCTTTTTCACGTGATTAATACCATTGAGTTACGGATCTGAGTTGGTATTAACCGAATATTTAAATACAGTTTAAGCCCATGCTAACTCAGGTTTTTCAGATAAAATTCGGGAGTATGATTTTCATCATCATGAAATCATCATCTCAGCCATAAGACGTCCACTGCTGAACATAGGCTTCCCCCTTGGACCTCCACATGTACCGGTTGGAAGCAACCTGCATCCAGCGTCTTCCGGCGACCTTAATGAGGTCGTCTGTCCATCTTGTGGGTGGACGTCCTACGCTGCGCTTGCTAGTCCGTGGTCTCCACTCGAGCACTTTTCGACCCCATCTGCCATCTTCTCTGCGTGCAATGTGGCCTGCCCATTGCCACTTCAGCTTGCTTACCCGGTGGACTATGTCGGTGACTTTAGTTCGCCTACGGATCTCCTTATTTCTGAGTCGATCTCGTAGAGAAACTCCGAGCATAGCTCTCTCCATAGTATGATTTTGATAAAGTCTAATTGCTCAATATTATACATCGCTTATTATTAATATGATTCATTCACACATCTCAATACATCTTTTTCATTGTGGGTTCTTTGTTCGTAATCGCCTTCCTCTGTATAGGAAAACGCGGGGATTGGCTACGAGCGTAGCGTGTAGCGTAATAGATAATATTAACACTTTCGAAACCGGGTTCTACGGGGCGCTACGACATTTTCTCTACATACGGGGACATCCGTGTAATCGGCTGCGCGCCTACGAGCGGTGTGCCCGAAAGCCAGGTTCTTTGCTAAAGTGTCAACACGAATTATTCGACTCTGATGTCACGCTGCTACGAACTGCCATGTCGGTAGCAGTGCTACCGTTCCTATTTTTGACTACGGCTTATTAGGGTACGACCTGGGTGTTTGCTCGAGTTGGAGGCAGCGTGCGGCGTGTACATTAAACGTATTGAAATATACGGGAGCGGCCGCAATGCTACACGCTCCGCTGATCGCTACACTTGGAAGTTGTAGTATGTACAGACAGCGTCAGAGATATGTGACCCCCCCTGCATCATATGTATGTAAACGTCCAGGTTATCAACAATGTCCCAGTATGTGTTATCTGTGTATGCCTTTAGAAATATACGAGACAGCTGTGTGTCCACAATTGGACATTAGCATGTCGCGAACTAGTACGCTTCCCATTTGTATTCCCTTGTTATTCTCTTTCGTGGTCTAAAGTTAACAGTTCGTGTGATATCAAGATAGAACAGTTTATCTATGTGGATTAGAGTCCATAATAAAAAAAATATACATACCTACAATACACATAGGGCGAACATATTTTAGTTTTTTTACCCTTTTACCTTATCGTGTTGTTATCGGCCTGGTACACGACGTCCGAGGTACGTAATCGGAAAAACAATTAAATTCTGGATTAAATATCTCCGTACACATGTTTATTGAACGGAATTCGTCAAAGCTTTACTCAAGTCCGACTGCTCTCTTTATTACGGGAGAACGCAATAATGCGAGCGTGGATTTATTTATGAAGCGGGCACAGCGGGACTCATAAATATCCAATCTGGAGATTGCTCCGTTCCTCGGATTAGTTCGAATCGTAAGTATACGATCGGTTTCAAATCTTAGTCTTTTCAATATTGTATTATATAAAAAAAAAATGGTAATTATTATTATATGAAAAGTTAGGAATGGTCTCTTAGGTCAGTTACCCTATTAATTTGTTAAAAACGATATGAAGCTAGCATGGTCGTTCACTTTACAACTATTACTTAAAACGGGATAGTTATCAATTATCATGTAAGTATGTTAATTCGAATGAGTTTCCGATAGTTCCGTTGTTCCGTGAGGATGGCGCATGCAACAGTGCTGAAATATCTTATGACGCCATTTAGGAAAGAAGAAAATCGCAACTACAACTAGGGTCTGTACCT
This sequence comes from Grapholita molesta, assembly GCA_022674325.2. Lineage (NCBI taxonomy): Eukaryota > Metazoa > Arthropoda > Insecta > Lepidoptera > Tortricidae > Grapholita > Grapholita molesta. The sequence continues at coordinate 5,211,536 of CP053133.2, read as the reverse complement.
ATACAAAAAGGTAATATAATAAGGCTGTCCAACCCACTTATAGGTCGGCAACGCGCTTGTGACTCCTTTGGTGTTGCGAGTGTCCATGGGCGACGGTAATTGCTTACCATCAGGCAATCCGTCTGCTCTTTTGCCACCTTTGTCATAAAAAAAAAAGGCTGGTGTACATACGAGTACATCACCTCTCGCGTACTAAAACATAATTTATCTAACCTAACAATTAACTAACCTAACCTAACAATTACACTCGTGGGTTCGTATCCTATCCTCGTCGCCAATGTAATATCTATTAAAAGTCTTAATTAAATGATAAGGAGCCTTATTTAATAGCTTAATAATTGCACGCATGTATTTAACTAGGACGCCATTTTGGAAATACCAAAAGAGCAACTACAGTCTCTAGGCCACATCGATCCACAGGCCACACGAGGCCACATCAAATTTGTTGACATACATCACACTAAATTTTACCGATAAGTTAAAGTTTGGCTCAATACCATTACAGCAGCAATCGTGGCCCACATATGGTTTCGCCGGAAGATCAGCACCGACTCTTGGGTCAGCGTTTATGCTGAGGCCATAGCCATGCACGTCGTGGTATACTTTTTTAAGTCGATAATTGTGTCGCTTTACTTCAAACTCGTTCAAATCCGTTCCGCTTTAAGGTTGATTATTAAAAAATTAATAATCTGAAAGATATTCAACCTTAGAGTAAAATGGAGTTACCTTAGTTTGAAATTATGCAACTCAATTAATTTTATTTTGTGTTTTGTATTAGGTAATGTTTTCGTGGTATGTCGTTTATTATAACGAATAAAAAATTAAATTAAATTGAATTTGCCGTGTGGTACGTCCTCACGCGGGTGCCGTAAGAGGCAAAAAAGGGAAAAATCCGACGGATGGGCAGCGGCGTCCGTCGAAACCCAGTCTACGGCTACTGCAGTCGCCAACCTGTCTGCCAAGCGTGGCTATGGCAGCTACCCCCGAAGATGATACAAGTCATATTTGGGGGAGGCCTATCTCAGCAATGGAAGACTTCCGGCTGAAATGATGATGATGAAATTGAATTGAATTAACCTCCTAAGGCCCACCATACAAGTAAAATGCTACTCGAATTTGTTCTTTATAGAGTCGGAAATAAAGTATAATTTATTTTGTGACAAAATCGAAAGAAACAAATGAAATCCAACTCTGTTCCAATTTTATAAAATTCAAATTTATTTGTACTACAGGAAGGGCCGTGGGCTTTACGAGGTTAAAAAGACTAACGGTGAAAATGAATCACGTACCTAAAAAATAAAACATACGTAAAAAACGTATAAACATAACAGCGGGTGTTAAAAAGTCTGCTTCGTGCCCCGCATACAACTGCAGGTGAGCTGCTTTTAACGACGTATGTGTACTAAAGGTCCGGTGTACTTAAGTCTTTTTAGAAACGGCACGGGTGAACTATCTTACTTTCGCGTCTCGCCTCTAGCAGATAAAGTAGTCTTTTGTGTCCCGAAGCAAATAAACTTGGATAAGTTTAATGAAGCTAATATCTTTATTATTTCCAATTCGAGAACTTATCTTATAGTCTGTCACTTGGGTTATCTGTACAGTCAGCGGCAGAAGTTGTTAAGCGGTGCAGGTTAAAATTATATAGACGCGCGGGAATTGTCGTCACGAAATTGACAGTGATTTAACTTGTCTTAACAACTTTCACTAATTGGGTCCATAATTTTGTGAAAATTCCCGTCATATTGCCTTTTGAACATCTCGTCCCCTTAGAAACTTTTACTGCTGACTGTACTTGTTTATGTAAGTGTATCTCTCCTCTATGTGTAAGTTTATGTTTGTATGATTTGTGTTTATTTTTGCAACACCTATCTACTTATTTCTGTTCTTAGCTGTACGTTTGAATTCCCTTACGAGTGCCAAAAATTTGCGGCGTAAATGGCTGTGTTCAATTTTTTTTTCATATCTCTATACCTAGACTTCAGACATTTCAGCTTGATACCTCCACGCGTTCCGAAGAAAAAGGGTCTTGACAGACAGACGGACAACATAGTGATCCTATAAGGCTTCTGTTCTTGTTTCTATTAAGGTATGTGACCCAAAAATGTTGTATAAAAATACATATTATTAATCACCTTCGAAAGCCATATCCATTTACGATTAACCGTTTGCACGTCATGGTCACATCGGTATGCGAGCCGGGCCGCGAGCGGCCGAACTCCGCTTTCTACGGCAGTTTAGTGTTGCCCAGTATTATATTACAGTGGGCTTTTTGAAATACGCTCCCTTTGAGGGCTTTTAGGATCATTGAAGAATTGTATTAGATATAATGTTGTTGACAGAAGAGATCGAAGGATAGTGTAGGCTGAGTCTTATGTCTCGGAAGTTGAATTAATCGTGGGCAGCCAGTAGCCAGAAGTTTCAAGTTTGAACATTACCCAAAGTTGACACTTCAAATATCAAAAACAGTTACATTTTTATCATTTTAGATTACGAGTAAATTTATGAAACGGGAGATTTGATCAGACGCGGGAACGGCTTTTATGTCACAATTAAAAGATAATAGAAGTAATTACAAAACATAATAGAAGTAATTAAAAAACAAACGCCCAATCTTTTTTAGGACAAGTGGAACAACAACCCAATGTCCTAAAAATAGGACATAAAATTTTGAATTTTCAGTTTCCAGAAAAAGGTTTAATTTTGTTTGAGAAAGTTCATCTCGTGGGATGTTACGACTACATCTCGATGTCCTAAAAATAGGCCCTTGGCTCTTACGAGGTTAATTACCTATAATATTATAATAATAACCTAATAATTGCTATGAAGATTAAACAGTTTTAATCTTCATAGCAATTATTAGGTTATTGATTGCATGTTATTGCGTAAGCAACTGACCAGTCATGTAAACAAATCGCTTAGATATTATGCAATAATTTCTTAGAAGTAAATTGATTCCAACAACACATGATCAAAATACCAGTAGACCTGTTTCACAAAACTTTATAATTAGTTATCAGGTAAATAGTATTGTTTTAATTGATACATACAACTTGTATCCTTACACTATTTAGCAAATTATTTTTCCCAAATATACGAGTATGGTGCTAAAAAATTAGTTACGGATATTTTTACAGCTGATTGTACTTGGTTCGAGTAGGTACATTTAAGTATGAAACATCACTGGTTTTGCTGTTTTTTGGAGAAAAACTAGGAATCAAATTTGCTACATTAAAACACCTGTTAATAACATAATTAAATGAGACCTTTTAGGACCTCTTTAAACTATCATTCAAATGGCCACTTGAAGTTGATAACAGTTACATTTGTTTCGGGTCAAGTCGGTTGGATTAAGTTAGAACTTCGACCCTACGGCAAAACGAACTGCTTAGATTTTCCAAGGTACTTCTGATGTTAGGGTTTTGGATTTATATTCAAGTTATTATTTACTAAAAAAGGTTTGCTAACTATAAAATTGCGACAAGTAGTATTGACACTTGAGTTTTAACCGTATAAATATTTGGGAGAAAACGTTTGCGATAATACTTTGGGGAACATTTCTTGCTAAACATGAGTAAACCAGTTGCTTTACCTATATAGATAATTTTAATTTACCAAATGAGGCTGTTATTATCGTCGCTTTAAAGACGCTGTAGAATAATATCAGTACTACTGTTTTTCAAGTACAGTGCGCTGTAATCAAATATTTTCCGACTCTGCCGGCGGCGGACTGTACACATTCCTCTGTTATTGCTTATCTTTCAGCCCTATTGATCTGATTATACTTCGAGAATATTGTACGGCTAATTCTTGGTAGGAATTGCTGGCCTGTGTTTGCCTATGAAACAGTGAGTATAAATATCTATACACATCTTCGCCTTAATCCGTTGAAATAAGCTGTAAAGTTGTATACTAATTTATGGATTTGACTGTAGGTTTTAATATCGCATCTTCTGATGAATTAATTGGCTAGCTATGAATTTATATTGCCCTTACAGATTTGCAGAAAAAAAAAACCACAACATAAGCATATGTAGGGTACACAAGTTTCGTGTTTAATAAAAAAAAAGACGAAGCTTATGGTTATTATTATAACATAACATTTAATAAGCTTTTAGTCACAAGAGAGTAAAGTAAAACAGATGCATGTTTTTATTTCTTATCATAGCATAGAGCAGCATACTCGTAGCATAGAATTATACGATTAACGATTATATATTATATATGAATATGAATATGAAGAGCATCTAGATAGATTATAGGAGAGAGACAATCACCTGGAAGGAGATGATGGTATTTACATAAAGGAGAAGAAGGTATATTGATAAAGTTTCTTATGAGCATATTTACAAAAATTTAATGGTTTGCATTTATCGACTAGCACGCAATTCAACAGCGCAGTGGGAATAGTTTTTACGAATTTTTCTCCGTTTTCAAATTATGTTAAATATTTTTATGTCCTTACACAAATTTACTGAACCCCAAGGTACTCGGTAATATATATAACACAAATACTTAAACACATAGAACACCCATACCTCAGATAAAAATACCTGTGCTCATCACACTAACAAATGCTCTTATTGGGATCTGAACCCAGGACCGTCTGGTTTCAGAGGCAGGTCAGACCTGTAGCCATTTTGCCAGACCCATCGTATTACCAATTAGCAACATTTTTTCCTGATAGGTAACTAGTGAGACTAGAGTAAGTATTGGTAAGAAAGTGATTTTCTGAGGCTCTAGGGTAAGTTACTTTTGACGTAAACGTGTCGAACGCGTAAGTGATAATGTTATTTATATGGGAAACACTAACGTGATGGTAAAGTAATATTACACTCAGGGCTCAGACAGAACAGACCTGGAGCGTCTGTGAAATTTTCATCCCTACCTTTCAGATTATTTCTATGTCAAAGTTTTCAAACAAAGATACAGACCCAAATATGCTTTATGGCACCCTGTGCCCTCAATAAACTGCCGTTTGAATTTATTATTTACACTTGACCGAAGAGCTTCTAATATGGAATAGCTTCAGGGTAAGATTAGGGTTCCGTAGTGTTCCGAAGCAAAACAAATTTGAATGGAACTCCGTAGAAACAAGTAGCGGTAAGTTCGTAGAACGCGAGTCCCGCCGGCTTGACTTATTTTCTTACAGTTGATCAGTTTTTCCTCGCCTGATAGTGTAAATAAAGGCTTGTCTAAGAAAAAAATTACTGCCACCTACAATTAATTTTATTTAAATAATTTCTCCCTATTTTATACTAAAACAATTATCAAAATGACAGATAAGGCAAAACAAAACATACATTTATATATTATTATATGGATTAGATAGACATTTATGAATTCTATTAAACTAATTTAATAGCGTGTTTAGTGTTTTTCTGTCACCTCTATTGACAATTAAAAAAACATTGAAAGTGGCATCCACTAGGACACTGTCGGACACCCGGACGTTTACCATAGATTATAAACTATGTTATGTAGCCCGATCTTCACTATTTTGAACAGGTAATTAAGTTAATAAAGTAGAAATAGCATAATATAATAATACAATTGTATACCTTAAATAAAATATACGTAAAACAGGTCACTTACTTAAAAGTGGAGGTAACACAATTGGCTGTATTATCGCTAAAGATACTCGTAAATCATTATAGTTTCTGAGAAAATTCATAGAAAGTCTAACAATTCTCCATGTCTCAAAACCGACGAATTCTACGACAAAATAATAATCGTACCAACGAACGCTACTAGAAAAACTCTCGTCATCATCATCATTTATTTAAGAGGTTGGCTCTTGTCGGTGGAGTAATTTCCATTCGGGTCTATTCTTTACCTTTTCCTTCAACTCTCCATAAGTTACTACTTCAACTTTTTCTTTTAACTGCTCCATGTAAGTTCTTCGCGGTCTTCCTCTTTTTCTTCTCCCTTCTATCTTTCCCTCTATTATTATTTTAACCACTATTCTAAAATCGAACAGCTACGGAACCTTGAAACTTACTTCAGTTTCTGCAATATTGGCAAGCAATAAAAGGCGGGTATTAAGATTCGGTGCGCAGTCCTCGCCCGCGGCTCAGTGCGACCCTATCTGAGGATGTTATTAGTTACATAGCATATTAAATACCACAGACCTAAAATACGCTACCCTTAAGAGACGGTTGAAGTGTGTGTGTAGGGCAGTAAGACGTGGTCGCTTACAAAAGTTACAATAGGCCTTATAAAAAGACTCAAAGCTATGCTCGGAGTTTCTCAGCGTGATCGAATCAGAAGTACCCGGGTATGTCCTTAAACTACGTCCAACAATGGAGGTAGGGCATAGCGAAGTACCATCACGCTTGAATCTGTGGCAGCCCAACTGGGGCAGTACCTCCTCCTTACAGAAGATCACAGCCATAATAGCACTGCTTCCTTTCAGGTATGTAGTGTTGTGTTCCTGAAAGGTCGGCAACGCGCTTGTGACTCCCCTGGTGTTACGGGTGCCCATGGGCGACGGTAATTGCTAACCATCAGGCAATCCGTCTGCTCGTTTGCCACCTTTGTAATAATAAAAAGTAAAGTCACTGGACATAGCTAAGATAATTGCTAGGCTTGTAATGGGCGGCCACATTGCTCGAAAAACCGATGATATATGGGACGAAAAGGTTGAGTAGCGACTACCCGGATGACGTAGCAGAAGTCCTCCAACTACGTGGACCGATGATCTAATCAGGGTCGCAATAGTACATTACTGCAGAGGCCGTGAAGTACGAGATTGCGGTAGTCGGAGACGAGGCCGGATAAATTGAGTCCTTTAATCCCTGTTCAGGCCGAAGCCTGTATAGTGCTTTTCTCAAATATTTCAAGAAAATAATAAAATTAAAATAACAACAAAGCAATCAAGTAAAAAATATAACTATCTATGGTTCATAGATTTCGTTTTTTTTTTAATGAATTGACATTGGAAAAAGCTATTCCAGCAGCATGTTTAACCGATTATTATAATATGCTTTCAATTAACTTGGATGTATGTATTTTTTCCTTCGTCAGTCTAATCTTAGTTTGTAAATTTAAAAAGTTAGAGCTGCGGACAATAATGTGCTTTTCATACTAACTCCATACATTTATTCAAGGCCTAGTCCATAAATGAGCAACTTCTTGGCATCATTTCGTGCCATTAACGCATACATTTCGTAGTATGTTTGAGAAAAAATAATTGTGGTAGGCCTTTGTCCAGCAGTGAACATCTTTTGATATGATACAGTGTGTAAAAGTGAAGCCTAAAGTATATGATACGAATATTATACATGTGAATGCTGTTAATTAGGTTTCGACGGACGCTGCTAGCCATTTTTTATCTTTCTAGCCTCTTACGATACCCGCGGGAGAAAATGATGGTGCTATTATGGCACTACATGGTACATGATAGCTTCAGATTGCATATTTTTTATTTGTGATTTTAAAATGCTGATTGCAGTTTCCAAAAAAGTTATATACTGCTACGAATCTTCTTACAACATTCACCTACAAGCTGCGACTTGAAGCTCGCTTATAATCATTCTTATTCAAAATACCGAGACTTAACGACTTGCTTCGTGTTGTTTATTCACTTAAAAATCCATTACACGCAAAAAACAACACTAATAAATATGAAAAAGGAAGCCTTTGGCACAGTGTCATTACATTTTCAACCATATGTTGAAGATTTTGGGTTCGTTTTAGACTGTCGTTTGTCTGAGACATTTTAGCGTGTTTTAAAGTGGGTAAGAGAGACGTCAGAATCAATTCCTGTTGCCATTTCTCAATGAAGTTGTAAGGCGAACGTATGGAGGCTTTTAAACTTTGACGTGTTGGAACTTGTTGGGACAATAAACATGTTTTATGGAGGTTTTAATACAACAATGTGACATAAAAGGACGTTTTTAGTACATAAATTGAGCATTTTTAAGACGAGGCAGAAATAAGGTTGGCGCCGAATGGGATAAAATTTTGTTCTGCGCCGAGACCACAGTATTTAGGGAAATATAGTCAGTATATCAAATGAAAAAAAATGTTGTCTTAAGACGCTATGGATGTTTAATTCGTGTTTCAAGTACATTCTGACTCGGATTTGGCATAATTTTGCTTTGTATATTTGGTTTCAGTTTTGCATTATCGGAAGTCATTCTTTGGAAGTTATGTCGTAAGGTTTTGTTTTCTAGTTATAAATTATTGTCAATTAATGTCACCAGGCGGCGGCAGCATCGTCGTGTATGCTCCCTATTCTTATTGTAAAATTCATAATGAATGTAAAAATTTAAACATTTTTATAAAACTTTCGTAAAAGCATAAGTGAAGACTATTTAATTAAATAATATTGGGTATTACATTAAAATAATATTATTAACTGTAATATCTGTAATATTATTATTGAATTATTAATGTAGCCTGGGTGCAGCGGCGGAAAGCGCCGAAATTCCTAAACGTAACAAATATAAGAGCCTGTGCAGAGAGTACCATTTTGTACAGTTTGGCGTAGAGACGCTAGGTCCATGGGGTCCCAGTGCGCACAATTTTTTTGCAAAAATCGCGAAGAGTCTGGTTGATTGTAACTGGTGACTGAAACAACTGGCGGTTTCCTCGTACAACGTATCCGCATTGCAATACAACAATACCGCCAACATCCTTGGTACAATGCCTCAAGGGCATTTTTAGATTTAATGCAATATCTAACTACTTAGTAGTCGTAGTTTTCATAATATGTGTAAATAAAGAACTGTAACCTACGCTATTGTATCTGTGTTTCATATGATCTCGCCTATTATACGATTTTTTATGCAAATACGTGTTTTGACTCTCCTTGGTTGAATCGGTGCAGAGTTTGGCGACATCATCAAACACGGGCTGTTTTTTGGTCGTCGCTAAGCAAATGAGAGATCAACTTTTTTACGCCGAGTTTTTTGTGCAGGATTTTTTGGATAGAAGTCCCTGAAATGCCCACGGATGCCTCTATTTCACGGTATGTCACGTGACGATCTTCGACGATAAGCTGCCGCACAGCGTCGACATTCTCTTGGGACATGGCAGTTTTTGGATGACCTTCACGTCACTTGTCACTAAGGCTAAAGTGCCCACGTTGAAATTCTAAATGCCAGTGTTCTATTGTCCTAGGACATGGTGCTGCATCACTAAATAGAGAAGTGATCTTCTCAAAGCATTGAAGTTGGGGATTAACGGGACTTTGACATTTCCATTTTTACAATCGACTTGTCCTATGAACTATTCGACCAATCAAAAAACATTCTTTTGTTTTCGAATTGTAAATTCAAAAACATGAAAACTTCATATGTCTCTTTTTTAATAATCGCAGGAGATTTGCAAACGACAACTTAAAAGGCAACCTCGTAGGACCAAATGTGAATGTATCTTTACTTTGTTTCCCAAATGTGATAAGGTATGTAAGGTGTATAAGCTGAAGCTCGCAGCTAATTAAGGCTTGTAGACAATGTGACGTCATCAAACACCGTAATTACGACCGAAGCGAGGCTGCCGAGGTTTTTCCGTCGTGACGTCACGCCCATTGATGGGTGTACAGCGACTATGGGGACTTGATACTTGGTAATTAATATTTGTTGATAATGCTTATGTCTTATAAAACTTATAAGCAAAGACTTACCTGAAAAGTTATGCATGTGTATTCGATTTTTTTGTAAAAAAATATATAATTTTACTGACAGACATATTATATTTCAAAGTATAAAGTTTTTTTCGATGTAGTTAGTACAAAATAAATTATTTTTAATTTAAAACATATCAATGTCAATTTATACATACCATGTTTAAATTAATTATTCTTGAAAAAACCTTTTTTTTAGCAGCTCTGCGTTATACTTATTTATGCATCGCAATTTTATTTACTATTGTGGCAAAAACATTCCATCTTCCATTTTTTTGCTCAGTGTAGGTGTGTTTAGTTAATGTTAATTTTAGATACAGCATCGTCTTCTAGCCGCACTAGTTTTTCGAATTACACAAAAATTACCGTGAGACTCAGTCATATTAATTGTGTTGAAACGGGTAACTCACAGTATGGCTGAAAATGAGGGTAGTTTCTCGCCTTCCCAGCTTTCGTTGTCGCCTCTCCATCCCGGCTTCGTAGGCGTCGAGTGCCCCGTCGCAGAGCTGAGGCCCACAGATTTCGTCGGTCAACTAACGCGAAAGTACAGTCAACCAATTTGATTTATAGGCCACTTCGTTCCTTGTCACAGTGAAAATCTATATGAAAGACGCAAAAGATCTCTTATTAACGTCACTGTGACAAGGTTCGAAGTGGCCTAGAAATCAAATTGGTTGACTATACAATCAATATGAGCGAGTATGCGATTTGTGGCTGGAAATAAAGACGCATCGACACGGATACTTCTAACATTTTATTAATACACAGAAAGTTATTTTGTAGCTATGAAAAAAAAGTCACCGCATTCATGGTAATATGGCTGCAATAAACTCAACGTCGTGCAAATTAATTCCCAAAAAGCTCCATAAACACCCTTCATTTTACGGTGGCATAAAAATATCCTTCCTATAGTAATGCCCTCTAGTCTGAAATTACCCGAAAAATCGCCGCTCCCTTGCCGAGTGGCTCGACAGAGGGAGATAAAAAAATATGCGACATGGCGGCCATAGGGTTGCCAACAGGGGTTGATGTGATGTACTAGTATTTTTGTATGAGAGCATATATTTAAAGAACGGCTACTTTTCATAGTTTTATTACGTAATTTTTTTAATCTTTTCTTTTCAGAATTACGAGTTGTATTTGTTGTTGTGTCTTTTTTCTTTTGCTAACATGTTCCATATATAAAAGTGGCATGTTTTTAGAGAAAAGCGCATGAACTCCGGAATTGCCTCAGTGGGTATTTGCCACAGGTCACACAGCAGGTTTAAGCTTTGACCTTTACTTCTTAAAACGCCAAACGCAGTATATCTGTGGAGGAAAACTGTCTGATATAGAAAAAAAGATTTCGTCATTAAAATACTTTCGATATAATATCTTTTCGATTTAAGGGAATTGGGCAATAAAACAAAATGTGTTCAAAAGGTCTGGTCTAGTGGCTAGTGACCCTGCCAATGAACCTGGTCCTGGGTTAAAATTCCAGTGAGGTCATTTCTTTGTGTGATGAGTACAGATATTTGTTTCTGAGTCATGGCTTTTTTAATACGACGGCGGTGGCAAACAAGCATACAGCCTGCCTGATGGTAAGCAGTTACCGCAGCCTATGGACGCCTGTAACTCCAGAGGTGTCACGTGCGCGTTGCCGACTATATGGCTGTCTATGAATTTAAGTATTTTTATATTATATGTATCAATTCATCCATTTGTTTCTCACTTTTCACTAGTTTTCGCAATCACTACTAGCAGGTGACAACCCTAAGATAGAACCCTTCTCTATGTATTTGAAGATTAGATAACGCGCTGTGAAAACGATATGACAGTTCTTTATTGCCAGCAACCGATATCATTCTGTCCTTATTCGATAACATATGGCTAGAAAGAGACGGACTGAAAGTTTTTGTATAAAATAAGGGTAATATGGATAGGCAGGGTGTCGAATGAATATGACACGTTGAATATGAGTTTCTGTCTACGTTATGGCGATGGGCATTCGGGACATTTTTTTCTGCAATACTTGCTATTCACTGATAGTATTTTTGGCCAATTCAAAATTAATATCTTACTACTATTCGGATTCTTATGGCAATGACGTCACGATAGGGTAACGTGCGTGTAAATGGAACGATGAAAAAAAAAATTACATGAACAAAAACTAAGATAAGCTAAAATATATGAATTGCACTAGAAAAAAAAATACGGTTGTTAACAGAATCAGTTTTTATCAATCCCAATAGAAATTGGTTAACGAAAGAACAATGTCGATAATTAAAACAAATGACAATTGATTTATAGGAAGTTTCGGAGTCATAAAATAATAAGTAACAGTTTCGTATTAACACATGTTTTTTTATCTTATATTATCTTAATAAATCCGTATTAATTACTACTGTTCCAGTTACACCCACGTTACCCTATTGTGACGTCAACCCCATAAGAATCCGGAGTCTACTTATTACCATATTTTCAATGGTTTCCATTTCACATCTTTTTTCAGCGATTTACATCATACATTTCAGCTGTATGCAGTCCACTGCTGGACATAGGCCTCCCACGAATATGACTTGTATCATCTTGGGTATAGTTGCCATAGTCGCCACGCTTGGCAGGCGGGTTGGCGACTGCAGTAGCTGCTGCCCGTCCGTAGGATTTTTCCCTTTATCGTCTCTTACGATACCCGCGGGAGGAGTTGGAGCAGTGCTATTCTAGTCAGCCGGCATCACACGGAAAAATCTGCTATTTTGTATACTTCATTTCATATAAAAGGACATATTTATGAATCTAAGAAAAATCAAATTACTTTTTATGAAATATTTTTGATTTGCTTTGATTTTTAAGTAACGGTAAGTAAGGTAAGTAACGGTGCCTAAAACCGTTTAAAAATAAACAAGATCACATATACTTGATTAATTTCGACGTGGTCCGCTGTGTACGGGTGGCCAAATTGGTTAAGGCGTCATCGTCAGCCGCGGAGCCGCTGGAGATGCGGGTTCGAATCCCGTCTCGAACACCGGAGGTCCTCGTCGTTTTTTTTTTCTTAAGTATATGTTATCTATTTCAACTTTTAGGACATATTTAAGGTGCGGCCACACCGCAGCTTAAAAAACGCTGACGGTACGGAATCGCGGAGAGTGACAGAGAAATAGCTATAAGTAAAAAACGTCACGCATGAGTCACGTGACCGCGATTTCGTACCGTCACCGTTTTTTAAGCGTTGGTTTGGTCGCACCTTTATGTTATCTTATTCGGTTAAAGCTTGAGGAGGTTAAAACCAGACAGTATAACTGAATAAATATCAACCTAACTTCCTAAATAATAGCCATGGTCATCCACAAACGACACACTAATGTGACTTATAATAAAAACATGTATTTTCCGTACACGGAACAATGGTGTTCCGGACATTTGGGAGGCGTACGCGGAGCTGGATCGAGCCAACGCGCAGATGTCCTTTCGACAATTTAATGAAATGTAAGGGGTATACTAAGCGGATGTTGCCCCTGTGATGTAAGGACTATTAGTTTAATAAAAACATGTTATTATTATCCGTCCTCTGGTGTCTATAAGACAAGCTAAGTACCTACACGGTAAAATTTTATCAGAGAATCAGTCATTTCATCTTGAATCTGGGGCAGCCCAACCGGGGAAGTACCTCCTCCTTACAGAAGATCACAGCCATAATAGCACTGCTACCTTTCAGGTCTGTGGTGTTGTGTTCCTGATGGTGAGTAAGGTTCTCAGAGCTCCAACGCCCCTTAAAGGCCGGCAACGCGCTTGTGACTCCCCTGGTTTGCAGGTGCCCATGGGCGACGGTAATTGCTTACCACCAGGCAATCCGTCTGCTCGTTAGCCGCCTATGTCATAAAAAAAAAATTCATTGTCTTATATTTGTTGTTCTAGGGGCTGCAGCTGACGACAACACAATTTTTGGGCTAACAGGATTTGATAAATATTAATTATAAACCTGTGTTCTTTATTAGTCATTAATACAAATTCCACTTACAAACTATGTGATTACAAAAAACAAAGGGTTTAAGAAGTTTGATTAAATGGAACACATATTCAGGAAAATTATTAATTAAATTTTAATGACATTTGCATGAAATACGTATATTTAGATATGTGAGATCATATGAAACACAAAAACAACCGCATACATTACAGTTAGTGATACATATTATTGTAAAGTAATACCCTATGCATACAACATTTAATTTAATGGTCTTCCCGTGTGCTTATGAGAAGGTATTACAACAGTTTTAGTTTTTATCATCGTCTTTAATTTCACATTATTGCAGTAATCTTGCAGGCCATAAATAGTAAAAAAATTCTTAGTCTTGATTTTCATTTGGTTGTAACTTGTGTAATTGCTAAATGAATGTAATCAACATACGAGTATATTATTGTCGCTGATCACAAATTTAAATAATATCGTGTATGGTATGATCCTATCTCACACTAATATGTTGTCCTTCTACTAAGACGGAAAATGATATAAAAATATATTCGCACTTAAAATATTTTTATGCTACGAAATAATTCGGTCGACGAAAATTGTCAATACTCTTCAAGTGATCAAGTTTTGCAAACTGAACTCTGAGTACATTGTCAATACTTAAGAAAAAGTGACAGAAATATTAATAAACTAATTTCATTGTTCTTAGTTTATCAAGTTTAATTTTCCTCAAGTAAATATAATTTTTAAAAATAGTAATCAGCAGGAACCTTTGCAATCAATTTCCCCGTTTTTATATCAGTGATATTTCCGAAGGCATTAGTATAGTATTCTATAGTAACTACATCTGTACTCTTTTCGGCAGCGGACACACTGCCACCAGACCCAACTATGTCTTTTACGTCATACGCCCAGAAATGATGTCCCTTATATTTTGGATTATAATTCGCCGTCACATCACCAAAAAGATTAGATCCATATTCTATTAAAACATTTACAGTCACTTTAGTAACATTCAGAATGAGTTCTGCTGCTTGAGCGGGCTTTAAAGTGAACTTTTCTTTCACTTGAATCTTCATTGTATCTTTTACAAAAGTATTTACGCCTAAATGTGATACTAATTTTAAAAACTTATGTAGATGCGTGCCTATAACTAAATCTATATTGTAATCAGCGTCGACTGACATAAGTTTACCAGTGTAATTGTTTTTGACATAGTTTTCTACGTAAGCTTTTACATCTGCATCGCAAACTATATCTGAATTGTTCAATTTGTTGTTATATGATTGTTTATGTAGTATCACTGTTTTGGTTGTGACATTAGTTACTTTTACAGCTTTAATTTCTGTTCTTCTTGTGACTTCGGTCCAGTTGTAGGTTTTGTACAAGTCTCCCCATGGTGTTGGGCTTTTCACAAACACGTCTAATGGAGTGCCACCGACTTGTGCGTTAACAGCTGCTTTTAGATTCGAAGGTGTGATGTTGAAGCTTTCTATTTCGATTCCAGAGATGATATTGCTATCTGTCCCATTAAATACGGCTGAAGTCTTATCCTTGTCTGTTGAAGTTTCAATGTTGATGCTGATTCTAGCATAACTTAGTGCTGGCAGGAGCAACAGGATAATTTTGGCTCGCATTTTTGGTCGCTGAAATGGTTAAAAATACTACAATTAATTACATATTATTTCCTCATAACGGGTTGACCACTAATGTATGTACCTACTTATATACTAGATCGATTATTAGTTTTGGATTTTTTCCGGTTACACTATCTTTTATCAAGATATACCTATTTAACACTATAGCGACCTGCCCTGGCTTCGCACGGGTGCAATGCTGATATTAGTATTTCTCCACTATTTAATGGATGTTATTATACCTATAAACCTTCCTCTTCAATTACTCTATCTATTAAAAAAACCGCAAAAAAATCCGTTGCGTAGTTACAAAGATTTAAGCATACATGGGGATATAGGGACAGAGAAAGCGACTTTGTTTTATACTATGTAGTGATGTTACTCTAAACGCACATTAGCGTAATATGTTTTCCGTAACAACGTTTATCTACGTACATGTCATAAGTGCTCTAAAATGCGTCCAGAAACCGTAGGCAATGACCAGCATTACCAACCATCAGAAAGATTTCAGTAGGTAATGTTAACATTACCTACTGAAATCAGTAGGTTATGAATTTAAATTTGGAACAGCTGTCAAATTCAAGTGGGGTGTCTAATCTAGTATCTATAGATACTCGTATTAAAACAGCCATTGATACGAAACGCCAATTCGTTATGTTTTTTTGATATAAATCGAACGACATTTGAACTCGAGTGACAGTAGAATAGGGAGTTCATTCGCTTATGGTTTAAAAAAAAATTTGACTGAGATACAAAATACGCAACGCCGCCGTTCCAAGTTGCCATTTGTTTTGTTCGTTGACTTTTTAATGTTTACAAGTAACCCTAGTAATAAGTCATTTCCCTACGGTTTCTGAACCCATCTTAAAACACTTAATGATATGTGTGTAGATAAAGTAGTGTATGTAACTATACATAATTAGGCATTACAACAATCGTGTGATATTATTATGAAACTCGCCTTCGGCTGCCCTTCATTATGCACAGATACATAAACTACTATTGTTTAACGCTAACCAGTATTAAAATATTTTCTTTTAATGCTGATTAAGGATAAAGTAAGATTTTAAAAAAGCTAAATAAATAATAATTCTTACCTGTCAACTGTAGCTGACTGCTACGACGAAGGAATAGTAAACAGTGCGTAGTTGCGCGACGATTTTATACTGCTGCATTAAGGATAAAAACCATGTTTATATTTATTTAATTAATGACGTATTTGTTACTATGGAATATATTTTTGCGTCACAGGAAACCTATGACTACTGTTCGTTTTGAAAATTGGAATAAATTCATAATTTAATTCATTAATCATATATGAATTTGAAAAACAGAAGGCAAATATGCTTTTCTATTAAAATATTATGAGTTTACGGTGCTAACAATAAAAACTTAGTGCCTTTGTCAAGTTCATCATCTTCCTCGCGTTGTCCTGGCATTTTGCCACGGCTCATGGGAGCCTGGGGTCCGCTTGGCAACTGATTACAGGATTTGGCGTAGGCACTAGTTTTACGAAAGCGCCTTAACCATCTGTCCTTCGAAGCTAGCGGGTAAACTAGGCCTTATCGGGATTAGTCCGGTTTCGTCACGATGTTTTCCTTCACCGAAAAGTGGCTGGTAAATATGAAGTGATTTTTCATACATAAGTTTCGATAAACTCATTGGTACGAACCGGGGTTCGAACCTGCGACCTCTGGATTGTAAGTCGCACATTTTTACCGCCAGGGCACCAGCGCTTGGTCAAGTGACACACATAAAATGGTGGTATTTTTTTAGCTTCCGTAGTTTAGACCCAGAACTCATTTTAGTCTGAATTCAATTTTATCACCTATCACGTCATGCGTCACTTTCGACACTTACGTGTTCGACCGACTAGTCTGGCCTAGTGGGTAGTGACCCTGTCTATGAAGCCGATGGCCCTGGATTCGAATCCCAGTCAGGGCATTTATTTGTGTGATGAGCACAGATATTTGTTCCTGAGTTATATGTGTTTTCTCTGTATTTATATGTATCTATTACATATATCGTCGTCTAGTACCTACAACAGAGCTTACCGTACGACTAGGTACTACGATATGTGTACTTTGTCCCGAAATATTTCTTTATTATTATTATTAGAAAGTGACAGCTATGATGACAGATGACAATCCAACCACTGCTCATCAATGGGTCTGGCCGCGGCACGCGAGGCTTATAGTTATAAGCCCGGGTAAATCCGGTCACATTTAACCGGTAATTCAACGATAGTTCTTTATACGTCTGCCGTCATCCAAATGAGGGCCGCATTTTTGGCGTACCGGGTGCGGGGCTATCATTTTCATGATGATATTGGTATGGAATCTTTTGTCATTCTTATTTGTGCTTTTAATTATGAGAACTGCCACAACGTCAAAGTACTATTAACTATTTTTATTCTTTCTTATTCATCTAATGCTAGCAGGATATGCATATGTATAGTCAGACTAAATGCAATCTGCGTATGGGAATTAATACATGACACAAATAAGGAAACTGACATAATTAAGTATACGATTATACTTACCTAATTAAAATTACCAAGGAAGCTGTAAGAATAGTGACGTATTAAATCATCTGTATGACTAAAAAATTAAATATGTATAAATACTTTACATATAGTCAAATATAATTATTCGATCAAGACATTTCAGCTGGTGTACTTGTATATTATAATAATCACCAATACCAATAGTTGGTAAGTACATTTTATTATTTATATTCTTTTAATATGTTATAATTTTTTTACTGAATTTGAACATCAAATATCCACTTTAAAAAATATTGATAGTCTGTTTCTTCTAGATATATATTTTTTGGCTCATTCTACTCAGAATCAAGAGATTGGATATTATCCTTCTGTCAAAAATTGTTATTACTGAAATTTTGTTCTGAACAAACGTGCGAAATATTTGAATATTAGGGCAGAATTCCTTACTTCCTAATATGTCCTAAATGTACTGACTATAAAGGGAACAGGGTTATAAATTTGTGTTCATCCACAGCTCGTCATGGCCGCCAAAGTCGTCCTGTTTCTACTTCCAGCGCTGGTCTGCGCCAATATAAACGTCAAAATCGACGTGTCCAAAGATCAACGGTACGCAAAAGCCGATGCTTTCGGAGAAAGAATTGACATCATCAGTGACAGGGAACGAGGTGCCTTCCGCATCAATGACGGAGATTTAAAAGATGCCGTTGACAAATACGCCAAAAGGCGCCCCGATGATTCCTACTTACACAGTCCAACGCCTTGGGATGATCTGTACAGGAAATACAACTGGGATCAAGTGAGGACCAAGCTTCGTCCCATCAGCACTCGCGTGCTCGGCGTCAAAACACACCCCGTCATCCTCTCAACTAAATACTTCGAGAATAAAAGCTCCTACCCCAACACATACAACGGCGCGATGACCCAGCAGATAAGTAAAACCGTTTCTACTACCACAAGCAAAGGAGGTGATATAACAGTAGGGCAAGAAGTCAGTTACACAGTCAACTTCGTCGCGGGCACCGCCGGGGGTTCTACCAGCTTTACCTTCAACAATAACTGGGGAGAATCCACTACCAAGACTCAGTCGACACATCTCACGTCTGGTTCCTCGATAACTTTGGAGCTTAAGCCTGGTCAAGCGTCTAAAGCGGTGTTGACCGCTAGTCAGGGTACTATGGAAGTCGAGGTTGAGTATGAAGCGACGTTGAGCGGAGTTGTGGCATGCAACTATGGCAGTCCACACAACGGACACCATTTCTGGTCCTACGATATCAATGCTGTGCTGAGTGCCGCCGGCCGGCCGACCAGCATCAAGTCAAAGGAGGTGATATCGATTGGCTTCTATGCTGACGAGTCCGTGTCTGCTTACGATGCTACTGGAAAGCGAATTGCTTAAGGAACTTTATTTTTTTTTATGAAATAGTTTTAGTATAATTATGTTGTCACTGATATCCTTTTATTATTTATTTGTTGTTATTTATATCATTAAATAAAGAAGTGTATAAGTTAACTGTATATTTTGTATTATTTTGTAGTATAAGATTTATTTTGTGCTGCTTTGATTCGATGAAATATTATAGTTAGATTATTAATTAACAATTTAATTTATACTTTATTTATATCCTAGGTGGACAAAATCTTGAATAGAAAAGGTGTTCGAAGTCGCTGGTTTGACCGTCTTTTACACTAGTTTAGATGCCATGGCCACTATTTTTGTATGTGTAACATAGGTCACATACAAAAATAGTGACTATGGCATCTATAGGTAACGAAATATATTTCGTATTTCAATTTATTGTTATTTCTAAAGGCTGAATTAATGCATAAATCTGAACACATTATAAGAAGCGAAATAAAATCTTCGATACATCATCGTCGTATTTCGATATTCATCATTCGATATTCAAAGTAAACTTGGTAAGACGCGATCCATCATTTCTTTCCACAATACACAGCTTCAGCATTAAACGGGAAAATATTCTTTCCTGTGAAATAATACTTATATACAGGGAGATTTCTGGGTCGTGATCATGATCAAGTGTTTCTATCTCTGTAACTGGTCAATAAATATTATGATATTGTCAAACTACATTGATTATTCATGAAATAAAACAACTAAAACGGATTAAATTGCGTATACTAATTTAAACTTCATCCCTACGTTTCGAACCCTTTAGTAGCGTTCGTGGTCATCTGGTGGAGTCGATTTAATCCGTTTTAGTTGTTTTATTTCATGAGTAATTATCGCGGCAACCGAAGACAATATTATACATTCATTATTTTTTATAATTGAAAATAAAACCAATCATTGTCACCCCTATGTTTTTTTACATACGCAGTTAAGGGACGCGACAAGACGTATTGAATAGGGAGACCAAATTGTATACAAAAAAAAAATTGTACTTACCATCTGAATAATATTGGTGACAAAAAAGGACTCCGCAGCAAACAAAGGCAAAAGTGCTTTCAGTCAAATCTCATGAATTTTTTAAAGTATTTTGCCGAGAGAGTTGTGCCCTTATAAAAATATTAAACAGCCTCGAATCTAACTATATCATACTAAAATTTTCCTGAGATTTGACTGACCCACTTTTTCCCTATGTATGTTTGCTGTGGGGTCCTTTATAATTAACACAGTTAGCTTGACTTATTCCATGAAGGTACTGCCAGATTACACAAATGACGTAGTTCAGTTCAGCTAAGAAACAATGTCAAAGTCATGTCTATTTCATGTAGTCAAATACGCTTATATTCCTATACTTTATCATGTATTTTTTAAACTGTTTTGATATGTTTCGTGGGTCTGCGCATTATCTGTATTTTAACATTTGTATAACTGTTTTTTCGGGTACTATAGTATATATAGGTCTCGATTTTCAAGCACTAAGATTGCCGAAACGTCATCGCCGGAACAAATAACAAAAAAAAAATTACATCTTTTATTAAAATGATGGTGCAATAAAAGCGATAGTGGCACTTTTGCAGCATAAGAAGGTAAAGTTAAGATATGTATATATATTTATGCCTACTTAAAAAATTACGGTATTTTAAGACCGAAGTCGCAGATGTTGTATTGTATGTAGTTTCCAACCATAAAAAATCCTTGATCTGATATCTCTTCTTGGTACTCATTTGGGATATTGGTGAAGAAGCGTGCGTACATTGAAACGACTTCAGGATCTGTAAATAATGTGACATCAAAATAATTTAAACATTTCAGTTCATAAAAGGGCTCACTTCTTTTGTAAGTTTAAATATATCCAATGCCGAGAGTTCTTTTGTTTATTGCTTCCAGGAATAGTGAGAAGAATCTATTCTGCAGGTATAAAGTATCTTAAGCTAATAAAGTATGTACCCAACAGTGGTGGCGCGTCAATTTATATCCTAGACAATCCGGGAAACCTGAATTATTATGACACTCTTTTTCTTCTTGGAAAACTGCTCTAGTATCTGAAAGTTAGTCAAGCCGGCAGGAATCGAGTTGTAAGGACGCGTCGCCACTGGTACCCAAAGTAACCGGGTAATGTCCGTGAAAAGAAACTAACGCATTTTTTTTAATATAAGACTATAAACTGAAGATATTTTTCGATAGCGAAATCGAAAGAAAAATAGAAAATTTTTGACTCGCAGCGGGACTCGAACCCACAACCACTGGATCACTAGCCCAGTGCACTACCAATTGTGCTATACGAGTACCGCTTAGAGTTGTCAATCTTTTTCTATTTATCCCTCGTCGTATACGTCCTCATGGGTGTCGAGTCTTTTTTCTTTCGATTTAAATATCGAACATATTCGCTAGCAGACATTTCTGCATAATTAAAAAAAATAATGAAGATATTTTTACCTGAACTTAAGCCGATTCGCGGTCCCAAAACAAAAGTGAAGAGGTTGTCGTCTCCGTACGTATATATCTCAGATCTGTCAAATCTAAGATCCTTAAGGTTTGGTATTATTACAGTTACTGTTAAAACACCTGAAATTTTATAAAACTTTAAGAAATGCGGGTTTCTTATTTACTAATTAGTTTTAGATTCTGTCTAAGATAAGATTATCTTAGACAGAATTAATATTATGTCTTCTGATAAGATTCCACGGGAATGAATTACGGTGATATTAAGATCTTTGTCTATCTCTAAGCCGAGTTTCATGTACTTTAAATTATAATTTAGAGTAAAAACATCAAACATCATTACAAACTTTCACATCTATATTATTAAGTAGGAAGGCAAGGAAGATGAATTACAATTGTTACTTTTAAATCGATGGTTTTCCACAAAATAGTAAAATATGAATTAAAAAAAAAATATAAATAGTTGGTGAGGAAAAACGATATGATAATAACACTAGCGTAAGACAAAGACAAAATGATTGACTCTGCTTTGCTTCAAGTTAGAAACTCACTGGTAAAAGTATAATCTGGGTAAACAGGAGAGTTATAAGTATACCTAGATATTTTTCTAGTACGAACGGTTTCTTGTAAGTGATTGACAAAATAAAAACATCGACAGTGCTGTTATCGAAAGGTACCTACGACTTCAACGTCATACAGGTAATACAAAGACTAATATGAGGTAATAGGGTTAAAAGTAAATAAAAATAACAAAACTATCTATTTATTTATATGTTACATACTTCAAAAAACTATTTCAAACTTTTTAATTGCAAATAATAAAATAAGTTGGATCAAAAATGTACAGATTACGTTCAATTTGTTCAAGAACGATGGCACGCGGCGTCTGGGTAGGCAGACTGTGTGCACAGAATTGTCATTAAAGTAGTATGTACTTATCTATAATAGGATTGTCGATATTTTGATAGTGGCAAGCACAAAGCAAATGTCGTTCCTGGTAGAAAAATATCTGTAGGAACTAGCGGAAGAAAAAACAGTACGATTCTCTACATCTTTGCTGATCATGAAGGCAATGAGTATCGCGATTATATTACCATATTGTATATTTCCAGCATCTCTTGTTACGATAGGCTCTCTTCCACGAAGATAATACTTGAAGTAGATACTGCTGAACGTTTTTGAAACGGTTTCAAATGTGATGGAAATCACCAGGTTGTCTGTCAGTTTATTGATGCTGAAATAAAATATTGACTTTAATGCTGATCACAATTTACTTTTTAGGGCTTATGTTTCTTGCGTGCGTTAGCCAAATCTTGTCTCCATCATCATATACCGGGTGTACAATCCAAATGAGTCAATATGGTGAAGTCGGAAACTATGAGAAATAGCGAGATCTGTTCTTAGGAACCATGGCTTCGATTTCAGATTTCATAATAATGGCGATCAAACTTTTTTTAAATATCTCATAAATAACCGGGAATTTGGATTGTACACCCGGTATAATCTTCTTCGCGTTGTTCTGACATTTTGCTACTGCTCATGGGAGCCTGGTCCCCTTGACAACTACTCCCAGGACTTGGCGTAAGCGCTAGTTTTTACGAAAGCGACTGCCTTCTGACCTTCAAACCGAGTGGGTAAACTAGACCTTATCGGAATTAGTCCGGTCTCCGCACGATGTTTTCCTTCCCATCGTCATTTTAACAGTTAAAATGTGTTTAAAATAATACTAATAACAATAATTAATATTAATTAATATTATATAATTAATATTAATACTATTAAGGATAATCAGTTTGTTGAAAATCATGTATGTCGTAAAAATTTAGAGATGCTTTGCAAAACTGCGACCGTTTTACATTTACTGTCATCTATCTATCTACAATTCTACATCTGTTATATATATTTTAGGATAAGTGGTCTAGTTCCAATAACACAAGCCTTATTTCGGTTATTATATTATAGATCCATGTGTAAAAGATTGCCTGAACACATTTACTTAATTCACGGGACTTGACGTTATCTATTTTGTTAAATTTGTTTCCTGCCATCCAACTTTTAAGAGGGGTTGGTATAATTAGTCATCTTTTATGTTACTTATAATAAATTATTATTTATAATAAATATTTCCGGACAATCTTACACAAATCGACCTTGTCCTACGGTAAGCTCAGTAAGGCTTGTGTTGTAGGTACTAGACGACGAATTATATAATAGATAGATACTTATAAATACTTAAATATATAGAAAACACCCATGACTCAGGAACAAATCTCATCACACAAATAAATGCCCTGACTGGGATTCGAACCCAGGACCATCGGCTTCATAGGCAGGGTTACTACCCACTAGGCCAGACCGGTCGTCAAACCGGTCGGTACTTATGAGTAACATCATTCTTTTGAAACACACTTTAGATGTTAGAAGCTTAATTTTAATCGCTTACTAAAACTCAGAAACTCTGGCGTTGTTTAATCCGCTGTATAGTGCAGGTACTGGCGATGCAGACATGTTGTTACTGGAGAAATAGACGTTCCCTTCATCTCTGAACAATGGGTCCGGCAAAGACTTCCCGGAGACCTTACATCTCGAGTGGTCCGCGAAGAACTTGCGTATGCAGAATGTGTCGTACGCTTGGCATGGACGTTGTATGTCGCCGTGTGTATCTAATAAATATGTAAGGAGACTTATTACTTATAACCCTAATATTTATGTACTCTAACAAACGTAATAACATACGTAACTTTCCATAATGTAATCATACGTACGTATAATGATAACTCCATGACAGACAATTCAGATTACGGCTTATATGCCGTGTGATGCCGGCTGACTAGAATAGCACCACCCCATCTCCTCCCGCGGGCGTCTTAAGAGGCGACAAAGGGAAAAATCCTACGGACGGGCAGCAAAAGTCGAAACCCAATCTACAGCTACTGCGGTCGCTAACCGCCTGCCAAGCGTGGCGACTATGGCAATTACCCCTAAGATAATACATGTCATATTTGTGGGAGGCCTATGTCCAGCAGTGGACTGCATACGGCTGAAATATATGTGTAATAACTTGTGTCATGTACATCAGTAACAATTACTAAGAACACAATTTATTTCTTTATTATATTAATAAACTTACCGGGATTTCCTTCATCGAATCCAAAATTGAAATTATAGCTTTGTGATTCTCTTAGATTAGAATCAAAAGAGATTTTATCAATCGGATTCATCTTTTCAGACGCTAAATTTATGAAGCTACGAATCTTTCGATCTTGCATTTCACCACCAATATTCTTGTAACTATTTTCTCCGGCAATTTCATAGTTTTCACTTTGGCAAATTTCCCAAAAGCTACTTACAATAAATAACGTTACACAAACAAAGTTCTTCATGATGAACTTCACTGCAATCAGTTCATTAGCCATATACTTCTTAGTTTTAATGCATAAGAACATTTAAGAGATGTGCCGAAGAATTTTGTCCGACTAGCTGACTAGTTGGTGCTCAGATGGCCGAATAGTCGGCAATGCCAGCAACGCCGACTATTGGCTGCAGCTAAATTCATGTGTAGTCGGGAACAATCGGGTCGTCTAATTCGCAGTCGCACAATCGCAGTTTAAAAAAATTGTGCATCTTTCACTTTGATTCTAATCAAGGCGTAATTACATGTACGAGAGACTGTGTAGCTGTGGTAAGTCTATGTAAATGAAACCGAAAGAAACATGTCCACGAGGCTGTAGGAGCATATATCGAAAGCTTTCTCGTAGTCCACAAAAGCCAAAGGCACGCCACCCCAGCCGACACTCTCGATCTTCCACGTTGTTCGCGAGGGACTTATGGACGATGAACTCGACACACAGTTGCCGGACTTTAGGGTTTATTTATATTTATTTATTAACCAGCTTACATTACATTACAACAGATACACCAAAACATGCAAGTTATAGGTTATAGTACAAACTAGACTTAGACTTACGAAACGAAAGGATATAATCATTCTACGATACTATAGTCGTTGGTGTCACCTACTGAGGATGGGGGAAGATCGGAAGGTCAAGCAGGCGTACCTCGGTCCGGCGTCCTAGATATTTCTGGAGTGACATGGTCGACGCGGACCTGCGTGAGCTCCGAGTTACCAATTGGCAAGAGTTAGCGCAGGACCGAGAAAAGTGGTGTACTCTTGTGTCGGAGGCCAAGACTCATTTTGGGTTGCTAAGCCAACGGAGTGAGTGAGTGTATAGTCGTTGGTTGCCATCTTTTGCAGGCGCCTATTCGGCGTCCAGTCGGCACATCACTATAAATTATAATTTTAAACAGCGACCTTATTTCTTGAATTTGTAATTAGTAGGAATCTAGAATAACAATTACATAACGAATGAACGCCAAGTTCAGATAAAAATTGACCCAGTTTTGTTGCGCAAAACAATTTTTTTTACATTATCACAGGGGAAGTACGTTGCAACGATCTCTACATCATTCGGTAAAGTCTGACCCTACCCAACGTGGTCTAATATCTGATTAGGGGCCAATCTATGCTGCATCTTCTGGACTGTGGTCGCTATTAAAAAATAATATTTTTTCCCCAGTCAAGGGTTCCCAGAGCAATGCGCCTACTGTCGCTTACTTACTCCTTGCATCTCTTTGAGTTATGTTGAAGACCCTGGTTCTCTACCTAATCTCATTATATGGAATTTTATTCTTCAGTGTAAATACAAGCATAGCTTTTTTCCTGTTTGCTCCTTGGACCTCGAGTTATTTTGAGCGTTCATATTAAATCCATTTTTTACAACCTCGTGTCAGTTCAATTTGTATTTACCAATTTTTTTTTTATGTTTATATAAATTTATGCTATGGCAGTGAGAGCTACCATTTTGGTCCGTAGGTTTGCTAAGTGCTCGCGCGAAGTCAAAATTACATATTTTAAAGCTTATTTCCAGACACTTCCAGCCTATGGATCAACTACACTTAACCAATCAATATTCTTGTACCTTTTTTCTCCGGCACATTCATAGTTTTCATTAAAAATATAGCCAACTCGCCACTTGGGTTTCCACATGACGCAGAACGCAGCTCTAGCGACCCATCTTAAATCTTGTTACTATTGTTGTTGACATTTTTGTTTTTATAAAATTAAATTGAACGGACATTTGTTACATATATTGTAAAAGACAGACTAGCACGTGGAATTAAATAAAATTGTTCTACTAACAATAATCGACAGTGGAAATTTCAAATGTCGTAAGTCGCATATAAAAGTATGTCCCTTACGACATTTGAAATTTCCACCGTCGACAGTGGAAATGTAAAATGTCGTAAGTCGCATATAAAAGTATGTCCCTTACGACATTTGAAATTTCCACCGTCGATATGATTATGTTCTCTCGGGTATCGATTTAAACACCTCGATGACCAACCTCAAACAATCTGTGTTCATACTCTTAGACTTGGCTTGTACTTGAATTGCTTAACTCAATAGTTAATTGTGCTAAACCAATAAATCAAGATAATTAGATCGTGCCGTATGAAACGCATTAACGATGAACTGAAATTAGTTGTCTGAAGGTGAAGATACCGATTAAATGTGTAAAGTGCTGATTGCACGGCTTAGCACGAAATGCTAAAATTGACTATTAATCCAGTAAGCAGGTATCCAGGCAGTATGTATGTAATCCAGTAAGCAGGTAATTTTGCCGTGCAAAAGGTGGGGGTTAAAATGTTTTCATTGATATTTAGCTTAAGTATACTTAGGCTAGTTATGAAAAATTTAAGTTTTCGACCTTGAGGGGTTGGAGCGTTAGCCACCATCTTGAATTACAGGGGCCCTAATTTGATATTTTTTTAATAAAACCTCACCTGTTGATTTAATGACAAAAGTGTCTATGGGAGGTATAAAGATAATAAAATTTCGAATAAAAAATGTTAAGTACATGTTTATTATGTAGGTCTTATAGATACAAAAGAAGAAAATTTAATATATACAAAAAATCGTCAATATTGTTATTCACTACTTTACTTTTATTTTTTGCAGTTGCAGGATATTATATATATAAAAGTGCCTCTGGTGACGCTTAAACAAATAAATAAAGCATAAATAAATCTAAAATGATTCGTGAAAAAGTTATTAAATCCCTAATATTCGATAAGTTAACTAATGAATAACAATATTGACGATTATTTGTAAATATTAAATTTTCTCCCTCGTGTAACGTAGTATCTATAAGACCTACATAATAAACATGTATACATTTTTTATTCGAAATTTTATTATATTTATAACCCCCATAGACACTTTTGTCATAAAATCAACAGTTGAGGTTTTATTAAAAAAATATCAAATTTGGGCCCCTTTAATTTAAGATGGCGGCCAACGCTCCAACCCCTCAAGGTCGAAATCTTGCATTTTTCATAACTAGCCTATACTTAAGCAATATAAATGAAAACATTTTAACCCCCACCTTTTGTACGGCAAAGCCCCTGTTTTGCCCCCAATGATTGGATTATATGTATACACCGTGGGCTGTTGAAATCCAACCGATTTTAGCCATAGCTCCCTAAGCTTACAAACATAATAGAAAAAGTGATACAACATGTAATCTAGAACGCTCATTTTTATAGATAATCGCAATTTTAAGAATTTCATCATCATCATCATCATGTCAGCCGAAAGATGTCCACTGCTGGACATAGGCCTCCCCCAGAACGACCCAAGAAGACCGATCCTGCGCCTTCCACATCCAGCGGTATCCCGCGACTCTGCCTGAGGCCTACCTACGCTGCGTCTTCCAGTTCGTGGTCGCCACTCCAGAACCTTTCCGCCCCACCGGTCATCGGTTCTGTGCCCGACCCACTGCCACTTAAGTTTGGCGATCCGGAGGGCTATATCGGTAACTTTGGTTCTACCGCGGATGAAATCATTCCTGATGCGATCACGCAGATACACTCCCAACATAGCAACTCTTTGAGTGACTTTGAGCCTTCTTATGAGGCCCATAGTAAGCGACCACGTTTCAGCACCATACATAAGTCATCACTTAAGAATTTGACAAGTTGAAAAATAAATTGAACTAATGTTGTATTACATTATACCGGCCCGGCAACGACACAGCTGCACCACAGCACCGCCTCAAATTTCGGCTACCGGTAACCACTCGCGTTGTGCCAGTACCCTTACCATGAGTTGTAACTTTGAGGTTTTCACAACCTCAATGTCACAACTCTTTGTAAGGGTACAGCTGGCTGGCAGCGAGTCATCCGCAAGGTGTGTAGCTTAATTGCTATCACCGCGAACACATAGTCAGGTGGCGCTAAGTACGCACGTGGTCTCCTGCCCTGTAGCGCGCGGCCTCCGCGACGAGTCGTACGGTAGCTGTAAGCGCGCTGCCTGCCGCCGGCTTTTTATATTGACATTACGAAATATATTATACGACACAGGTTTTAATGCTCTAATTTGTATGACAAGTAATTTACTGGGTTGGAGCCGTGCCGGCTCAGTGCCGCTAATGCAATGTAATACAAACATAATGTTTTCCAAAATTTATATCAAAACGCGTTTCACCATTATTTGGTCAAAAGCAGTCCCAGAGCAACGCCCGCCTCGTGGCTTTCTGTAAAGTCCAGTTACCTTTTTACATAAGGCCTACTACCGTACACTTGCATGCTCTATTTATAACTAAGAGCAAACTTGTTATGTTATTCGTTTTTTCGTTAGATTTGCTACAATGACTTTGACAATTTACAACTACAAACTATATATCTACAACTCAACGATTCCGGTTCGCGACTGCTCTTTGTTGTCATAAACTAGTAAACATCCATGACACATATTGAAGTGTGATAAAGTGACATATTTGCTTCTGTTTCTCAATGCGGTAGCCTAATATGGTCGGGATTTTATCATTTGTCACGCTCAAACAAGTATGTGTGCGAAAGTGATGAATAGCGCAATAAATGGCAACCATGCTATCCGTTGAGCCATTGGATTTTCTAATGCACACAATAAATTAAAGATTTGTTCACAATTAAGTGCTTAATTGATTAAATAAGAAATGCGTAATTGTGGATTGCATAGTCATATAAGTTACTAACAATATTAACTCTCAAAATGCTTCTCTGGTCAGAGGTGTAGTTTTTATTTTTGTATTTTACTTTTGTATAATCGACGTGTAAAAGGGAGTGCCCTTACTTGGAGTGTACTTACTGAATAAACGTTTTAGTTTGAGTTTGACTTTTAATAATTCGTGATTAAAGTCGGCCCGGTTATAATATAACCGCCTACAGTGTATAAAACGTTACAGCCATTGCAGTAATAGCCGAGTATCTATAGATTCTATAGGTGTAATTATATTCGCACAATCAAAAAAAAATTTGAAGGAAAATGTAGGTTAGGTTAAGAGAAATAAAAAGTATGAAAATAGTAATCCGAGAGTTGTATGACGTTAGAAATTCACTTCTTCTTTGTGCTCATATGACACTGCCATTACTCCTTTTTATACTTTATGGTAAAATGTAAAACAAAAGTTAAGTTTATGTTCATCTAAAAATAAAGTGGTTTAGGTTTAGGCTTCATAGCCTACATCTGTAACAGTGCAGTGTTGTGTATGAGCGTGAAATTGCCTACAGATTATCAGAGGCGCTACCGACAAAAACGATATTCGTAAATTTCGGGCATCTTTTTCTTTTACCCCAATTAAAACGTCATGAATAAAAAAAATACGAATATCGTTTTTGCAGTAGCGCCACTGCAGGCAAAATCTGCAGGGTTGACTGCTGATAATTTGTGATTTCACCATATCGGTTCCACCGCCCGACGTCCAGGCGAGGGGACCGGTGTCATCCTTACGTTGTGAATATTCCATTCATCCGCTTCTACCTTCCTAATGTAGACTGCTAAGGAATGGAATTCGTTCCCTTCGTCTGTATTCCCGGCTATATTATATATATTTTAGGTGTTTTCAAGACAAGAGTGAATAGGCTGTTACTGAACCGGCGTGCTACACCTTTGACCTAATCGACTCTTCGCGACATAGGTAAAATCTCTGACGTTACAGGTATCCATTGGTTATACTGACTTGACGCTTACCATCGAGTGGGATGTGTGCTTGTTTACACCGACACGTTACTTTAATAAAATACCGATAATTTTTCATTATATCATCAATAAATAGGTAGTAGTGTTTGCGATAATTGTCGTATTCCTAGTGACCACAGACTAATAAGAGATATTATGTTCTTGACATTTTGATTTACATCGTTATGATTCACATTTTGATTTACATCGTTATAAAGATATACCAAAAGTTGTTATCATATTTTTGAATTAAGTTGGTCGATTTTTTTTTGTAGGGGATTAGGAAATTCGGTCATACTGCATTAATTTCTTACACAGGTCACGCTATGAGAGATGCATGGTATAAAACATATGACAGCTGTCAGTTTTTGATGCTTGCAATCGGGTTGACAGCAATTGAATGATTTCATTTCATGACTTAGGCTCTATGGCCATTTGGCATATTAGAGCGATCGGACTATATGGTGGGAATACAGGGTGATTCAGGAGACGTGAGCAGGACTAACCCCACGTATTCAGATAATAATAACCTACTGTTTGTAACAGTGTTAGTGAAAATAATAATCATTTTTATTTTAATTGTTAAAAAATTAAGTTTTCAATTAATTGCAAAGTCGATGGTCACCCTACAATATTAATGCTCCCGCCAAATTAGATGTCATCAACTCATCAGTCTAGTTACCTACTTTTGACAATTTATTTTCTTCATAATCAAAGATCTGTCATTACAATAAAGAGGATTTATATTCAGTAAATAGTTGTTGTGGGGTGACCATAATTTCTGAGCAAGACATTGTTTCTTAACAAAAAGTGCAAAAAAAAGAAAAAGGTGCATGTGTTTTACTTAAGTGCGTTACTAAACGATACAGTATCATTAACTGTGTCTGTGGGCTCAGTCCTGGTCACGTCTATCGAATCACCCTATATAGCCTGGGGTAAATCGAGGACCCTTCCGAACCAGACTTGATTTGTAATTTCTATACATGTAGTCCAATACGTTTATATTCCTATTTTAATATTTTTCTGTTAAATATTTATTTTAATTAACTACCTTGTTTTATTTTTCTTGTGGGCCTGCGGATAACAATATATACATATTTATACAAATATATACATTTTGATGTACAGCTCTTTTTCGGGGAGTATAGTGCATATAGGTCTCGTTTTCCAAGCACTAAGACTGACGTCAGTGCCGGAACATCATGGATAAAAAATTACAAACATTTTTTTTTATTTATTAAAATGATGGTGCAAGCAAAGCTAAAGTGGGATGTATACATTTTTCCAGCAGAGGTAAGATTAAGATGTGTACATGATATTTATGATCTAAGACCGAAGTCGCAGATGTTGTATTGTATAAAGTTTGCAACCATAAAATGTCCTTGACTTGTTAACTCTTCCTGGTACCCATCAGGGATGTTCGAGTAGAAATTTGCGTGCATTGCAACGACTTCAGGATCTGTAAATAATGTGACATGAAAATATTATAAACATTTCAGTTCATGAAAGGGCTCACTTTTCGTGAATCGTGAAAAGAGTCTATTCTTGAGGCACAAAGTACCCAAAGCCATAAAGTATCCTGAGCCGTAAAGTACC
Organism: Grapholita molesta; assembly: GCA_022674325.2. Taxonomy (NCBI): domain Eukaryota; kingdom Metazoa; phylum Arthropoda; class Insecta; order Lepidoptera; family Tortricidae; genus Grapholita; species Grapholita molesta. The sequence goes on along the minus strand of CP053133.2, from coordinate 5,179,312 downwards.
CTGAGCCATTAAGTAGGTAGGTACTCTTAGTCATAAAGTACTCTAAGACATAAAGTTCTCTGCGTCATAAAGTACTCTAAGTCATCAATACTCTAAGCCATCAAGTACTCTGCGTCATAAAGTACTCTATGCCATAAAGTACCGTAAGCCATCAAGTACTCTGCGTCATAAAGTACTCAAAGCCATCTGCGTCATAACCTAAGCCATAAAATACCCGGGTAACGTCTCAGTACCCTTACCATGAGTTGTGACATTGAAGTTTTCGATAACGAGTATCGAGTTTACTATCTGTGCATCTCGTTCGCACTAAATTAGTACAAGCGAGATGCACAGATAGTAAACTCGATACTCGTTATCGAAAACGTCAATTTCACAACTCAAGGTAAGGGTACTGAATTGCGACCAGAAACTACCGTAGAGCGTACTGCAATCGTCTTCCCGTCTGCCAAGTGTCGAGATTATGGCATGGCTCTCCTCTTATATTCCGTCTCGGTAAGCACCTTCTTACATTTTACCCATTTCACTTAAGTATCTCCTGAATATTCAGATATTGAATTGTCAGCATCTCATCCACAAAATAAAGTAAGTTTATGAATACAGGATGATGAGTTTATTAACTGCGGGATGCCGCTGGATGTGGAAGGCGCAGGATCGGTCTTCTTGGGTCGTTCTGGGGGAGGCCTGTGTCCAGCAGTGGACGTCTTTCAGCTGACATGATGAGGGTGATGATGATTATTAATTCAGGCCTCGAACTTCCACGGATACCACGGATTGTAGGTGACGTGGATTGTGCTTCGACTGTGCACTGTGTGTGTCGGTTTCCTGTATACAGTACCTATGCGCCAGGGCTCCATCCATACGACCGATCAGTTTCCGGTCCAGAATAGGTAGACTCGAAATAATGGAGGCAATTTAAGTTACTATACTCGGTTCAGCATCATTTCAGCCGCAAGTTGTCCACTGCTTGACATAGGGGGAGGCTAGAAGGGCCTATACGCTAGCTGACGCGGACGCCCGCCGCGTGTCCATACAAATGTTAATCCGCGCGGCGGGCGGCGAGCGACTTTTATATGGGCACGGGGCGGGCGTCCGCGTCAGCTAGCGTAGGCCTTAAGGCGACACAAGTCATGTTGAAGAGGCCATAGTCGCCACGCTTGGCACGCGGGTTGGCGACCGCGGTAGCTGTACATTGGGTTTCGACGGACGCTACTGCCCATCCGTCAGTTTCCCTTTGTCGCCTTTTACGCCACCCGCGGGTGGACATGGGGAGGTGATTTTCTAGTCACCTGGTACCGCGCAATACGCGATTAAGTTCCATTTATCTGTTATGTGTAAAACCGAGAATGTTTAAACCAGTATGAAGCTATATTTACCTGTACTTGCGCCGATTTGGGGTCCCAAATAAAATGTTATGAGATCGCTGTCTCCATACGTATATATTTCAGATCTATCCAATCTAAGATCATCAAGATTGGGTATTATTACAGTTACTGTTATAAGACCTGAAATTTGAACACACTTTAAATAAATGCGGGTTACTTACTAGCTTCTGCCTTCGTCTTAAAATCGATGACATGGTTCCTAAGAACTGATCTTTGTAGGTCTTATAGTTTCAGATTTTCCCATACTGACCGACCTGAATGGGCACCCTGTATATACGCCTTCTGTTTTAGTGCTGCGGTTACTAGCGTACAAAAAAAATGATTCTCTCTATCTGTGGTGATATGGGATTAAATTACCATAACGTATATTTCCATAATCTCTTGCAACGATCGGTTCTCTCCCACGAAGATAATACTTGAAGTAGGCTCTGGGGAATGTTTTTGACGCATTATTGAATGTGATGGCAATCACCAAGTTGTCTGTCATTTTATTGATGCTGTAATAAAATATTGACTTTAATGCTGATTGACACAAATTTACGGTGTATGGTTCTTAACGTACATTTACCAATAATAGGTGAAATTTTCTTATAATAATAATTTGATAGTACTCGTACTAGTTGGAATGACTGCGCCACCATATTTATGGATAATCAATTGGTTGAGATATTTTACTAAGCTGCGGGTTCTCGGTTAAACCATAGCGAGGGCATTTATCACAATTATTTATTCCCGTCGTATTGATGTTTTCTGTTTATAAAAAAAAACTTATACATACCTATTTGTTATTCATATTTTACGATACCCCATTGCTTAACAATTTACAACTAATAATATTAGCAGAACTCTCTTTCTAATAAAAGGAATTGGAAAGGGTATTCCGCTAATATTATAAGTTACAAGTTGTTCGCAATAGGTCCCTGGTCTAGTTGTAAGAACACAAGCCTTATTGTGGTTACTGTGGATCTATGTATGAAAGACTGTGTCAACATATATCTTTATTTCGCGGAATGTTGCCGTTATCTATTTTATCTAACTTTACAAATAGATGTAAATAAAATTGAATTGCAAAATATTGCAAAAATAAACAAATGAAGTACACACGTTAGACCGGCCCGTCTCCGTCCCGGAGCGACCGGCGCTTCATTTTTTATGGAATGAATCACGCGGTCACCGAACCCTCTGAGCCGCTCGGCACAGGCCGCGGCCGGTTATGCGACGGCCTTTTCAGTTATGTAAAAAGGCTTAGATGGAACGGAATATATTGGCCAGACTGTAATTGACAAGCAATATAATGACATAAGTAACAACAGCTCGGCTGACGTACGCGTATGCTCGGCAAGCTCAGGCTCGGGGTGGGCGGTTCGGGTCCGTTGGGCTCGGGAGCGGAACGGGGACGCGAATGCTCGTGCTAATGTAAGTATTCGAGTGTCAGGCCGCTCGGGCCAGGACTGACCCGGTGAGTGCCCGGCGGGTCGACGGAAGCCGACGGGCTCGTCTAATGTGAGCCATCCATTATGTTTCTTACAAGTAACATCTTTTGTTTGAAACACAGTTTTTAAATAAAAATTATTTCATGTCGCTTACTAAAACTCGGAAATTCTGGCGGTGTTTAATCCAGTGAATCGTGCAGGTACGGATGATCCAGTCATATTGCTACTAGAGTAATATATGATTTCTTCATATCTGACAATCGGGTCCGGCACGGATCTTGCGGAGATCCTACATCTCGAGTGGTCCGCGAAGTACTTGCGAATGCAGAATCTGTCGTATGCTTGGCATGGACGTTGTATGTCGCCGTGAACATCTGATAAATAAAGACAGTATTATAGTAACTACTTACTATATAAAATCTAATAAGGCGTTGTACCAGAATGAGGGCGCCAGAGAAAGCCAGCTCTTCGGTGAGGAGAGTTATGTAATCATCTTTAAATTGGAACCGTTGCAAGTGATTATACCTCTTACGTCTTTAACATTTCTGTACTGTTATAATAAAAGTGTAATATAACCTTACGTACTACAGACAATTCACATTAAAAGTAATCCCTTATCATCATCATCATCATCATCTCAGCCATAAGACGTCCACTGCTGAACATAGGCCTCCCCCTTAGATCTCCACAAGTACCGGTTGGAAGCAACCTGCATCCAGCGTCTTCCGGCGACTTTAATGAGGTCGTCTGCCCATCTTGTGGGTGGACGTCCTACGCTGCGCTTGCTAGTCCGTGGTCTCCACTCGAGCACTTTTCGACCCCATCTGCCATCTTCTCTGCGTGCAATGTGGCCTGCCCATTGCCACTTCAGCTTGCTAGCCCCGGTGGGCTATGTCGGTGACTTTAGTTCGCCTACGGATCTCCTCATTTCTGAGTCGATCTCGTAGTGAAACTCCGAGCATAGCTCGTTGAGCGACTTTGAGCCTTGAGATGAGGCCGATAGTGAAAGACCACGTTTCGGAGCCGTAAGTCATCACTGGTAACACACATTGGTTAAAGACTTTCGTCTTGAGGCACTGAGGTATGTCGGACGAAAAGACATTACGTAGTTTCCCGAACGCTGCCCAACCGAGTTGGATTCGGCGGTTTACCTCTTTCTCGAAGTTGGACCTACCTAATTGGACTACTTGTCCTAGGTAGATAATCCCTTATACCTATCACGTATCAGTAACAATAGCTATTATTGCTTTATTTAATGATTTAACTTACCGGGATTTCCTTCATCGAATCCTAAACTTAAAGCAGAACTTGGTGTTTGACTTATTTCGCCAGACGCTAAGCTTGGGAAGCTACGAATCTTTCGATCTTGCTTTTCACCACCAATATTCTTATTACTTTCTCCAACATTTCCATAGCTTTCGCTTTGGCAAATTTGCCAAAAGCTACATACAAATAACGTTAGACAAACAGGGTTCTTCATGACGATCTTCACTGCAGTAAGTGTACCAGCTCTGCTTCTTAGTTTTAAATGCATAAATTTAGAGATGTGACGAAGGCTACGGTTTTGGCCGACTAGTTGACGCTCAAATGGCCGAATATTTGGGAATGCCGGCTTGGCATTCGGCTGACTTCGGGCGTAATGGGGTCGTTTAGTTCACCCTGGCACATTAGTGGCTACCGCGGATATCGCTGTTAAAAAAATTGTGCATCTTACTCTTTGACTCCAATCAAGGTATTATTAGAGTCGTCGTAATTCGAAGTTAGCGATTTTCGTGGTAGGCCTTATGGGTTACGTGTTTTGACTACGTTTTTTTTATATGTAGTAAAAAAAATAACGAAACAAATCGTAACTATTTTTTAAAGTTTACATAAACAATAACCTACATCATTAATATTACGAGTATGTCGAAAAGAAAATCACGCGTGTGAACATTGTCTGACAACGTTGAAGGCAATTTAAGTAAAGTGAGGTGAAATCAGTGGAATGTATGTTTCCCATGTATGTAATTACCATGGTGGATTAGGTAAAGTGGTGAACACTTTCTAGTATGTCTAACTAAATAAAGAATACCTAAACATAATGACTTATTCAGGAGCTCCTATTAGTAGTTTTTTCCTTATTTTCATAATTTTCTTTTAGGATTTAAGCCGAACAGCCTTAATTAGCCGACCAGTTGGTACATCTCTAATAATTTTAAATTTTTAACAGCGGCCTACTTTTCGAATTCCTAAAAGCTAGATTATTATAAATCTAGAATAACAGGCAAATGTACTAAGAATGAACGCCAAGTTCAGTTAAAAATTACATTTGGTGAATTACTGATCCTACCAAAAGCGATCTATAGATCTGATTTGAGGCCAGTCTATGCTGCATGTCCCGAACCGTGGTCTCCCGGACAGAGCAATGTCTACTGTCGCTTACGCCTTGCATCCGTCTGAGTTATGTTGACGACTGGTTCTCCAGCGAATCTCATTATAAGGAATTTTATCCCTCAGAGTACATCCAAGTACCTATATCTTTATTCCTTTTCGCTCCCTGGCCCTCGAGTTGTTTGGAACCTTTTTATTAAGTCCGTGTTTTGCAGCCTCATGTCAGTTCCGTAGATAGCACTGTTTAGTATTTAATACTAACTAGTGTCTTGGTTGTCTTTTTTAATTCCTACAACTAATGACATTTCATAATTTGGCACAATCCATGAACTGTAATATTGGTGGCTCCCCCCAAGATGATACAGGTTATATTTGAGTGAGGTCTGTGTCAAGCAGTGGACATCTCGCTGAAGTGATGATGATGATGACGGTATCGATTTGAAAACCTCGATGCATACATAACTCAACCTTATACAAACAATCTGTGTTCAAATGGTTCACATACTAGACTTGGCTTATTGACTATTCTGCTAAACCAATAAATCAAAATATCGTGCCGAATATGACGAAATATCGATTAACTGAAATGAGTTGCCTGAAGGTGAAGATATCGATTAAATATATAAAACGCTGATTGCACATTTAACACGAAATGCTAAATTTATTGACTATATATAAAATTTTATAGCCATTGCAGTAGTAGCCGAGTATTTATAGCTGTAATTATACTATACTAGCGACACGTCCGGGCTTCGTATGGGTAGTAAGGAATATTGATATGAAGTGTTTGTTTGAAAAAAAAAAACTGCGTAATTAGGCCTATGTTCATATAAACAATTTAATATTGTTCGCTAGCAAACAATTTAATATTTGATTAACTTGAAAAAAACATTATTTAATTGTAATATCGTCAGAAATACGTGGTTGAAATCGGTCGGGTTTAAATAGCCCACGGTGTATAAGTACGATAGGAAAGGATTATTCACTACATCTAAGCCCCGAGTAAAAGAATAATAAGTAAAAGAATATCTAGCCAGTCTTATGCCCTATCCGTTTTAGCTAGTACATGCTCAGAAGATATAGTGAAGAGTGCCTATTATGGAAGTGTGTATCCGTTGCTAAATTACGGCATAATCTACTGGGGTAACGCTGTAAATGTTAAAAGAAGTTTTATACAACAAAAAGATTGTCTACGAACTATATATCGCCTTTATTACAACGAATCTGTCAGAAATATATTTAAAGACAAAAAAATTCTTACCCTAACTGGCCTTTATATCCTAGAGCTGTGTACATTTGTGTCATTAAATAAAAATGCCTTCCACTTCTGGTCAGCACAGCGCGATAACTTGCGTCTCCAGTATATGTACAACATACTGCTGCCGAATGCTTTATTATGGCCATTAAAGTGTTTAACCATCTTCCCGTTAATATAAAAATGTTAACTGGACACTTAAGCATACTTCTGTAAACTTAGTCGTAGTATAGAATTTTATTTTGTTACATTTATTTAGCTTTAGTTAACTTTTTTTTTTTTTTTTTTTTTTTTTATATAAAAGACTGACCAGCGTTTGACCTCAGTCGCACCTGATGGAAAGTGACGACGAGGGTGTAGCACGCTGGTTCAGTAACAGCCTATTCACTCTTGCCTTGAAAAGACCCAAATTATATCTTACCGGGAATACAGACGAAGGGAGCGAATTCCATTCCTTAGCAGTCCGCATTAGGAAGGTAGAAGCGAATCGCTTCGTGCGAATTAATGGAATATTCACAACGTAAGGATGAAACCGCTCCCCTCGTCTGGACGTCCGGTGGAGGAACGGAGATGGCGGAATTAAATCGTGCAGTTCCTGTGCACACTCTCCAAAATGTATCCTGTAAAACACAGACAAACTAGCAACCCTGCGACGGTGCTCAAGGCTTTGTAACCTTACACTCAGTAATTCAGGATCGCCAATGAGTCTGCGAGCACGGTGCTCTATTGAATCCAAAGCGGCCAGCTGATACTTGGCAGACCCGACCCAAAGATGGCAACAGTACTCCATGCACGATCGAACCTGAGCTTGGTAAAGTGTTAGAAGCTGTTCCGGCGTGAAGTACCGCTTCACCCTGTGTAAGACCACAAGTTTTTTAGCAGCGGATTTCGCTTTGGCCTCAATAGTGGCACCGAAGTTCAGCTTAGTAGTTAATTTCAGCCCAAGTAGTTCGAGGTGGTCCGAAATTGCTAATGAAACATTCTGGAAAGCAGGAGCCAAGTTAAAAGGGCTCCTTTTGGCTGTGAATAAACACGCCTGAGTCTTGGAAGCGTTAAACCTGACCAAGTTGGCTTCGAAAGGTCAGGTTCGTTCGCTCAACCAAAGCTTCCCTAAAGGGTTCGGTCTCTCCACTAGTAGTTTGGGCCTCAGGAATATATCTCTCAGTCACCGTGCTGTCGTCTGAATACCCAAAGATACCGGGCTTTAGCAAATCGTTTATATGCAGCAAAAAGAGGGTAGCTGAAAGAACTGAACCCTGAGGCACTCCGGCATTAATTGCAACGCGATCCGATGAGCAACCATCCACTACGACCCTAATAGATCGCTGCCTCAGGAAATCAGAAATCCAAGAGCACAAACCAGCAGAGATTCCGTACGCAGAGAGCTTGCCCAGAAGGCCGTCATGCCAAACCCTATCAAAGGCCTTGGAAATGTCGAGAGACACGGCGAGAGCTTCGCCGCGTTTCTCGATGGCCTCGCTCCAAATGTGGGTAGCGTACACTAGAAGGTCCCCAGTAGACCGCTTTCGGCGGAAGCCGTATTGCCGGTCGCTAAGGAGATCGTTACCTTCAAGATACGCAAGGAGCTTGTTGTTCAATACACGTTCCATAATCTTGCAGAGTATGGAAGTGATTGCAATGGGACGATAATTCGATGGGTCCGCACGGCTACCCTTCTTAGGCACAGGCTGCACGTTAGCAAGCTTCCACGCTTCGGGAACTTTTCTCGACTTTAGGGAAAGACGAAACAGGCGCGTCAAAACAGGAGACAACTCAGGGGCACGCGTTTTTAAAACGACTCCTGGGATACCGTCGGGACCACTAGCCTTATTCACATTTAGACAGCGTAGTGACTTCAGTACTTCCCTTTGGTGAATACGCACCTCTGGCATTGATACTTCGCAGCGGGGCAAAGAGGGAGGCATGGCACTACCAGCGTCTAAATGTGAATTTTCCGCAAATAGAGAGGCAAACAAGTTCGCCTTCTCTTCCGCAGTGTGGGCCAGTGAACCGTCCGGTTTCAGCAGTGGAGGTAGTGATGGGCGACAGAAATTCAACTCAGCCGATTTCGCGAGAGACCAAAACGCTTTGCTCCCAGATGGGTATGCAACAAGTTTGGCCCCGACACGACGAACATGGAGGAATCGAGCTTTCTGCATGACCTTCTTGCAGTACTTGGCAGCTTTGTTATAGGACTGTTTCTTTACGTGTACATCCGGAGCTTTACAACTACGAGCATCAACCCATGATAAATACGCCACGTGCTTAAGCGCTTCCGCCTCAGCACACTCAGCATTAAACCGCGGGCGAGCTGCGCCACCAACAGCTACGTCGGAGTAGGGGATGTAATATTCCATACCCCGCACGCAACACGCAACACATCAGTGACAGCTGCTGCACAGCTCGACGGATCATCACTATTGAAACAGGTTGGCAGCCAAGGATATGATGCAAAGAAATGCCGCATCTCATCCCAATCTGCTGACTTGTATCGCCACACACGGCGCATGCCCTTCGGGCTAAGGACAGGAGGTGAGTGGTGCGACACAGATTTCACCAGACAGTGGTCAGAAGTTCCCAACGGGGATGACACTGACACGTTGTATCTGTCCGGATCGGTAGTCAACAGAAGGTCCAGGCAATTAGGCGTGTGACTCGCAACATCCGGAATGCGGGTGGGTTGGTCGACCAGCTGAGAGAGATCCAGCGATAACGCAAACTTGCGTGCCTCTCTCCCTGCATGGTCAGTGAACTGGTATGGGCACAGCCACTCCTCGTGATGAGCGTTAAAGTCCCCCAGAAAAACCAATTGCGCACTCGGGTACCGTTGCTGAGCCACACCCGCCGCATCACTAAGTTGTTCAAAGAGCCTGGTTGTCTCCTGGTCACCGCTGTGCGATCGGTAAACCACGGCGTAAACAATTTGTTCAACGCCGAGGTCCACCAGAAGCCATAAAGAGGAAAGGTTACGGTCCTCAAGGTTACGGAGACGCCGATAACAGATGTCATCGCGAATATACACGCACACGCCAGCCTTCTGCACAAAAGAGTGCTCCAGGGCATATCCCGGGTAGTGCAGATACGACGCGTCCATGGGACATCTGATCTGCGTCTCGGTGAGGCAGAGCAAGTGGGGCTTCTCAGTCTCGAGATGGTGGTGGACTGGCACGAGATTAGAGTGCAAGCCTCGGATGTTCGAGAGGTGCACTTTAAAGGAGAGGATGTGCTTCCGCTGTGAACACTTGCTCGATTTTTTGACTTTAGCCATATAAGTGTGAATAGGCGGGGAAGGCGGCAGTTGAACAGGTGCAAAGCTGCTCACCCAGGAGCACACAAACAGTCTGCCATACATTGGAGGCCTGGTCTGGAGACTGCGGGGACGCCCGAACCCCCCCGAAGACAGCTGTCGGGTCCTCTCTCCGGTCGCAAACCGGCACTACAGCACATCTCCGGGATTTTTCACAGTTGGCGGGGCAGCCTTTCGGGGTTAGCTAAGTCCCTACTTGGGCCCCCAACTACCTGCGGTCGGCCAGCGGAGAACCGTGCTTCGGATCCCGCTACCCTCCGCGACCAGGCATCGGGTGCAACAAACAGATGGTACTGAAACCGGCTTGCAAGCAGAGCAATACCGTTCAGACCCGCCTTCCCAAAAATGGCTGCTACTGTCTTCATGCCGGAACATGATCCGAAGATCATTTAGCGACATGGCTTAGACAGCAGGGTGGTGACAAGCCGTGGCTATAAAGCCTACCACCAGAGAGTGCTGGTCATTTGGCGCTACCCAGGGGACACGTGTGGGTATCTAGAGCTAAAGCCCACGGACGCGACAACAGCTTTATCCCCCAAAAAACTGATCTCACATTGTTAAAATATATATTATATTCTGCTAGTTACTAGTAGTTACACTAAATTTATTATACTGGTGATAAGGTATTATTCTAAATACCGACTCATCGGTAATAATTTATTGTATGCCCGAAATGGGTTACTGTTGTTACCTATTTATATTTTATAACATCTTATTTACACGGTAAACAATAAACGAATTCTGATTTCTGATTTCTGATTTCTGAGTGTATGTTTTTAACGTAACGAAACGTCACCATCGCGTTAGAGTTACCCATATTAAATCAGTATCACTTTCATTCGAGACATTTTTTACGTTAAAAGAAACTTACACTAAAGCCTCTGTACTTTAAGCTCACGCGCATAGTTTACTTAATTTGCTGATAGATGTCGCAGTAGGTGGAACGCTCATACCCTACATGGCGGTTTTAAGATTCTTTCTGATTTAATGGGGTCGGAGCATACATGTCCATACATTAAGTTGAAACTGACTGACAGACTTCAAATGACGCTGGCTGGTTATCACTCCATGTTACAACCCCTTCTTACTACTCGTGGTGGGACTGACAACATTTTTTCGAATTTTCCTTGTATACTTGGGACTATTTCTTTAGTTGTCACCGTCCTTTGTGGGTCCGTTTTTAGGGTTCTGTGCTTAATATTAATGTTAACAACAATGTATGAAATTGCCCATTTTTAACTCTTAAGTGAGAAAACTTACTGTGACAGACGAAAAACTACGGAACCCTATACTGAGCGTGGCCCGACACGCTCTTGGCCGGTTTTTCGGGGAGTATTGTGTATATAGGTCTCATTTTCCAAGCACTAAGACTGCCGTGACGTCAGTGCCGGAACGTCATAGATAAAAAATAAAAAACATTTTTTTTTTTTTTTTTATTAAAATGATGGTGCAAGCAAAGCTAAAGTGGGATGTATACATTTTTCCAGCAGAGTTAAGATGAAGATGTGTACATATATTTATGCCCTTGACTTTCACTTTTAAATTTACGCCATTCTAAGACCGAAGTCGCAGATGTTGTATTGTATAAAGTTTGCAACCATAAAAGGTCCTTGACTTGTTAACTCTTCTAGGTACGCATCAGGGATGTTCGAGTAGAAATTTGCGTGCATTGCAACGACTTCAGGATCTGTAAATAAATGTGACTTGAAAATAATCTCGAAATAACGTAGGCAATTTAAGTTACTATACTCGGTTCAGCATCATTTCAGCCGCATGCCCACTGCTGGACATAGGCCTCCCTCAAGACGACACAAGTCATGCTGAAGTGGCCATAGTCGCCACGCTTGGCATGCGGGTTGGCGACCGTAGTAGCTGTAGATTGGGTTTCGACGGACGCTACTCCCCATCCGTCAATTTCCCTTTGTCGCCTTTTACGCCACCCGCGGGTGGACATGGGGAGGTGATATTCTAGTCAGCCGGTACCACGCAGTACGCGATTAAGTTCCATTTATCTGTTATATGTAAAACCGAGAATGTTTCAATCACCCGACCCGGATCCGGTTTGGACCCGGGTATGTGCTTAAACTACGGCCAACAATGAGAGGTAGGGCATAGCGATGACCATCACGCTTGAATCTGGGGCAGCCCAACTGGGGAAGTACCTCCTCCTTACAGAAGACCACAGCCATAATAGCACTGCTAGCTTTCAGGTATCTAGGGGGTAGGTGTTCCTGATTGGTGAGTAAGGTTCCCAGAGCTCCAACTCCTCTTAAAGGCCGGCAACGCGCTTGTGACTCCCCTGGTGTTGCGGGTGCCAATGAGCGACGGTAATTGCTTACCACCAGGCAATCCATCTGCTCGTTTGCCACCTATGTCATAAAAAAAAATCAGTATGAAGCTATATTTACCTGTACTTGCGCCGATTTGGGGTCCCAAATAAAACGTTATGAGATCGCTGTCTCCATACGTATATATTTCAGATCTATCCAATCTAAGATCATCAAGATTGGGTATTATTACAGTTACTGTTGTAAGACCTGAAATTTGAACACAGTTTAAATAAATTCGGGTTACTTACTAGCTTCTGCCCGCGACTTTGTCTGCGTAAAAACTGTTTGGTATGTTTTCTTTTGGGACTACTTGAAAAGTAAGTGCCGAGTTTCTTTCCGGGAATAATCTTATCGGGTCAGAGGTGTAGGGTTAAAACCGGTGGTAGATTTTTTTGTCGTTCATAAGTGGATTGTAATGTGTCTGATTTGAAAAATAAAGATCTATAATCTTTTTTAAGATCCCAGATGAATGCATTACCGGGTAAAACAAAGAATGGCGCAGATCGCGGGTATTTGTACTATAAACAAGCGACGAGAAGGCCTCAGGGCCTTCTTTATCACCGCCAGTGGTGCGTACATAGTTTTACGTCTGCATCTGGGTGTATAGTGAGATTTTCCGTCGCGCCCGAGGGCGGTAAATCTCTCTTACCGCCCAGTGTGACGTAAAATATCTTATGTGTTTATTCAGATATTGGTGTATCTGTAGGCCAAGTTTCATGTTAGTTATTGCTTGTTAGTTAAGCAGTTATTCAGTGACAAAGTAAAACATCCAAACATCATCACAAACTTTCACAACTATAATAGGTATTAGTAGGACGGCAAGGAAAATGAATAAAATTTCATCATATAAATGTGTGGTTGTTTACAAGAAAAGTAAAATTTTAAATTAAATAAAAAAAATAAGTAGCCATTCAAGAAAAACAAATACGTATAATAATGGTACTAGCGGAAGACAAAGACAGAATGATTGATTCTGCTATGCTTCAAGTTAGAAACTAACTGGTTAAAGTATAATCTGGAGTAATAGGCTATACAGGGTAGACTATTTAGATCGGTCAGTATGGGGAAATCTAGAACTACAAGACATACAAAGATTTGTTCTTAGGAACCATGTCATCGATTTTAGGGACAAGAACCTTCCTTTTTAGTGGTGCGGTTACTAGCGTACAAAAAAAATGATTCTCTCTATCTGTGGTGATATGGGATTAAATTACCATAACGTATATTTCCATAATCTCTTGCAACGATCGGTTCTCTCCCACGAAGATAATACTTGAAGTAGGCTCTGGGGAATGTTTTTGACGCATTATTGAATGTGATGGCAATCACCAAGTTGTCTGTCATTTTATTGATGCTGAAATAAAATATTGACTTTAATGCTGATTGACACAAATTTACGGTGTATGGTTCTTAACGTACATTTACCAATAATAGGTGAAATTTTCTTATAATAATTATTTGATAGTACTCGTACTACTTGGAATGACTGCGCCACCATATTTATGGATAATCAGTTGGTTGAGATATTTTACTAAGCTGCGGGTTCTCGGTTAAACCATAGCGAGGGCATTTATCACAATTATTTGTTCCCGTCATATTGATGTTTTCTGTTTATAAAAAAATACTTATACATACCTATTTGTTATTCATATTTTACGATACCCCATTGCTTAACAATTTACAACTAATAATATTAGCAGAACTCTCTTTCTAATAAAAGGAATTGGAAAGGGTATTCCGCTAATATTATAAGTTACAAGTTGTTCGCAATAGGTCCCTGGTCTAGTTTTAAGAACCCAAACCTTATTGTGGTTACTGTGGATCTATGTGTGAAAGATTGTCTCAACATATTTCTTTATTTCGCGGAATCTTGCCCTTATCTATTTTATCTAACTTTACAAATAGATGTAAATAAAATTGAATTGCAAAATATTGCAAAAATAAACAAATGAAGTACACACGTTAGACCGGCCCGTCTCCGTCCCGGAGCGACCGGCGCTTCATTTTCTATGGAATGAATCACGCGGTCACCGAACCCTCTGAGCCGCTCGGCACAGGCCGCGGCCGGTTATGCGACGGCCTTTTCAGCTATGTAAAAAGGCTTAGATGGAACGGAATATATTGGCCAGACTGTAATTGACACGCAATATAATGACATAAGTAACAACAGCTCGGCTGACGTACGAGTATGCTCGGCAAGCTCAGGCTCGGGGTGGGCGGTTCGGGTCGGTTGGGCTCGAGAGCGGAACGGGGACGCGAATGCTCGTGCTAATGTAAGTATTCGAGTGTCAGGCCGCTCGGGCCAGGACTGACCCGGTGAGTGCCCGGCGGGTCGACGGCAGCCGACGGGCTGGTCTAATGTGAGCCATCCATTATGTTACTTATAAGTAACATCTTTTGTTTGAAACACAGTTTAAAAAAAAGCATTTCTTTTAAGTCGCTTACTAAAACTCGGAAATTCTGGCGGTGTTTAATCCAGTGAATCGTGCAGGTACGGATGATCCAGTCATATTGCTACTAGAGAAATATATGATTTCTTCATATCTGACAATCGGGTCCGGCACGGATCTTGCGGAGATCCTACATCTCGAGTGGTCCGCGAAGTACTTGCGAATGCAGAATCTGTCGTATGCTTGGCATGGACGTTGTATGTCGCCGTGAACATCTGATAAATAAAGACAGTATTATAGTAACTACTTACCACATTAAACTTAATAAAGCATTGTACCAGAATGAGGGCGCCAGAGAAAGCCAGCTCTTCGGTGAGGACAGTTATGTATCTTTAAATTGGAACAGTTGCAAGTCATTATAAATCTTACGTCTTTAACATTTCTGTATTGTTGTAATAAAAGTTTCTGTAATGTGACCTTACGTAAATACTACAGACAATTCACATTAAAAGTAATCCCTTATATCACGTATCAGTATCAATAGCTAAGAACACTATTTATTGCTTTATTTAATGATTAAACTTACCGGGATTTCCTTCATCGAATCCTAAACTTAAAGCAGAACTTGGTGTTTGACTTATTTCGCCAGACGCTAAGCTTGGGAAGCTACGAATCTTTCGATCTTGCTTTTCACCACTAATATTCTTATTACTTTCTCCAACACTTTCATAGCTTTCGCTTCGGCAAATTTGCCAAAAGCTACATACAAATAACGTTAGACAAACAGGGTTCTTCATGACGATCTTCACTGCAGTAAGTGCATCAGCTCTGCTTCTTAGTTTTAAACGCATAAATTTAGAGATGTGACGCAGGCTACGGTTTTCGCCGACTAGTTGGCGCTCCAATGGCCGAATATTCGGGAATGCCGACTATTGGCTTCGGCTGAGTTCGGGCGTAATGGGGTCGTTTAGTTCACCCCGGCACATTAGGGCCTACCGCGGATATCGCTGTTAAAAAAAATTGGGCATTACTCTTTGACTCCAATCAAGGTGTTATTAGAGTCGTAATCAATCGAAGTTAGCGACTTTCGCGGTAGGCCTTGTGGTTTACGCGTTTTGACTAGTTTTATTTATATTTAGAAAAAAAAAAATAACGAAACAAATCGTAACTATTTTTTAAAGTTTACATAAACAATAACCTACATCATTAATATTACGAGTATGTCGAAAAGAAAATCACGCGTGTGAACATTGTCTGACAACGTTGAAGGCAATTTAAGTAAAGTGAGGTGAAATCAGTGGAATGTATCTGTTTCCCATGTATGTAATTACCATGGTGGATTAGGTAAAGTGGTGAACACTTTCTAGTATGTCTAACTAAATAAAGAATACCTAAACATAGTGACTCATTCAGGAGCTCCTATTAGTAGTTTTTTTTCCTTATTTTCATAATTTTCTTGTAGGATTTAAGCCGAACAGCCGGCTTAATTAGCCGACTAGTTGGTACATCTCTAATAATTTTAAATTTTTAACAGCGGCCTTCTTTTCGAATTCTTAAAAGCTAGATTATTATAAATCTAGAATAACAGGTAAATGTACTAAGAATGAACGCCAAGTTCAGTTAAAAATTACATTTGGTGAATTACTGATCCTACCAAAAGCGATCTATAGATCTGATTTGAGGCCAGTCTATGCTGCATGTCCCGAACCGTGGTCTCCCGGACATGCCCGGACAGAGCAATATCTACTGTCGCTTACGCCTTGCATCCGTCTGAGTTATGCTGACGACTGGTTCTCCAGCGTGAGATTCGCTGGAGAACTTATAAGCCTTATAAGGAATTTTATCCCTCAGCGTACATCCAAGCATATATTTATTCCTTTTCGCTCCCTGGCCCTTGAGTTGTATGGAACCTTTTTATTAAGTCCGTGTTTTGCAGCCTCATGTCGATTCCGTAGGTAGCACTGTTTAGTATTTAATACTAAATAGAGTCTTGGGTTGTCTTTTTTAAATCCTACGACTAATGACATTTCATAATTTGGAACAAGCATTGTTACAAATTATGAATATGATAACTGTAATATTTAACATGTAATACATGGGTATATGTAATGGTGGCTCCCCCCTTGGGGGCTTCATCTTGATGATACAGGTTATATTTGAGTGAGGTCTGTGGCAAGTAGATGACGTCTTACGGCTGAAGTGATGACGATGACACGGGTATCGATTTGAAAACCTCAATGCATACATAACTCAACCTTGCTAGTTTTTCTATGTTTTACATGATACATTTCGGATAGTGTGCACAGGAATTGCACGATTTAATTCCGCCATCTCCGTTGCACCAACGGACGTCCAGGCGCGAGGCGAGAGAAGTGGTTTCATCCTTACGTTGTGAATATTCCATTCATTCGCACGAAGCGATTCGCTTCTACCTTCTTAATTCGCTCACATCGTTTGTAATTCCGGAAAGATATAATTTGGGTCTCTTCAAGGCAAGAGTGAATAGGCTGTTACTGAACCAGCGTGCTACACCGGCGACATTTACCATCAGGTGCGACTGAGGTCAAACGCTGGTCAGTCTTGTTAAAAAAAACCTTTTAACAAAAAAATAAAAAATCTGTTCAAATGGTTCACATAATAGACTTGGCTTATTGACTATTCTGCTAAACCAATAAATCAAAATATCGTGCCGTATATGACGAAATATTGATTAACTGAAATGAGTTGCCTGAAGGTGAAGATATCGATTAAATATATAAAACGCTGATTGCACATTTAACACGAAATGCTAAATTTATTGACTATATATAAAATTTTATAGCCATTGCAGTAGTAACCGAGTATTTATAGCTGTAATTATATTATACTAGCGATACGTCTGGGCTTCATATGGGTAGTAAGGAATATTGTTTTTTTTTATGCCATCAGCGCGAATGCAACCGTAGTGGATTTCATTGCACACCTTCATAATATATCTTACTACTACTTTTTACTTACGGCACTTCTATATATTTAGTATTGCACGAGCTTAATAATTAATTGATTAAATCTGTATTTGTTATTCGGTTTCTCACAATTAGAATAACATTTTCACATATGAAACAACCCTTTTTTAATCAATAAAGAGAAAAAAATAATCTCTTTGGCAGAAGCCTTGGACAAGGCTTCCCTGGTAATGCTAAAATGTATACGTTTGAACATACCTACATAAATATATAAAACGAGTATAACATACATACATGCATAGAAAAACATACATACATAATAATAGCATATACAAGTGAATATTATAAGTATAATATAAAATCAGTTAGAATATCTTCTACAACAGACAATGCATAGCCTAAAAGGTTGAAGGTAAATAATACATTTATCGAAAATCGTAAAAAAATAATTAAACAGATCGGGAATGAATAGTGAATAGAATAGTTGCGCGTAATAGCTATTAAAAATAAAATAATAAATATGTAGCATAAATTTGTGAATATAATATTTATTAATGCTAAGTATATGCGACATTATATACAAAAAGGGATCGTGTCGGGGCTTAACACGTTGGACGCCACGGCACCCACCGGTGGGCCATCACGATGTATGCGTTGGGGCCATGGTGAAAACGAATAATACGCAATTTTTTCAAAAAAAGGATTTTGGTTATTTTGGATGTAAAACATTATATTTAGTACTATAGATCAAAAGATACTGGTTTTAACGTCAAAAATACTCGATTATCCTTAAAAGACTCACCGGTGAGTCGCGTGGCCTAATCGGAAGGAATTGCGAACTTTCTTCCCCGGGGGCCGCGGGGGTCATGCCGCGGCTCACCGGTGAAAGAAAGTGTATTATTCCTTATTTGTTTATTATGGATGAGGATTACTATAACAATTGCTATTATTTAAATAAAATGTGAAATCTAAAATTAGGTTCGATTTGATTTGGCCAGTTTTCATTACATCAGTCATTTTATAAAGTTATTCATATATATTTTAATTCTGATAAAAACTGGCCAAGTCAAAGCTAACCTACTTTAAGATCTCACATTTTATTTAAATAACAGCAATTGTTATAGTTATCCAATAAAGCAAATAAATAGAGTTTAGTACTTGTCCATAATGATTTTTTTTCCTATATAATATATATATATATATATATATATATATATATATAATATCCATTCGTTTTGCAGCGAAACCCGCAGCCAAGCATAATTTTTGTATTGAACTTGGCTCTCCTTTTTTACATTTATGTTCTTTGTGGGATTAGTCTATACATCAATATGTCATCATCATCATCATCTCGGCCATAAGACGTCCACTGCTGGACATAGGCCTCCCCCTTGGAGCTCCACATGTACCGGTTGGAAGCAACCTGCATCCAGCGTCTTCCGGCGACCTTAATGAGGTCATCTGTCCATCTTGCGGGTGGACGTCCTACGCTGCGCTTGCTAGTCCGTGGTCTCCACTCGAGCAATATGTTACTTTCAATAATTGTTTATCATCTTCAGGGTTAAACTTTCACAATCCAATGGATCCGATTCGATTTTCTTGTATTATTGTGGAGTCGTTTAGCCGCCGACGACGACACACCGTTGGCTGGTTGTTTAGCGCGTGTTACAAGTTTTTTGAATCGGGACACCTCTTATTTTCATACTTAACTTTATTTTTATATTTCTGTTATATAGCAAATATAATAATACAATAATTAGTACAATAGTTTCAAAAATCTGCTATTAACATTGTAACGATTCCAACGCTAAATAAAAAAAATGAATTATTTTAACTTTTTTTTTTTAAATTTTATATTGTTTCCTACGCTTACACACAATCACCGAGCTGGATTCCAAATTTCATCCTTGTAGATCATCTAGGAGTAGGTTTAGGTACTATATGTCAGTCAGTCAGTCAGTGCTAAAATTTACAACTTTTTGACCTTCATATCTTTAAAACCCTTGGAGCTATCTCCATGAAATTTGGGCTTCTAGATGTTCTTATGGATAAATTATACACACGTAGTTTTATGTGTTTACGTTAAAGAGGTTTTGAGTTATAGAACGGTTAAAAGTGGTACGAAGCAGTTCGTGTAATATTACACTCGGCGCTGGCTAGCCAGTTCGTTTGCTTGAACTTGGCTTGCCACGCTGCCGCGTGTTTAGATAGGTAATACATTAATAACTTAATTCCTTTAATTTTTTACCAAACTCCATGTTAAAAGTTTTATTTTTCAGTTTACAACTATACATTATATATATGACGTGTAAGGCAACCCTAACAAAGTACAAAAAATTGTGAAAAAATCATAAGTCCTTTACAGTACAAAAAAACCAAGGCAACTAGTATCTTCCCTAAGGCCACGCGGCTCATTGTTCATACGTTTTTGGATGGAATAAGTGATCGGTGGCCCGTAAAGCAGGTTTGAAATGAACGCTCCCCACGGCTCACCGGTGATACCCGTGGCTCCAATGGTTCAACATGGTTAGGCTCACTGGTGACCCCCGTGGCTTCAATGGAAAAACTACATTTTTGGCTTGGCGTTCAACGTGTTAAGAAGATTTTTCCCTTGGTAACAATGATGACACAATATTATTGCGTTAACAACATCGGCGGTACGAAGGTTTCTTTTCATATTACAGGGCTTTAATACCAAAATCGCAGATATTGTATTGTATATAGTTCAAAACAAAATAACTTCCTTGGTTGCTGATCTCTGCCAGATACTCGTTAGGGATGTCAGTGTACAGGCTGGCGTACATAGCTCTGACTTCTGGATCTGTAAAAAAAATGACATGTTTTTTATTTTATTTTATACGGTTGCGTGGTCAAACCCGATAAAACGATATACCTATTATTCGAATGAAATAACAATCTAATGTAATTCACGTATAGTTATTAATGGCACGACAGTTAAGCCCGAGGCAGATGCAGAGACGGCCGAATCTTTGAAAAGGGCCAAATATAGGGGTCTCGGGGCCGAATACAATTTTGTACCTTTTGGCGTCGAGACCCTCTGCCCGTGGGTTCCAAGTGCCCATGCCTTTTTCAAAGATTTGGCAAACGTCTTATCGACGTTACTGGTGACCGGAGAGCTGGCAGCTTCCTCGTGTATCGCAATGCTTATACAGCGAGGAAATGCTGCCAGCGTTCACGCACCATGCCGCGGGGGGATCCCTTATTTTAGATAGGTGTTTTAAGTTTAGTTGATAGTTATTTATAGTTTTAGTATCTTGTTTTATTTAAACAAGATACTAAAACAATTACACATTACAATTATAATTATTAATGTTTAAATAAAAAAAACATCACTTGTTATTAATTCTTGGCCTTTACTAATTTGCTTCTCAAGGCAATGCTTTCAAGATTGCATCTGCCTGAAGAAGCTTAGGGCCCGATTCTGGCATATCGACAAGTTTTTTTTTGATACTACGATGAAAAACAAGCATACGGCCACCTGATGGTAAGCACGCACCGTAGCTTATGTACGCCTGTAATTCAAGAGGATTCATATGCGTTGCCTTTGTGGGTAAGTTCATTGGCGACCTTTCTCACCGGCCGGCATAGGTAGCATAGCTAAGACGTGCAACTTTTAGGTCAATGTTCGCGGGTACTAAATTGTACTAATCCCTTTTTAACGTAATTACTTTACCAACGCGTTAGTGTTTCCCATATAAATAACATTATCACTTACGCGTTCGAGACGTTTTTTTACGTCAAAAGAAACTTACACTAGAGCCTCAGAGGTGTAGGGTTCGAACCGGTGTAGATTTTTCTGTGACGTTCATAAGTGCATGTAATGTGCCTAAAGGCCATCCATGGCAGGATAAGGGAACATCTTGTGCCTTAATAGCTTTTCCGGCTGATTTGTTTTGTGATGATGGGCCCTGCTGTTAGTAACACTTATACAAAATTACAGCATTCTCCTCTTCGTACTTTCTAAGAAAAAAAAAGAATTAAGAAAAATCATTTTTCATGAATATTTCCGCTTCTGTAGATTTAATTAATTCGTGCTTTAAACATATAATACACTTAGCCGAGACGGACAATCTGTCATTATAAACCGTATAACATTCCATAGACAGTTTCTTTATTTTAAGGGTTAACATTTTTCATTATTTTTTTTTTCATAAGTTCTGAGAGAGGGACACCTCCAATTTTTTAACACATAATAGCCTTTTTGATGGCCTATAACATAAATAAAATTCAAGCTTCTAGCATTGGTGCATCATAAAAAAAAAGTCTTAACTTAATCGTCGTCGTCACCATTTTCGTTAATTACAATACTCAGGCCTTTTTTAAATAAATTGCTCAGTTTTTCGGCTGCTCTAGGTATTTTAGTAAAAAATCTACCATGTGATAAATAATAATCTATTGCTGCAATATGGGAGCAGCAGCTGACTGTACGTAATCCGCATGCACCTTAGACTAAATATATACCTATAGACGCACAGTCCCGAACAAATGAGTCGGAAAAAATGGCCTCAAATGACATTCTAGTTTTAAAAAAAGTAACATATAAACCGTTTTCGTCCGATCACCGCGATACTGGCAACTACTGAAACGTCATTAGAAAAATAATAAATGTCAAACTCCAAGTCATCAGAATATCGGATGCATGGAGTCGCATAAATAATATTAGGCACGTTGAGTAATAAAAAATCTCTAATAACAAAATAAGTTTATATACACTTTTTACATTTTATATTACTAACGTCGAAGTGGTCCATTTGATAGGTATTCATTGATTCATTACCATTTGCTTGAATCACAGTGTCTTGTACCACTGACATCTAAAGATAGGAACAAGATGTTATTTGTCATATAAATGAGATCATATGCCGAAGAATGTAGATTACCGACACGGTAAATTTGACTCAATGCCTTGAAAGGAAAGGGATAGAAAGTGATTGTTTAGTTTTCTGTCCTAAGTAATATTTACAAAAATTACTAAGTGTGGATAGGCCTAACTCTTAAACTAAACCCAATTTTCTTGTTACACGTGTTGAATAAGAAGAGAGGGACTTACGTTCAAGACCGGCTTGGCTGTTTTGACTAATTTTTGGTCAAATATATGTCTGACGCTGGGAAATGGGCCGAATACACGGGACGCCAGTCGTTAGGTCTGAAAAATTCATCACCCCTATCTCGTGCTATGATAGCGGCCCATTCCGATCGTCGCTTGGGATCCCGTGGGAATCTTGAATTAAAATATAACGTTATTAAAGTACATACGAGACGAAGTGATTAAATCTGCCATTTCAAATTTGCTAGATGTCATTTAAAAATGTACAGTCAGATATATCGCAACGAACGTAGATATTAGAAAACGTTCTCAATTGTCAAGGCGTTAGAGTGTATGTTCAGATATTTTTGAACATCTCGTTTGTTGCGATATATCTGATGGCTACTGTACACTCCCTATCTCCTTTTTCATCAATAGGTACATGTATAAGAAAACGCATGTAAGTAGATGTAAATAAAATATTAGCGACTCCGTACCTTTTTGTTCCATGAAAATCCTTTATTTTTGCAATTAATTAAATTCATTCTAAAACACGAAATTGCATCGAGTTAATACATAATTTGTCAATACATTTGAATTACTTACGTAAAAAAACTTATCCCACTGTCCTTCTTGTGTTTTTTTGTGCTATTTTTACATGTCTTAACCGAGCACGACGACATTGTTATTTGACGCCGGTCGGTGAAAGACTAAGTCACCAACTCCATCCTTTTTCGAAATTACTAGAGTTTGAATGTAGCCATTTTTTTCGCCTGACTGTGTATCTGTATATATTTAGTCTAAGGCATGCACACTCGCAGAAGAAGTTTTTAATACCGTCAATAGTTTTTCTTTTTATCGATACGTCAAAATTATGATGTCAGAAATAGTACTATAATATCAGGCCAGTGATAAATCATTTATAAACATTTACAAAAAGGTTTAATATAAGATGAATTTATTTATTTTTGATTACGTCACAGGGACTTACCAACTTTTATTTTAATAATTTTTGTACTATGCACCAATGCTAGAAGCTTAAATTTTATTTATGTTATAGGCCATCAAAAAGGCTATTATGTGTTAAAAAATTGGAGGTGTCCCTCTCTCAGAACTTATGAAAAAAAAATAATGAAAAATGTTAACCCTTAAAATAAAGAAACTGTCTATGGAATGTTATACGGTTTATAATGACAGATTGTCCGTCTCGGCTAAGTGTATTATATGTTTAAAGCACGAATTAATTAAATCTACAGAAGCGGAAATATTCATGAAAAATGATTTTTCTTAATTCTTTTTTTTCTTGGAAAGTACGAAGAGGAGAATGCTGTAATTTTGTATAAGTGTTACTAACAGCAGGGCCCATCATCACAAAACAAATCAGCCGGAAAAGCTATTAAGGCACAAGATGTTCCCTTATCCTGCCATGGCCTTTTAATCTTTTATCTTTTAGGTCCAGCAGTAGACATCTTTCGGTGGATATTTTTTTTAATGACATAGGCGGCAAATGAGCAGACGGATTGCCTGGTGGTAAGCAATTACCGTCGCGCATGGGCACCCGCAACACCAGATGAGTCACAATCGCATTGCCGGCCTTTAAGGGGGGTTGAGGCTCTGGGAACCTTACTCACCATCAGGAACACAGCACTACATACCTGAAAGCAGTGATATTATGGCTGTGGTCTTCTGTAAGGAGGTACTTCCCCAGTTGGGCTGCCCTCTCATTGTTGGTCGTAGTTTAAGGACATATTCGGGTCCAAAAATATGATGATGATGATAATATAGTACATTTCGATACTAGTGAAAAAAAATTTTTTTTCGTCGAGGGTGAACGTTGGAGCCCGAGTGAAACGAGGGTGACAATCGCCCGAGTCTTAAAGAAGTTTTTGCGAAAAGTGCACTTTTTACGCACTAGTTAGGAAAAGTATATTATAATGTTACCTGAACTTGCGCCAATTCTGGGTCCCAGAGCGAAAACAAACCGACTGTTATCTCCATAGGTATATATTTCAGATCTTTCTAACCTCAAATTGTGTATTTGAGGTATTACTACGGTTACAGTCAAGCTACCTGAAATATAAAAAAAACGCCTTGTTGATCACATGTGACGTGACGTGACGTGACGACCGGTCTGGCCTAGTTGGTAGTGACAGTGCCTATGAAGCCGATGGTCCTGGGTTTGAATCCCAGTCAGGACATTTATTTATGTGATGAGCACAGATATTTCATGAGTCATGGGTGTTTTATATATGTATCTAAGTATTTGTTTATTATATAAATCGTTGGCACAACACAAGCCTCCTTGAGCTAAAGCCCCATTTAGACCAGGCAAAAACTTGTATACGATTTTCATTACATTGCCGGCTATTGGCCTACGGCGAATTCGGTCGCTTAATATAACCCCGCAATGTAATGAAAATGGTATACAAGTTCTTGCATGGTCTAAAAGGGGCTTTACCGTGCGGTTCAGTCAATTTGTGTCAGAATGTCGTGTAATATTTATTTATTTTAAACTTCATCCCGACCAACGCTGTTCTAGATTTCGGGATGAAGTTTAAATTAGTATACGCGAAATAATCAATTTCAGTTGTTTTATTTCATAAATAATTATCGCGGCAACCGACGATAATATTATGAATAATCTGGTTTTAGGCTATGGCAAAGACGAACGATAATAGCGCCTCTGTCATACCTACTGAAAGATAAATAAGTACATCCCGTTCGACCTTTGTATCTTCCGTACACGGAACAATGGTGTTCCGGACATTTGGGAGGCGTACGCGGAGCCGGATCGAGCCAACGCGCAGAGGCCCTTTCGACAATTTTAATGAAATGTAAGGGGTACACTAAGCGGATGTTGCCCCTGTCCGAGTCATGGGACGCACACAGAGACAGCACCCGCCATGGTGTAAGATTGAGTTTTAATGAAATCAAAAATGTACTAGGCTATTGTGTGGAAAGGATGGACTAGCTACTGGGCTATTGGATAAAAAACCGACCTTTGTATTATTATCAACTTATTTTATTATTATGGCATATAAGGACGTGCTAGCTAGCTAGTATGGAAAGTAACCCAAGAAATCTTAGAAAGAGAAGTAATAAAGGAAATATAATTCTTATATTATAATTGTAGTAGTTATTCATACCATACTGTATTCCGCCGAAGTCGCCAGTAACTATAGGCTCCCTGCCTCTAAGATAATACTTGAAGTACGTGTAGTTGGAATATTTAGAGGCACTATCAAATGTGACGGCAATCACTAATTGGTCTGTTACTTTGTTTATACTGAAACATAATAATCTATATTAATAAAAGAAAGTTGTGTTAGTTCCGGCTTTTATAACTAGAGAACGGCTGAACCGATTGGGACGATTTTGGGTTCGTTTTGACCGTCTTATCGTGTCGTATCAGGCTGGTAAGGAGAAAGCAGATGACCGACACCCATGGAAATTGCTCCACGGACAAGAGTCTAACTCTTATTAATTGTATAAAAGCGGGTAACTCACGTTTTATAAGTCGAATATTGCTCGACATGTTTCACTCCGTAACGAATATTCGACTTATAAAACGTGAGTTACCCGCTTTTATACAATTAATATGTTTCAATCTCACGATAGTTTTGTGTTTAAAATAGTCTAACTCTTAAATATATGATGATGATGTGACCGTCTTGGCCAAAAGTTTAATCGTAAGCATAAAAAAGAAAAAAAAAACAATCAAAAAGACCCCATTTATAGACATTCAGGCGGTACGTAGTTCGCCGGGATAGATAGTTGAAATACATATAAAAGAATATTGTGTATCTACATGATAAAAAATAATACCAAATGCCAGTGCGAATTTTTTGAACACTACACGGCAAGTAAATCCGTTTATATCACCGTGCAAAGTTCCATGCTAAGTTAGGGTCCACTTACTAAAACTCCGTAACTCTGGCGTTGTTCAAGCCACCATAATTGGCAGAGACTTGGGTCTCCGTTATGTTGAGAGAGGCGAAGTAGACAGTGCCTTCGTCCCGGTACAGTGGATCTGGGACTGCCCTTCCGGAGACTTTGCATTTCGAGTGTTCCGCGAAAAACTTGCGAATGCAAAACGAATCGTAAGATTGGCATGGACGTCGTATATCGCCATGAACATCTAAAAATATAAATAAGGTCAATGGGGGTAAGACCGTCTATCTGAAAAGACCGTCTGCCAACCAATTTCCTACATTATCTCAAAAGTATTTAGTGTCATATGACGGACTTCCATTAAAAATAAAGTATCTTATTCAATTTCACGCCTTTCACTTCATGCACATAGTATTTTTTATTAGGGTGCCGTACATAAAGGTAAAAACGGGACTCTATTACTAAAACATTACTGTCCGTCTGCCTGTCTGACTGTCTGACGGATGATGTCTTTCTGCATCTACACTAAAACAACAAATACTGAAAACATAATAAAATAAATACTTAAAACCATACAAAACACGTGTTATTTTAGCCGTTATTTGCTCCATACTAATATCGGAACAAGTAAATGCTTGAAATGTTCACAGAATAGTGTTTTGTATATTATTTTTACATATAAGTACGAATAACAATTTGATATTTAAGCTTCGATATAGAGAAAATTGATGCATGAATAGGTAGGGACAAGTAGGGAACATAGATCAGAACAAAACGAGGAAAATATTAAATAACTCTATTCGCGGGTAAAATATTAAAAACAATAAAAGAATAATACAACTTACCCGGATTCCCATCATCAAAGCCTAATGAATATCCGTTTCTTACGAATAAACCTTTTCCGTCATCATTATACCCAGTTTGTTGACCTATTTCATCATTAAACGCAGAATATTCACTAATCGGTATGCCTCCGATATACGAGTACTTTTCAAAAGTATTGTGGTAACCACGATCACGCCTGATTTGCTTTTCACTGTCAAGATTCTCATAATTTTTTCTTCCACTTTCAATATTCTCACTTTTAGAAAATTTCCAAAAACTACTAGCAATAAAAAAAGTAAGACAGACTATATGGTTCTTCATAATGTACAATTCCACACTAAGAGATTATTACATTGATTGGTTACAGGTATAGCGCTCGTTCGTTTTAATTTACACAATTATGGGTACAATTTAATCAATGACCTACTTCTTAAAGCTCTATAGCTGAAATCAACAATGAACGGAAATTAAAGTAAATTAAAATATGGCCAAGTTCTGTAACTCTTCGTAATTATCTATTGTTATTATTGAACAATCATTCATAAAACGACCTAGAACAAGCTCAAGAACTCTTGTGTTTGTAGGTGACGATATATATAATGGGTTGATATACTTAAATACTTACATGGACCACGTCCATACCTAACTTAGGAAAGAAAAGCAATAATCTCTTACCCAGAATCCGAAACCTCTTGGTTCGTACTCAGGAGAATACTCACGAGGCTTAATTTATTTATTTATTTTCAATAAAAAGACTCACAGCTGATTTTGCATGAAACGAATTTATACGAATCAGTAAAAACTAAACGTTTGCAATTTTCGCTAACTAACTACTTTTTAAATTACCTACATTGCAACTAAAGTGGGAATGAACCGGCCAGCGACGATGGCGGATGAAGCCATCATGTGCTGTTCTAGAAGCTTCGAACAGGTAAACGGAATAGGAGCTCGATGGTCGGACGACATCATAAAGACAGCTAGCAGAAGTGTCGAATAAAGAACTACACGGAAATCAAGAAGACAATGTCCTAGAGTGGCGAACATAGGAAAACGCTAAGTCAGCCGTCCACAAACAAGATGGAGCAAGTTGTTTTCATATTTTTGAATCGATAACTTCGTAGGTTCGCTGGGAGTCGCTGACTGCAGTATGCTGAAGATCGCTCCCGGTGGTGGTCTATGAGACAGCAATGAACGTCCCTGATATAAAAATGGCATGATGGCGTTCATGGTAGTAAACGCTAGTACGAGTATGCTAAGATTTTTTTTTACAAACTTGGCTTATTACTATCATGAGTGAAGACCATTTTTCATCTGAAGATAAATAGGTGTTAGAAACTGTAATTTCCATGATTATGTATTAGTGCGGTGCACGGATTAACACGTAGTTACTAATTAGGTTCAATTGGAGTTGTAGAACAAGCGGTGTTCAACGAGCTGTGTGAACCGTTTACGCTACTTTAGAACAAGACTTTTGTCTCAGTAGGAATTGTACCAGGGTATTATGTCTATAATCTTACTCTTTTGTTTTCCATATCTTCCTATATCTATTTTTTCCCCAATAAAGAAAATAAAATAAAATAAGACTGCTTTGTGATATTGTTATCCATTCGGGTAAACTGTCTTGTGTTGAAAAGACTTTTCCATATCAATTTGATGAATGTAATAAGCTTATTTCGAACCAACTGTAGCGACCAATTCTGATGCTGTGTCGAACAGCAAATGTATTCGCCTGCCGGGGATATAATCTACAAGAGAAGAATTATATGACTGCGATCTCATTTGAAAGTGAAAATTCATCGATATGAAAGACAAATTAATTTTGAAGGTATGTGCCGCCACTTCTTATTAATAATTGAACCAACATGTGTGTTGCGAACTCAATATTAAGTACATACCTCTGTAATTTTCTGATTACTTAGTTATAAAAAAAAAAACATCCTACAATTAGGTACATGTCGTTTAATAATCTTACAGATTGTCTATTGTAGTTAGATTATAACTGATACACAAAGAAACAAAATGTACGATTCTTATTAAGGTATAAATCCTGGTAAGAAATGAAATAAAAAACTGGTCAAGTAGGTACGGGACACTAAAAAGAACTTATTACTGACAAAGTTGTTTAACAGTTTCAAAAATCTTATGATCGTCTCCCCCATGCATTTCTTTTACTTCGGCAAATACGAAGGATAGTAAAATACTTACATATTTTTCTCGAACACTTCTTGTGAATAGATTACGCTGAGGCGGAACGTTCTAACCAGTGCAAAATGGCACTAAGTATGTAAAAAAAATATACTATTATATTACCTTTTGGTTGTAAAGTCTATTAAGTTAATTCAGAGCCTAACTGAATGGAAACGAATGTAACTCGGTTGAATTAAAATATTTTTACGTTCATAACGAGATGATGAGAAAGCTTTTGTATAATTTTAAAAAACACAGACAAAAAACATTTGATGGAAAATGTAGGTTAGGTTAAGATGGGCTGTTCGGGAAACCTCCTCGAGTGTCAGGGCTCTTCTCATACTTCTTGATCCGCTTGATCCGGGGGTAGGCAAGAGTTTCTGGATGGTGCATTCTGAGGACAATGGTAAGCGATCTCTTGTTAGCTGGCAAGAGATCACTTACCTACGGGTGCTGCTAATATACTGTTTTGGGGGATGAGGGTTCGGCGTTGGATTCGCTCCCTAGACAATGCAGATGAGAGCAGCAGCAGGTTGGGCCTCGTTTTTGCTGCGGCCTCTTTGAGGGGCACTGCGGACAGGGTAAAATGTGTCATGTGCCGTTGTGTGGTTGGCCGCTTCGATCCTAGTTGGCAAACTAGGTAGGAGTGGCGAGGTGACGGTGGTTCCCTTAGGGGTATCTGGCTTCATCGTGGAGGCACGCTGGTTATGCGGCGAGGGTGCGCTGGTGCCGGTAGTGTCACGATGAAATGCTCTGCGACCCAGTGGCACCACCACTAAGGCACAGTGACGGCAGCATCATGTTTCATTGGGTAGGCCGGTGCGATTCACCGGAGAGTCCTACGTATCTATTTAATGCGTTATAACTGGCTCCACCCCGGTGATCTCTAGTATTTGTATGCGTATTGGTATGGAAAAAGCATTTCACTGGCATTTGGTACAGATTAAAAAAACACAAATACAAAAAAAAAAAACTTAAAAAAGTACAAATTAAAAAGTATGGAAATAGTTTACAAATCCGAGAGTTGTATGAAGTTGGAAATTCACTTCTTCTTTGTGTTCACGTGAAAGTTAATTTTATCTTCACTTGAAAATAAATTTGTTGCTTAGACTTCATAGCCTATGTAGAAAACAGTGCAGTGTTGTGTCTGTGCGTGAAATTGCCTAACGATTATTGCCAGGCGCTATTACATTATTGGCAATTTTACTTACACCAGTATGTTCGCTAAATATATACTTAACGAAAGTTCTTCAAAGTTTTTTTCTAAGTTTTTTGTTAGGGTCTTGGCTTAGTCGATAATATACCCAATATAGTGATACTATTTTCTTACACAGATCACTCTATAAATGAGCCATCAACATGGCACTAGGTCTGTGGCTGCAGGTAAATATTCTGTCCTCAGAGTAAGCAATTACTATGGGGATAGACTCATAGAGAAGCGCTTACCTTATTTATTTAACGCCTTACCTGCAGCTATCAGAAATGAAAAAAAGAAAAACAAATTTAAGAAAGCCCTTTTCCAACATTACCTGAAAAGTATGTAATTTAAGGTTATATAAATTAACAATTTAAGTATTTAATGTAAGTTGATTAGACTCTTATGTTATTTAATGTTAGTACCTAGATTGGATCCCGCAGTCAAACTGTGTAAACAGTTTTGCGGGACGATGTATGTAATTTTAAGAATTGTAAATAGATTTATTAAATAAATAAATAAAAAAATAATAATAATAAGGACATAAAATCTATGACTGCTGTCAGTTTTTGATGCTTGCAATCGGGTTGGCAGCGATTTAATGGTTGCAATTAATAATTGTAAGCTCAGAATAATAATAATGTAATATCACCGATAAACTAAGCCTACCTAACCTACAGAAACAAAAAATAAGAAATTATAGGAAGAACGATCGCTCAAAGAATATTCGTATAAATTATTCGCGCAAGAGCTTTTCCCTCGTTTGAGATTGCAATTTTACGCGAGCTGCACGCGTATATTAAAAATTAAACTTAATAAGCAAGTCTTTGTACTTGCCGAGCAAAGTGCTCCGTATTCTAGCTATTAACCGCGAACATTCTCGAAACACTTAATACTGTTATTCATAGTTAGCTAACCTCTATTTTTAATCTCTTATTTACATAAATGTCAATTTGACGACTTGTCTGGCCTGGCCTAGTGGGTAACCCTGGGTAAGAAGTCGATGGTCCTGGGTTCGAATCCCAGTCAGGGCATTTATATGTGTGATGAGCACAAATAAATTGTTCCTGAGTCATGGGTGTTTTCTATGTATTTAAGTATTTATATGTATCTATCTATTACATATATCATCGTCTAGTACCCAAACCTTACCTTACAACACAAACCTTACTGAGCTTACCGTAGGACTGGGTCGATTTGTGTAAGATTGTCCAGAAATATTTATTTATTTAATATACTTAAGGGGCAAATGGCAATCACTTATAAAAGGCAATTGTGTTTTAAGAACAACGCCAATTGGGTACTTAACACATGTTGAATTTTTTTACATAATTTACTTAGGTAGTTACCTATACGGGTAAAATACCCATATCATAAGTAATTGGAAATTTATCACGAAAATTGCATGTACTTCGTGAAAAGTTGTGTTTGTTGTGCCAGTGACTATTGTTATTCATAAAATGTAAAGATAACATTCTAGTGTGTTCCTAGCGGCTCTGGATTTTTTTTATGTCAGAGGTGGCAAACGAACAAACCGATTGCCTGATGGTAAGCAAACACCATGGGCATCCGCGACACCAAGGGTGTTACAAGTGCGTTGCCGGCCTTTAAGGGAGTTTGTAGCTCTGAGAACTTTACTCATCACCATCAGGAATACAACACTGTATAACCAAATATAATCCGGTGGTTGTGGGTTCGAGTCCCGCTTCGAGTAATCTTTTTCTATTTTTCTTTCGATTTAAATATCGAAGATATTCGCTAGCAGACGTTTCTGCATAATAAAAAAATATATAACCAAACTTAAAAATATCCGCAAAAGAAGACAATCACTTGAAGTGGCCATATGCCCGGGCGAAAAGTACCGCCTGTGACCGACGTCAGTATTGTCCGGGCTGTCGACTTTAATTGAAATAGAGATCTGTGAAATGAAAGAAAAAATACTTTTCAATAACTAGTTACTTAGTATTTTTCACAATACTAAATGGCGGGATGACATGTGTGGATTTTGTAGCGATTTCGGGAGCATTATATTAAGCGGTGACGAGTGGCGAAAGCGAGGGGATGCCTTTTCCCAGCATTGGACAGAAGATGTGACATTATCTAACAAAAGGAACCTTATTGTCGATGGCGCTTTCGTCGAATCGCGTCGCGTTTCTATTGCGGCATCTTGAAGAACGGCGTAAGCTCCATTGACAATAAGGTCCCTTTTGCTAGATAATGTCACATATAGGCTTCAGAAAAAAACTTATAAAGTTGTTAGTGCCAAAATAAAATAGATGACAAATACTAAAAAGTGACCGGTACGTATTCAAGACATGATTTGAACCCACGGCTGTCGTGCTGATCAACTAAATTACCCGGTCGTAGTGGAACCCGTCGACACTTCTGAATTACATATGCAATCCCTTATCGGTTTATGCCATGGATGTTTAATATAATTATGTTATAGCTAGCGGTCACCGAACAATTAATTGGTTTAAAATGGTTGTACGAGTAAGAGTATAATATCTTCTTAAATATACTAATCCTAGAGGGGAAATGTGGCCAGTGTCATGGGGGTAACATATACTTCCGCACGGGAGCGATTTGGGAGACATCTGGGGGTCAGGTATTTGACCAAGCACTTATGTACATAGTTTTAAGTGTCCTTTTTAGTTAAATTATTAGAATATTGTAATTCTTGTGTGTCCTTTTTTAATGTATGTTTGTCTTAAATATCACTATACACGGTGTCTCATTCAGATCGGTCAGTATGGGCAAATCTGGAACTATGTATATATGTATATTATAAATAAAAAATAGATGACATAATACACTTAAAAAAGTAACTAAGCAGGTGTCCGTCCAAGGCAGAATTTGAACTTCATGCTGACGGTTCAGATGTTTTCTTTGGGTTTATGAGTAAAAGTCAAATTGTCATATTGGCTCCACCGTGCCTAAAAACCACTACAACCACTGTCAAACTCAAACTCAAACGTTGATTCAGTAAGTGCCCTTGTGGCCTACTTTTACACGTCGAGTATACAAAAGTAAAAGAGAAAAATAAAAACTACACCAGTTCTAACCCTACACCTCTAACCCGAGAAGCATTTTGACTTTTATGACCGGCAAGAAACTCGGCGGGACTTTTTCAAAACTGAATTACAAAAAAAAACTTAAACATACACAAAAATGCATTACTTAGAAGTCCAAATATACCGGGTGTTATAAAAAACACCCGGTATATTTGGACAAGATTACCAAGCCAGCATCTGGTCATGATTTGGAACATTTTTTACTATGGGGTCAACTTTGTAAATTGTAAAAAAAAAAATACAACTCTCTCATACATTTTCGTCAACTTATACTTGACCTTTTCTATGCAGCTCAGCTTTTATTTAATTGTTCAAACTTGACCCCACAGTAAAATATGTTCAAAATTATGAACAAATGCCGGTTTGATAATCGTGTATCATGTTTTTTATGACATGATACACGATTATCCACACCCAGTACTTCAATTCATGTATTAAGAGTGTTATATACTATACTAAAATACTAACATTTATTAACAGCGGCTCCAGAAATAGCATTGTACTTCAAAATGTATCCGCAAAAGGAGCCAATTGGTTGAAGTGGTCATATATCCGGGCCTGAAGAGTTGGCTGCGCATGACAGCTGCATTCCTGGACTGTCGACTTTTATGGCAATAGCTTATAGAGCTGTTGGCAACTGAAGTGCTTACGACAAATTGATCATAATTATTAACGCAATATTTTCATTTGTTTCAGCATAGCAAAAGCCAAGTTTGTAAATTGTATCAATAACCACATCAGCAAGAAGGATTGTGTCTACACTAATATTATAAAGGCGAAAGTTTGTGGGTGTGTGAGTGTGTATGATTGTTACTTCCTCACGTCTACACGGCTGGAGCAATTTTAATAAAATTTGGTATGGAGTTAGCTGACACCCTGGATTAACACATTGTGGCTACGTTTTTTGCCCTAATAAACCGCGGGTAACACCGCGGCGCAGGGCACAAATAGAAGATCATAATTATTAGCGGAATCTTTGCAATATTTTCATTTGTTTCAGCAATAGCAATAGCCAAGTTTGTATCAATAACCACAGCAACAAGAAGGATTACCTATTAATAAATGTGTATTTATTGAAAAAGTTATTTTATACAACTTAAAATTGTATTAACAAAATAGTTTATTAGGTACTTTAGAACCAAAAAGGTTACGTAATAAACAATAATCTAACAACATCACTTATACTTAGAATACTTAATTACTAACCAAGTCCCCAAAGTTTGTCTTGCGGAAGGGTACTAATAAGGCTGGCTACATTCCCCCGCTGAATGGCTATGCCTATTCTTATACCCTAGAGCCTATGGTACATTGAAAAAGTCTACCTCTAATGTTTTTAAATAGTCTATGGCCGGTCAAACTCCACGGTCCGAGAGTCTCGGAAAATGCTTCAAAAGAAATTCATCATCATCATGTACAGCCGTATGTTGTTTTACTGCTGGGCAAAGATATAATTGCTCGTGTGGCGTCTTAACTTAGTGCTCAAATAGCTCCGAAAGATTTAGTCTGGCAACACTATCCCCAACACGGCCTATTGCCTGGCGGCGTTATTACCGACGCCACGCTTCTCCGTTTGTCATACTAGTTTTAATTATTATCACTCTATTCACATTGAATAAACGACTTCCATAAAATCTTGATTGGATTCCGCCTAGGGATAAACCTCCTTCTCACATTATTACGCCTTTACAAGTACCAAACGCCTGTGTATCAAACATTGATGTTGGCGCACATACATCAGGACATATCTAAATGTGTCTAGGTCTAAAAAAAACAATTCCTTCCCATTTCCATTAACACAAATCATTGAGAGCCATTTGACTGTATCACCCCCGGAAGATACGGACATTTATCACTGACACACGAAAGCGACCTTTTCACTAAATAAAGAAAAATGACTTGAGTAAACGGGCACAGAGCATATCGGACCAACCCTAGTGTAGGGTTCTGGGAAGTGCAAAATAACTTTTGCCCAGGACAAACTTTCATACCAATAACGAAACTATATCGATACATGTTGACGGAACCCTAAGCCTTTTTTGCACTTGTGACTATTTAATCTCAGCGGTTTCTAATAAATAAAGAATATGCGATAATACTTTTTTAGTAAAAATATAAATAGGTATCATTCATCAATATCAATTTGTAACATTTGTGTATTGTCATGACATAAAAACAAACATAAAAAAATTATAACATTAGTTGGTAGTTGGTACAGGTCGATTTACGAGAGTTGGCACGAATGGATTGAACGAAACTTTCATTGTATGAGTGACACTTGTATCGGTATACAATCGAGCCACTATTTTATTGGTTAATGTGACACACACATAGACATTTTCATTCAGTTACTAATTCCATTCGTGCCAACTCTCGTGAATCGACCTTGTACATATCTACATCTTTAGCAAAACGATATAATTTTTACATCGCTGCTACTTAGGTATGCAACTTACTGGGTTGTAAAATATTTAATTACTTTTATCTCAGAAAGTTAAATATGTTTTTTTTTTTAATTTAAATTGTTTGTGAACGACATCATTTCTGCTGTGATCGTACAGAAATACTCCCAGCATAGTCCTCTCCGTGCCCTTTGGGTTAATTTGAGCCTTCTACTTCTTCAATAGTACCTATATAATATAAGCGAACACGTTTCACACTGGTCAATTACTTTCGACACCAGACACTGCGAAATATTGGAAGAAAACTCTCCTGTAGTGTTGTTACTCCACAATCTTGTAGCTGGTAACGATAATTACCCCGAACGCCGGCCTAGTCGCAATAAAAAAGTCGTCTGCGATTTTTCATCTCGATCGACACGCCTATGCCGCGTACTGCGCTCGGACGATATTGATACTTTTGAACCCTCGCCACGCCATCGCAAGTAAGACAAAAAAGTAGTGATAGTTAGCCATTGAAATTCAATAAATACAATTACTTGGTATTGATGCTCGTTTTGTAAACTAATGGCGATATTACAATTTTACAATGTAAAAATAGTACATTTCGATACTAGTGAAAAAAAAAAATATATATAAATAAGTCTTTACACGTGTATCGAACCCAATTTTTCATAACAAGTGCCTTAAAAAGTGAAATTTAGCGTGCGCAAAGTGCACTTTTTCGCACTAGTTAGGAAAAAGACATTAAAATTCATTTCCATACAGATTTCATGCTTAGTTGACATAAATTAACGTTTCTTAACCTTAACAGTTCACCCTAATTGGGTACATTTTTTCATTAAGCTTTAGGAAGGTTAACATAGGGGTTAAAATTAAATTCAATTGTAGCAAATCAGTTTTTTTCATCAATACACAATAAAAATCATATCAACCTAGTTGCCTACAAAACAAATGCTAGTAAATAAAATATTGACATAGTTTCCTAACTATTGTATCATTCAGAATTTAAGTCGTGTTAGTTCAATTTCTTAACATATTAGGTTAACAATGAATGAGAAGAAAGAAACAAAATGAAAAGAAGAATGCAGTATTAATTAATTGAGACATCGTGAATATTTTTGTGCTTTTGTTCTGTTATATGTTTCACTGTGTTCTTTTGTATAATAAAGTTTTTTACTACTTAACCTATGATTTGAAATTGAAAGCGTTTTAACGGATACTTCAGAGAGTAAGTCGCAAGTGATAGCGATCATCGACATAGGAAAATGCGTAAACGATCAAGTTCAGTCAATCCCTACAATACATTGCATCGACAGCCAGTATATTCTCGCCATTCTCCCGAGTCGTTTTATAAATATATGTGCACCACACCTATTTTCCCAACACATACACACACAGGCTATACAGGCTAGCCAGTAATAATAATTATGTATTTAATACCTTGCCGTGTGATGCCGGCTGACTAGAATAGCACCACCCCATATCCTCCCGCGGGTGTCGTAAGAGGCGACAAAGGGAAAAATCTTACGGACGGGCAGCAGCGTCCGTGGAAACCCAATCTAGAGCTACTGTGGTCGCCAACACGCCTGCCAAGCGTGGTGACTATGGCAACTTACCTCAAGATGATACAAGTCGTATTCGTGAGAGGCCTATGTCCAGCAGTGGACTGCATACGGCTGAAATGTATGTATGTATGTAGTCTTAAAATATTGAAGTCTGTTTATAATTTCAGTGAAAGTATCAGTAACAGCAGTGATACCAAATTTGAAGAACTTGAAGCTGGACCGAGCAGAGATATTCACATATGCAGAGGAAACCAATTAGCAGATCACATATGCAGAGGAACGAAAAGAAAAACAGATTATAATAATATGATTAAAATTTCCATTAATCTTTTGGCTGAAATCGGGTCAACAGAAGATCTTCCGAAGTCTTATCTGTTTACAGTTCTGAGCCTTTGTTGTCTAATTTACAAGTGTGTTATAAAGAATATCACAAGATGAAAAAAAAAATTAAATAATCTCGTATTACTAGCCCAGTACACTTCTAATTGTGCTATCCGAGTACCGCTTAGACTTGTAAAATTTTTCTATCTTATCCTTCGTAGTATACGTCATGATGGGTGACGTGTAGTCACGTCTACCGTCAGCGTATTGAACACTTAACGGACGGGACTTGTGAGTCCCGCTCCGAGTCAAATTTTTCTATTATTCTTTCGATTTAAATATCGAAGATATTCGCTAGCAGACGTTTCTGCATAATAAAAAATTATCTCGTATTATTTATGAAAGATTATGCACTGTTAAAAGCCTTAAATCGTAACACAATGGAACTCGCGATGCATTCGATCGCTTTTCACTTAATTTAAATATGCGTTGAGTAATTTAGCTATTGTCAGCCTTAATAAACTTATACCTAATTAATAAACTCCATTTAACTCTACCTAACAAAAAAAAACTATATATACTAATATTATAAATAAGAAAGTAACTCTCTCTGTCTGTCTATTACCTCTTCACGCTTAAAATGCTGCACAAATTGGGATGAAATTTGGAATGGAGAGAGTTTGAGAATGGACTACAAGTCAAGAATGGACGTAGGATATTTTTTATCCCGCAACGATACCTTAAAATCGACTGAATGGCTGACAAAGTCGCGAGAAAAAGTAGTCGTAGAACTACTTGTATCACGGAGTCGCGAGAAAAAGTAGTCGTAGAACTACTTGTATCACGGAGTCGCGAGAAAAAGTAGTCGTAGAACTACTTGTATCACGGAGTCGCGAGAAAAAGTAGTCGTAGAACTACTTGTATCACGGAGTCGCGAGAAAAAGTAGTCGTAGAACTACTTGTATCGCGGAGTGCCGAGTTCGAATCTCGTCTGAGGCAGTGGATTTACTTCCATTTTTCCTTGGCGTGATGGATTCCATGGTTTGATTAGCGGAAGTTTCTGCTTAATAAATTAACCTGAATATTTGATGATTTTTTCAACAGACTGTGTGGCTTCGGTTGTACTTCAAATTTGTTTTAATTTAAGATAAAACTTTAGTAATTGTATTTCGTAATTAGAATAAAATACTTATGAAATTGCGATATCGACACAGTCTCCGGAGCTTTTAATTACTTAAAAGTACATGCAAATAATACGCTATGCCATCCTTTTCTATAGATTAGGTAACAATACTTTGATTCCCACCCGTTTTTATAAAAGCTCGGCGTTGGTCTGTCCTTTTGTACAGGTCAAGATAAATGCAGAGATCGCTTTTTGCACAAAGCACCGTCTGAATCGTCTGCGGTCAGCCTTTATAAACTGGACTTTTATATCGAAACTTCCTGCGAACGAATACTCAAAGATCCTGAAAACTGGAAGTTGCTATAAAAATATAAGTTAAACCACTTACCAATTTCATCTTAATCGTAATAATTTATTTTTCACATCACTAGCTCGGAAAGAACGGTTTTATTCTTTAACAGATAGCAAAGTTGCATTTTATTCACACGAGTGCAATTTTATTTCATACAAATTGTATATTACTAATCGAGTTTTTTTTATGTTAGCTGGTTGGATGTTTTATTTAATGTTTTTGAATGATAAATGATGAACGCCAATAATTTTGATATCATTTTAGAGTTTAAAGTTAATTTTTTCCTCGCGAAGGTGAGGTGAAAAAAGGTGTGTTTCACTCGGTAGCAATTCGTGCTTTGAAAGCCTTCCAATGTTCAACTCTTTAAACTCAATGCATGCCATGTTCAGCAGTGGACGTCCATGGCTGAACTAGTATATGACCAGGAATATAAGTAGAATAGAATAAACTAAAAAACATTTATCTACATATTTACCGACTGTCTTGAATAAATGTCTGTAGTCTTAAATCTATCTCGAGTAAGACTCATACAAAAAGAAAGACGTTTATTATGTTAGTTTAGTTGTTGTATTACCACATCCTAAGTAGCTAAGTAGTATACATAATCATTACTGAAAGCATGCAACAGCGATTAATGGATAATCAGATTTATCTATTGATCGAATTTGGGACATAGATAAAGGTAGTATAAAAGATTAAACCGTGTTTGTTAACTTTTTATTCGATGACCGTCTTGTATGTGTTAACGTACTATCCAGTATCCAGACGAATACTTGGCCTTTACCCGGTATTTGGCTGGCTAGTTAAATTGTGGCCGGATCGTTATCTCTACTAAAAAGTATTACACTATCAGTGTCTTGTCTATATCTAATAGGCAAGTCTGAATTCGAAGCTATCAATGTCCGATCTAGCATGCATCTATCCTTGTCGCTCCCCCGAGATCGAATAAGGCGGGAGGAAGCTGCGGGATTTATGAGGATTCTCTCCACTCCTGCGATTGCCAGTTTACTTCGTGTCAAAGTGCGTACGCGGTCACTGTGAATAAGCCAACACAATCTATGGGACCCGCTGTTGATAGTTTTGCTTCAGTTTAAAATGACGGGTCACGTTTTTTATTAAGAACTATAAAGTTGCATATGAGTATTAGTCTTAGTAAGAATAAAAACTCGTGGCAAGTAGGTTAAAATCCTGATCAAGGCACCAATTTAGAACGTTTCAACTTTCTTACACAACTCGATATAGACGAAAGACGGTCACTGCTGGACATAGAACTCTCCCAAAGCGACCCATAATGACCGGTTTTGCGCCACCTGCATCCAGTTAATTCTCGTTTTCCTTGTGGGGGGTCTCCCACTGCGTTTTTCGTTACACGCTAGCCACTCGAAAATGTATTTTTATGACAATAATATATTCTTAGATTTTTACAAAAATATTGTCAAATTTGGTTCTAAGCATTGAATCCATAATATAAGAATCTTAAAAACTAACAAAAAATCTGCCCTCAGTATATTTTCCACAAACGGCCGCAAGTTTGCCGTACTTTCCAGAGAAATATGAGTAACACTTGGAAATATCGTAAGAAAAAACAATCTGGTATAGAGGGGTCATATACTTTTATAGAGCCAATAAAACGGGCCAGTCCGAACAAGGAGTGTCGCAGACAATATTGAGCGCGAAAAGTATTGGTTCCAGTGTACACCACTTGGCTGTGGTTGAGTCTTGAGCTGGGATTATTTGGAAACCTATAGTTTCAATAAAATCGTTGGATGATCTTGCAACTGTCTTTAGCTCTAGAATTTAAACATTTGTGTGAAATATTCAATTTTATTAACCATGACAGCTTAAACAAATTTGTAACTTGCTATTTAAATCTTTGGTTTTTCCATTTTTTCCTTAATTTCTAAGACGGTTCTCCTTTTTACAAAATTATTTTATTTGAAAACTCCAGAACTATGATTCCTTTAAGATGAAAGTTCACATTTACTTTACTTCCATGTAGACATTCATGCGAGGAATATTATTTGTTTCAAGATCTTATCATTTTTTTTTAATTTAATGAAAACATTTATTAGTTCATAAAAATTTACATTGTTTCTCTTAAAACTAGAACCCTAAATAGGTAGAACCTGTGCTATAGGATGAACAGTGATCGTTTTATAATTTCGAAATGAACTCGAAATTGACTTCATCCAGGAAATACTCGTAAAATGTCTTTTTTAATGTTTGTGCATAATAGATTTTAGTCAAGAACTTATTATCTTGTATCTAACAACAATTAAATGAGAAAATAGTTCAGTTTGGACAGATCAATATTTCGAACCTAGTAATAAAAACTTTCGTCACAATTTTGAACTAAATCAGTTGAGACATTCAGATATGTCTTGTTTATAAAATATTTTGACATTGTTCTTAAACACAACATAAAAGAATATTAATTGGATTCAGAGTTTAATCTCAATTCTTAACACACTAGCAAACCCATAAACTTAACAAACGACTATACCGTTTAAGTTTTACTTCTTTCAAACTAGACATAAACCTCTGCTATCTGATCAAAAATTCTTGAATTACCTTCAGGAACAACTCATGCTGTCTTTTACACTCTATATGGCGTGAAACAAGCTAGCAGAAAAGGATGTTACCTGCGTGAAGTGTTCAAAGGTGTTTTAGAGACTTTAAAGGTGCGGCAAGTCCTGAATTGTTATTTTCATCACTTAGTGAGCGCTTCACCACGTTCAATCCAGTATATGTTTATCTCTCGAATTATGTATTTAGTTTCGAAAACAACATAATTATGTGGTTGAACGAATTATATTTTATTAAAGTTTCCGTTCATGCTTTGTGTTTTGCCCCTTATGCAGATGTTGAGGTCAAAAGAAATGCCACCTGGCAATTTCAACTTTCAATTATCACGTTAAATTTTACTTGTCCAGTCAAGGTGAAATATATCGATATTGATCAAAGTGATAAAATAATTGTACCTGCAGCACGTTATTGTGATATTAAGGTAGGTACACTAGGATACATATTTTGACCTTTTATATCGTATCGATATTTTTCACCTTATACGTGCATTGGATAGGAGTTTTGATAAAAATCCACTGACAGCGATTTATCATTGCGTCGACAACCAAAATTTTAATTCAACAAAATTTTAATACGCACCGAAAGATGCAGAGAGAAAGCTTCCAGTAAGCTGAAAATTAAATCAATCACATATGTGGGTCATGATCGGACGTTGTGACCATTTTTGGTAGGTACATCCAGGAGCTAATTTTTCAAGTAACAAAATGATGATGGGAGGTTTACGTTGGTTCGTTAAGGGTATGCACTTTACTAACCCCTTGCAAGAACCATTCTAGCTTTAGTGCAAGGTGCCAATCTCCGCGACTAGATGGCGCTGCGAACACGATCGTAAACGTTTATGAGCAAGTAGCGCTTTGACTGCTGAGGCGTGCGGACGTCAGCTGCTATATTGAAATCTGCTGATTCAGTTTCACGACACGGAAGGTTTTAACTAACTTTATAATATTTTACAGTTTAGATAACGCATTGTGATTTGTAGGTATTTATTTACGTTACACAAATATGTTATTAAATAATACTTATATTATAACGATGCTTTACAGAAAATGAGTCAAGATTACAAAAAAATTGGCATATCTCCAGCAGTGGACACAGCAGAATGATGATGAAAAAAAAATACCAAATAAAATTAAGGTTACGCTACAACTGCTACCACAACTGTCTATCAGGG
Source organism: Grapholita molesta (assembly GCA_022674325.2). NCBI lineage: Eukaryota > Metazoa > Arthropoda > Insecta > Lepidoptera > Tortricidae > Grapholita > Grapholita molesta. Next base: position 5,136,164 of record CP053133.2, on the reverse strand, counting down.
GGCGATTTTTTAAAAGTCGCGCACTCGAGTTCCAAAAACTTTGAGGATAACAATAATCATTTAGTTTTGCACAACATGTATAGTTTCGATACCCACGATTATTAATTACTATCATTCATTTTCTAAATTAATTATTTTTTCGTTTAATATGTCACATATCGAGTACTCGACGTTCAAAAATCGGCCCCCAGTACCCTTACCATGAGTTGTCACTTTGAGGTTTTCGATAACGAGTATCGAGTTTACTATCTGTGCATCTCGTTCGCTCTAAAATAGTACGAGCGAGATGCACAGACAGTAAACTCGATACTCGTTATCGAAAACGTCAATGTCACAACTCATGGTAAGGGTACTGATGAATTTAATGCTTCTTTACAATGCGATACGAAAAAGTGATATATACGTTAGATGTTCGCTAAACTCTACTAGTGAAAAAAAAACTAAGCAAATAGAATAACTGCTTGAAATTAAAAGTAATAAATACTATGTTAGAATTCGAGTAGCACGACTGTGATTTCGTATAGAAGTGTTTTATTTGGCGTCGAACCGTCGACCGTTTACGATCAAGTTTACGACAGTTTTATTGACTAGCCGCTGCGCAGTATGACTCACTGTTATATCGTCTGACCAGCCGACGCACTAGCAATAGACAGCAAACTAATAATATTTTATACAATCGTTTATCGAAATGCTTGATTATAACATGATTGTATACAGTAACTGTTCTAAGAGTTAATTAAAGTAACAAAATTTAATATTACAATCTATTAATTATTCCAAAAACAAAACTCAATAAGTAGCGTTGTTGTATTAACACAGAATTTACTGTAAACCAAGTGTCATTACAAAACTGTCTCTGATTGGCCGATAACGTGACAGATAAAAAATGTATGTTCAGATTCCGAAAATTTTGCCAGGTCTCGCAAATTAGTATACAAATTGAATGAAGTTCTATTTTTGAAATTATTACAGTTGTCTGGAACGTATCGTTATGAATATTATAGTTGAGTTGGATGTATCATAGACAATCTGATATCGAAAATCGAAAAGTATGAACTTATAGTTCTGTTTATGTACTCGTAATTGGCAGATTAAAGTCGGCGAGTAGAAAAAGTTACATTAAAAACCAGTACATAAAGCAGCAATGGACTTCAACAATTCTATATTTGTTATTAATATTATTTTATCCGTAAGGCGTCCCCTGCTGGACCTGCGTATAGGCCTCTCCCAAATATGGCTTGTATCATCTTAGGGGGAGGTTGCCATAATTGCCACGCTTGGTAGGCGGGTTGGCTACCACAATAGTTGTTGATTCGGTTTCGACGGACGTTGCTGCCCATCATTTTTACTTTAGTCGCTTCTTATAAAACCTGTGGGGCGTGATGATGCTGCTATTCTCAGCCAGCGCCGTATGGCAGAATAGTAGTTTATGTATCTGTGCATAATGAAGGGCATTACAACAAGAGTGGCACAAGAGGGCATTACATACACTACTTTATCTACACACATATCATAAATGTTTTAAGATGGGTTCAGGAACCGTAGGGAATTGACCTGCAGTATTACTAGTGTTACTTGAAACATTAAAAAGTCAACGAACAAAACAAATGACAGCTTGGAATGGCAGCGTTGCGTATTTGATATCTCAGTCAAATATTTTTTTAAACCATAGACAAGCGAATGGACTCTCTATTCTATTGTCACTCGAGTTCTTATGTCGTTCGATTTATATTTAAAAAACATAACGAATTGGCGTTTCGTATCAATGACTGTTTTAATATCTGTAGATACTAGAATAGACACCCACTTGAATTTGACAGCTGTTCCAAATTTAAACTTATAACCTACGGATTTATGTAGGTAATGTTAACATTACATCTCCATTCATTTCTGATGGTTGGTAATGCTGGTCATTGCCTACGGTTTCTGGACGCATTTTAGAGCACTTATGATATGTACGTAGATAAACATAATAATATCAACTTGTTTGAAACTAGTAGGTACTGTTTTTGTCTACCACTATAGCTGAAATACTTAAAGGATCAGGGCCTGTGTGCTTCTATGTTGTTTATTCAAATTTTGACTAGAGTTCTTTAATTTTGATTCTATAAACTGCATAAACCTTTCTTCATCTATTATATCAATAACTACATACATAGATAGAATTTAGATATATGACGACGACAACCAACTTTTACTCCGGAGGTGCGGAACCAGATTATATCTAACTATATCCCAAATAATAGAACAGAATTCTGACTTGTATATAAATAGTAATGGCTAAACCACATCCACCACTCCTAATATAAATATTTTTAAGAATTCACAATTTACATCTTCATTTTCATAAATGAATAAAACTATATTTTGTTAGAATAAACTGTGTTTAATCTTGTGTTTCATTAAATCCCTAGTCGTAGAAAAAATAATGTATGCAACGTTGTATAAAGAGGTCAAATAAATAAACTTATACCAAAAAATAAACCCGAATTCAAATATGTACTAAAAAGCAACAAATAATTATTTTCTTTATCACTTGATAAGTACCTACTTTTGGACTATTTAGAACAAATCATTTTCTTGGGACAATTATATACAATTATTTTTGGTTTTGGAGTCGGTGCCAGTATGACCACCTATGGTCATTTTCATCAGTTCTTCTTCACAAAATACTATTTTCTGAATACAAATGCTTGACTTGTCACCGAATATACTAAAATCGTTATACATGTACCTATACATTTTGAGGAGTTCTCTTAATTCCTCATGGATCCCATCATCAGATCTGAATTCTGGTAACAATGGGACCAACCTTGAAGTAGATGCTTTTAAACAACGAAAAAAATTTTGAAATCGGTCCATAAATGACGGAGTTCTGAAGTAACACACATAAAAAAAAAGAACAACATGTCAACCGAATTGATAACCTCCTCCTTTTTTGAAGTCGGTTAAAAAAACAACATGCCAACCGAATTGATAACCACCTCCTTTTTTGAAGTCGGTTAAAAAGGCTCATATCGTCTATATTAACAATTTTCGGCTTCGCCTCAAATTGTTACTCACACCAGTCGATTTTTTTGAATATTATTTATATAACTATTGCATAAAATACTATAGTGTATGCATAATCAGTAGATAAATATAGACATAAAAATACTCCTTTGATGATATTAAAAGCAAACTTGTATTTTTATGCCTTACAGTAAGTTGCAGTAACATTTATGCTATGCAAAAGGTTCAAAATTGGAATCCAATCGCTAAGGTACGTTAACCTATTGGCAAATTTATCCAAATTTGGAATAACAGCTCGACAACACGCTAAACGATTCAATGGGTTTTACATTGGCTCTAACGGCTGTTATGACTGCTAGCAGTTCATTCAGCTGAATTTGTGCTAGGGTGTATAATCCTGTAAGCAATGCTTTTCAAAACCATAGATTGTAACCTGCCGTGTGATACCGGCTGACTAAAATAGCACCACCCCATCTTCTCCCGCGGGTGTCGATAGAGGCGACCAAGGGAAAAATCCTATGGACGGGCAGCAGCGTCCGTCGAAACCCAATCTACAGCTACTGCGGTCGCCAACCGCCTGCCAAGGGTGGCAACTATGGCAACCCCTCAAGATGATACAAGTCATATTTGTGGGAGGCCTATGTCCAGCAATGGACTGCATACGGCTGAAATGTATGTATGTAATGTAATAGATTGTAACGCAGATTTGCGGATCAAGTTGCCTTAACTTTAGAAATGATTTAGATAAAAAAAACTTTAGGTGTTTCATAAATGTTTATTGTTTAGGTTGTGTTCGCTTTGAATCATTCTTCGAGTTGCTGTGAATTCTTTAAATTTTTATGGTTCATATAAATATTGGACTCGACCGTGATCGGTACACTACTGGAATGAAAGCCACGCTTGGGCAAGTTCTGGCGCAAGTTGGGAGTGCTTGCCAAATACGGGAACTGGTAGGTAGGTGTCGTGCGAGATTTCAGTTTGCACTGGCACAAGGTACGATGCGATAGTTAGTTATACGCTTTCCTTTGTTTATACGATTTGTGCCTTATATCGTTATATAAATAAGTAAGTAAATAAAGTTTACAGGACGTTCTTACTTTATTTTCTTCAGGGAACTGGGCTGAATGACTGCAACGAGCGATCGACAACCCGCCTGAATCCGGCCGGGCGTTCCTACACTACATCTACCAATATATATTTTTCTCAAACATGCAATGAAATGTCTTCGTTACGTGCGTCATAATAGGCTTCGAAGTATCACGTTTAGGGCGGATCGACACCAGAGGACAGGTAACGAATTTCATATAAAATTGAAGGCCTAGGCCGGGAAGTAATTTTTTTTTTAATTTTTATGTATACCTGGCGTCTGTGTTCATGAAGCCTGTTCAAACAGCTGAGTTATATTTTTTATCATTTTTAGTGACTAAATGATTAGCGGGCTAAAAAATAATCTCGCTTATTTCAGACGAAATGGTATGAAGAGATTTATTTTATTTATCATGTAATTGAATATTCATATCATCAGGTTATTACATTATTATATTTATTATTCATGCTCTCAATTATAAAATTGTATTGGCAACACCAAACACTACTCCACGCATGCGCGTTTTTGAACGCATTTTTGACTCAACCAATCACAGGACACTTTTACTTGCTTTAATAATGGCGGAATGGAAAAGTTTTTCGGCATGTAAAACTCTGTTTATTAAGACTAAATAGTGGTAAATGGTGTGATTCAATGCTTTTGTGACTTAGATATAGTGTTACGGGTGTATAAAAATTGAATAATCTAACCGGGCCCGGTTTTATTTATCTATATTTTGTTATTGTGTACCGCCAAAGGCAGATGCCGTAGCGCCATCATTTAAAAGGTAAGTGCATTCTTTTTTGGTGTTTTTTCTAAATGTTGTATATAGTAATTATAGCCAGACTATTTATGATAGTCATTAATTATTACATCGAAGGCAAAAATACTACAAAGCGGGATTGGAGGGAAAATTAAAAAACTTATGTCGTGAAGCTGTTTTGTTCAGTGGTATTTTTTTATTTATTTCATTGCATTAGTTTGAGAAAAGCACTATACATGCCTAGCCGTGAAAGGGTCTTGAAGGCTTCGTATACTATCCGGCCTCCTTACAGTCGGCCGTATATACAACTCAGCCTTCAACCCCCTTTTTCCCGGCGGCTGCAGTAATGTACTATTTTTATTCTTATTCTTACATAAATTGAACGGTAAATTCATTTCGTGTTGTGGGTACTCAGCCATCGAATATATATAATAAACAAATACTTAAATACACATATGAAACATTTCTGTACTATAAGTTCACTAATTTAATTTTGCAACAAAAAATAATATAGCGGACGCAAGTACATAAATAGTTATAGAAATATAAATTAATTTATGCCCTATATTTTGAGGGAATCATGGTAGCATTACTAGCAATGGAACGACCCGTGAAGTATACGCTCTATATACATAAAAAAAACCCTCTAGCTACATAAAAACCCCCTCTACCTACATAAAAAAACCACTCTTACTACATAAAAACCCTACTTAAAAGAATCTTTTGAGTAATTGAGAATCACCTTGACGTCAGTTAGTACTTAATAATTAACCGCCTTTTTCTGGTTCTTGTTGTAATTTTGAACCGTTTTGTCCGAGTTCTTGTCGATCACTGTTACTGTTAATGCTCTTGTCAATGTCTGTCTGTCAGTCTTTAAATTTAGTGTTGGTCATTCCAAAAAATCAGTCAGCCAGTACAGTCAGCATCTGGTCAGTATAGAGGTCGGAAATACCGACAATAAAAAAAAAAAAAAATTACAATCATGATCCGAAAAAAAAATACAATGCCATTCGTTTGTTAAGAGCACAAGGAATTTACTGACTTATCTTTGTCATTATGATTTCATCTACATCTATGTTTAAAGACAACCAATTTAACTAATAGTACAGTAGACAAACTTTGACCTGCCGCCTTACTTTAAAAGCTTTCAAGTCACACACCACGTGTGAGCACAAACTTACACATGCACTAACTGAAAACCCAGCTCAGTACAAACTTGGCTGAATCCCTCAGGCATTTACCACATGCGATTGCAAATTTAACTTTGCACTACTGCGACCCACCAACTTCCTCATGCAATTGTCCGAAACGCAGCTCAGTACAAACTTGACTGAAATTCTTCCAAAACTAACTGTTAGCGACTGCACAAATAACTTTGCAGCGGCTGTAAGGTGTGCCTCAAACTTCATCTGTCGACTTTTATTTTATGAAGTCGGTAAAATGGGGCGAATTGTCACCGGCAAGTTTGTAAGGTTTACAAGGAAACTTTAAAGGCAATAAATGTAAGGGAATATATGGTAAAATGAATAAGTTTTAGGTTACGGGGTATTGATAAATTGATGTTCGTTAAATTGATAGAAGCCAAGGTTACAACAGCAAAATGAAATAAATAAAAAATTATGTGGCAGAATTATTTTGAACTGGATCGGCTGAATTTTTTTTGAGTTACGGATCGAAAACTATGGAACCATACACTGAGCATAGCCCGATATGATTTTGGGGGGTTTGGCAATCAACTGTTTATTGCTCTACCAACTGAGCTACTCGACAACGAGCACTAGAGACTCGACAGATGGTTGCGAATATATATCCTTCAATATGCCTAGCCTAGTTGTATTTCCATTTTTAGCAAATGTTTATGCTTGATATAATATAAAGTTACAATTAATATATAAATATAAAGAAATAATAATATAGGAGGTAATTTTATTAGTGAAGATGAAGATGGAGTAATGTCTATGAAATAATTAATTTAATTAAAAAAAAAAACATTCAGTTCCAATGTAAAAACACTGTCAGTTTAAAAATGAAAGAAAAATCTACTTAAATAACACCTGTTTAGAATTTAAGAAGCAGTACCTATGCAAAGCAAATTAGTATAAAATTTTAGGATAAATATTTATTTTAAATTCACCAGCGCCCTCTGCGGAACTAATTCTAAACTGCGATCCCCAGCGTCTGGACTATATTGGCATAACCCCCCAAATGAATCTACACGCCGAACGTTTCAGGCAGATGGTGGATGCGGAAAGCTGAAGACAGGGCGGCTTTAATAGCCTGATGATGATGATGATGAACAACAAATGAACTGATGTGAATCTGATTTAAGCCGTTAAATATTAGAGAACTATGTAACCATACAAAAGAATCGTAGGAATGGCACTGTGCTAATTAAAGGCGTTGTTTATGTTCACGATAAAACAATGTATTATGCATGAGACGGTAACATGCAACCAAGTTACGTTGTACGAGTATCAAATGCGGTACTACATTCAATATAACCCAAGGTTCGCATACCGTATTAAGGAACGACACGGTTCAACGATACGCGTCTTTTTTGTATTTTTTTCCTTTTTTGGCTTTAGCATACCGCGGCTACTAGAAAATATCATTTTCATTTACTTTGTTTTATTTACTTCAAATGTTAAGCAATTTACACGGTTTGTTGGTTTTTAATAGCTAGGCTAGACACTCGGTCTACCGCGCCGGTTATGCCAACGGAACAGGCCTGATACCGCGAACATAGAAGTTCGTAAATTTCGAGCATCTCTTTTACTCCAATTAAGGAGTCATGATAGTGCAGAGACAATCGTTCGAAAAAGAAAATCGAATTTGGTGGTAGCGTCGCAGAGGGCCTCGCGGATAATAAATTTCAAATGATTGTCTCTGTTACCCTAATGACTCATTAATTGGAGTAAAAGAGAAAGACCGAACTTATAAAACTTCAATTAGGTCTTCTACAAACTGGAAATAAGAACGTATCAAATATATTTTTAATTGAATATTTGCTTTGATTTATGAGAATTAGCACTACTATATAAATTGAAATAAACGACATTATTATTTATAGAAAAATAACGCAACAAGTAATGTGTTTCAATTATTTAATAATCGTGTATCTTAATTCAAGATCTAAAAGTACTTTATTTTATTATTCAAATAGGGTACATAAGAATGCTCGTTATTATAGAACCCGATCATTGAAACCGTGTTTAAGTGTATAGTATTGATTTCATGGATCACGCAACTGTATCCTATATAGTGGCATGTCTAATTAACAGCTATAACCGCATACAACACTTGTCGGTCGAACGAAAATGAAAAACTATTTTTGTATATTATTTTTAATTGTGAGTAGCTATGGACAAAATAATGCCCCAACTAATAACCCGGGGAATGTACCCCAAAATTTCAATACTGGAGATATTGCGCCAACTCAAGAAAATATCAATAATCCCGAAATTGTTCCAAGTGACAGTTCAACAAATGTGCCTAATAACAACGATGGAAGTGTGATAAACAACAGTGGTAATAGGGTCAATAATTTAAGTGACTTGTTCAATAACAATTTTACCGGTGGAGTACCTAATGTGCGTGACCTGCTTAATCAAAATGTTACTACTGCTTTCAACAATTTTAGAGATCTACTGGGAATCAATTTGACTAGTGATGTATTATTGAATAATGTGGGAGGCCTCATCAACAACAATTTCAGTAGCCCACTACCGTTTAGTAACGTGGGAGGTTTATTAACGAACAACAATTTTACCGGCGGAGTATTGCTTAATAATATCCCCTTTATTAATTTAGGGAATCCGTTTAATTTTTCAAGTGACCCACAATTGAACAATTTGGGAGGTCCATGGAATAACTTTAACGGATACAATAATATCTGGTTAAATAATTGGAGAAATCTATTCAACAACAGTGGCAGCAGTAGTCCACAAAATAATAATTTTGCAGGTGGAGTTTTATTGAGTAATGTTGGTGGACCGCCGAATAACAATTTAAGCGATATAGTGCCTTTACCGATACTGATACCATTAAGTACTTTAAACGGTAACTGGACGAATGGTTTTCCTCAAAACATTTTTGGTCAACTAAACAACAATTTTACAGGCGGCAATACTTTTAACAATGTGCCATTTTTAGGTGGTATTCCACTCAGCAACACAGGAGATATACGGAATACTGGCTCGTTAAACAACTTTGGGAATTTGGTGAACTTTACTGGCGGTGTACCGCTAATCGACTTGAAAGATCTGTTAAACGGCAACATTACAGTTGGAATTTTTGGCAATCAAAATAGAAATAATATAACAAACAATGGCATTGGAGGCTTGCAAAATAATATTTGGGCTCTCAGAGGTCTCGACATGTTTTTAGCTGGTAACAATAATTCATATAGTGGCCTATTGAATAATGGTATTTTGAGTGGAAGATTAAATAATATTTCAACTCTCAAAGCTCTTAACGATACCCTTGGGAGCATATTGAGTAGCATCAATAAAGCAGTTTCAAATAATAATTTAGCCCCAAGTATAATTAATGGTGGAGTAAATAACAGTGTGCCCAGTGTGCTAAATAGTAGCTGGACAGGAGGATGGAACTATTTCAACGAAAAAGATCCAAATAATTGGAATAGCAACCGTGGAAACAATATATTTCCAGACAATTGGAGAATTAACAACGAGTTCAGAGTACCTAACAATTTTCCCATTTCGCCCGAAACACCTAAAGTTAGTCAATACAATCAAATATATGGATTAAGAAATGGAATTTTTAACTATATTAATCAAGATGCTTATACAGATATAAAACATTCCATTTTACTTCCTGCCTTAAGGAGAAATATATTAGGTAATAACAACATTATTGATAACAAAAATGGCGTAAGCTCTAATAGTTATTATAAAGGAGGATATCCGATAAACAGTTATGCAGGTACCATCGGAATTGTTTATAATGAATTATCAAAAACGGAACAGAATTATAATCCGGTACCTATTAAGACGAATGGCGAAACTATTATAAATGCTCATGGAGATAGCATTAGTACCAGGAACGTTGGAAGTGAATTTGGTGGTAGCTATAGAATTCCATCAGACATGAATCAACGTTTAGGTCCAGCGGGTGTAATCTTTAATTAGACATTTAATTAGACATATAGCAAGGGTCTAGACCATCGTTTTTTGATGACCTCGGTCTATGCACAAGCGTATGTAGGGCATAAATGTACATACATTATGTTAACCTTACCTCATTATAATAACTTTTGTATCAGTTTTATCACCAATATGTTTCAAATCTACAAATCACAATATACTATATAATGCAAATTTAGGTTATAGATATACCATAATGTTTTGTTAATTCATTTTAATTTAATTTATTTGTATTTAATAATCACGAGTACTAAATTTCTAAGCTAAGACTATTAGTAAGAAGTATATAATCCTTGTTTGCCCCTTTTTTTTGCTTTATTAGACGTATTTCTATTATGCCCTTGTGATAATGATCAAGGGAGATATGAATTGTAACTGTTGCGTAATGATTTATTACAAAAAGTATAAACAGTAGGAACAATTTCTAGATACCTCTTTTTTAAGATTACAATAATAACACTAATTTGGCAGTGTACACCCGGTGTTACACATTATTTGATCATCTTTTTGACTGTTTTAAGACCAATCGGATCTGCCGAGGCTCGAATGCACTGTTAATTTTTTCAGGTTTGTACATACTGATTATACTTATGTGTGTCCTGCAATAGAAATAATAACTTTGGGAGTCGCTTCTACACCACGAACGTAGCAAATTCGTTCTATAACTTAAAAAGTTATTGCTCCTATTACAGGGCCACAACCGATATCATGTGCAGAGCTTGTTCAGAGTGTATAACTCGAAATCGAATTTTGGAATTAAGTCCAGATGAGGCAAACTTGACTCAGTTGCACGAATATATTACAAGTCATCGCTATCTGGTAAAAGTTGAGTCTCCCATAAATACTCAAGGTTCTACAGAAGACTTAACAGAGAGAACTAGAAAACTGAGTCGAGTCCTAAAGATGAGGACTCCAAAGGCTCAAGTCTTTACCGATAATAATAAATAAGTTAAAAAGATAACTACACGAAATATTATATTGACAGGCAACACAAATTGAATATAAAGAAAATGTGTTTCACTAAGAGTGTGTTTTTGTTTTATTTTTATTCTATTATCACATTCAACGACGCAATTTATCTTTTCAAGCTATTTCAAGATTTCAGTTAACGAAATCATTAATGTTAAATCAAAAAATACAATGCACTATTTGACTATTTTGAAAACCATACAATAATATTGTTCGATATATGAGGTGCCTACTGGATGTAGCAAAAAAGAACTGTATTTTTTATTTATTTTTAGCGTATTAGTAAATGTTTGACTTAAGATTGATAAAATATTATAAAAAAAACAACAAGATTCATATTTGAAATGTTATTATACACAACAATTACAATCGCGAGTTTATTAAATCTGTTGTAAACTGTTAAACAAGAGACCATCGATTATTGAAAAATACTTTTCAAATGAATTTCAGTGTTGCAGTTATGTATTGGCTAAGGAGTCAATTGTACAAAAACTTTATATACATGCATATAAATTTACGAATTAGCAGTAAGATGTCTGTACTTGAAGTATTTCCATTATCTTATTTTGTAATTCTAGCAGAAACACGTAGTCTTAACAGCTATGCACCATCGATAAGTACATTTAGGTTTAAAGAACTTTATTTCTCAAATAAATTTTACGTTTCACTTAAGAGAATTTAACTTAAAAATAAACTATTATCGGTAAGCGCCGCAAGGCGTAAATACTTAAACACTTACTAACACAGCTTAGGTACTATACCCACAACATTTACCTTATGGCTACTCTACATGATGGCCCATCATACTGGCCCACTATGATGGGTCAGCGTGATGCCCACTATGATGGCGTCGGATCGCATGGTGCGGTGGAATGATGATGGGATGGCCGCGGTGTTGATTGTTCGGCCGCATATCAAAGGGAGTGGCCTAAACGATTAGATCACAACTGAATGTTGCCATAGTGTAGTGGTGTTTCAACCATCGCATGGCCGTCTCGTTGGCCCAACCCTAGGCCGTCACAAGTCTTCCTCCCATCCCCTAGCTCGGACAGAATAACAACACAGAATAGTTGACTCACCCAGTAATAAAAAATAAGGAGTTATGGTATACAAAGTTATCGTTCTTATAGCACGTAGCAAATCGCTCGTGTATATGATGCTATTATATTTCACCAGGCGTCAATTTAACAATGTAATCTTGCACTTATTAGTTACTAGCTTTACCTCGCGACTTCGTCGGCCAACCATGCCCGTTTTTAAAGTATGGTTGCGGGATAAAAAATATCCTAAATCCTTTCTCAAAACTCAAACTCTCTTCATATCAAATTTCACCCCAATTGGTTCAGCGGTTTAAGCGTGAAGAGGTAACAGACAGATAGACTGAGAGAGTTACTTTTGCTTTATAATATTAGTATTGATATAATATTATCATGTTTTAAAAGACTATTTAGACTATTTCTGAGCTATGTAACTGTCTGTTATGGGTTTCTGTGAACAGTACCTCAATTACGAGGTAATACGTACTCGGTAGATGCGTAAAATATTTAGAGAAATTGTGCAGCGCCTAACAGAATAGGCGTAAAAAACGTCATCATACAACCGCAAGTTTTCTACTGCTGGTCATAGGCCTCCCCCAAATATAATTTGGGGGTAGTTGCCATAGTCGCCACACTTGGCAGACTGGTTCGTGACCGCAGTAGGTAGGTTAGTAGGTTTCGACGGACGCTGCTGCCCATCCAACGGTTTTTACCCTTGTTCTTAAATAAATAAACGGGTCATACAGATCAATTAGGTTCGCGTCTCTTTTGAGAACATTATAAAAGTTAAGGAAGCTTATTTTTTGTTGCTTTGATATAACATAAACCGCTCCCCCTCTTACGTTACACTATATCACAAAAAGATGACTAGTAATCACATAAGCCGTTAACTATTGACCACTGAAAAGACGATTTTTGTTTTAATCAATCTGTATGACCCAAACATTTCGGGACAATGTTACACAAATCGCCTTGTTCTACGCTAAGCTTAGTAAGGCTAAGGAGGTATGGATACATATAAATACATAGAAAAAACCCATGACTCAGGAACAAGCTCATCACACAAACATATGCACTGACTGGGATTCGAACCCAGGACCATCAGCTTCATAGGCAGGGTCACTACCCACTAGGCCAAATCTGTCGCCTGTCTTACGATACGAGGGCGGTTATGTCAGCTGTGTAACCTCCTAGTAGAGGTGTGTGTGCTTCGTCATGTATATTGTGTTGATTAGCACAATAATTATCTGTGAACATGCGATAATATGATAAGGTAATCGTTTACGCTGATCTAAGGTCAGATCATTATTCTAAAACCTTAGACATATTAGTAATATTTACTAGCACGCACACTCTTAGTGTTTTTATTTTAAATATGACTGGATGCAGAGAGTCGAACACCGGGTTCAGTGGGGCGCCTTGGGAGAGACCTATGTTCAGCAATGCTGCAATAGGTTGATGATGCTAGTTGACGGCACATTTTACTGTTGCTGCGTACAACTATTTGCTTCTTAATCTAGGTTGAATCACTCATATCCGCCAACACACACAGTGTCAAACTTTTTATACTATAGCTTAATAATAAATCAATTATGCCTTATAACCAAAAAACGAGTGTTTATAATGCACCCTAATTATTTTTCGTTTATATTTCATTAATTTAATTGATCACGCAACTGATGTAGTTACGCCTAAATTGGGATGTCTCATTATCAGTTACAATTGCACTGAACACATGTCTATTGAAGAACCATGAAAAAATATTTTTGTTTAATTTTTTTAATTGTGAGCTGTTCTGGGCAAAATAATGATCTTAATGATAATGACTTGGGTGTTATATCGGAAAATACGATCATTGAAGACACTACGGCTACCCAAGAAGAAGATGTAAACAACGGAAATATAAATGATCCTGATAATGTTCAAGACGACAATTCTAACGATAATGTGCCTAACAATAGCCCTGGAAGTGTGGTGAACAACAATGCTATCAATGGTGTGTTATTTAATAGTTTAAGAGATTTGAGCAACAATTTCAGCGATAAACTAGTTTTCAAGGTGCAAGAGTTATTTAATAAAAATGTTAGTGCCATCAACAACATTACAGATCTTCTAAGATATAATTCCACCAGTCGCATAGTACACATAAATCTTGGAAATCGACTGAACATGAATTATACAAGAGGAATGCGCTGGAATGGCACGAGAGGCGTAATTAATAGAAACATCTCCAATATATTTAACAATATTGATGGTTGGAGTGACATTTTTAACAGAAATTTGAGCAGTGGCATGCTTTCTAATTTCAGAGGCTCTAATTATACTTATGGCATACCATTTTACAATTGGCCAAGATTCTTAAATAGAAATTGGACCAATGGCATGACTTTTGCTGACATAATCGGTAAATTAAACGACAACTTTACCAGTGACCGTGCAGTGCCATTTAACAACTGGACAGATTTCTTAAATAGAAATTGGACCAGTGATATGAGATCATTAAACAATAATTATACTGGTAGAATACTATTTAGCAATTGGGAAAATTTATTAAACAGAAATAGGAGTAGTAGTGCGACTAATACCATGGCAAGAATATTAAACAATAATTCTATTGGTGGAAGGCTATCAAGCGATTGGGAAAAAAAAATAAACAGAAATTGGACCAGTGGCACGACTCTTAATAACGTGGTAGGTATATTAAACAATAATTCTACTGGTGGAATGCTATTTAACAATTGGGGAAATATATTAAACAGAAATTGGACCAGTGCTGCGACCCTTAATAATATGGTAGGTGCCTTGAACAATACTGGAGGGACATTGTTGAATAATTGGAGGGGTCTCCTCAACACGAATTAAGTTAAAACTAGTATCACATGAAGTATTTACCGAATATATTTTAGATTTATTTGTGAACTTACTATAAAAAACATAAATGGTGTAAATAATTATCTCTGTAAAGGTATTTAACTTTTTGGAGTTCTTGACTAACTCCGTTATGATGTGTGCAACCGTGTCGAAATATTGGAAAAGCAAAAACACACAAATTAATTTGGCAGTACACACAGCAACACTCTTAGCTGTACTTATTATATAAGGCATAAGGTTCACCGATATACAGCTAAGAGTGTTGCTGTGTGTACCACATTCATATTCGTTGTAGTAATTTTATTATTATTTGTAACGCAGGCAGGCAGTTTCATGAACTTATATCCTGTTATAAAATAACGAGTGTATTTTTATTAGAACTCCATGTGTCAATAATTTTGTATTTGTTTAAAGATTAACATGTATAAATAACAAATATTGTCAATTAGTTCGCGAACAAGTTAATGATAGTATATGAAGAGGGTATTGAAAGATTTGTATAAAAAATTACTTTTATGATCTTCCTTCTATAATGACTCAATATTAACAGAAAGTGCAAGGCTCTGATAAAATTAAGCGATTCTTGGACACTTTAATAATCATTAAACTACTTAGAAGTCGATAGATTGGAGTCTTTACATTAATTTTGATACATGTAATATTTATTAAACAATGGTGTTGTGTATCTATATTAAACAAATATATTTTACAAAGTGTTTTATTAATGATAGCATGGAGAAATGTAACAGTACCTATATAACAACATTGTCAAAAATCGAATAAAGTATTCATCTATCTATCTATCTACCAGTATGTTACTGACTAAAAATAACTTAAGATTTAGAGAAAAGCTTTTTTTATACCCTAATACATATTAAAATTTCTACTTAAATAGTTACGGATGAAGTTACGTATGTCGCACTATGCGACATGTTTTGGTTATAAATATAAGCTCTGGTACCCATTTTCAAGCCGAGTCAGGACACACCGGTTGGTTGGGGTACCTAAGGGTTTACATGTAAATAGTAACATGCATCATGATAGTTTTAATTATGACAAGTGAAATCATTTATAGATTAAGTGAAATGTAGAATACGGTTTCATTACAAAAACTTAAAATATTTCTTCCATATGGCTATTCTTTAGTAATACTTAGGCATAATGACATTGTATATCATTTTAGTAGACAGCCCCCTGGTATTTTATGTGTGTATGTGTCTGGTGGATGTAGAAGTAGTATAGGGACGCCCGGCCGAGCTCAGACGGGCTGTGTCAGGACACTAATGTTCTAATGTTCCGTATATTAACGTGCTTTTTCAATGAAGTTGAATTGCTCGGTTAGATGTTGGTTTCAAATTTAGCCAGTCTTCATTCGCGACCAATGTCGCACTCGAAACATCGGAGGTCATTTTCAAGTTAATATATGCGATTCCGTCCCGTTTAGTGCTGCCGTGTGATGCCCGGCGACTATGGCAACTACCCCCAAGATGACACAAGTCATATTTGTGGGAGGCCTATGTCCTGAAATGTAAATGTATGGCCCGTTTAGTTGTAATAACACTCACTTATGTAAAACAGTTTTATTTTATTCAGATTCATAGGTCAATACGGATTTAATTCAAGGATGATTATCAATGAATTTAGAATAATTATTTACATGATCTTGCATGCAAGTCAGAATTATTAATTGCGTGATATTTGAAGCAACCACATGTGCTTGTAGCATGAGATAGGACTGTTATAGGATCTGTAGTCAACAAAGGGCGCCATTTTGATTTTTACAAGTTTCGCCATGTCCGCCCGCGATTTCGCTCGGTGATTAGCACTAGAAAGTTGAAAAGTCATACAGATTACTTAGTTACAAACGGATAAACTCACGTGTAATTATATCGCACTAGGCGACATGTTTCGGGTAAGCTCTGGTACCCATTTTCAAGCCGAGTCAGGACACACGGCTCACGTTGGGGGTGTATCGCTCACTGCTGTCCGCTGGGTACCAGAGCTTACACGAAACAGGTCGCGTAGTGCGATATAATTACAGGTGAGTTTATCCGGTTATAACTAAGTAGTAGTAACATAGTTCACAACAGTTTTAATTATGTTCTACAGATTGTTTAAAACTAAAATTGTCTTTTCTGTGGTCAATAATTGGCGGCTTTGGGGCTTGGAAGGGCAAGACCGCGCGACTTGGCCTAGTTTACCCTCTGGGTTGGAAGGTCAGGTGGTTGTCGCTTTCGTAAAAAAAAACCTGGGATTAGTTGTCAAGCGAAGCGTATTGGGAAAGTTCGGTTTCCTCACCATGTTTTTCTTTACTGAAAAGCGACTAGTAAATATCAAATGATGTTTCCTACATATATTCCGAAAAACTCATTGGTACAAGCCGGGGTTCGAACCTGCGACCTCCGGATTGCAAGTCGCACGCTCTTACCACTAGACCACCAGCGTTCTTCAACGAATCTTTGTATGTAGTTTAATAAATCGATTAGAAAAATCATGACGTTCAACTGTGGTAGGTCATGGTAGCACAGTCACCGGCAATAGTATCTAATGATATTAAGCCAGCAAAATATCTGATCGCATCTTACGTCAGGGACATAGGGTGCTGGCAGATTTTTTTGTGGCCTTGACATGGTAAGATATTATTGCCGGTGACTGTACATAGTTCATTCAACATCTGATACTGCCGAGTTATGACTTTATATTTAGCGGAAAAGTATTAACGCGCCCCATAAGCATAGGAGACAGCTGAAATACGTGTTTTTTTTAAATATACGACGTAGTTGGCAAACAAGCGACCTGCGGTGTCACGTGCGCGTTGCCAATCCTTTATAAACTTCCGAAACGATTTAATTAAAAATATATGATATACATACGGTATACACGACTCGTTAACTGTCGTTGCCGTGCCAGTAACGAACGACCACGTATTCACAATACAGAAAGTCTTGCTAACTTTGTTCGCTGAAATAGAGCAGCTATTGTCTCAGGTTCCAGAGAGGCAATATTGACTTTATATAAATTTAATAACAAAAAATGATAATTTGAGCGTCATCAATGTGAAGTCATACATTTTTTTGTGTCTGACTAGTTCTATCTTCAGACCGGATCCCGGAGGAAAATAACAGGGCAGAAGTAAAACCAAACTGTGATTATTAGTTGATCAGGACGTAGCTTTTATCATCTATCACACTAAGTGACGAATAGCCGTCACTTTCGCACTAACATAATTGTCGGAGCGTGACAGACAAATGATAAAAATCCGACCATAATAGGCTAGCTAAGTGGTGGGCCATGGTCAAATGACTGTAAGGAGGATCTCCTCTCTAAAATGGCATGCCCTTAGAACGGTACTTGTTCCTAGGAAGATATAACCAATATGGAGTGGCCATTAACAGGCGTGCTATGCCAAAATTACTCGGCCGCCGGTCATAATTCTTAAACTTGTGTGAATATAGTTTATGCTAGTGTTTGATAATTTTGTCGTGTGCGTGTGTAGCGACGCACGTAAAAATTGCATTAGTGTTTACATTATTTATGTATGTTACCTCACCCCCGCGCCGAAAATGGCAGAATTTTTCCGATAAAAATTTGTGCGTGTGTCGGCTCCATATTGGTTATATCTTCCTAGACTTCTTCTGACAAGCACAAAACATGTATTATTTTTTACATCTATGTCTTCGGTGAGTTGTGTTATTACATCATCACACTTTGTTGCATTTTAATCACATCAACGTCAAATATAATTGGAGTCTGATTGATTTCTCAATCAGAGATCACGCAATAAAAGGTGTTAATATATTCCCAAATGTAATGAACAAAGTTTATTCGTTCACATTCAGTGTTTCATTGTCCATATAACGATGGAACGTTATCTTTGTGTATTACTAGCTTTAGGGGCATATGCCCAGAATCTTGATCATGAGATTCCTGTCAGCGGTGCAGAAATTCTCGAAAACGTTCCTGTTATTACGTCAGATCAAAACACAGCTGGTGGCCAATTAGATATAAAATCCCTCTATGGATACGTTGGAGGACCAAATTACGCCGAAAATAATTATGAAAACAGATATAGTGGAAGATACTTCGGAAACGGTGTAGAAGAGTTTTTAAATGAGAGAAAACTAAGTGAGGTTGATAAGTTTGGTAAACGAGGCTTATATGGGCATTACGAATTCGATGACGGGAATCCAGGTGTGTATACAATTCTGTAATGACTATTGAGGTGTATTGTACCAATTATTTATTAAAAAAATGTTTTCTCTTATATTTTTCGAAATATTATGTCTGCAATATTACGTACTGCTCTAAATTAATTTTCTGTGCTTCAATAGTACATAACATCAGAGGCCGGGAATCCGTTTTCACGACGAGGCGTGTATAGTGCTTTTCTCAAACATAAAATGAAATAAAAGAAATGCTTCAAAAAATGAAATTTGCCAAATCTAAAGTAACAATGAAATCAAAATGTATTTAAAAATTAACATCAGCTGTTTGCTATGACACCCGCCATCTTTGCCTCTGTATGGATAATCGTTGAAAAAAAGCTACTATATGCAAAATTATATGAAATTCCATTTCCGTCCCCTTCAGTTGCCGCGCCGAAAAAACCAAACATCCGAGTCTTTTATAAGGAATGTAAAGACAATATTTCATTGCATGTTTGAGAAATATCTTTTGCCTGGTGAGAGCACACATAGGAGCGTTCGCAATTAAAACTGAATGTACACTTCCAAACCCCATTATGATGACCATAGTTTGGTGTAGTGGGCACCTATGAAGCCGATGATATCAATTTTCAAATCCCCGTATGGGTATTTATTTATGTGATGTGTACAGCCATTTGTTGTTGAGTCATGGGTGTTTTCCATGTACTTATATATATTTTCTAATCCTATCATTTATATCGTCGGCCAAGTAAGTCCATTTGTGTAAAGATGTCCTGTAATACAGTGTGTCAAGTGAAAAAGTTTAATTTTCAAATATGAATAAAAGGGTAACGATTGACACGGGGATCTGGGATGGCTCTTAATAAACGCGCTCGACGTGCGGGTTTGGGAGGAGGAATGCCCGGAGTGTTAATTCGATAAAATAATGGATACTGAAGTTCTATGCAACAGGGTAAACTAGCAGAGACAGTCAATCAACCTATTCTGGGCTCCGTCAACCGTCTGGACTGATGAAAATGCGAATCGAGCCAGCGAATCTGCACTTAAAAACCTGCAACGTTTCTGTTCACTTCTGTACGTAAAAGTGGACGGGAAATATTTAGAGGAAATCCTATACATAAAATGAAACCCGCTGAAATTTTCTACAATATAATTAAAAAAAAAACTTCATAGCAGCTGTAAATTATTTTGTTTTTTTAAATATGAGCTTTCCCACTGGACACCCTGTATATGTTTATGGTGTTACCCACGATTTATCAGGGAAAAAACGTTGCCTATGTGTTAATCCAGGGTGTCAGCTAACTCCATACCAAATTGTATTAAAATCGCTCCAGCCGTGATGAAACATACACAGTCACAAACTTTCGCCTTTACAATATTATAGTGTAGAAGTGTAGATTTAATTTATAGATGTCCACGGCCGGATTGTACGTCCTTGCCAAGCGTACGACACGTTCTGTATTCGCCAGTTCTTCTCCGAGCACTCTCAATGCAAGATATCTAGCCGTCAAATCCCAGAGCCCCTGTACCGAGCTCAGTCTGCGATGAATATGCCTAACGTAAACGTGTCCGCTACTCTGGACAACGTGCAGTATTTTGGGATCAAAGACGGGAGGATAGCGGAGTTTTAGTAAGTGCTGTGGTTTGAGGTAATCTAGGTTAGCTGTAAGAAAATGTCTGTAGAAAGTCACATTCCCTCGAAATTTATGTTATTTCTTTGCTATCGGTGTAATGTGGTTCAGCGCCAATATGTGGTGTTTACCGAAATAAGTACTCTATTTTTGCAACGTCTTATAAAATTATTTTAATGATGACTTACGTTACCCCATCGCCCTTCCTACACGTCGACCTCACGAGCCCGAGCCCACCGTCGACCCACGGGGGCGGCCCGAGCCCGAGCGGCCCGACACTCGAATACCGACATTAACACAAGCGTCGTTCCATCCAGCCGTTTGTTGCGAGTAGACGATCATCAAACGCCCGTCGATATCGGGTGGACATCGCCGAGCAGAACTTTTATGGCTTGGGCACATAGGCACGGTTTGTGAGCGTGGCGGTAGCGCAGCGTGACACCGGTGTGGCTAATGTGCCTTATGCACACATTCGGACGGCAGCGTCGCGCCCCGCTGCGCCACACTCTCAAAACGCGCCTATGTGCCCAAGGCTTTATACATAGCTGTAACGGCCGTCGCACGACCGGCCCGTGTCCGGACCGAGTGACTCGGGCGGCTCGGTGGTCACGTGATGCATTCCATACAAAATTGTGCGACGGTTGCCTCGGCTCGGACGTAGGCCGGTGCGGTGTAACGTGAGGTATCCTTAACTAAGTGTCTCAAGCTGAATTGAATATCCTATCCATTAATTTTATTTTATACATAATAGGTACTTATTTATTTAATATATTTTTTGTAGTATCGACAAGGCGACCGATAACTTAGTGATCTCTGTGGACTTTGAACAAATCACGTTGGCCATTCAAAACGTGAATCTAAAATTCTATTTGAGAGGTCGGGAGCCTATAGTGACGCGGGGCCCTGGCGGAGCTACATTTGGTAAGAATGAAGAAATTAACTTTACGTATTGTTATAAACTGATATGAATTTATTTTTGCAATACCGTCATCATAAATATATAACTAATCTGCCTGAAAAAATGAGACAGCAATTCCATAAATCTTCTTCAAGCGGGTGAAAAGGCTAGGCGCTTCGTCTATAGGATATAATATTCTTGGTTAGTAGCTGATGCTGGTGTTCTTAGGTGTCCAAGGGGAGCCCTATGTTCAGCAACGGACGTCTTATGATGATGATGATGTTTTTAGCGTGTTACTTTATTACAATTTTAGTACCAGATTAACTTATTTCAAGTTTATTTTAGTAAGTATAAGATATTATAGTTAGATTTTGTGAGATTTTCTTGAAATTATTTCATTTCATTATGACTAATGAGTTTTGTAGAGAGACTATTTCTCTTATATTTAGTTAAATTAAATTAATATTGTCTTCGGTTGCCGCGATAATTACTCATGAAATAAAACAACTAAAACGGATTAAATCGCGTATACTAATTTAAACGCCATCCCTACGTTTCGAACCCTTTAGCAGCGTTCGTGGTCATCGGGTGGAGTCCACCGGAGGGATGAAGTTTAAATTAGTATACGCGATTTAATCCGTTTTAGTTGTTTTATTTCATAAATTAAATTAGTCTTAAAATGCCGTGTGATGCCGGCTGACTAGAATAGCACCACCCCATCTTTTCCCGCGGGTGTCGTAAGAGGCGACAAAGGGAAAAATCTTATGGATGGGCAACAGCGTCCGTGGAAACCCAATCTACAGCTACTGGGGTCGCCAACTCGCCTGCCAAGCGTGGCGACTATGGCAACTACCCCCAAGATGATACAAGTCATATTTGTGGGAGGCCTATGTCCAGCAGTGGACTGCAAACGGCTGAAATGTATGTATGTAGTCTTCAAATATTTAAGTCTGTCCTGTTTATAATTTCAGTGAAAGTATCAGTAACAGCAGTGATACCAAATTTGAAGAACTTGAAGCTGGATCGAGCAGAGATATTCACATATGCAGAAGAACCTGTGCCCCCGTTCCTTGTTGATCCTACTGTTCCAATAAGTACAGGTAACCAGCTAGGGAATACGAGAATACCTTTGAATCTTTGTGCTCAGGCCAGGTATGATGGATACAAAAATACATTATCTCTACAGTTTATGATTATATACAGTATATGATTAGTACAGATTATGACGAGAAAACAAATATTTGTATTTAAACTTTCGTGAGACATAATAATATTAACGATTAACACGGTTCTACTCACGTTTATTTAGTCACTCGCGCGACATGTTTCGGAGAACATAGGCCTCCATTTTCAAGCACTAAGAGTGCTGAGTGTCCGTTCGGTTCGTCGATCGCGTCGCCGGCCCGTCGCGCACTAACGCGCGCCGCGCTGCTCGCGCCGCTCTTGATGTCAAAACCGGTTGAGGGCGGTCCGACACCGGAGCCGCTGTAATGGTAGGACGCGGGTTCGAATCATCCACCAACAACGACTATAAGTACACCGAACTCACTGTGTTCACTAAACTGTTATTCAGCACTCTTAGTGCTAGAAAATGGAGACCCATGTTCTCCGAAACATGTCGCGCGATTGACTAAATAAACGTGAGTAGAACCGTGTTAATTGTTAATCGTTAAAACAAATATTAGTTGCAGTTCGATTCACGAGCATAATATAATTAAAACTGTCGTGAGCGTATTACTACTACTTCGGTACAAACGAATAAACTCACGTGTACTTATATCGTACTAAGCGACGTGTTTCGCTTAAGCTCTGGTACCCATTTTCAAGCCGAGTCAGGACACGCCTTCACAAAAAGTGCTAGCAATTCAGCGAGCGCGGCGAGCGAAACGCCGTGCAAGGCAACAGACAGCAGTAAGTGACATACCCTCACCTCACCTGGCATATCTTGACTTTGATTGTAAATGGGTACCCGAAACATGCCGGCGCCGTATATCTATAGACTTCTAAATCTTGAAAGTTGATTACAAACACGTCAATTCTTGTGAATCGACCATAAGTTTGACGACAGAGGCTGTAGTATAAGTTCCTTTTGACGTAAAAAAACGTCTCGAACGCGTAGCGATAATGTTATTTATATAGGTATAGGTATAGGTATAGGGACCCGGGTATGTCCTTAAACTACGTCCAACAATGAGAGGTAGGGCACAGCGAAGTACCATCACGCTTGAGTCCGGAGAAGCCCAACTGGGGAAGTACCTCCTCCTTACAGAAGACCACAGCCATAATAGCACTGCTACCTTTCACGTATGTAGTGTTGTGTTCCTGATGTGAGTAAGGTTCCCAGAGCTCCAACCCCCTTAATGGTCGGCAACGCGCTTGTGACTCCCCTGGTGTTATGTGTGCCCATGGGCGATCCATCAGGCAATCTGTCTGCTCGATTGCCACCTTTTGTCATAAAAAAAAAGGTAACTAACGCGATAGTGACGTTTTGTAACGTTAAAAACTTACACTCAGCGGCGCTACCGCGAACAACGATATTCGTAAATTTCGGACGATTGTCTTTGTCACTCTCATGACACCCTTAATTGGAGTAAAAGAGAAATATGCCCGTAATATACGAACTTCGACGTTCGCGGTACCGGGCCAGGGCTCAGGTCTGGCCTAGTGAGTAGTGACAGCCAACTTGGGTTATAATCCCAGTAAGGGCATTTATTTGTGTTATATTAGTCTGGCCTGAGTCATGGGTGTTTCTATGTATTTAAATATATGTGTATTACATATATTATTGGCTGAGTATCAACAACACAAGCCTTGAGCTTACTTTAGGGCTCAGTCAATGTGTAAGGATGTCCTGTGAATTTTTAATAATATTTTCACAAATAATATAAATGTTACAGACCCAGAAGTCCTAACGATGTTCGCTGCAGTGCTGGCCAATGTGCCTAGAGACGCCATGGAGTCGCTGTTCACTGAGGGTAGTTTTTACATCTCTAATTACATCCAATATAACATTTGTGACTTTGGTTTGAAAGCTATTTAGTATTTATTTGTTACTTCGAAGTTTTTAATAAATGTGCCTATTTTATTGATGTTTCGTTTATCTACATATAACTAGCGACCCGCCACGGTTTTGCACGGGTGCAATGCTGATATTAGTATTTCTCCACTATTTAATGGATGTGAACAAATAAACCTTCCCCTTTAATCACTCTTATCTATTTAAGAAAACGCATCAAAATCCGTTGCGTAGTTCTAAAGATTTAAGCATACATACATAGGGATATAGGGGCAGAGAAAGCGTATGTTTTATACTATGTAGTGAAATACATACATTAAATTATTGTTATACTCTACCACCATTTCGGACTCGGAGGGTTTCTATTGCGATACCAAGCGATAAACATCGGAGCGCGAAAAATTGACGACCGGTCCTGGGTTCGAATCCCAGTCAGGGCATTTATTTGTGTGATGAGCAAAGATATTTGTTCCTGAGTCAAGGGTGTTGTCTATGTATTTAAGTATTTATATGTGGCTATCTATTATAAATATAACGTCGTCTAGTACCTACAACACAAACCTTACTGAGCATACCGTAGGACTACGATTTGTGTAAGATTGTCCCGAAATATTTTTATTATTCTTCGTTTATTTATCTTGTGTCTTACGTTAGGTGTTTTACAATATGTTTATAAAAGTAGAATATAAAAATAATCCGAAATGTCCGTGACACCATTGTTTCGAGAACGGAAATGGCATTAAAAATAATAACATGTAGTATAGGGAATCAATAAAATAGTGATGTCAATCGAAATTACGTTGAAAATATAATTGATTAGTGTGAGCAATCCTTCCTTCTCCGCCAGAGTTACGCCACATATAGGTGTCGGTGTGTATCGGCTATGCTTTTGTTTACAGCTGCAGTAATGTAAACAATATTTTTTTAATTTTTAACATGTGCTTCAATTCATTTAATGTCATAAAAACACATGTCAAAGTGCTCGCTGAATACTGCCGTGACTCTAAATGATCAATTATCTGTTGGATTTTAGTTGGATTCAACATTGTTTCCAAAGCCAATTATTTGGAACAATCACGCACTAAAAATATGCTGATAAATGCGAATATAATGATTGATATAGCTGTTCATAATTCATGAAAAATTCGTGAAGAATGCGTGGGTAGTATTTAAAGATTGATTTCTGATTTCCTGTATTGTTTTACAAGTATAATGAACCGATTAGGTGCAAATATCATACATTGATTATCCATTTTTATTAATAAGACAATGAAAAGGTAAAAAAAAATTGCTCAACTGACTTGCACATACATTTTATTAGCAAATACGTATATATATGTCTTAACATAAACCTATATATACAAAATAAGCGATTAAATTATTTTTTTATTATGCAGAAACGTCTGCTAGAGAATATCTTCGATATTTAAATCGAAAGAAAAATAGAAAAATTTGACTCGCGGCGGGACTCGAACCCACACCCGCTGGATCCAGTGGATTTTTCTTTCGATTTAAATATCTAATCACAAAAATCACAGAACTTTAAGACCAAAATCACATATGTTGTATTGTAAATATGTAGTGCCGAAGAAAATGCCCTCCGTACTTAGTCCTTCCAAATGCTCCACTGGGACGCCTACAGAGGCCAAATATGTAAACATTGCTACTACTTCAGGATCTGAAATAAGTTTAATATAATTCAACTTACGCATTAAATATACACTGTGTAACATTAGGAAACCGAATAATTTTAACAGCGTATTTCTGAGGCCAAAAGAAGTGAAAATTATCATTTAATTTTAACTTTTGGTCAACTCCGGCAAAACAATATTTGTTTCGTTTTTCATGTTTTTTGACATGAAAGATAAATTTTATTGAAAAAACTATGCCTTAAAACAAACAATGAGTTTAATAGTGGTAAAATCTTAAGAAAGCGAACGGTGCTGAGTTATAATATTTTTTTTCTGTAATGGCATGTAACTCCGAATCGAAGTGAATTTCTAAAAGGTTTATTGGACATTTTAATCTCTAAATATGGTCAGGATAACTCTGGCTAAATTATTTGGCTTCCTCATGTTACGCGGTGTAGATATAGGCTTTGAGTATTAAGCCCATGAAGATGCCATACATGGACGATCCTCTCTGGCAAAATATATTAACCAACTAGTCAAAACGTTATATTAAAGTAATTCACATTACTATCCTGACGAAACATTAACTTAAAAACATTAATAATTTAATCAAAATTATTGGTATTCATCATTATTTTAATTTTGTTAAGCTTTCTTCTTAGTTGTGAGAAGCACCGCCTACAATCTTTTCTGTTTTGCCCTAAGGTTAACTGGTAGAGAATGCCTGGTGGCGTTAACTTCGCCTTTTGTACATTAAGTTTTGTGCAATAAAGATTAAATAAATCATTTATCATTTAAAAACACTTCATTAATAGCAAACAATTTCTACGTAAGTGTGAATAAAATGCAACTTTGATATAGTTATGTTTAACACATTCGCTGTCCCCTCCAAAAATGTATGGAAATGAACGCACATGTGCGTCGGTGGCAGTGAATGCATTAAAAAAAACAGTTCTTTCCGAGCTAGTGAGGTGAAAATTAATCAGGTAATAATTAAATCAGGTAATTCATGGTTTCTAAGTCGAATATTGTTTGACAATGTCGAAGGATTTCCTCAAGAATCGTTCGTTCCTCATAACTCCTAGGTGATAACCTCTTGTTTTTATATTACCGTAACAATAGAAATATATAGAATGTACAAACCTGAGCTCAGACCTAAACGTGGTCCAACTACAAATGGAAGAAGAGGATTTTCGGCGTATGTGTATATCTCAGCTCTGTCTAGCCTTAGATTATCTAATCCCGGTATCACCAAAGTAATGGTTATTTGTACTAAAAAAACAAAATTAAGTTATTATGCTATAGGTCTGTCATTAAATAAATACCTCATTAATTTGACTTGATGATATTATAAATTATATAGCAAAAAGTCTTCTTGAAAAAAAAGGCACGGCGTTAACTTACGCAGCTAAGAACAAATCAAATTATTTTGTATAAAATATTTTAATTTGATTTGATTTTTAAGTAACTAAATACTTCATAAATTATAAATTTCAAATAGATGACATATACTTAATACAAGATTTTTAACAAAAAACATTTTGGTATGTTCTTAGTTGCTTAGATGCCAGCACCTCGCATTTCTCAGCTATATCAGAATCCCAAAAGTAGCAGGAGATGTGGGTTCAAATCCTACCTCGGATGATGGAGGTCGTCGTCACTTCTTTTAAGTATAATATGTCATCTAGCAGTGGAGGTATTATGGCTGAGATGATGATGATGATGTCATCTATTTTGATTTGTACTTACGATAAATCAAGTTTCCGAAGTCAGTAGTAACTACTGGTTCTCGTCCTCTTAGATAATACTTTACATATGTATCGTTAGATGTCAATGAAATAGCATCAAAGTTAAAAGCGATGACCAAGTTGTCTGTTACCTTGTTGATACTGGAAAAAATAATTGTTAAATGTTAAAATATCAATTTTAAGGGAATTGGTAAGCAGTAGTGTAATTAATATAGGAACTGAAAAAAAAAAATTAGCGGAATCTTTTATCTCGCATACGTCAATAAAGTTAAACAAATCGTGTGTATGTTAGTTATGTTTTTGTTATCCATCAAGATACACGTAACAGAAAATGGTGAGTATAAGGATTAGAGCTAATAAAAAAAAATTGGGGCAGATTTTTTTTTACTTTCATAAATTTGGAAAAAAATGCTATGTAGTACACCTGCTTGAACCTATACACGGGTACACGAAAGAATTTCAACAGGCGATGGGGCTATTGAAAGTAAAATGTAAAAGTTTACTGGGCTATGGCGTTGGCGGGATTAGAAGATTGTGCTATTGCCATAACAATGTTGTAAGACGTTATCGAGGCAGGTGCTGAACTTGCCGCTGTCGGGATGGACTCCTGAAACTGTCGCCCTCAGGACGGCCAGTGTGTCACTTTCTACCCAGTGGCTGTAAGAGCAAAATACAGCCACTGTGCCAAGTCGCGTCTTTTGCATCTTCTACTTCCACACTGCAGCATATAGCTTTAACGACTACTCTCAGGACGGCCAATCAAGGCAAGCCAGAGCTGAGATTCGTAGGTTCCCTTGAGGTTCACTCCGATGGAAGATGCACCGGAGACGAAGACCCTGACCGATTCTCTGGAGCATTCAGGTCTGTGGGGTCATTACACCCCAACAGCTCGCCACAAGCTGCCCTGTCTCTATTATTACAAGTTAAAAGTTGTTATGCAATGAAGAGACTGAAAAACTGCTAATATAAGCCTTAAATTACGGCCGTTGCTCTCTCATGCATACTCACCCACCTCAGTCACACACACACACCCTCAGTCACACACACAAACACTGAGCGCAAACACTCGTCACTTACATACACAAATTGGCATTATTGGCATCACCTTATTTCTATTTAAACGTTATTTTTATCATACAAATTAAGTACGAAAAATCTGGAACACTCTTTGACTCATATCATTCTTAACAAATGCAAATACCTGTATTTTATGAAAGAACAACCACTGGAAGCTGTAACACAGTGAAAACTAACACATTCTCGAGGGACCGCAGTGTATAGAACACTATTAAAGAATAATAAAGATATTTTTTTTTATGAATCCCAGGAGTCTATAATTTGTTCGTGTCGTGAGCAGTTAAAAATACATACTTCCAGAGTGTACTTACTAAAATTCTTGCACCCTAGCATTATTTAATCCTCCGTACATGAAGTTGACAGTGGTGACCGACATATTGGCACTAGGATAATTAAAAGTAGACTGTTGTTTGATAAAGGGATCTGGTAGCTGTCTACCAGAAATTTTGCATTTAGAATGTTCTGCGAAAAATTTGCGAATACAGAAAGTATCGTATACTTGACATGGTCGCTCAATTCTTCCATGAATATCTGGAATATATAAAATAATATTAAATCCACATCCAAAAAAGGTCATTGAGGCATTTTTGTCAAGGAAGCAGGCAATATTTCCTCGTTTTGTAGCAATGCTGATACTTTGCGCGAGGAAGCCGTTGGCTCTTCAGTCATCAGTTCCGTCGTTAAATCCATTGGAATAAGTTTTGCTCACAGAAGCGGGACTGGGTGCAAATCCAGGTAAGGACATTTATGTGTGTCATCATCATCACATCAGCCGAAAATTGTCCACTGAACAGAGGCTTTCTCCCCACAACGGCCGGTTCTGCGCCACTTGCATCCAGTGGGACACCAAGTTGTATTGGACGCCGAGACCTTTGTATAGAAATTTTTAAACTATATAAAAAATAATTCCATGTACCCGTGACTTACCAGGATTTCCATCGTCGAATCCAAATTTATCTCTTATTCCTAATATGCCATTGCCATCTTTGTTACCAATGTCATAATAAAATAATTTGTTATTTAAAACGTCACCAATGTTATCGTTATATGCGTGTAAATTAGCAACAGCTACGTCCTTATCTTCGATATCTGATATATCTTCTGATCTAACAATTGTATAAGTACCCAAAAGCACTTTAAGAAAGATGTAACCAAGAAAATACTTCATTTTAAATCGACCAACTCATAGACTTCTTACGTTGTTGTTAATGCGATAGCATGTAGTGTTAAAAGTTACTATGCAGCCTATTTATCAGATATACAACACTGTACGCTGGCTTGAATGCAAGTTATGAATATTTAACATATTTATGATTACACTAGCCGTTTCCTTCGGCTTCGACCGTTTACTAAGCGTAAGTTATAACCGTCTACAAAAAGGTTGTTCCCAGTTTGATCCATATGTTTGTATGTATGTACGTATGTTTGTCGCATTCATCTGTTGTCTGAATCGATCGGATGCCTAGCCTAAATAATCAGTAAAAAAAAAAAAAAACTCGATATTTTAGTGTAACAATTTTTTTGATGACATATTTTCAATTAATTTAAACTCATTAGGTATTGGTCGTTATAGTGACTGGTGATTGCATAGAAAATTTGAAATAAGTCATGTTAGATCCGAATTCATGGTGCTTTTTTAAATATTTAATACGCACTTTTAAATATTGTTACGTGCAGTGCTCGGACAAGTCATCGCAGAAACAGATATGGACATGGAACAAGACTCTCAATACTTTTGGCCAAGGCTGTATGTTCCGATATTTTTGGATATTTCGGTTTCGGAATATCACGGTCAGTCACATAAGAACTGAAGAAAGTAAAATTAACGTATATGGTATAACTACCCCGTTTTATGTAACAGTTATTTGAACGACTATAATATTCATAATATCGTTTATTGGCGACTATTTTATTTGCACAATCATAAATTACACATCATCATAATCATCATTATTTGCCGTCTGACTAGAATAGCACCACCCCATCTCCCGCGGGTGTCGTAAGAGGCGACAAAGGGTAAAATCCTACGGGCAGCAGCATCTTTCGAAACCCAATCTACAGCTACTGCGGTCGCCAACCCGCCTGCCAACCGTAGCGACTATGGAAACTACCCCCAAGATGATACAAGTCATATTTGTAGGAGGCCTATGTCCAGCAGTGGACTGCATACGGCTGAAATGTATGTATGTAAACTACTTATCGCGAGGATTCTAACGAGCCTAAACACCACGGGTTTATCTAGTGTATTTTAGGAGTTGCTGTGGCTACCTTCTGCATCAGATCAGATCAGTGGATATATATAAGTAATATTGATAGTTTAAAATCGCGTATCGGTATGTCCTTAAACTACGTCCAACAATGAGAGATAGGGCACAGCGATGACCATCACGCTTGAATCTGGGGCAGCCCAACTGGGGAAGTACCTCCTCATTACAGAAGACCACAGCCATATAGCACTGCTACCTTTCAGGTATGTTGTGCTGTGTTCCTGATGGTGAGTAAGGTTCCCAGAGCTCCAACCCCCCTTAAAGGCCGGCAACGCGCTTATGACTCATCTGGTGTTGCGGGTGGCCATGGGCGACGGTAATTGCTTACCACTAGGCAATCCGTCTGCTCTTTTGCCGCCTATGTCATAAAAGAAAATCGCATACTGATTTTGTAACTCTAAAAGATCAATTATTATACCATTGTTTCCAAAGCCAATTAAATGGTTTAAACAGTCACGCAACAAAAAAATGTTGATAAATGCTATATCGAGAAATATAATCGGAGCGTATTTAAATAATGATAATATCCGATCTCCTGTATTATATTGTAAGTAAAGTTAACCATTTGGTACTGGTACATTGACTTTCCGTTTTTTAATGGCTAAAGTAATTTTAACGTATTAAAAGTAGCAATTTCTATCCTCGCTCGAGGTAACTCTTTTAGATTTTCATTTGTCTTCATCTTTTAATTTTTGTTCTAGTTTTAATTTCCCTACATATGCAGGATAACATTTTATTAATGTATTAATTATAATGTTCTTAATACTTATTGACCTGTTTCATTTTTGTTGTTTATTCTGGGAATTAATTTACGAGTCATTCGAATAAAACAAACCAAGATTTAAACGCACCATATTTTATTTTTATACATAATAATTAAGAATGTACCAAAAAAACAGTATTAGTTCCACTGGACATATCCATGCTCCAGAAAAAAACTTGCGCTACTGCTATCGGAAAAAAATATATTTTGTCTTAGTATGTAAAAGTGTATCGTGTTTTTATAAATGATTACTTGTTTGAGAAAACACTCTTAATCCAACTGATGGCAATTGATAAAAATCACAGAACTTTAAGACCAAAATCGCAGATGTTGTATTGTATGTAATTAGTGCCGAAGAAAACGCCCTCCGTACTTATCATTTCCAGATGCTCAAATGGAATGCCCACAGTGCTAAAATGTAAAAACATGGCTGCTACTTCAGGATCTGAAAAAAAAAAACTTACTCATTTAACGCACACATTCTCAAATTATACTGTTAAAGAAACATATATATATGGAAGTTCAACTACCAAAATGAGCTTTTTCGGTTGTGAACAGTAGAGAAACATCTCAAGTTATAGAATGTATGCGAACAACTTTTGATAAACAAACCATCGTGAGACCCAAACATATAAGTAACTAGCTGTGCCCCGCGGTGTTACCCGCGGTTTATCAGGGAAAAAACGTAGCCTATGTGTTAATCCAGCTCTGTAAATCGCTCCAGCCGTTTAGCCGTGAAGAAGTAACAAACATACACATTCACAAACTTTCGCCTTTATCATATTAGTGTATAATAATCGGATAACTCATGGTTTGTAAGTTGAATATTATTGGACGTGTTTTCAGACGTTTTCTCAAGAATTTTCCTTATTATGTCCCTGCTTTAATACTACCGAAAAAAATTACGATATGTACAAACCTGAGCTCAGCCCAATACGTGGTCCAACAACAAATGGAATAAAAGGATTTTCTGCATATGTGAATATCTCAGCTCTATCCATCCTTAGATTATCTAATCCCGGTATCACCAAAGTGACGGTTATTTGAACTAAAAAATAAATTACAGCAGCTATGAATATATAGGTATTACAATAAATTATTCATAAAAATATAAGTTATATAGCTAGCCCACATTGTAATTTCCAATTTTAATAACTATGTTCTACCCTGTATAGTGACTGGACCTAGGAAGCTGGGGATACTTGGTTCGTTTTTGGTTCAGAATTTGATTTTTTTTGTATATAATATTATAAATTTTAATTTTGACATGTATTCTCGATATTTCGGCAAATGTACATATATTATATGCCATAGTCACGAAGACACAAAAAATACAAAAAAACGAGATTATCGGGTAAAATCCGCCTTTACTATTACGAACTGTAACATTTTTGCCTACAGTATTTTTCTACGTTTTCTGTGCAGTTAACTACGTAATCTATCTTTTTGCTACAATTTAAAAGTACATATAACCTCATCTAGCTATGAGGTTATATGTACTATATCATGGTGCTTATCATACAAAATTGTTAGTCAGGATTTTTTTATGATGTCGTATGATGGTTGAATTTCCTTAAACCTAAAATTTGACAACATAAAGAAAATGCTACTTTGTTAACGGAAACTTTTAAATTCAGTTTCGTCGGACCCAATTAATACCTAGTTTAATTTGAGGAAATAACCTAAATCAAAAGATCTTCTTAGATGAAAGGCACATAGTTAAATCAATTTAGCAAATACTTACAATAAATTACGCTGGCGAAGTCATCAGTCACTAATGGTTCTCGCCCTCTTAGATAATACTTAAAATATGTATTGTTAGATGTCGATGTAATGGCATCAAAGCTAATAGCGATTACCAAGTTATCTGTCACTTTGTTGATACTAAAAAAAATATAATGATAAATTATCAAACTATAACTAAGACTAACTTAGTTATTATTTTCAACTTTCTTCTCTCCCTGGTTGCCCCGAAAATCAGCGCCATGGCTAAAAAAATAGTCATCGGCATATGCTGAGCGGCATCCATTTTGGTGTTATCAACCTTAGTATAAGTTGTAATTAGATTAAGTTCAATATTTTTCACCCAATAAAAATTTTGCAATAAATCTATCCTAACGGGAATTGGTGAAGCGGAACCGGAATTAAAATTAGAATATGTAAAAAAAAAAAACAAAAAAAAGAAAATAATAGTAGTGGAATTGTCGTAGTAGTATTACTAATATTAGCAGATGGGTCTACTGTATCGTATCGTTTCGGGGAAGCTCTGGTAGCCATTTTATTTAAAGCCGAGTCAGGACACACCGTCAGGTTAGGGTGCGTCACTCCGTCCGTCCATTTTATTTTATGCAAGACTGACCAGCATTTGACCTCAGTCTCACCTGATGGTAAGTGACGGCGAGGTCGAGGGTGCAGCACGCTGGTTCAGTCAGTCAACAGCCTATTCACTCATGCCTTGAAAAGACCCAAATTATACCTTACCGGGAATACAGACCGTTTGTAACTAAGTAGTAATAACATGACTCACAATAGTTTTAATTATATAATTGTGTAAAACAATAAGATACAACAAAAAAATGTATTTATGCGGATTAGGGTTCATTAAAAAAATTAAGCTGGAATCCTTTACTTTTGGTCATTTCTACCCACAGGAAGGGCGTGGAAGATATTTAGGCTTTTACCCAGTTAGAAAAAAAATCCGCTTATATTACAAGTTATACTAAGTTCTTTTACAATGGATCCCACAAACAGATAATTTAGGGGTCTACCCCTAGGTCTCTAGACCTGGAGCTCAAACGATATTTAAGCAGTATAAAAAAATAAGCTACCTACCTTGTAACATTGTGTAAAAAATTTGTCTTATTCCTCGTTCTATCAATGAACACAGGACATTATATTATGGTATCCCAAAAATGCATGCAATTAGAATTTTACAGATGTTACCACGGTATCAAATTAACCGTGACCACCGCAGTGAGCCAAAAAAATTGTGAATTTAACCTTCATACACTTCTGGTCCAATATTTTTTGATGTTTAATAAAATCAATTTGTTGTCAGCAGTATAAAATAAACTTCAAAATAGTACTTACTAAAATTCTTCCACCCTGGCATCATTTAGTCCGGTATTTATGAAGTTAACGGCGGAAATCGATATATTGGAACTAGGGTAGTTGAAAGTACACTGTTGTCTGATAAATGGATCTGGTAGTCGTCTTCCAGAAATTTTGCATTTTGAGTGTTCAGCGAAAAATTTGCGAATACAGAACGTATCGTATGCTTGACATGGTCGCTCAATTATTCCATGAATATCTGGAATATATAAAAAAATATTAAAGTCACAAATTCTTAATACGCAACGTGGTCGCTTACAATGGGAATCATAAGAGTCAAAGTCTCCCAAAGGGCAATGGACAGGGCTATGCTGGGAGAGTCTGCGCTGTCGTATTAGAAATGATAACCAAATTAACCGATATAGCCTCCCGGATCGCTAAACCTAAATGTATCAGTTTCTTGCCGGTATCTTCTCTGTCAGAGGTTCGAACCGGTGTAATTTTTTCTTTGACGTTCATAAGTGCATGTAATGTGCCTAAATTGAAAAATCAAGATCTTTTATCTTTTATATTTTAAAAGGCAGTGGGCGAGACACATTGCGCGTAGAACCGATAGCCACTACTAACCCGAAAGTGCAGCGTGGGCACAGCCCCCACAAGGTGGACCAACGACATGGTAAAGATCGCGGAAATCCAGTGGATGCGGGTGGCGCCAAACCAATGCGGGTCGCTATATCCAACAGTAGATGTCCTTGGGCTGATATGATGATGATGATTCTCCATACGATTTTTAGATGAAATAAGCATTACATTCATTTACAGAAATTACAATCGTATTATAATAACTCCAAGTACTTAACTAGTTACAGTATAAAATCTAAAAAAGGCCCTTGAGGCATTGTACCAAGGATGCTGGCGGCATTTCCTCGTTGTATCGCAATGCTGATACGTTGTGCGAGGAAGCCGCCAGCTCTTCACTCACCAGTTATTTTTAGATTGAGTGTGTACAAATGTTAAATAAACGGCGTAGTATTCTAGTCGCTATACTGCTATGAAGCTGGAGGTTCTGGGTTCGAATACAGGTTAGGCCATTTTTTAGTGGTTCTCAATAATACCTATGAAGGTATCGTCATCTAGTATTGAATGAATGAATGAATATTTGTTTATTCGTAGACACACAACACAAAGGTGACAGAAATACAAATAACATAAAACATACAAGGTGGAAAGTGCCAGGAAATGGTCTCATCTCAGCGTAATGCTGGTGACATCCAGCGCTGATCTTCCGATGAGACCATCAAGTGAAAAAGTATCACGGCAGGTAACACAGAAAGTAAAAGAAATATATTGCCATATAAGGTTTATTTTGAGCTTACTTTAAGATTTTGTCAACTTGTGTAAGACTTTCAACTTGTGTATTTTTTTTCCAAGATGTTTATCTACTACATTATTATGTAAAATAATACTATTATAAAAAAAAAACTATTTATCGTTTCTCGATAAATATCGAATCTTATAAACCTTGCCCAAATATTAGTTCTCGTCCTTTCTTCTCTATCTGTTTTATTTACATATTTGCCATTTACTAATTCTATTCAAGTTTGTAGGAATTTCATACAATGTACATTATTTAATAGGTATTTTTTTATGTTTAGTAAACATAAATTCATAAAATATAATTCATTTTTATGTTAAATAAAAATAAACTCTAGCAAAGATTACGTTCAACAAACTTATGACTTACCAGGATTTCCATCGTCGAATCCAAACTTATATCTTGTTTCATTACCATTTTGGTTAGTGCCATAATAAAATCTATTATTATTTAAAATGTCACCAATATTCCCGTTATTATTATTTGCGTGTCCATTGACAGTTGGATAAATACATAACACTACTGCAAGAAAGATGTAACTAAGATAATACTTCATTATATTCAGATTAGCTTAGAGACTTCTTACGCTGTTGATAACGCGGTATCCTATAGTGAATTATAAATTATTACACAGTCCACGTGTTATAAAACTGCACTACTATATTGAATTGAATTGATGAAGTGTTATTCTTAAATTCAATTCATGATAGTGTAGTCATGACTTACCTTGACTATAATTGTTAGCAGTGCGTTATTGATTATATTGCAAATTGCAATAAAAACGGTTTCTTCTTGTATCTGTTGTGGTTGGAATTTTTTTTTAATTTACACATTGTACACTTGCAGTTGGGATTTTTCAGAAAATAGTGCAACAAATTATTACCGTGAGTCTTTTTACATTGTACGTTCGCTTCTAGTTTATGTAATCAGTACACCTAAAAAGAAGTATAATAAGAAAGAACCATGCCACAGGGGCCTACCCTAAATTTAGAGTTTTAGTTTAATCATTTTTAATATAGTTTTTGTTTAACCTAGTATATGTTTATTTAGTTGTTGATTTAATGTTATTTATAAATTAGGTGTATCAGTAATAAAATAAAATATAAGAAAGAAGAGTAATAAAAAAAGGCTTACTTAACCTACCATCGTAAATAGTTAATATTTATTATGTTTTGTACTCTTTGTTATGTGGTACGCACTTTTTATCTGTGCAAATTTATAATTGGCTCACTGTTTTCTTCACAATTACTTACTATGTTACTATATCTGTGTTTTCCTATGAAAACTTTAAAAAAAATACTCACGCTAATTAGCGTACCCAAAAAAATACTGTACCCAATTAGATACAGTTACAAGTCGGTTTTCGTAATTACAAGTTCTTTCTTGCTCCCAAATGGCAACTGACAATAAAAATGAAACAATGCCATTACCGACGTGTATGGTATATGCACGACGCATATGGTAATTGTCATCAAAATGGAATTAATAATAATATTTAATTTAATATTTCAGGACAATCTTACACAAATCGACCTAGTCCTACGGTAAGCTCAGTAAGGCTAAGGCTAAGGTACTAGACGACGATATATTATAATAGATAGATACATATAAATACTTAAATACATAGAAAACACCCATGACTCAGGAACAAATATCTGTACTCATCACACAAATAAATGGCCTGACTGGGAATCGAACCCAGGACCTTCGGCTTCATAGGCAGGGTCACTACCCACTAGGCCAGGCCGGTCGTCATTAAGTGGTTACACTGTAAAAAGGACTAAGGCACGTTTCGTTAGTACCTACAATAAAAATCGACCTAACTGTAACCTACTTGAGCCCACTCCTAATATTTTCTCTTCCATAATACTGCTGGTTATAAAGAAATTGTAATCAAGTAAATCCAATAAGTAACTAGTTACGAACAAGCAATCTTGTTTTTCATGTGGTTACGGCAGTTGCCACGACGTATAATACACACATAACTCCTTAAGACCTGCAAAAATCAACCGTTACGCTTTTTGTCCACAATCGAATTCTTAAAACCCTAGTACCTTCTTATCAGGCTTGGATTAGATACCACTGACTATATATCTCTAAAGATAAATTACTTACTGTATTGGATATGCAACATTATTTTTTAAGCCAATTAAAAAATTAAGATCAAAGCATGATCGAAGAATAATTATTGAATCAAACATAATTATGTGTGCACCTAAGTATATTTGATTCAATAGTTATTCTTATAAGTGTTTCATACATTTATAGACAATCAATAATGCTGAAGTTACGGAGGATAATTAATGAAAATAATGGGATTTTTAGCGTTTGTAATGGTTTCAGTGTCCTTGTATATTTAATTATGAAAAAAGTAATATTCATATGAATTTTATATGTGTGTCAAGGCAAGTCTTGCTTATTTGTGAAAGAGGTGTCGAGACGCCCATAGAGCGATCTCGGGCGGGCGGGTTCCTTCTTTGCTCAGAGATTGAGTCTGGCGGTGCAAAGGGGTAACGCCGCCAGTATTCTGGGTTCTATGCCGGAGGCAGGGGATTTGGGGGAGGTTTTTTATATTTAGTGTGTAAAATTAGGTATAAGCAGAATTTTTGTTATTTTATATCGTTTTAAATAAATAAAATGTATTTTGAAATAATTATTATGTGCACAATTAACATGTATATACTGTATTCATGATACATCAATCGTATTATTTAGTCTTGCTGTGCCATTTTGTAAAGAACTGTTCATTCAAAACTCACAGACTACTGACCTTGTAACTGTAAAGGACAAGTTATCTGCAGGATGTACTAGTTTTACATAGCCAATTAAATGGGTTAGAGCAATGTCATACCAAAAAATGTTGATGATTGCCAATATGAAGATATCGAGAAACATAATATGTACCTAATAAACAGATGCAAGAAGCATATATGCGAATTTTAAGAGTGATAATAACCGATTTCTGTATGTTATGTATATGTACCTAAATCAATTTCGTTGTCGTACCGTAAAATACCAATTTTTAACTTCGCTCTTTCCTCTTTACGAATATTTTTTTGTCTCGATCTCTTAAATTCTGTTTTACTTTTTTTATTTTTTTACTTAATTTTGTCTTCGTTTTCCTTATATTTTACTATGTGTAATTACTAGGAATCAAAATAAAACAAATAAATGGGCATCAAATTTTATTCAAAAATGTAATCATAAGGTACTTACTCCAAAAAGAAAGCAGTATTGGTTTTACCGGGACAGTAATGGGCTCCCAAAATATACCTAGTAAGTAGTGGAGATGTTTCATAGCCAGCGTTACTATTTTTTTTTTTACAAGGAATACTTGATTTTACAAAAATCTACCCATCTTAGCATAAACACAAAAGTGATTCTATGTATGAAAAAAAAAAAAACAAACAAGAATACATGGCTGATATTTCAGCATCTGGAAAAAAATACACAACTCAACTTAAGGATAACTCAGGTTACACCGTCGCGTTTCCTACACGTCGCCCCCCCGAGCCCGAGTCTTTCGTTAACCCACCGGGGCGGCCCGGTCCCGAGCGGCCCGACACTCGAATATTCACATTAACACGAGCGTCGTTCCCTGCAGCCATTTGTTGCGAGTAGACGACCGCCCCATGTCCATCGATATCGCGTCGACATCACGTCGCCTTTCCATCACCGGGCCGAGCAGAGCCTTTTTACATAGCTGTAACGGCCGTCCCACGACCGGCCCGTGCCCGGACCGAGTGACTCGGGCGGCTCGGTGGTCACGTGATTCATTCTATACAAAATGCCGCGACGCTGGCCTCGGCTCGGACGCGAGCCGGTCTAACGTGAGTCAACCTTTACTCCTATAACACAACGCACGCATTCTCATATTACATTGTAAAACATATCTATGGAACTTAATATCGAAATGAGTTTAGCACTTTCGGTTGTGAATTGTATAAAAACATCTCAATTTCGATGTACGATACATTGTAAGATACTTTCGATGTACAAAGTTATTATGAGACTGACTGTATATAAGTAATAAATCGGATAACTCATGGTTTCTAAGTTGAATATTGTTCGACATGTTTTAGGAACCTTCGCGACGGCAATTAGTTAACGTCGCAATTAACCATACTTGCATCGGGTCGAATAGAGGGTGTTAAGAGTCATTCATTATTTTTTTATTCTTAAGTGAATAAATTATTCCTTGCTTAACCCTTTATAGGGCAAGTTCAAAATTGCATTGCAAAAATGACCACCCAGAACATCGTCTTTTTGTATCGTAACAAGAATCATTGTGACAATCGAGCCACGAGGAGGCTTGAACGCAAGACCACAGTGACTTTCGGCCGTTAAAGGGTTAACTCAAGGGAAGATTATTTGTTCTAAACTTATTACCGTGACTTACTGGGATTTCCATCGTCGAATCCAAACATGTACCTTGTTCCATTTCTATCTTGGTAATCAGTGGCATAAACAGATCTTTTGATATTTGAAATGTCACCAAAGTTCATTAGAAGAATATAGGTCCTGAACTTCGATACTTGCAATATTCTCCGACGTGACAGTTGTATAAATTCAGAAGACTACATTAAGAAAGATATAACTAAGAAAATACTTCATTTTAAATATAAGGTTAAGGTTAAAGATATTTATTCTAAAAAACACAAAACTTACATGAGAACAATAATTAAAGTGACATATATATACAATATGATATGATCGTCCGTACCATAACAATATGTTTGTGTTCATCTAATGCATTACTTGTGATAAGTAGTATAGCTAGTACACTAGCTATGGCTAATAACGTGTAGTAATAACTTTGTTTTAAATGCATTAAAGGAACTTACATTTTTTAAGGTTGTAGGTAGCTTGTTATACAGCTGTGCACCTTCATAAGTAAACATTTTTTTCCCTAATTTAGTTTTTGTCTTAGGTAATACCAAGAAGCTTGCACGGCGGGTTAATCGTTTATTTATTTCTTTTAATTTCGCAAAGGATAAGTTAGTTTCGGAAAGGTTAAATATAGCAACTGAGACTTCTTATGTTGGTAGCGCGATATCATGTAGTGTAGACAAGTTATTACTCAGCCTATTCATTATATCATTGCACAATGGCTTGAATGGAACTTACGAATACCGCATTTATTATTATATTGGTCTATAATTTATCTATAATTGCTTGCAACGCGTTTTGATCATAATGCAATAAAACTGTTTCTAATTATATCTGCTGTGGTTTAAATAGGAAAAATAAATATGGAATAGGAATAAAAACCCAGACGGGAGCAGCTGCTCAGAAAAGGCAATTGTGAACAGCAATAAATAAATAAATATTACTGGACATCCTTACACAAATTGACTGTCACACGGTAAGCTAATAAAGGCTTGTGTTGAGGGTGTCCATTTAACAATATATTAATAATAATATAGAAAAAAACTGAATAAACGAATAATATACAAATTAAATTAAAAAATATCTGTTAAATACTCCTTTGGCATACAAGATGGACTCAGACCGAGCTGGATGCCCTGGATCGAAGGGTCCGACTACTACGCACCACACATCGCATGCTACACCTACGCTCGTCGGTTATGAGATTGTACATCCCACGGAAGTGTGCAGGCCGCGGCTTTTTAAATGCCAAAACCCTGCATAATCGTGAGGTGTGCAATCTCAGGAATTACTTCATTAACCCCGAGAGTAGGAACCTCACACCGCTCTCCTTGGCAAATGAGAACTGACGCAAACCAGTGGTACTACGCACCGAGGACCGCAAGACCGTATGGAAGAGTAAGGAGCTACACGGGCGGTTCTACAGGGCCCTCATGGGACCCGCGTCGGTGAACTGGCTACAATTCGGGGATCTCTTCGGAGAAGCCGAGGATATCGCCTGTGCAATGGCGGACGAAGTTATCATGACGAATAACTATCGGAAGACTGAAGGACGGTACGGTCGACATTTATCGGGCATGTCGCCGTCCCGGAGAGTCACTCAGGCATATCATTTCCGGTTGTTCTCATCTTGCTAACGGCGAGTACTTGCAGAGACATAACTTTGTAGCCAGGATTATACACCAGTGGTAATTCTGGACACGGCGCGCATAGTCCCGCGGTTCCTCTCTCTGCAGCCCTAACCGCCGGCAGACTGAGTCCTGCCTTGGTGCCGGCGGCACCCTAGATTAGGTTTTTTATTATGTTCTCATTGTTTTGACACGTTTTAGATGTATTTTTATATTTTACTTTTATAAAAATGTTATAAAAACCTTAACTTAAGAAATAAATAAATAATAATATAAAAATGCTTAAGTACATCGACACCCGTGACCCAGGATCAAATACCTATGCTCATCGCACAAATAAATGCCCTTACTGGGATTTGAACCCAGAACCGTCCGCTTTATAGTCAAACAACACGACTAATATTGTCTCGTCCATTCTGCTGATAGTTTTAATAATGTAACCAAACACCAAGACTCAAGAAAGTTTAAAAAAAATATACGTAAATTATTTGTACCTACTAAATTCAACGGGCATGCTTTTTCCAACAGTCGAATTCCAAAAATCGTAATTACCTATTTGTCGGACTTGGCTTACATGCTGACTAATATAACAAGAAAATATAAATAACTTCAACATTATTTTTAAGCTAATTGGAAGGTTTAAATCAATCATGAGCCTATAAAAATGTATTGCTGACAAGTGGTTTATAGATTTATAGGCACGCACACAATACGAAATAAGAACTTCAGGAAGGGATAAGGTGAAAAATGTAACTCAAGGATCATGTCTATGTATTTGTGCAGAGAATTAATATGGAACTTATGTCATAATTTGAATATAGAACAACGACAAGCGTGTACAGACACGTTACTACTACATAGGCCAGGTGCTTTAATATACTCGTAATGCGAGTGCGATGATCTCAGTCCAGTTAGGTTATGTAATCCTGGTGTAACCGTAGTAATGGTGACAACCGGTCTGGCCTAGTGGGTAGTGACCATGCCTGTGAAGCCGATGGTCTTGGGTTCGATTCACAGTCAGCATTTATTTGTGCGATGAGCACTGATATTTGTTCCTGATTCATGGGTGTTTTCTATGTATTTAAGTATTTATATGTATCTATCTATTATATATATCGTCGTCTAGTTCCTACAACACAAGCCTTACTGAGCTTACCTTAGGACTAGGTCGATTTGTGTGAGATGGTCCCGAAATATTTAATATTTTTTTTTTCATACTTGCAAAGAAATGTTGATATTACTTATGCACGTCTCGGATCTTCTCACATTATCCTAACATAGCCTATATAACTTCACCGTTCGCAGCCAGGGGCTCTAGTGTAAGTTTCTTTAGACGTAAAAAAACGTATACGAACGCGTAAGTGATAACTGATAATGTTATTTATATGGGAAACGCAAACGCGTTCGTGTCGTAAAGATACGTTAAAAACTTTCACTCAGGGCTCAGGCTAGCGGTTATTTACTTGAATTGATTACAATTTTACGACTTACATACAAATAAAAAAAAAAATTAAAAAATGCTGCTTTCGTTAACATTTGTTATTCACTCGGGTTACAATATTTTGATTATTAGTGTTACTGTATTGATAGTTGTTTCAGGTTCAGATAAAAACAATAAAAAGATCAAAGTTTAATAATAAATTCAGAATTACAAAACCTTAATACCAAAATCGCAAATGTTGTATTGAAGGTAGTTTCCTGCAAAAAAAGGTCCTTCTGTGCTTAGCTCTTCAATGTGCTCAAAGGGGATCCCCAGGGTGATAAAATACGTTGTCATGGCTAGCACTTCCGGGTCTGAAAAAAAAATGTG
The DNA here is from genome assembly GCA_022674325.2 of Grapholita molesta. NCBI lineage: Eukaryota > Metazoa > Arthropoda > Insecta > Lepidoptera > Tortricidae > Grapholita > Grapholita molesta. The sequence goes on along the minus strand of CP053133.2, from coordinate 5,091,810 downwards.
AAATTATAATAAAACAACTAAGAACAAAACAATTTTTTTTTTATGAAATATTTTGAATTGCTTTGATTTTTTAAAGTAGTAATACTACTATATAAATTAAAAATTGAAATAGAACACCGAACACCGGATGTCCTCGTCGTTTTTTCTTAAGTATGTGTTATCTATTTCAACTTTTATAATAAAACAAGTCAAGAATTTTTTTTTTATGACATGGGCGGTAACAAGCAGACGGATTGCCTCGTGGTAAGCAATGTCCGTCGCCAGTGGCCACCCCCAGGGGAGTCACAAGCGCGTTGCCGGCCTTTAAGAGGGATTGGAGTTCTGGGGACCTTACTCACCATCAGGAACACAGCACTACATACCTGAAAGGTAGCAGTGCTATTATGGCTGTGGTTTTCTATAAGGAGGTGGCACTTTCCCAGTTGGGCTGCTCCAATTCAAGCGTGATGGTCATCGCTGTGCCCTACCTCTCATTGTTGGACGTAGTTTCAGGGTATACCCGGGTCCAAATTTAGGTTAATCTTAGAGATTAAATTAATTAATAGATTTAATCATTAGTTTTTGAAGTGTCATGTATATTTTTGGTATGAAAGAAACGATACATACAAAAGTTATAATAAAAGAAAAATGGCTGCTTAGCAACGGAGATGTTGAGAAATATTTTGTAAATCAAAAAAAAAAATCGCTACGTATTGACATTATCTTTATCAGTTCTTGCTCGTTTGACAAAAAACTTGTGTCCGATAACTCTAACGGAATAAATAGATTAGATTTAATTTAGCCGAAGTAAGTCGACAACATATAATACTAACTATGACGAAGCCTGTTGCTGATTTTTTTTGTATTTGTTTCTGTTGTATTTTCTGACGAAACCTGCGTTGTGGATTTTTTATTGGTCTTGGACGGGACATTACATTTATAAATATAAATATACTAACTTGTACTGAGGGCTAAAGTCGGTGACACGGCGAACGGCAGAACAGGGTTATTCGCGTACGTTGTTACTTCAGCTCTGTCCAGTCTTAAATTATGTAAGTCTGGTATCACCATTGTAATTGTGATTTGCGCTGTAAATATAAATTAAAATGCTGTAACATTCCATGACAAAAAAAAATTAATTAACGACTAACGCGGTTCTACTCACGTTTATTTAGTCACTGGCGCGACATGTTTCGGAGAAAATAGGCCTCTATTTTCAAGCACTAAGAGTGCTGAGTGTCCGTTCGGTTCGCCGATCGCGTCGCCGGCCTGTCACGCACTGGACTCCGCGCCACGGACACTCAGCACTCTTAAGGGTTGGTCACATAGAGCGCGTTTTGTGGCGTGGCGCAGCTGGGCGCGATGCTGCCGTCCGAATGTGTGCCTTATTTCGTTACATTAGCCACACCGCTGTCACGCCCCGCTGCGCCACGCTCTCAAAACGCACCTATCTGCCCAAGCCTTTAGTGCTTGAAAATAGAGGCCTATGTTCTCCGAAACATGTCGCGCGGGTGACTTAATAAACGTGAATAGAACCGTGTTAAAATAAACCAATAAAAAAAACTTTATGCGTATGTAATATATAAAAAGTATATGGGGACATCAATACTAAAAAGCCTAAATACATACTTTCCTGCAGACAAACAGAACTGTCCAAACAGTTTTGCAGGACTTTGACAGGACAAAAAAAATAAGGCAAACAACGATACAGAAGACTGATACGATAAACGAGTCTACCAAAGGCAGTTAAGTTCATAAATATCTAAACCGAGATATTTTCATCAAAGGGCCGATTTTTCAATCGTCAGATAAGCCCTATTCTACGAATAACTCTATGGGTATCTGTCAGATGTGTTTATCTGAGGATAGAAAAATCGGACCTTAGTCAATTGGGATAAGGCTTGAAATTGAATACATATTTATGAAGTTGACCGCATGCCCCTACCAGCAACTTTGATTATTTAAATACACTGTGGCTCGCAAATTTGCGAGACTCTCCAAAAAATCAAACAGCTTGTTGACGCAATACGAGCCGAATCATGCTTTTTTAGTACTAATTATTCCTATCAGCCACAAATCTCCTCCGTGAACTGTACTCTTCTACTTATAAATCTTCCTTTAAAAATTATCACAAAAATATATTGAGAAAACAAAGGATTTGAGTAGAAAAGTCGATTCGATGGCTCCATTGCTCGCCGCGAATATCAGAGCCCTGAGCCCTGAGTGTAAGTTTTTAACGTAACTTTACATCACGAACGCGTTTGCATTTCCCATATAAATAACCTTATCACTTACGCGTTCGTAAACGTTTTATTACGTCAAAAGAAACTTACACTAGAGCCTCAGTCCGCTCTCAGTAGCGGTCCGTGTGCGACGTCACGGTTTAAAAACAAAATGACTATTCTTCTATAATTGACTGTTCAAACACCACCAATACTAATGTTATTAGCTGTAGTTTCATCAATAAATTATACACTTAACTTCAAAGCACCAACGTATAACACACGCTCGGTTTCCCAAGGAGTCGATGAACTTTTTCAATCTCGATATATTTCTATGGGTCCATGGTTACATACATACCATATACCAATGATCCAAAGCCTAGATGAACCTCAGGTTCTCTCCCTCTCAGGTAAAACTTTAAACTAGTAAAGTTAGAACGTTGTGTTATGGCGTCGAAAGCGAAGGCAATTACCAAGTTGTCAGTTACCGTGTCGATACTGAAAAAAAAAAACTACACTGTATAAACAACACAAAAAAAACAGCAAACAAAACAGATATAAATTCAACTAAATAATGAATTATTTTTTATGACAAAGGCGGCAAACGAGCAGACGGATTGCCTGATGGTAAGCAATTAGCGTCGCTCATAGGCACCCGCAACACCAGGGGATTTACAAGCGCATTGCCGTTCCTTAAATGGGGGTTGAGCTCTGGGAACCGTACTCACCATCAGGAACACAACACTACATACCTGAAAGGTAGCAGTGCTATTATGGCTGTAGTTTTCTGTAAGGAGGTACTTCCCCAGTTGGCCTTCTTCAGACTCAAGCGTATCATCGTACTTCACTGTGCCTTTCACCTTTCAATATTGGACGTAGTTTAAGGACATACCCGGGTCCAAATGTCCGCTAAGTCTGTGAATACATAAACGGTAACACAAGTTGATTTATTAAGTCATATACGTACTAGAACTCTTCCACTCTAGCGTTTTCCATTCCCGTGTAGTAAATTGACGTAGTATACGCGGACATGTTTGCGCTAGCGTAGTTGACGGAGCCTTGGGCCCGGAAGAACGGATTGGGCAATTCTCGTCCTGATATCTTGCATTTTGAGTGCTCGGCAAAGAATTTTCTGATACAGAAATTGTCGTATGCTTGGCATGGTCGTTGTATGTTGCCATGAACATCTAGAATAAGTAAACAAATCAATAAATATTTCGGGACCATCTTACACAAAACGACCTAGTCCTACGGTAAGCTCAGTAAGGCTTGCGTTGTAGGTACTAGACGACGATATATATAATAGATAGATACATATAAATACTTAAATACATAAAAAACACCCATGACTCAGGAACAAATATCTGTGCTCTTCACACAAATAAATGTCCTGACTGGGAAATGAACCCAGGACCATCGGATTCATAGGCAGGGTCACTACCTAGTGGGTCCAGACCGGTCATAAAAACGTTAATAAACGTACGGTAAAATAAACGTTTAAATTATTTACTATCTAGCTAATCACTGTCTCGCAATTGTGTAAAGAGCGGAATAGCAAATCAATATGATTGTTGTGTTACAAAGAATGTGAGCTTCTACAAAGTAACGCCTGCTTCATTTAAATAAATTTTAGACTTCTTACTTACAGTCAGCAGCAAAAGTAGCTAAGCAAATAGGTGTTCAAAATGAGGTCAACACGTCTCTATTGTAAAGAGAATAAGAGCGCGTGTAGGTCATTTTGAACAATTCAAACGCTTAGAAACTTTTGCTGCTGACTGTACTAACAGTTTTTCATACAAGCACAATAGTCGGTCACGTAAAACGGATTCTGGTAACAGGGATAACACATTCACAGATCTTCTTAAAATTTAAGTTGGTCATGGAGACTAGTACGAAACAAGGTTATGTAACTAATCCGAGCTTTGTCAGTAGTATCATATAACAATAAATATTAAGCATTGGCGCAACTAAAAAAAATTCAAAAAATAAAATCATATTCGACGAGATGTCTCGTATATACTTAAACTCTAGAAGGAAATAAAAATTCGTAGCTACAATAGAAAAAAAAATGTTTGATATTTGTGTTTTAATAAAGAAATACTGTTTATTTCAAAGTACTTTATATTCTACAGTTAAGTGTGACTGTTGTCACAAAGGGACTCAAGGAAATCACAGGAGATCGAAAAACTGGTTGCTACTTCGTTCAGCGTAGCCTTACGATTCGTCCGTAGGGGTCTTCTTTAGATTTATGCTAGGTTTTATTATTGTTTTTGGATATATGTTATCTGCATTAAACGAATTATAATATATAAAAAAAAAATCTATTGACTATATGTAAACATTATTTTAGATGCAATAATTAGTTGTAAGCCCAATATATTATGTGAGAAGGCCAAACAATTAACTGAAATCTGAGGATCAGGTAATAAAACATAATAAATATTATATTCTCGTAAAATTATAATTGCGTTGGTTGGTATAAAATAAGCGATTAACTGTATCAAGTTGTATTATTACGAAGAATATTGAAGATAGTAAACTAGAATGAAGGAGTTGTGTTTGATTTTTTTTATCGCTTGCTGCTGGGCTCAACGGCCCAGCAGCATGTACTCGGACCTGAGGGGTGGTATCTCTCCTAGACCACCCAGCACCACTTCAGCTACACCCATGACTGGGAGGGGCTCGTCATTGCCAGGGCTAGGTGGCACTCCGAATCCCACCGATGCTTCGATCATCAGTGGTGGTAAGCAAATTTCTATAATAATTTATTCCCTCCCTTCCCTCCCCTTGTACAAGTGTACTATAGTTTATGAGCTTTTCCCGTAAAATATAAAAAAAAACAGGTAATTTGCGTATCTGGTACTTTGCAAAATTAATTCAGGATAGTTGCGTATCTGGTCGTATACGAAAGAAATTCAGGTCATTTGCGTATCTGGTCTTTTACGAAAGAAATTCAGGTCATTTGCGTATCTGGTCTTTTACGAAAGAAATTCAGGTCATTTGCGTATCTGGTCTTTTACGAAAGAAATTCAGGTCATTTGCGTATCTGGTCTTTTACGAAAGAAATTCAGGTCGCTTGCGTATCTGGTCTTTTACGAAAGAAATTCAGGTCGCTTGCGTATCTGGTCTTTTACGAAAGAAATTCAGGTCATTTGCGTATCTGGTCTTTTACGAAAGAAATTCAGGTCATTTGCGTATCTGGTCTTTTACGAAAGAAAAACAGGTAATTTGCGTATCTGGTACTTTGCAAAATTAATTCAGGATAGTTGCGTATCTGGTCTTTTACGAAAGAAATTCAGGTCATTTGCGTATCTGGTCTTTTACGAAAGAAATTCAGGTAATTCGCGTATCGGGTCTTTTGCGTATAAGGTACTTCACGAATGAAAACATGGTCATCTAAGTATCAAGTACGTCGAAATGGGTTTTTATCTGAATTTAAATTCGTATTTATGTGTTATTAGACTAAGTAATTTTTCTTGAAACTTTCGGATATTGTTTATATATTTATGAGTTTTATTTAAAACAGAAATACGTTAGTAATATTTTCTAGAGTCCAATTTCCCAAATTACCAAAACATGACGGAAATCATAAATTACGGTCGAGGTACAGATAAATATTTCGTAAATTAATATTTCACATTTTAGTCATTTTTAATAAATTTATTGGTAAGAAGCATTTATAAATATAAATATAGATATATGAAAAGAATAATCTGCAATGTATTCAAAATTAGAGTATGTAACTCCACATACTGCTAAGTGGTAAGATTTTAGATTATAAAAGATTATTAGTCAGCATAAGTTAATTGTTTACTAGTCTTAATTACAATATAAAAAAAAAACATAAAGACTAGGTATAACTAGGACAAGTAGTATCATATAAAAAAATAAAAATCGGATCAACTAGAAAACTCACAAAAAACACATACCTCTTCGTACGAAGGGTGTTCTTTAATTATTACTAATAAGAATGGCATATAAACTCTTTTGTAGGAAATAAAAAGTACCGACAGGCATAATCGAATACAATTTACTGTTAAAATAAATAAAAAGATAAAGGTTGATTGTTTTATTTTATTTTACTTAATCGAACACATGTATCACTTCAAACAAGAATAAAATTCAAATTCGTGAATGCTTGAAAAGTTTTACTTTATCCCGTAACGCCCAATGTGTATTACAATGTACACTCCCTTTCCATGGAGTTGAAATCTTTTATAAAAGGAAATAGGGTTGAATTTCTTTTGTTTCATTAGTTTTCGTACAAAAGAAAATTCAACCCAATTCACTGCAGAGTAAGGTTGGTTTTAACTATTAAATATTTTAGAATGGTAGGCGTTACGAGGATAGAACAAGAAGAGTCTTGAAAGAGACTTAAAGGGTTAACTCTTTCTGTTTGCTACTTGGATGCTTCTTATGCACAAGGCTTTTTAACTAAAAACTAGATTTTATTAATGCGTTTATAAAATAATAATTAATAATACTTGAATAAAATAGGCACAATTTGCACTTACCGGGATTTCCATCGTCAAATTCAAATTTATAATTTCCAATTTTCCCAATATCTCCGTACGGATTATAAGTTAAGTTTAGTTTCTTATTAAGTAATACATTATTAATGTCGAGATCATTTCCGAAGTCATTTTTTCTGTTAATGCGAGTAGCGTACGGATAATCTAAACCAATGCCATATTGGTCCTTAAGTCCCACAATCAAAACGCAGGATTCTACAATGAAATACCAATACAGCAGGGCTTTCATATTAGTGAGTCTTCCCACACAGACCAAATTCAAATGTGAATTAAAAAATGTACAAGACTTATCTATTTCAAGCAAGTCTTTGCGTGATCACTAAATGTTTAATGTAAATTGCATATTAATGATATAAATTGTTTGGTATGATGAATTGATTTAATATTTACTGTAAACGTAGTATTTTGTCTATATGTCTGTCACTTTTTCAGTCGATGCCATCCTGCTAAGGTTCTAAGTAGTTACCAGGGCCCAATTTTTAGCGCATATTGTCTCTGTTTTGAACTAGTAATTAGACCAGGCACAAAAGGAAATGGTATAACCCATCAAGTTCCAGTATGATAATATGTGGTAGTCCACATGGAAAGGTACCTTATGGCGCTTGGCGCTTACGCTATTGTTAATGACGCTTCAATACTAATGTGACACTTTGCAACGTATGTAAGCGCCAAGCGACCTTTCCATCTGGACTACCACATATCTTTCGGATGAGGTTACCACGGTCCTGCAGTGCCACCGCCATGTTCGCAGAAGGCAGAATCCTTGACTTTTTTGCCGTAACGGCCGACATTGCGCGAATTGCGACACAGCTAGCGTTTTATCTGTTCATTGCATGTGATCCCAACTAACCGTAGTGCATTGCGCGTCTTGCCCGCGCAACGAACAGATAAAACGTTTGCCGCGCCGCCAGTCGATCATTGTCGTGGCCGGGCCGTAATGCGTGCGGGCAGCGACTCTTACTCTCAAAACGTCATTTAACAGTCTGTGTGCAGCAACATGAAGTTATATTTTTAGATACTGTTCACCAAAATTGTACCAAAAAATAACATTATTTTACTTATGGCATTTTATATACCATTGTACTGCTTAATTTTTACACTGGAAATCCGAGTTTTGGCTCTCCACGGTTTTATATACATCATTGTATAGATCATTAGCAATATAAATTATCATTTATCATATTTCACTAAATAAAATGAGTCGTTATATAACATGAAAAAAAAAATTATGTTATAAACATGTACTTAATGGATTAGTTACAGAAATATGTCATATAAAATACTAATTATCTTTTATAAATTTTCTCTAATTACTTATGATATAGCTAAGAAATATGTGATTGTTATTATATACGTATATAACGAATTGCATGTCACGCAAGCGTACTAAATACTATCAAAACAATATTTTTTTAATTACATACTTACTACATTACCTTTAATTAATTGCGTTTCACAATGCATATATAGGTGAGCAGTATTATGTAAAATGCAATAATTAGTTGCATGCACAAGGCATCCTGTTAGAAGGCCAAACGATTAACCGAAATCCATATCTGATTCAAATCAGGTCATAGAATTTTAAGTAAAATATTCTCGTTAAATAATAATTACACTCGTTGGTATAAAGTAAGCGATTAACTGAACCAGGCTGTTTTAATACGATGAATATTGAAGATAGTAGACTAGAATGAAGGAGTTGTGTTTGATTTTTCTTATCGCTGGCTGCTTAGGGCAAGTGCCCAACGGTCCTAATCCTAACCCAGGTGGTATTGCTCCTGGACCCTGTCCAAACGGGCAATGTGGACCTTGTCCTAATGGGCAATGTGGACCATGTCCAAATGGGCAATGTGGACCACCTAGCACCACAGTAGCGTCTATCCCCGCGAGTGGGACGGACCCCTCGACGGGAGGGGAAGGTGGCACACCAAATCCCACCGATGTTACTAATATTGGGACCGGTAAGCAAATTTATTTCGACATTCTGTCATTTTCTAAGGCATAGACTTCTGAGGGAAGGTTAATAAAGGTGATTATGAACCAACGTCATATTAGTGATCCTTGTTGAATGATAAAGATTTGCAAAAAAAAAAGAATGCATTCTCGTACTTCGCTGCTACCTATTTATACAAACTGAGAGCTTACTGCAAATATTGAATCGTAAATTTCGCACGATTCTCTCTATCACTCTAGTTATGCCTTAATTGGAGTAAACGAGAAAGATGCCAGAAATTTTCGGACTTCAATTTTCTCTATCGCCACCTTAATTTTGTTTGATTTTCAGTAACTCAAGGATTAACATCTTGTTTGTTGATGTTAAGAGAGCCACAATTGTCGAGCTACTATCGATAGGCACATTTATGGCTCTCGTGAACGAGATACAACGATGCACGAAAAAAGGAGATGCTAGGCTCTTTAGTAGTGATTCTTTTCAGCAATTGAAAAAAAAAAATGTTTTTATACATTTCGTTTCTGTCAATTGCATTCAGCAGAATACCATATTTTAAACTCATTCTATTATTTGCATGTGTGACTTAAATAAAGAAAAAAGGACCTTTCTGCATTTTTTCTAACTGAGCGATTTTTCAACATTCGTGTCGGCTTCTATGAGATACTAAGATATATAGTCAAAAAAACGAAATATCCGAAAATAAGTCATGTTTAGTTTCTCATTCGGAAACTGGAGCGATTGAAAAAGGGCATTATTTTTCAATGCACTTTTTCAATTATTAATTAATTGTAAAAACTCGATTAACGATATACTTTTAAATGTTTAAGTGAACTATTATAGCTAAGAAGATATTAAGGAAAGGAGTACAACAGCCTCGCATAGAAGTTGCAATCTAGGAGATGAAAATAAGCATCGCCTTTTAGACGTCTTGTTCTCTGTTTTATGATCTATCCGTGCTGTTTTAAAGTTTGTTATCATCATCATCATCATGTCTGCCAAGCCGTATCCGGCTACGGCGACTCCAACTCACTTATTTGGTCTGAGTATTTGTTTTGGTGTGCTCGCAATGACTTGCAAAACCGAACTTTAAAAAATGCGATTACACGGAGCACAATGCAACTGGCCAGTCGCGTTGTAGGTGTAAGAGGGCTTTGGTTTGGTCTTCCGTATTTGGCGTTAGCCGTCAAGGTCTTCTAGACGTTGGCTTTCAAAAGTTTTTTATACAGTTGATGTGAAGCGCCGGGATTCTTCGACGCCATTAAAATATGAAGCCTAAGTATTGTATACAAGGCTCAATTTCCTAGCAGCATAAATGGAGTGAAAACTATAACGATTAATTGTTTGTATAATTTCAGGTCCTCCGCGAAACGTGAACCGCCCTTGCCGTCGCTATGACTTGCAATGCGTCCGGTATTTCTTCAAAGACCACTCTCACTGCAAGAAACCTCTGGGAAAAGTTCCTGAGCCCTACTTGAGACCTCTTGCTAACCAGTTTTACCCACCTTTCAACCTTACCGTTACTACTGTCAACACTTATTACACTGGATTTAATACAGGCAGGATATCGGACTTCTAGTAAGTATAATAGTTTTATTTGTGTACGCTTTAAACAAGATTTACTGTATTTTTATAAATAAAATATATACTTTTTTTTCATTTATGCGTCTCTACTTCTTCGTTCATATATTAATAAAGCCAGGGATAGACTAGGGAACAAATGTCCTGCAACCCGTATCGCCAGCGACGTCGTGTGACATAGATTGACGTAGCCGGACATCGCCCGACAAGCCATGACTATGCCTGCAAGTGTCTGGCGAAGTCGCCGGACTTGTCGGTCGAGTTCGTTTGATATCTCGCCGACAATTGTCGTCGGACATTTGTCGCCTAGTCTATCCCTGGCTTAAAGAATCATCTCAATCACAATTTTTATAGTTGTATTTTATATTCGAATTTAAATATCTGTTCTTCTTTCATACGAGAGACTAATAAGTATGATTTCAGTGTGAACAGGGAAACTGACAAAGTTGTCTTAACTGTGGAGTTCACCGACTTAACCATGAGGTCCAGGGACGTGTTCTACAGGTACCACAGGAGGGCCAGGGAACCCATCATTACCTACGGCTACGTCAACTTAGAGTACCGTAAGCAAACAATTATTATTAAATTCTATAAGTAAATCCATAGCATATGAATTGGTTTTAGTTGTAAAAATTAAATTACCAATAAATATCATTTAATACTTTAATATGTATAAAGTGTATATGAAGGTAATTTTTTCACTAAATTACCGTTAAAATTTACATCGGGCACAAGGCAATTTTTTTGAATTTATGGAGTTTTATTAAGGGAAACAAGTTAAATTATTATTATTCATCCTATATTTATTATTTATTTTGTTTCTTTCCTTAGGTTTTTTACAATTTTTTTGTAAAAGTAGAATATAAAAATATATCAAAAACATATCAAAACAATAAAATTAATATAAAAAAACCTAACCTAGACGGGGCAAGGCTCAGGCCGCCAGTGGTTCGGGCTGCAGAAAGAGGAACCGCCGGACTGTTATTATTCAAATTATTAGGATTATTATTAAACAGTTCTTTATTTAAATTTGAATTATCGAAGGATTAACTGTATTTTAAATTGCTGCCATTTATTTTAGCGTCCCTCATTCTGACTGTGACCATACCTCAAGTGAACGACCTACAGCTGGCCCGGTCAGACTCATTCGGGTACGCTAGCACTCCTCCAGTATTAGACGCGGATCCAAGGCTAGGACAGAGCTCTGGTAAGTGTCTTCTACTTACGTTAAAGTTGGTTGCTAATACGGATTCTGATATAGCAAGAGAGATGCTGCCATCAATGAAACTCAAATTATTTTATTTATGTCAATGTGGGTAAGACCGGCATACTATATTTTTAAGGGAAGTCCGTCATATGACACTAAATACCTATGATATAATGTAGGAAATTGGTTGGTAGACGGTCTTTCCAGGTAGACGGTCTTACCCACATTGACTTAACATAAAAATATGGGAATTATTAAACAAGCTGCCTGATATTATTGCAACGAAGTAATAGACTTTGCTATCTTTTTTTTATGACATAGGTGGTAAACGAGCAGACGGATTGCCTGGTGTTAAGCAATTACCGTCGCCCATGGGCACCCGCAACACCAGGGGGGTCACAAGTGCGTTGTCGGCCTTTAAGGGGGGTTGGGGCTCTGAGAACCTTACTCACTATCAGGAACACAACACTGCATACCTGAAAGGTAGCAGTGCTATTATGGCTGTGGTCTTCTGTAAGGAGGAGGTACTTCCCCAGTTGGGCTGCCCCAGATTCAAGCGTGATGGTCATCGCTGTGCCCTACCTCTCATTGTTGGACGTAGTTTAAGGACATACCCGGGGCCAATCTGAAATTGTATGATGCTTTAATTTACGATATCTTTTCAGATCCCCTTGTGCCCAAGACTTTTGCCTTGATAAACGAAAACATGCGGACTGTGGCTACAGAAAATCTACTCACAGAGTCATCCTTCTTCGCGACGGTCTACATACAAAATGTTATCTGCGATTTTGGTTTAAAGTTTGCTTTGTCTTGAAGTTCCAATACAATATCAAATAATCTATTTGTAGATTGATGATGTATTAAAAAAGTATATAATTATGTTTTGATTTTTATTTTTTAAAACTGTTTTTAACAACTTCAGATTGACGAATCCGAAATCGCTAGAGTATAAGGAGAAAGCCTGACATGACATCTACGAATTAATTTTCAATTTATATTTTAATCAATTAATTGCCGTGTGATGCCGGCTGACTAGAATAGCACCACCCCATCTCAAAGGTGTATCATATACATATTATTGTGCAGAGGCTTTCAAAATGCACGCTACACATCCCACCATCATAAAAAGCTAACAAAACGCGAAAAAACACTTTTAATCCCTCACAAAATAAATTCAAACCATGATTAACCTGACGCCTTATTCGCCCGCAATGTATTCATAGAATTCAAAAGTCGAGGGGAGTAACGAAAGCAAATTCACAATTACTCTTATACCAGTGTGACATCAACGCAAGACATACCTTAGGTTTAATAGAATAGAGCTGGGTTTTACTCGAACAGATTTCACGAGATACGAGTTTGGGAAATTTGAATGAATTTTCAACAAATTTTCGTGTATTTTGCACCCTTTTGACGGATCCGGTGAAACAGCTAATCTTCCAATGTCGATACGAGGGGTATATTACATGTTTTACGCAGTTTCATCGTCAGTTTTTGTTGAACGATTTTTAAAGTGATATTTATTGCAATAATGAAGCAATCATGAGTGTACCTAGAAAGACTTAATCTGAAATTAACGAGGTACAGGTCATTCGAGCCTTGAACAGATCAGTAAAGAAAACAGTAACTGAGTTTAAAAATGAGGTACTTACCCAATTCGACTATGTTTTAAGTGAGGTGTCGCAACAACATAAACTCGCACGAAGACCGGTTGACGATCAGCATACATTTAGACTGCACCTTAACGCCACCGCGGCGACACATATTTGTATAGATATTTTTACCTACATACATGTACATGCACATGTACTCCACCTTGTGATGCCGGCTGACTAGAATAGCACCACCCCATCTCCTCCCGCGGGTGTCGTAAGAGGTGACAAAGGGAAAAATCCTACGGACGGGCAGCAGCGTCCGTCGAAACCCAATCTACAGCTACTGCGGTCGCCAACCCGCCTGCCAAGCCTGGCGACTATGGCAACTACCCCCAAGATGATACAAGTCATATTTGTGGGAGGCCTATGTCCAGCAGTGGACTGCATACGGCTGAAATGTATGTATGTAAACATGTACTGGTTTCATTATATTTAAAAATAAGATTTGTATTATCCTGGAGTCTTCATTGAGAATTAACCACATCGGTTCCATGGTCAGAAGGTGGTGCATGGAAGTGGTGTTTAATTCGTATTCCAGAGAGGACACCCAACATGAGGCAGTTCATACAGGTGAAATAATATTAATGACTCTTTTGTCATTATATAATTTTTTAATGATAGCGTTATTGTATGGCATGAGTGGCATGACCTCATGCCAATATAATAACGCTAATATGTTCAATTCTTGCTTCATATAGTTCTAGCTTCTTATATGCAAGATTAGTGCTATGAGTAGCCTATTTTCAATGTTGCCAATTTTCACAATGACTTTCTCACAATAATTTATATCCATTACGTTAATCTCAATCTCCACCAGGTGGCACCGGCTGACTAGAACAGCACCACTTCACCTCATCCACCAGGTGTCGTAAGAGGCGACAAAGGGAAAAACCCGATGGATGGGCAGCAGCGTACGTCAAAATCCAATCTAGCTACTCCGGTCGCCGCACCGACGTGATTCTAGTTTTATTTGAGGGTGGCTATGTCCAGCAGTGGACGATTTACGACTGAAATGATGATGATGATGATGTTAAGGTTGATTGTACAGGTTCATAAAAATCAGTTCTGTATGTTTCTGCATAAACTTCATCCATCTATACTAACTTTTGCGTTTCTAATAACTATGATGTTACTACTCGTAAGTTCTGAGCCTATTTGATGTCACTTAAAACATTTGACCAAGCCCGTCCAAGCATTTTACCCTACTTGGGCTTGAGAGCAAGTTGTGGTTATTAAATTTGACGCGACGCGGTTCGAAATCCCACGGGTTTGCACAGCTGGCAGTTTAGAAACAGGAAGGCAACAAAAAACGTACAGGAGTGCGAAAGATATATATAGTACAAGGAATTAGTAACGGCTGGGGATTAAACACTAGTGGAGGTAAGGAAAAATCCGATTTTTTTTAAATATAATAATATATAGGTAGGTACTCCCATGAGCGGGGACATATACAGAAGAATGAGAGTAAGAGACTTGCAGTTGGCGCGGAGTATAGATCGGAACGAATTCGGATTTTTTCGGAAATGCCCTGCTGCACCCCTGCCTCCCTCTTTCCGCTCTTAAATAACTTTTAACCACTGTTTAAAATGCGTCGCTAACAGTGTAGTTTTTGTCTTTAAGTGGTTATTTTTCGCCAAATTCTATTACGCAGAACTTAACTAAGCCGAATTGTTGGTACGCACAATTTGGAAAGACCGAATGGTGTTGTTACGGTTTTTTTACCAGGAGTCTGTTTATGTTGTTATCGCAGTTCCAATCTAACCTAACCCACTTTCCGACATTCTGTCTCAACAATAGAATGCCAAAATATTTTTGTACAAAGTAGTATTCGGCTAATAAAAAATTATGCTAAATGAAAATTCGGCGTAAATATGTTATGCGAAACTTGGTATGCGTATTCGGCAATCGCTGTTGATTCGATATCGACAAACGCTGCTGCTCAAATGTCAGTTCTTTTTTCCTTTTAGCGCCTCTTACGACACCCGCTGGAGGAAATGGGATGGCGCTATTCTCAGCCGCACTAGAGCGGATGTAAAATTTACATTTTGTGTAAAATTAAAAATGAGCAGATAGTTCGAAAATGGCACTGATTCCATCGTGTACTGTGCATCTAGGATGCAGTTCAGCACGCTCAATTGAAACGTTCTGCAACTCTTTCCTTAGAGACCGGGTCATTTGCGGGTATTTTTTATTTTGAATTGTAAATAGATACCCATGAGGAAAGTACCTTCATATTATCTACCTAAGCATACTTCAGTACCTATATAATAGTTAGACCATGTCCATATACAATTTAAAATTAAAATTCATTATAATTATTATATATATGAAATTACAATCTATATATATATATATATCTATATCTATATATATATATAAAAGAAAGTCATGTTAGTTACACCACTTATAACTCAAGAACGGCAGAACAGATTTGGCTGAAAATTGGTAGGGAGGTAGCTTAGAGCCAGGAGACGGACATAAGATACTTTTTATCCCGTTCGACAGCGTTCCCGTGTGACTTGACATGAAACGTCAGTCACTATAAAACGTGGTATAACAAAAAAGAATCAGACTTGGAATAACAAAATGCAAATCTTATATCTTATCTTATCTTATATATCTTCTATATCTTCTTCTATATATATAAAAGAAAGTCGTGTTAGTTACACCACTTATAACTCAAGAACGGTAGAACAGATTTGGCTGAAAATTGGTAGGGAGGTAGCTTAGAGCCAGGAGACGGACATATGATACTTTTTATCCCGTTCGACAGCGTTCCCGTGTGACTTGACATGAAACGTCAGTCACTATAAAACGTGGTATAACAAAAAAGAATCAGACTTGGAATAACAAAATGCAAATCTTATATCTTATCTTATCTTATATATCTTCTATATCTATAAAAGAAAGTCGTGTTAGTTACACCACTTATAACTCAAGAACGGCAGAACAGATTTGTCTGAAAATTGGTAGGTAGGTAGCTTAGAGCCAGGAGACGGACATAAGATACTTTTTATCCCGTTCGACAGCGTTCCCGTGTGACTTGACATGAAACGTCAGTCACTATAAAACGTGGTATAACAAAAAAGAATCAGACTTGGAATAACAAAACGCAAATCTTATATCTTATCTTATCTTATATATCTTCTATATCTATAAAAGAAAGTCGTGTTAGTTACACCACTTATAACTCAAGAACGGCAGAACAGATTTGTCGGAAAATTGGTAGGGAGGTAGCAAACCAACCAAAACTGTGCAACGGTACGCGTTTGGTGGTTAGAAAATTGATGAACAATGTAATTTACGCTACGATAATGATAGGAAAATTCAAAGGTGAGGAAGTTCTCATTCCGAGGATCCCGATGATCCCAACCGATATGCCGTTTGAATTTAAAAGACTTCAATTTCCGATACGTCTTGCATTTGCCATGACCATCAACAAATCACAAGGCCAATCCTTAAAAGTTTGTGGTTTAAATCTAGAACATTCATGTTTTTCCCATGGTCAATTATACGTGGCATGTTCACGGGTCGGAAGACCATCTGCGTTGTTTATTTTTGTTCCTTATAATAAAACAAAAAATGTCGTGTATCACAAGGTACTTAAGTGAAGAGCAACCTATGTACTAAAATACAGAAATAATAATGAATGATTAATGTAGGTATTTAATTTTTTTGTATTTTTTCCAATAAAAAAAAACTGCTTATTTATTGCCATTAAGGCGGAACAAAGTTCGCCGGGTCAGCTAGTGTATTTATATAAGCAGATAATGCTTATAAACTTCCTGGCGTTTGTCCCAGTTTTGGACTAATATTTATGGAGCATGAGGTTCACATGGCAACAGAAAACCAATATTTGAAGTGAACACTGATGAATACTCGAAATCTCAATAGCACGCGACCCGCGGCAATGTATTTCTGGGTAACAATAAAAAATACAACTACTCGTACTACCATTAAACCCTCAAAGACAATCACAAAATACACTTTTCACGTTGAAATAGATTGTAAGACCCTGACGTCTTCCGAAGATTCTTTATTTCGTTGCAATATACTTTTATTTGATCACTCTAAAACCCATTCGTTAATCAGACTCAAGGCTATCCTTACAAAAACGAACATCAAAGACAACTTCACTCTGTCCTGTTCCAACCCCTCCACCCAGAGCATGAAACGAAAAGGATAGAATGTTCACCCAGTCGACGACAGACTTCCAATGTTGAAGGGGTCCCAGTAAATCATTTATAAAGACGTCGCCTGGAGAATTTTTCTTGTCTTAAGTAAATAAAAAACCAATCAGGGGCAAATCCAATTTTCATCTCGTCGACTGAATCAACCGGGAATCTGGATTCATTTTTTATCTTTTTAATTTTCACACTATTCCGTGCCGACTGTAGATTGGGAGCGATCTGACAAGAAGAGACAATTTAATATAGGAAAATCAGAGCGATTTTTGTGTTTATGACGCGTTTATTGGCTAGCGTGGTTGATGGATTCTCATAACTAACACTATCTTTAAAATGAAGGTAGGTGTCATTATAGTTGTGAGTTAGTCCTTACCTTTATAACCACATTGACATTTCTTTAAATATATGAACACTTATTATTATATTAAGAAGTACCCTGCCGTGTAGTGCTGCTTCCGTGAGTGTCGTAAGAGGCGACAAAGGAGTAAAACTGACGTATAGGCAGTAACATCGTCCATCTAATCCATTCAACAGCTACAGCGACAAGATGATACAAGTTGTATTTGACAGACACTGACCATTTAAGGCTGAAATGATGATGATGGTGATATGACTACTAATAGCAATTATATGTACTTGTATTATGTTTATTTCGGTCATTAGTTACGTCAACCAGAAGATTCGTGATTTCTGCAAAAAAATTGAGCGGGCTGATACCCACCGCGTTCTAAATTACATCTGAATGCAATTTTCAATCCGATACACTCGTAGGTACTTATACTATATTTGAGTCCGTTAGAAAAAAAACATGCTAGTAGGCATATAAATTACCTGTAATCTCTCAATATAGCCAAATCGTGTCACATTCAGAGTAAAACGATAAATAATAGTCGGTTAAATTCTGATTGAAAATAGATACAATAGCGGCCGCTTCGCTCCAACGAGTCCGCTTCAGTCATTCGATATCGCGCGCGTTATAATCTGTCAATAGCATTCAATTTCTGTGAATTCGGTACATCCGGCACTAAATTCCATGAGCCACAGTTATGTAAAGAGAAGAGTGGACATCAAAAACATTAATCGGAGTGGCGACTCTCAGCAGTGAGGAACCGACTAAGAAGAAGACCAAGTTGACTTCATTCATCATCATCACCATGTCAGCCGAAAGACGTCCACTGCTGAACTGCGACCAAACACCGAAGGGCGAGTAGCAGTGTGCCTTTAGAGCAGTGAAACAAAGTGCCATCGCCAATCCGCCCGCAAAGAGTGGTGATAGCATTGAAACTCACTTGCTCCGACATCTCTGGTGGGAAAACGCCTCTATTGTCAAGGCGATAAAGTGCATGTTAGATGGTGACTGTCCCTATGCCACAGCTGACATACCTACGTAATTTTTTTTGTCGATAGCGATATAAATATTTATTTACTATGTATTACTCCTTAAGGGCTTATATTTTATTATATTTTTTTATGTGACTCATAGTACATATTTGGAGATATTAGGGTAAAAACGTGCAGGTGTCATGAAATTGCATCAGAAAGCATTTTGTTAAAGTTAAGTCGAATGGAAAAAATATTTAAATGCATTTTTTTTTAATTCAGCACTTATCGAAGAAGAAAAAGTTTGGATACCCTTATAGAACTATGCCTACGCACGTTCCTAATTTCGAACGGAATCATAATGTGGGGTAAAAATGTTAGTGAAAACTAAAAATGGGTATATTTTTGTGCAACGTCAAGAAGCCAATATAACATGAAAATGGCTTTGCAGAGGGATCCATTAGAGTTATTTATGTTGGGGGCTAAATATTTATCGATGCGGGCAGAGGCGCGACTTCCGTCGGAAATCGAACCGGACTCCATAGCGGTTAGGGTTCCTCACGGTTCCATTTTTAAAACTGTGCCATTCAACAACTACTAATATAGTCCAATAGTGCAACTATGGTCCAAACTTTTAATTCGTAATTAAGTATCAATCCTAATATTCTTTTTGGTTTTTTCTTCATTGATTCATTCAGTTATGGACAGCCGTTGGCTTTTAAATAATACATACATGTCAACCGTATTCAGTCCACTGCTGGACATAGGCCTCCCACAAATAATGATGTGTATCATTTTGGGGGTAGTTGCCATAGTCGCTATGCTTGGCACGCGGATTGGCGACCACAGTAGCTGTAGATTGGGTTTCGACGGACGCTGCTGCCCGTTCGTAGGATTTTTCTCTTTTTCGCCTCTTAGACACTCGCGGGAGGAGATGAGGTGCTATTCTAGTCAGCCGGCATCACACAGCAAAAAAAAACATATTTTTAGATGATAAATAAATGTATCGGGTCCCAGCGCGCACTGCTTGCAGAAATCGCGAAGCGTCTGCAAGACTTCCTTTTCCTCGCACAACTTATCAGCATTGCAATACAACGAGGAAATGCCGCCAGTATCTTTGGTACTTTTGGTAATACTCGTAGGTATAGTACTAGTAGAATATGTGAATACAAAGTAGTACAGTCAGCGTCATATAGTTAGTAGCATCCAAAGTACTCATAAAGTTCGGTACACCATAGAATTTGTATGGTGTACCGAACTATTTGACTACTTTGAATGCTCCCAACTATATGACGCTGACTGTACATTAATATTAATCAATATTATTCACTTACACAAAACAACAGATTTGATCAGGCGATGATTACAAAAGTATTACCCACAACCTTCAATAAAATCAAATTAATGATTCCGCAGCGTCCTAGCATGGAGCTATCGGTTGCATTTTCATAATATCCGTTGTGTGCTAGGCCGGAAATGAAACGTATCCAGTGGTATTCAGAAACGGAAATTCAATGCAAATTCAATAATGTAGATATACACGTGCGCTTGTGCGCTGGGCTTTCAAGTGGCTAATATATTTTCAATATCATTTTGACTCATCGAATGTACACGATGATGACGTCTCGTCCGCGGCGTCGTAAGCGCAGTCTGACGTCATACTAGAAGGACCGATTACCTGGTACGGGGCACTGGGAGTCTGCCTGGGAACTAGGCTTTGGTATTAGTCCAGTTTCCTCACGGTGTTTACCTTCACCGACAACCGGCTGGCACATATCTAATAATATTCGAAAAACTTATTGTTGGTTACCCGGTGTACGAGTACATTACGTATTGGTTATGTGGGACTCTCCGGTGAACCGCACCGACCTACCCACTAAAACACCGGGATGCTGCCGTCACCGCGCCTGAGTGGTGTCACGGGGTCGCAGAGCATTTCACCGCGACATCACCGGCACCAGCGCCCTAGGGCGCACCCTCACCGCAATAAAGCACGCTGTAGCATATTAGCGTCTGTTCCGCTCCGGCTTCCCTGTACCTCGAGGAAGCCAGGGACCCCAAAGGGACCCACCCGCACCTCGCCACTCTGACCTAGTTATGGGCAGCACCCTGCCCACTAAGATCGGAGCGGCCCACCACGCAGTGGCACAGGTCACCCGTGGCCCTATCCGCAGTGCCCCCCAAAGAGACCGCAGGAGGACCGAGGTCCATCCTGCAGCCACCGTCTCCTGCCGCGCCCAGGGAGAACACACACAGGACCGGTAAGCGATCTCTTGTGAGCCAACAAGAAGATCGCTTACCGTTGCCCCCAGGGTGCACGGTCCAGAACTCATCCCTTGCCTTCGGATCAACCAGATCAAAAGGTATGAGAAGAGGCCTGGCACTCGGGGAGGTTACCTGTTTAGCACCCCACATGAGACTAACCTAACCTACTTGGGACCGGGCACACTAGTGGCGGCCACTAAACGTTTTCTTGGCGTTTGCATAGTAATCGGCACGGAACGCGGCGTATCCGCAGCATGCGATTTTATATGGGAACGCCGAGGTAAATAGAATAGGTACAACGGATGATGTAATAATAGTATTTAAATCTTATGTCGGGCAATACTGTAATAAATAAGTCAGTTTAGCACCATTATGAACCTAGTGCGTTTATATTAATAGTACATATACACGCAAAACTTATTAATCTCATTATGTAATTAGTTTATCTCATTATGATCATTTTTTATTCATTTGCGCGATAATTAAGTACTCAGCGATTAATACTAAATACAAACTGGACTTGCGCTCCGAGGGTTCCGTAACATAACACAAACTGTAAAATTGTAAAGACCGGCCTGGCCTAGTGGATAGTGACCCTGCCTATGAAGCCGATGGTCTTGGGTTCAAATCCCAGTCATGGCATTTATTTGTGTGATGAGTATAGATATTTTTCTCTGAGTCATGGGTGTTTTCTATGTATTTAAGTAAATAATTAATAATAAACGCTTTAGTAAATACTTAATTGTAAATACATATAAATATATGTATTTATCTAATTATACATGTATATCGTCATCTGGTGCGTCAAAACAAGCTTTACTGAGCTTACCGTAGGACTAGGTCGATTTGTGTAAGATTGTCCCGAAATATTTATTTATTGTTTTTTATACGTGTATTTAAGTATTTGTATATTATATATATATCGTTGGCTGAGTACCCACAACACAAGTTTTCTTAAGCTTACAATGGTTCTCAATCAATTTGTGTAGGAATGTCTGGTTATACATATTTATTGATTTAATCAACATTTAATCGAAATACGCGGACAGAGTAACACACAAAGTCCATCTAATGCTACATAGCTAAAGCTCCAAATTTATGGCGAACATGCAAGCAATTTTTAGCCAATCCCTCTGCCTTGTTAGCCCGTGAAATATGTCGGAGGGAAAATTGAAAGCGTGGAAGGAGATATAAATTTGCGCAAGTCCGTTTGTTTTCACTTTAAACTGAACTAAATAATGAGAAAAATATTGAAAAGTACTACGTATTACGGTTTGTGAGAGTGTTGAAACATTTCATGAACAGTTTTAGCGGTTATTACCTAGTGTAGGAGTTTGATCTCCACAGTTCTGCTATAAACATATTTATTTACAGAAATTACAATCGTATTATGATAACTACAAGTACTTAACTAGTTACAGTATAAAATCTAAAAAAGGCCCTTGAGCTATTGTACAGTCAGCAGCAAAAGTTGCTAAGCGTTTCAGGTGTTCAAATTGAGGTCAACACAACTCTATTGTCAAGAGAATAAGAGCGTGCGTAGGTTATTTTGAACACTTCAAACGCTTAGCTACTTTTGCTGCTGACTGTACCAATGATGTTGGCGATTTCTGTCAAATGGATATGCGCACAGGCGCCGAGTAAAATGGTACTTTCTGCCGATGTTCTTAGAGCCTAACAGAATTTAATAAATTAAACGTGATATTAAGGTACAAGAATAACGTTTTCACTAACAAAACACCACACATGTTTATAAACTTTCAAACAATGTCCGTTATTATAGTTTCTTGTATGCACCAATGAATTGAGGTACATAATTTATGAAACAATATGGTGGAATATAGAATGCAATTAGAACTTTGTACATGTACAAAATAAATGGTTACCGCAGCGAAACGAACTACTTTTAAACGAATACTACTTGAATAAATCTTATAACTAAATAATCTCTTTAACGACGCAATTCCAAATAATTTAGAACATCCTGAAAGCGAAACGTAATATTGTTTAAAAAAATATGAAATTAGATGACATAACTATACTTAGGAAATAGTGACGAGGATCTTCGCGTTTGAGGCGGGATTTGAACCCGCATCTCCAGCTATCGCGGCTGACGCCTTAACCAATTCAAATCCCGCCTCATACGCCCGAAGGCCACGTGACTTTTTCTTAAGTATATGTGTCATCTATTTATAATTTATATAGTAGTGTTACCACTTAAAACATCAAAGTATTTAATAGAAAATAATTACAATGGTTATCAGTTAAAAAAAAATAAGTACATAGTTACTACTTAAAAATGAATGCAAGTAAAAATATTTAACAACAAAATAAATAAGGGCAATGTGGAGAAGACCGTCTATCTGGAAAGACCGTCTACCAACCAATTTCCTACAGTATCTCATAGGTATTTAGTATCATATGACAGACTTCCCTTAAAAATAAAGTATGCCGGTCTTACCCACATTGACCTTGATTTGTTATTACTAGGTTAGTTTTCTAACGTTATTTAATTGCTAGTATAGTTAGGAAAATGGATCTGGAAATCTAATTGTATAGGCTCGGCCAATCCGTATTGGAGAAGAATAACTTAGTTAGCATGCACTTACTATGACTATTATTGTTATTGAGTATAACAAAGCTATCGTCTCAGGGAAACCAATTTATAGTAACCTCAAAATTTCAGGCCCCCATCTCCTTCCGCGGGTGTCTTAAGAGGCAAAAGAGGAAAAAAACCGACGGGTGGGCAGCCGTAAAGCCCCAATATACAGCTACTGCGGCCAATGCCAAAATTGAACACGCTTGGCAGGCGGTTTGGCAATCGCTATACGTTCCTCTCTAAGGGTCGCTGCTTCCCGTCCTCCGGTGGTTTCTGGTCCCAGTTTAAGGACAACACTAATATTATCTCCAATATCTGCTACTAACTTTACCTGTCTACTCGTAATACAACTGACTGCCTTTTATGTACACACAGCAACACTCTTAACTGTACACCGGTGGACTTTAAGCCTTATACGATAAGGTCTACCGATGTATAGCTAGGAGTGTTGTTGACTGTACATGGCTTATACGCATGTATACATTCGTCATTTCTTATATTTACCTCTCTATCGCTGAATATGTGAGTGATAGTGATGCTAATAGTCTTACTTGGCTTGGATAGTTGCGGCCAACCATCGCTAAAGTTCCAGGAAGGAAGGTCTGAGCACTTAACAAGTTTGGACCTGTCTTCTTCGCTAACGTACGTCCCTAATGTTGTTTCCAACAACAAGTCTCTATGTGTCTTAGATATATAACATTGGTGCATCTCATACACTAAATTAACTAGTTATAGGGAGTATTGTGATTTAGGGCAATTTCACTTTCAGGGACACCCAATTAACTTAATTGTCAAATAAAAGTTAAATCAGTGGTCAGTTTAGTGACGACAATAAAGCTTTAAATTTCAATATAATCTACTGTTTTATGTTTAATCCATAAATAATACGTGTTATTGTAATAGAAAAATGCGAATAAAGATGATTTACATAAATATTTCAAGCTTAATTGTCGTCACTAACCTGACCACTGATTTAACTTTTATTTGACAATTAAGGTAATTGGGTGTCCCTGAAAGTGAAATTGCCCTTTAGCAAAATTTAGATATATTACATAGACAATTATAGACATATCACTAAACGTAATTTGACGCTAATATTATAAACAGGATTATCAGTGGGTAGCT
This sequence comes from Grapholita molesta, assembly GCA_022674325.2. NCBI lineage: Eukaryota > Metazoa > Arthropoda > Insecta > Lepidoptera > Tortricidae > Grapholita > Grapholita molesta. Next base: position 5,067,190 of record CP053133.2, on the reverse strand, counting down.
ACTAAGACATTTTATCGCGTTATCCCGGCATTTGCCACGGCTCATGGGAGCCTGGGGTCGGCTTGGCAACTAATCCCAGGATTTGGCGATGGCACTGGATTTAAGAAAGCTACTGCCAACTGACCTTCCAACCCTAACGTAAACTAGGCCTTATTGGAATTAGTCCGGTTTCCTCACGATGTTTTCCTTCACCGAAAAGCGACTGGTAAATATCAAATGATATTTCCCACATAAGTTCCGAAAAACTCATTGGTACGAGCCGGGTTTGAACTTGCGACCTCCGGATTGCAAGTCGCACGCTCTTACCGCTAGGCTACCAGCGCTCTACTAAGATATTTTATATTCTATTCAAATTTTAAGGGTTTAATAATGTTTTGTCGATTGTTTCAAGCTTGTTGTATTAAGCTTGTTTACCAAATTACCTCAACCAATCAGCCGCGACCTAAGCCCATTTATTTTAAAAAGTTAGCGTTTAACTCGATCACTGCCATCGACAGGCCTCACTCGCGCTTCGCTGACAACCGGCTTAAAAACGTTCGCGCTTGAACCAATTGAGCAAATTCAGCAGCTGAGTGTAAGAGATAAAACCAACATTTCACATGTTACTAGAACAAACCAAAATGTTTTTATTTTTTATATTAAGCAGAAACGTCTGCTAGCATATCAAAGATATTTAAGTCGAAAGAAAAATAGAAAAATTTGACTCGCAGCGGGACTCGAACCCACAACCACTGGATCACTAGCCCAGCGCGTCACCCGTAATGACGTATATACCAAGAAGGATAAGATAGAAAAATTTGACACGTCTAAGCGGCGCTCGTATAGCACAACTGGTAGTGCACTGGGCTAGTGATCCAGTGGTTGTGGGTTCGAGTCCCGCTGCGAGTCAAATTTTTCTATTTTTCTTTCGACTTAAATATCCAAAATGTTTTTATTAAATATTTTGTTTTGCTATAAATTTTAAGTATTCTTCTTCTTTTTCTTGCCCAGGTTACGTGGGGCCGGTACGTCATCATTTTTTTATGGTATAGGAGGCAAACGAGGAGACGTGGAGGAGACGGATTGCCCGATGGTAAGCAACTACCGCCGCCCATGGATACTCGCAACACCAGAGGAGTCACAAGTACGTCCGACGTTTAAGATCTCTATACGCCTCTTGAAGGTATGGATGTCATATCGATCCGGAAATAGCACACGACAATTTATTCCAAAGTTTTGCTATGTGAGGCAGGAAATTTCTAGAAAAATGCACAGTTAAGGACTGCCAACCATCCATCATCAGTGGTGATGATGAAAGTATTGTCGTGTATTCCTAGGAGCACTCTCCGTAGTAGATGCGGTAGAAAATGCAGAGTGAGGCCACATCTTTACGCAATGCCAGTGGCTGCCGACAATTCTAGTCGCTCTCCGCTGGATGCGGTCCAAAGGGAGGAGCTGGTATTGGGGTGCCCCTGACTAGAGTTATCCTTTTTCATTCTCCTCTAGCTATCGACACACCAGCACTCACTCCTTTCTTTTTCATATCTTTCACACAATCCATCCACCGTTTTTTTGGCCTACCAATCGCTCTCCGCCCCTCCACATTCATCGCTAACATTATTTTTCCTAAATTACATTCATCTCTCCTCATGAAATGCCCGTGCCACGCAAACCTACTACTCTTTACCTTCTTCATTATCAGTGTTTACTTTCAAACTTCATCTTAGATGAGTATACTCATTTTCTATCCTATCCTTTCTCCTCGCTTCACGCATCCATCTCAACATTCTCATTTCCGTTGCGTTGACTCTTCTTCCCATCGCCTTCGTCGCCCAGCATTCTGATCCTTACATTAAGACAGGTCTCACAATCATCTTGTATATTTGCCCCATAAATTTAAGAGGCCTTCGCGCATCGCAAGTTGTTCCAGAGACCTTTCATCTATCCCTCATTTATTCTATTTTTAATTCTTCATTTCAAGCACTAACTGTGTTGAGTTCTCGATATTAGTAAGTGTAAAAATAGACATTCAATCCTGTTTATTTTACATTTTATGCAAACCTAACTTTATTAAATAATAAGTGTTTGTATTATAATTTTAGGTTCCATTTTATATCTAACTGTGTTTTCACAGAATAGAAGAGTCAGTCTCTCACCTTTCTGTAATTCCTATTCTCATATTTATAATCATTCCTCTAACAATCTCTTCTCATCTCATTTTACTGTAGGTACATATATACTTTTGAATTATTAGGCTTCTTAATAGCTTACTTCAAACTACGTAACAAAGACAGCATCAATATATGAGACAACGCACCAAAACCGTCTGATAACGCGTTTTTTTGCAAATTTATACATTTCTCTACCGTCTTTTGCGGTCATAATTTTTTGTCGTATTCATTTTTAATAATTAATTTTAAAATACAATCATTTTTGCGCATCATTTTATCCGCAAGACTAGCGTGCTGCTGGCTGTATATTCGATTAGATCTTTAAAAAAAAAACAAAACAGAAATTTAGATAAACATCCCCAAAGGCACCAATTAGTAATGGAACCGCGTCGTATTCGGGGAAAAGGACCCAAGTACAGGTTTAGAGTTGCCCGTGTAATTGCTTCGCAGTTAGCGAATCAAAGAATAAATGAATTAAGAAGACAGGGCGATACTTTAAGACGATGTTTTTTACCGTTGTACATCAGTACCTTTTTGAACTTATATATTAGGTCTATGAGTCACTTATATCAAGCCCGTCGCTCTGCCATCTGAGCTACCGTGACTCATTCGTTGGATGCGAATTTATCCGTCATATCTATTTTATATGCACCTTAGATGTAATTGTTATTAATAAATTGATAGGTCTCAAAGTCTGAAATTTCTTTTGTCTCGCCTGAGGCAGTAGATTTGTCCATTATCATAGTTTTAGTAGATGTTTCGTCAAAAAAAATTATATAACCTTATACATCTAGCAACATTAATACTGATTCAAGTATAATTTTTACGATTTTTTACACATAATTGTAAATTAAGCGGCCCTGAATAAATTATGCCATAAGTGTTGTGAATCAGTCACGAAATTAACCGTGCGTGCTATTGAAGCCAAGTGTAATTGCATTAGCACGCACAGCAAGAAGATGTAACCGTCTCGTCAATCTAGCCCTGAACATGGAGTTCACCAGCGTAAATGTAGGTAAGAAGTACGGTACGTTATTTAATCACGTTCAAACTCTACGTCTATTCATAACTGTATAGGTATAGTCAACCAATTTTATTCCTAGGCCACTTCGAACCTTGCCACAGTGATGTTTATTAGAGATGTTTTGCGTCTTTCATATAGATTTTCACTGTGATAAGGAACGAAGTGGCCTATAAATCAAATTGGTTGACTGTACATATACTCGTACCTCTATATACTATAAAAATAAATCGGAATGTTTGACGTTCATATTCTCCGAATTTTTAAATACACAAAAACTGGCATTATAAAGTAAAAACAAGAGAACAGACAATGTATACGCAAAAATGCGTTCCCATAAAAGCATATTCCACTACCATCATTTATGACTACATCAGTATTGTTTTTTGTCGTTCAGGGAACATTGGTGTTCCGGACATTTGGGAGGCGTATGCGGAGCTGGATCGAGTCAACGAGCAGATGCTCTTTCGACAATTTAACGAAATGTAAGGGGTACACTAAGCGGATGTTGCCCCTGTCAGTATCACGGGACGCGCACAGAGACTTTACCTGCCATCGTGTAAGGACTTTTGAGTCTTAATGAAATCTAGAATGTACTAACTAGGCTATTGGGTGGAAAGAAAGGACTAGCTACTGTGGGCTATCTGATAAAAAACCGGACGCCTGCCTAATAAAATATTATACAATTTTATTTCCGGCAAACGGTGACTCGCTCCATGCAAGATGGACCCTCATAAAAAGAGATATCAAAGATGGCTCCAGGGCAACACCGGTGCATAGGCTAATGGTAGAGAGGTGTCACTGGACTTTAAAAGTATAGCCAACTCGCCACTTAGGTTTCCACATCTACCCTCGAGAACGCAGCTCTAGCGACCCTACTCTGGACGGCTGGTGAAGGCAAGCCAGAAGCAGGAGCCCTGTCCCACCGACAGGGCACTCCAGGAGCACCCAGGTACGTGGAGTCGCTACTCTCCAACAGCTCGCCACAAGCTGCCCTGCGTTGACTGATTACACTGGAGAAAACCAGTCGTCACATCCCTACGCCATAAGTATTGTTTATTATTATTGAGGTCTGGCCTATTGGGTAATGACCCTGCCTATGAAGCCACACATATGCCACACTCTGATGTGTAAGTTAATGTTTCAGCCTGCAGAGACAGTAACCACTCTGTGTGCTATATTTATTCTTTACTCAATGGAAGGTTTGTTTCTAGCCTTTGTTTCTTTACCATTAAATAATCAAAGAGAGACCTGGCAACCCTTTGACGGCGTTCATTAAATAAATGTTCCGTTTATTGGACGAATACCTCTCGTAGTTTTGAGGTACAAATATATTTTATAGATTTTTAAGATCGACGATAAAATTTTCTGTATTTTGAAAATGTATTTGTCAATAAACATAATTGACACACAGCCCTGGCCAAAAGTTCAATACTTTTTTTATACACTTTTTTTCTTCCAACTCTAAAAACTATCTCTTTCTGAATCGTCAGGGATAGTGCAATATCGCACAACTATAAAATTCAATAGAGTTCGAAATTCAAACGTTGTACAAATAATACATTGTGCAACGAGGATGGTAAGTAAGGTATAGTAAACGTTAAGGCTTTTAATGACTCAAGTTTGGTATACACTTACCACCCGTGGTACATACAATGTTTTTCATCACATTTGCGAGGAAATAAAATAAATTCGTTGGTAAAATATTTGTTACTTATGTAGGCTTAAAATCAAAATACACTTTGAAAACTACAATCAGACCGCATCCACTATAAAAGATTGTCAACAATGTCAACTTTTTTCAATGTCTTCCACAGATAATGCTAACAACTGCGTTTTGTTTTCGAAGTTGACAGATCATCCTGCCAAATAGTATCAATTATCAAAATCAAATAGAAAACAATTATTTTTAATAAATACTAAACATTAAATTGCAGTCAAATTTAATATAAAGATATGTTTTATACATATTAAAAGTTGGTTGAAGCAAACTTTTGAAGATATGAAATACACCTTGGCTGTTTGGAAACATCCTCAGTCCAAGTGAAGTATAGGTGCTGTATATTTTTAAAACTAAACTTAACAGCCCGTGTGAGCTAAATCGGCTATAACTGCTCTGTACTCTCGCAAGTAATAACTCCATTGACGAGCAAGTGTGATGAAAAAAAATTAACCTTACTGCATTTGTTAGTTACGCGGTATTGCACTATCCTCGACAATATGCAGTTAAACAATTTTCGGTATTTCAAACCATAATACGATATGAACTAAATAAGAGAATCATACTTAAAAGTACGTATTAAATAAGAAAACAAAACGTATAAAAGATTCGGATCTGCAACGAAGTGAGTTATTGCAAAATTTCTTCGCAACCACCACAGCGACCAATACTCGTACTAACCAATTTAAATTAATTGATAATATGTCATCAGAAAAGATGTACATGTGTAATGAAATAATAACCACCGAAGATGGGCCGCAGTGCAGGTGACTAATAATACAATATGACTTGTATTAGACGCGCTAGCGCTTAGCGGGCGGGTTGGCTACAGCAGTAGCTTTCAACGGCTGCCGCTGTCCCTCCGTTGGTTTTTCCCCATGTCACCTCTTACCACACCCGCGAGAGAAGATACCTAATATACGACTAACCAAATATCAGACCATTAGGTTTCGTACATTATCCAATCACCAGGCAATGTCCAGCTAAACCTAATTTGGACATTAAAAAGCAGAGCGCAATTATCCGCACAATTATGCTGGTTCATTTGGCAATTTCATTACAAATCCACTGGGATTTGCCCGAGCGTTGATATGTAGATGTGACATTACATTATTGTACTTAAAAATTGGAGCAGGAGTGAAAATGGACGTCCCCATGCATGCCCGCTGTCCATGTCCATGTCCGCATGTGCCGTGTGATGCCGGATGACTGGGATAGCACCACAGCATCTCCTCCCGCGGGTGTCGTAAGAGTCGACAAAGAGAAACATCCTACGGACGGGCAGCAACGTCCGTCGAAACCCAATCTACAGCTACTGCGGTTGCCGACCCGCCTGCCAAGTGTGGCGACTATGGCAACTACCCCCCAAGATGATACCAGTCATATTTGTTGGAGGAGGCCTATGTCCAGCAGTGGACTGCATACGGCTGAAATGTATGATGCCCGCTGGCTCGAAGACATCGAGAATGTGTGTAAGAATAAGTACTTACGAAGGCATAAGAAGGAAAACGGTGGAAGTAGGTGGACGAGGCCTATACCCAAAGGGGGTAGTAACACTTTCATCATCATCATCTCAGCCACAAGACGTCCACTGCCTCCCCCTTGGACCTCCACATGTACCGGTTGGAAGCGAAGATTGATGAGGTCGTCTGTCCATCTTTTGGGTGGACATCCTACGCTGCGCTTGCTAGTCCGTGGTCTCCACTCGAGCACCTTTCGACCCATTGCCACTTCAGCTTGCATGCTATGCAATTTTATTTAGGCATCGCACTTTATAAAAATATGCCTATTTGTTTTCACAGACTGCTTATATTTAAATAAGATGAATATCGATGCCTCTCTGCATTGCATGCATATTCTTTGAAATCGATTGATTTGGTCCGAATCCGCCAATATTATTATTATCCTACATTCTGATGTAATTGAAGAATGAATATCGGCGACGAATTTTGGGTCATTATTTTGTTTAATTCCTGACTCCTCCCTTGATGTCCGTCTTGCGGCTGACATGATGATGATGATGATTTTGTTCAAGTAATGGTAGATACCGGTATATACTTCAATCTGCTTATTGCGTTATGCAGTCACTTATATTAATACCAATATAAATAAATAAAATAAATATTTCGGGACAATCCTACACTAATCGACCTAGTCCTACGGTAAGTTCAGTAAGGCTTGTGTTGTAGGTACTAGACGACGATATATATAATAGATAGATACATATAAATACTTAAATACATAGAAAACACCCATGACTCAGGAATAAATATCTGTACTCATCACACAAATAAATGCCCCGACTGGGAATCGCACCCAGGACCATCGGCTTCATAGGCAGGGTCACTACCCACTAGGCCAGACCGGTCGTATTCATACCGTACGCTTGCTCGCCACTATTTTAATATAAAAAAAATCTATTCTGCTTTAATAACTTGTAAAAGATTTGCTCAGTGTTTTCACGCAATGGTTCTGTTAACTTTCAAGGAAAAAATGTCCATGAAATTATTACAAGTAATCCGGGAGAGAGCATAAAAAATTCACCGATGAAAAATCGCAGTCATAGTCGGACAAGCAGCCAACATCCGTTGCGGACTAACGGAGAAAACACAGCAGGAACGTTACTTAACTATAAAATTTTAAGATTGATTTTTATTCTTGTACTTAATTAAACTGTTTTCATCAAGCTTCCCGAATTAAATGTGTCGTGTTAAACGATGGGCCCATGTTTTGATGTAGAGGCAAAAGTAACGGGTACGGGGAAAGGGGTGTGAAGATAAAAAAAGCCCGTGCAATAACTCTATGGCAAGTCATATTTGTATAAAATTGTCATGAATAATAAATAAATAGGTACAATTCTGTTAAAATATCTGCAAGTAAAACACAATACAATTTTGTTTAGAATATCCATGCATTCAAACATCAAAAAAGGAAGTGTAATTAACGCTGGTTATTTTTTTTAAACGCAATTTCATAATTACATTATTTATGGTACAGTTAGCGTCAAATATATAGTAGCAACACAAAGTGGCCGATTTAAATAAAAAGGCGGTAGATTTGTAATGCTCACATCCCTGTGTTACGATATATTTGATAATATACTTTCACTGCTACTAACCATAAATTGATTTAATTTCCCATGTATGTGGCAAAGTTTTAAAATACCATGTATAAACACCTAGAACTTTGGAGGGTACTGCTTACCATACTACTACAATGTACAGGTGAAAAACTTAGATAAAGCACCTGGCTTATGTAGTAGTAACGTGTATTATATATACGCATGTGGACGTTATACATTCAAATTTTGACGTAAGTTTAATATTAATTCTGTGCACAACTATATGGTCTTTCCGTATAGTTTTTCACCTATCCTCTAGCCGCCCGCAGACCTATAAAAAGGTCTCCCATTGAATGCATTTTGAATTTTAATTATGACAAACCATAGTTGCATTTTACCTGGTAATTTTAGATGTGTGGGTGGCAAGATTACTACGGAGATAGAACACGCAAGAAACGAATCCCGTACCTACTCAATAGATTGCCGGAAGCTATCAGATGTGAAAAAAATTAAAACTTTTTAAAGAGATTGTTAAAAAAATATTACATGGACTTACCATTATAACTTTGTAAATGTAACAATTATTAATTTGTATTAATACATATAAAAACGTATACTTAAGAGACTGAGGATCCCACAGTCAAACTGTTATGCAGTTTTGTGGGGCAATATTATAAAGAATATTGTTATTACTGTACCTAATAAAAAAAAAAAAAGCGAAGGTTGGAGGAGGTTAATGAGGTCGTCTGTCCATCTTGTGGGTGGACGTCCTACGCTGCGCGATTTTTAACTCTGGTAACTAAACTAAGCTTCCGAAGATTTAGTTTAGCTTCCGAACCGAAATTAGTGTGTTGTGTTAAACGATGGGGCCATGTTTTTATGTAGAGGCAAAAGTAATGGGTACGGGGGAAGATAAGAAAATATGTGCAATAACTCTCTGGAAAAACAATATTTGAATGAAATCGACATGAACGATTTATTTTTAATAAAAAATATATAAAATTCTGGTAAAATATCTGCAAATAACTGTGTTACGATATATTTGAAAATATACTTTGACTGCTAGTAACCAAATACTTGACTGTATATTTGATTTCCCAATCAAGTATTATGTATCTAGAACTTTGGAGGGTACTGCCTCTCACTACTATGTGAGAAACTTAGATAAAGCACCTGGCTTAGGTAGTAGTAACGTGTCTGTATACGCATGTCGACGTTCTATATTCAAAATTTTGATGTAAGTTTAATATTAATTCTGTGCACAACTACATGGTCTTTCAGTAAAGTTTTTTACCTATCCTCTAGCCACCCGGAGACTTATAAAAAGGTCTCCCATTGAATGCCATTTTGAATTTTAATTATGACAAACCATAGTTGCATTTGGCGTGGCATATTTTGATCTGTGGGCGGCAAGAGGCTAGCCTACTGTCACACAGATACCACTGCGTCAACCCTGTGAATTCGAGACATTCCACGCCAGTCGCGTAGTCTGGCGTACGCCCCATTTTTTACCGAAACCGGCCATATTTTGCCAGTTACGTCTGACAAATGACAGTGTCAAAGGTGTGACTCTACTTTTATAATATCAGTCTGTTGATTTAAGGAGATTTTTTAAAATAAATGGATTCCCTTGTGAAAGTGTTATAGATTGTTGTTTGATAAAAATAGGTCGTAGAATTTTAGTTGTTCTACAAATATCGAGTTTACTGTGAGAATCAATTAACTTTATATATACAAGTACTTAACAGTATATATAATTACACAAAACTAAAAACTTAGAATACTGATAGAATTATACTCGTAGAATTTTGATTGTGCCCAGAACTACCGCGATCTGCATAATACTTAATTCGCCCTTTTCTTGTTAGAATAAAAAAAAAATGCTCTTACTTTCTATCCGAACACTACTTTGGTGTGTAAGCGAGACTATGTTAAGAACATGTTAACACCTTCGCTGTGGCAATTAGTTAACATCGCAGTTAACCATACTTTGTGAGGGGTCAAAAGGCCCCATATCGCAGTGAACGTGTTAACACTATCATATGTCATTTGCACTTTGACGTTGGTGCCAATGTGATTTGACGACAGGTCTGGCCTAGTGGGTTTAAATCCCGGTAAGGGCATTTATTTGTGTGTGAAGCACAGGTTTTCACACAACATTTGTTCCTAGCCACAGGTATTTTCTATGTATTGAAGGCTGAGTACCCACAACACAAGTCTTCTTGAGCTTACTGTGATGATTTGGTAAGGGGGTCATTTTAAAATTCGTTGCAGAAAATCGTTCATAGAAAGAACAAGTCTATTACCTACTACAAAATACCACTATGTTACTGTTTAAAAAACTGAAATATGTGACATTATCAATGAAAAGGGACCTTATTGTCGATGACGCTTAAGTCGTTGTTCAAGACGACGCAATACAAACGCAACGCGGTTCGACGTAAGCGCCATCGACAATAAGGTCCCTTTTCATAGATAATGACACATATTAAAAAATTATACTAAATTAATAATAAGGTGTAGAAATGATGACGATACTTGTTTTATTGAATTAAAAATTTGTATAAATTTTACATATGTTTAACCTAATTTTATGAAAACAAAAACTTTTTCGTTGGGACAAGTTTATTGGCAACGAATTTTAGATTGACTCAAGGATGTCCTGTACCCTTACCATGAGTTGTGACATTGACGTTTTCGATAACGAGTATCGAGTTTACTATCTGTGCATCTCGCTTGTACTATTTTAATGCGAATGGGATACAGAGATAGTAAACTCGATACTCGTTATCGAAAATGTCAATGTCACAACTCATGGTAAGGGCACTGTAATATTTATTTCTGACAAGTTCTTCACTGGACTAGCTGCTGTTTATCTATTGCTCAATAAATATAAATACTAAAATATACCTACTTCAAACTCCCAGCTTTCTCTGTGATACTATCTCAAAGAGGAGTACTGTCTTCTAGTTATTACGAGCGACAGGTATTGCAAGTTGGAGTTCAGACGTATAATTAAATTAGCTATTCGAGACTCTCCTTAGAGACAAAATAGATTTGTAAATCAGTAACCCGTAACTGAAACTAGATTTTCGATTGTCATTTATTAATTAAATGCCCAGCGTACGTTAGTCCGACGTGACAAAGCAGCTGTCTCTTTTCGCCGTAACTCAATACCTTGCGATTAAAGAGACAGATAGTCTCATTATTGTGTTGTAGTGGATAACTATCGACTATGATTGCTCGACAAAATAGATAGGAAGCCAATTTATAGTCTATCGTGTCATGCGTAACATTACCATAATAATTGCCGGTGAGCAAGGCCGCTAGAAAAGGCAGGCAAATTCGCAGGTAGGCAACGCGCGCGTGTGAATTATATGGAGCTACAGACGTTCATAGGCTGTGACGACTGCTTACCATATGTGCATGACGCACCTCTTTTTTGACGACCGGTCTGGCCTAGTGGGTAGTGACCCTGCCCATGAAGCCGATGGTCCTGGGTTCAAATCTCACTCAGGGCATTACTTGTGTGATGAGCACAGATATGTGTTGCTGAGTCATGAGTGTTTTCTATGTATTTGAGTATTAATATGTTTCTATATATTATATATATCGTCGTCTAGTACCTACAACACAAGTCTTTCTGAGGTTACCGTAGGACTAGGTCGATTTGTGTAACATATATTGTCCCGAAATATTTATAAATTTATTTTTATAATATTTTAAATTATTCTATTTTTTTGTACTTTTGTTTTAGATATTGTTTCAAAGTTCTTTGTTTTTTCCTGATTTGTGATTTTTCATTGTGTCAATAGCCGCCAAATAACCCACATCATATAGGACGGTAAAGAAGGTAAGACCGATAAAATATAATATAATAGCATCAGCTCCGTTGTGTGGAACAAGGTTATGTTTCCAAAATGGCGGGAACTTGTCAGAGCATTGCTTTATGAAATAAAAGTTCTGCCGGTATACTGTGAACGGCTGAGCACAATCGAGGTCATTTAGGAGAGGTTAGCTGGTTATTAACAAACCCCGGACGACGGGAGCAAAAATGCACTATTCACTTTTTATTAATCGTATGGCATGCACAATGTGAAGGACAATCAGAATACAGCTTTGAGGTTGTTAAGCCAGGCAATTAAGCCAGGGGCGACGGAGATTAGGTCCTCAGTTGGTCCAGAATACGAGTGCAGGGGGCAGCGCTGGAAAATATGTCAGTGGTATGTTCTTCTTCACCGCACTCGCAGAGTGGAGAAGACTTCCAGCCCCATTTGTAGGTAAAGAAATTGCAGCAGCCATGCCAACCTGTTCAGCCGACACCATCTATTCACTAGTGCTTAATTAAATATCGACTATTCTATCGACATTCATACGAACCATTTATGAACTGGAAATTGATTGATCAAACTTATTATCTTACATGTCAGGTTGCTACATAATATTAGATCAGGTGCCTAGTAGCTTATTATCTATTATTTCAGATAACTAATTACATAGGTACTATAATTATTATCTTATTATTATTAGTGCTGGCCGCTTCTCACGACATGCTGCTCTCAATGACATCATTCGCCGGTCCCTTGCCTCGGTTAACGTGCCGGCAGTTTTAGAACCTACTGGCATTTCTAGAACTGACGGCAAGAGACCGGACGGTATGTCTTTGGTTCCGTGGAGTATGGGACGGGTGCTGGTGTGGGATGCAACCTGTGTAGACACACTAGCACCATCACATCTCCATCGCACCTCATTGAGAGCAGCGGCAGCGGCGGAGGCGGCCGAAAAGGCCAAGATAGGAAAATACAGTGGTCTCGGCGCAGAATACAATTTCATCCCATTCGGCGTCGAGACCCTCGGTCCGTGGGGCCCCGGCGCTCTGAGTCTCTTTAAGGACCTTTCAAAGAGACTCAGAGACACCACAGGAGACCGAAGAGCTGGCAGCTACCTCGCTCAGCGTATCGGTCTTACGATTCAACGAGGAAATGCTGCCAGCATCTTCGGTACTATGCCGCAGGGGCCTTTTTTAGATTTATATTAGTTTTAGTTAAATTTATTGTTAGTTTTAATTAGTTTTAATGATTTATTGTTTTTTTACGTATTTAGATGTTTTAAATAAATGTATTTATTATCTATATTACGGGTCGCGGGAATTATTGTAATAATAAAATAAGAAGGCGGTAATCCTGGACACGGCGCGCATAGTCTGGCGGTTCTTCTCTCTGCAGCCCTTACCACCGGCAGCCTGGGCCCTGCCCCGTTGCCGGCGGCACTCTAGGTTAGGTTTTTTATAATGTTTTTATTGTTTTGATACGTTTTAGATGTATTTTTATATTTCACTTTTATAAAAATGTTATAAAACCTAACCTAAGATGTAAAATGACTAAAGAAAATAAGTACAAACAGCTCATTTTAACAACTTTTACAACTACTTATATTTTTTCTTAATTTTGTAATGGTGGGCCAGTCCATCGTCCTTTTTATCGACTTAATAAATGTGTGTATTTAAACTTTCGTGAGACATATCTGATAAATTAAACATTAACACGGCTGTACTCACGTTTATTTAGTCACTCGCGCGACATGTTTCGGAGAACATAGGCCTCCATCATCGTACGCGCACGACGGGCCGGCGACGGGATCGCCGAATCGAACGGACACTCAGCACTCTTAGTGCTTGATAATGGAGGCCTATGTTCTCCGAAACATGTCGCGCGAGTGACTAAATAAACGTGAGTAGAGCCGTGTTAATGTTTAACTTAATAAATGTGCTCGCACTATTGAGACGTCAACACATAATTTCTCCCGTCATCCGGGCTTTGGTTTAAAGGTGAAATAATCAAAATATGCTCTGAAAAGTACAGTGTTCTATCACTGCGCAAGTTACTAATTACACAAGAACTTACAGCACTAGAACTCCATTGTGAACAATGAACTGTTTCGAAGTTGCAATTGGGTTTCCGTGATATGTCCAGCGAGCGGAAACTTTGTCTCTTTCAGTACAGCGCTGGGGTATTTGAACATTATACAGAACTAAACTTAAATCTTAGTGACGATTTTTTTTTATGACATAAGGTGGCAAACGAGCAGACGGATTGCCTCATGGTAAGCAATTACCGTCGCCCATGGGCACTCGCAACACCAGGGGAGTCACAAGCGCGATGCCGACCTTTAAGGGTTGGAGCTCTGGGAACCTTACTCACCATCAGGAACACAACACTACATATCTGAAAGGTAGCAGTGCTATTATGGAGGAGGTACTTCCCCAGTTGGGCTTCTCCAGACTCGAGCGTGATGGTACTTCGCTGTGCCCTACCTCTCATTGTCGGACGTAGTTTAAGGACATACCCGGGTGAAAAATGATGATATTAAGATTTTAATTAATAAAAATTTTTTTTTTTATTTTAGCTTTTTATTTCTACATAATATTTGAATATGCGTAACTGCTAGCAGACTGACGAAGGATGGGTAGGAGCGTGTCCTTACAGCGGTGATAGTGTGTGTACGACGCCTTACACTCGTGCGTACCCTAGTATATAATAGCATGTATGCGTTATTTAAGACAGAATAAATCTATACTCCAGACGAAGAGGTTTACCTTAACGCCTACCTACCTGTTGGTGGTGGGAAATTATAGGCACTGGTTTTTATGATGTGGTTTATTCGGAGGCTGATGACACAATAAAAATATGAAAATCAATCCAAAACCAAATAAATAAATTTAGAAGAATATGTAAAACAAAAGTACAAAAAAGTATAAAAAAGTAAAAATAATATAAAACGAGGTGCGTCATGCACATTTCCTCCCTTTTTTATAAGGAACTAGCCACGTGCCACGTCCAGCTTCACCAGCTTCCGAAGGGGCCGCCGCAAGACACCTGCCAGGGTGCGCACGTCAGCGACACGGATGATGCCGTCAGGGCCTGGAAAGACAGCTGTGACTCGCCCGCGGGGCCAGGTTCCTCTGGGAGTGTTGCCGTCCGCAATGAGCACCAAGTCGCCAATAGATATTTGGGGTACTTCTCCTCGACCACGTCTTGGTATTAGCGTCGGAAGATACTCTCGCATCCAACGGCGCCAGAAGTGATCCGCTAGTCTCACGGCTTTACGCCAGCTGGATCGTGAGACGAGGTCCGATTCTGACAGCGTGGCCGGTATTGGACGTCCTGAGGATGATGACAGAAGAAAATGCATTGGTGTTAATGATTCATTGGTGTTAATGATTCATGGGTCTGAGGGTCGACGGCAACATGCGTCAACGGCCGCGAGTTCACCAAAGACTCGGCTTCCGCCAGCAGTGTGCGTAGAACCTCGTCCGTAGGGGCACGTTCAGTCAGCGTTACCTTCAGCGCAGTCTTCACACTCTTAACGAGCCGCTCCCAAGAACCTCCCATAAATGGCGCGGCTGGGGGGATGAAGCGCCAGTTGATCTTTTCCGTAACTGCAAACTGGTATGTGGCATCGGCGTATAAGCGTCGCAGTTCTCTACTGGTACCTACGAACGCTGTTCCGTTGTCAGACCATAGCTCTGTCGGCGTACCTCTACGTGCTATGAAGCGACGGAGACTCATAATTGCGGAGTCAGTGGAGAGGCTGTCAACAACTTCCAAGTGTACAGCTCGAACTACGAGGCAGGTGTACAGGGCGACATACCTTTTCTCACGTCTTCGACCAATCGATACTTGAACAGGGCCGAAATAATCAAGCCCAGTAAATGTGAATGGTCGCTTGTGATGACCTAGTCGAGCTTCTGGTAAGTCACCTGTTGGGGGCTGGAAATGTTGTGCACGGTGGATACGGCAAAACTGGCAGTCATAAGCTACTTTGCGGACGGTACTTCTAAGACTGAGCAAGTGATAATCTTGCCGGAGCTCATTCACTACTGTCTCTGTGTTCGCATGCGCGGCTCTGCGGTGCTGGAAATGGACGAGCAAGCGTACGGCGAGGTGTCTTCCATCTAGCACAACAGGATTCTTCATTGCGTTGCTTACTTGAGTAGCGGCGCTGATGCGGCCAGATAAACGCATAAGCCCGTCGTCACTAAGGCTAACAGATAGCTTTGACAAGCGGCTGGAACGTGGCAACGGCTGGGCGGAATGATACAAATGTGTCATCTCGTCAGGAAATGCGTCTAACTGGGACCGACGCAAGACATGCGACTCGGCTAAACGCAGATCTGCAGCGGTCAGCAGTGCGATAGATTCGCGTGCTGAGCGGGGGTCGATGAGCTGATCACATTGGTTTAAAGGCTGAAACATAAAAGTACACAGCCCTCCCTCGATACGGACTAAATTCTGTATACACAGACCCCTTCGAGTTAGACTACGCATTCGCAATATTGTGAGATATTTATGCGCTGTAGCTGTTGCACGCACAAGCCTTAGCCAAGAACTAAAACGACTGGGGTCGGCTGAAACCGGCTCGTGCCTGTCAACGACACTAATTAGGTGAACTAAGTCGGAACGGGCTGCACGTTTGCTCTCTACTTCGATTCCCGGATACTCAGAAGTAACAGGCTCATCAGGCCACTCTGAAGAGAGCAAAAATTCAGGCCCCGATATCCAACGTGACTCAGGAGATAACGTGACACGCTTAATGCGGGTAGCATCGTCCGCAACATTTAATTGACTTGGCACCCATCGCCATTCTTTTACATCAGTTATCTCCAAAATCTCAGCTACTCTATGAGAAACAAATGGTTTAAATAAGCGCGCCTCGCTTCGAAGCCAACCCAAAACTGTCATAGAATCGCACCAGAAGATGCGATTGACAGGCTTTAATCTGTGGGCTTCACAAATGGTGGAAGCGAGACGGGCTGCAATTAGTGCTCCTTGGAGCTCTAAGCGATTAATGGACATCTGTTTTAAAGGAGCTACACGAACTTTGCTACATACAAGCGCCAGCTTCACATCACCATTTTCTAATACAAAGCGCCAATACGCGACCGCAGCGAAGGCCGATTCGCTTGCGTCACAAAACAGGTGAAGCTCGCACTTGACGACTTGCAACTCGCTAAGGCAGTAGCAGCGTGGGATCTGTAAACCAGACACAGAAAATAAATCGTCAAACCAGAGTCGCCACGCCGCACTGTCAGTCTGAGACAGCTCCTCGTCCCAATCGAGACCCTTGCGCCACGCGTTTTGAAACATGATACGACCAGTAATTACAACTGGCGCCAGGATTCCAAGTGGATCGAAAACCCGCATCACATGAGCTAAGACCTCACGTTTGGTAAACTTCTTTGGCAACGAAAATTGATTACTTATTCCGATATTAAAGGCAATCGTATCGGACGCTGGTTGCCAAATAAGACCAAGTGTACGCACGGGCGAAGTGAGGCGACCAAGATCAACATCTACGTCATTTCTAGCTACAGAGGCTTCAACCAAGCTCTCTTTTGGTAAAAGAGAGAGAGCGGCGCGATTGTTTGAAACCCACGCACGCATTTCGAAGCCAGCATGTCGATGAATGTTGTTGATTTCGGCAGCAAGTTTGGCGGCCTCGTCAACGGAATCTAAGCTCACGATACAATCATCCATATAGTGATCAACGACGATGGCTCGAGCCGCGTCCGGATAGCGTTCTTGCCATTCTACTGCGTTCTTGTTTTTGATGTAAATAGCAGTAAAAGGGCTAGAAGCTGCACCAAAAATCATAGAAGACATGCGATAAGTCTTAATAGGTTCTTTAGGGTTCTCTCGCCATAAAAACCTTTGCGCGTCGCGGTCATCTGCTCGGATCTTTATTTGAGGGAACATCTCGCGTATGTCTCCCGTTAGGGCGACTTTGCCCTCCCGGAAACGTAATAAGATTCCCAGCAGAGGTTGAAGCAAATCGGGACCGGTAAGTAGAAGGGAATTAAGAGAAACTCCATTACTTTTAGCAGCTGCGTCATGTACCAGTCGCAATTTGTTAGGCTTATTGGGATTGGTTACGCCAAAATGTGGTAAATGCCAAACAAGAGACTTGGCGCTAGGCTCTTCCGTGCACAATTCAGCGTAACCCTTCCGAATCATAGCGTGTACGTTTTCGCGGTAACGCTCCGCGTATTGCTGATCTCTGGCCATCTTTTTCTCGAGACTAAGAAACCTGGAAAAAGCAAGCTTGTAACTATCAGGCACAGTTAAAATATCCGCTTTCCACAACAAACCGACTTCATAATGCCCGCCCGGCATGCGGCGCGCAGTACGATCAAGAATTTGAATAGCGCGCTCATCATCAGCACTGCGCGCTTCGCGTTTAGAAATACCGATCGAATCTAAGTTATATTGATCGCGAATTAATTGTTCTAATACAGAGCGATCGTCAACGCTCGCAACGTCGGGCTCGTTTACTACGGCGTGGTTGACGGTTTCGATGGGTGCGGTTTTGCTACAACCAAATGCGAACAAAACCCAACCTAAAGCGGTATTTATGGCTACCGGCTGCTTTTTAGTACCTTCACGTACATCTCGAGGTATAGTTAGATGCCAATTGTCGAGTCCTATTATAATCATCGGCTGTACGTGACCATAACAAAACTCATCTGCAATATCTGAAAGAAATGGATATTTACACACGCTCGATCTATCGGCAGCTTGCGACGCAAGACCTAACCCGTCCATCGCCCGCGCTCTGCTGACGTCGTACGTTTCATTGGCACGGCGACCTTTTATCTGAAAATCAACATATTGCACAGACGTATCTTTTCCTAGACCACCTACGCAGTCTAGACGCATACGTCTGACAGCTCCGCAGGCACCTATTTTTGCTGCAATATCCAACTCGATAAAAGATCCCGTAGCTCCATCATCTAACAAAGCGTACGTGTTCACGGAACCCAACGGGCCGGTTACGGTCACGGCTACGATCTTCAACAACGGTCGAGGAGGCAGCGGCTGAACCGATAATCCCGCAGCAACAGAGGTCGACGTGTGAGTCAGGGTATCTTTCGTTTCGACGTCGTGAGAAGCGATGTCAGATATGAGAGCGGGTGCCGCGGCGGCCGCGAGGGTCCGCGGCGCAGTGCTACAAGTGGCCGCAACCAACTCGTCATCTACTTCTACGTGCGCAGCTGCTGAACTCTCTTAATTCGGATTATGCAATAACACGTGATGACGGAACGAACATCCGTCAACGTCACAAGTCTTTTTCGCTCTACAAAAATTCAATCTATGCCAACCTACTTTCAAGCATCGATGACAGACTCTTTTCTTTTTAATTAAATTCCATCTGTCATCTATTGACAGTGACGCAAATTTGTCACAATAAATTAAGTCATGCGGTTTTTGACATACTACGCATGATTTAATTTTAGATGCAGTCGCCGATGAATTCAATTTAGCATTACTACGCGATGTTGAATTAGAACTCACACAATTTTCAGCGGCGACATGCACATTGTCCCTGGCCCGCCTACTATCTACGGCATGCGAGAGTAGACGGCTCAGGGAGTATGCCGAAGCGAGACTGCAGATCGACTTCGTAAGCTAGGAAATCTGCTAGATTTTCGAGCTTCGACAAACCGGCGGCCTCGTAACGAACGGCATAGTCTACCCATTTGGCTCGCAAGAGTGGGGAAATCTTAGAAATGAGAGCTTGAAATAATTCAGGTGAAGCTAAATATTCCGTGTGTTCGAGTAAACGAATTATTTCCACACAATTGCGAACCCGACTGGCGAAAACAGCTAAATCCTTACCTTCAGCGTTCACACGCGGCAACGCGCGCACTGCGGCCACCTCGTGCGCCACCACCAGCTCAGGGCGGCCGAAACGTGCGTCGAGCGCGCGCAGCACGACGCCGGGCTCGCGCGCGGACACCAGGAGCGCCGCCACCGCCTCGCGTGCCGCGCCCGTCAGCGCAGAGTTCAATCTTGACAGATTATTCGCGGACGTGTATGAACCTTGGGTGTTTTCGAACGCTTTTTTCAAACTCAGCCAATCTAAATGAGACTTTCCGTCAAAACGAGGTAACGGAACACGATTTATTGCGTGGCCAATGCCTTTATTAACGCTATCGACTAAAACACCGAGACTCTTGACTAGTTGCGGGACGTCCGAGCTGTCCGATGGCCCGGGAGGGGCCGCTGTCATCGCGGCTCCTCGGTCACGGTGCACGGTCGCTGTCCGCGCAAGGGACGCGACACGAACACGAGAAAGTTTATCCTCTGTATCCCTGAAAACATTATTAATTGTTAGTGTTTTATCTTGGTTAAATGCAGCCTCGGATTTACAAAACCACTGGTCTAAATGGCTGCTTCTAGAGCTATGCTGACTCGCGTCTGCCTCGATGGCGGCGATTTCAGCTTTAAGCTCTAAATCGGCGGTCGCACGTTCCAATTCGGCGAGCCGAGCTGCTTCCTCAGCCTCACGCTTCGCGGCCTGAGCCTCAGACTCGCGACGGAGGCGAATTTGTTGCGCTTCTAGCTCGGCGAGGCGACGCGCATGCTGCGCCTCTGCCGCTAGTTTTTTTGCCAATACCGTGGCTGAAGAACGGGACGACGTACTCACGTGACTGGATCGAGAAGGCGCCGGTGGTACGGTTGTCGATGCGACAAGAGGAGCTGCGGTCGATGGGCCTGCCTCACTCTCCGTAACGGTCTTACCTTCTTTACCGTCCTTACCCGTTGATTTTAGCGATCGCGTCACAACCATTATTTTATTTTTGAATTAATAAACACACTGATAAGACCACACCATTCCATAAATTCCACGAAGGGCCACAAATGTTGGTGGTGGCCACAAATGTTGGTGGTGGGAAATTATAGGCACTGGTTTTTATGATGTGGTTTATTCGGAGGCTGATGACACAATAAAAATATGAAAATCAATCCAAAACCAAATAAATAAATTTAGAAGAATATGTAAAACAAAAGTACAAAAAAGTATAAAAAAGTAAAAATAATATAAAACGAGGTGCGTCATGCACACTACCTTTATTGTTTATGATTATGAATTCAAACTGTATAAGCGTCCGATTATTGAAATAAATGTTAATTATTCCGCTGATATATTTGATGTTTAAGCCTAACCAGCTAGGAACCCATAATCATGTTTGCACCTTACCTCTTTGTAATACGGCAAGTGTCTTTGTCGTCAACTGTACAGTTAGTCGGAAACTGCCCAACTAGTTCACCGTCGAAGTTTGAACCGGGATCTTATTGCAGTCTGAAGTATTGTTCGACGGTCTATAGCCCAGTGGAATTGCATGCTAAAGCTGCAATGAGGTGTTATAATGTTCTCTGTTTTCCGCAGTTCTAAGTTTGCTAGCTGTAACATCGGATAAGTCAATTGGAGTTAATGAATATTCAATTGATTTCAGTAAAAAAAATATTTGGGTATCTAACTGTAACTATATAATATACATTTATTTACAGAAATTACAATCGTATTATGATAGCTACAAGTACTTAACTAGTTACAGTATAAAATCTAAAAAGGCCCTTGAGGCATTGTACCAAGGATGCTGGCGGCATTTCCTAGTTGTTTCGCAATGCTGATACGTTGTGCGAGGAAGCCGCCAGGTCTTCGGTCACCAGTTACACCGGTATTTAACTTAGATATAAAGATGATGACATTAATGAGAGGTAGGGCACAGCGAAAACTTAACTCTGGAGAAGCCCAACTGGGGAAGTATCTCCTCCTTACAGAAGACCACAGCCATAATAGCACTGCTACCTTTCAGGTATGTAGTGTCACAACATTGCCCAGAGTAGGAACACATTCCTGATGATGAGTAAGGTTCCCAGAGCTCCAACAGCTTTTAGGGTAGGTAACGTGCATGTGGATCCTCTGTAGTTGCAGGCTTCCATAGGCTAATAGGTCCATAGGCTATAGGTCCATAGGTAACTGTTTACCATCAGACGGGCGGTATGCTTGTTTACCACCGTATTTGCAAAAAAATAAGTCTTGGGGCTAACCATTTGATAGATGTCAGTGTTGCTTGATTTATTTTACTCAATCATCGCATTATAAGAAAATATTGCATTATTTACTTGTGTTAGTTATTTATGAATAATGCTTGATAATCTTTATGACTTTACTTACTACTTACTTTACACCCCGTTTTGCTGTTTTTGTGTCAGTGTTTATTACTCGTAATTTTTCTTACTGAATATAATATAACCTCTGAAAGTTTAAACCACATTTTTGAACCACTAGATTCCTTGTATCAAATTCATGCTTACTACCATTATCATCAGTACCCTATTTTGGATAAACGATATAGCGCATAAACAAGAATCTTTAGGACAAAAAAGATTTATTCCCGTCCGCATATAAAATTTCCTCTTATACCCCAACAAAACGGGCTAACATATTCATAACAATTTATAAGCATTCATAATGAGCGAATCGCTTACAGCAAGACGAATGTCCGGAACCTCTGTACATCGTTAGTTACCGCCCACCATTTTATCATGGCCTTCTCCCTTGAGTATCAGAACATTTTTTCAGTAGAGGAAGAGGATAAGACAGGTCTACATATGCTGGTGCATCTGGTAAGAATTGTGCTGTACATCATTTTGCAATTTAAGGTCTATGGTACAGCACAGCGTGGGTATGAGGTGGTTTGTTTGTGAGGTATTGATATTACGCAAGCTAAAGGCAATCTATCTTACATGTATATTACGAGTAGGTACAATCGCCATCAGATATATCGGAGCTGTGGAGGTGGTCACAAATATCTGAACAACGCCTCTATTGTCAAGGCGAGTGCATCTGCAAGCGTGCTCTATTGGCAAGTGCATGTGAACAATTTCACTTCCTACCATTCCATCAATGTCCTATTCCTTCTCCGTTCAGGCTGCTCGCCTCTGGAATAATCTCCCTGTTAAAGTTAGACAGTGCCAGAATTGGATTGCTTTCAAAAAATCTTTATGTGACTACTTTGCTGGTAGAACTGAATAACCTTAGTATATCTGTTTTGTAGAGTTTCATCTGATTTCATATCTGTATTTCCATCAGTTTGTGTTAGTTTTATGTATGTGTGTTTATGCATGTATATTATATTAATGTATATAAGTATGTTTAATGTATATTTAAATGTGTTTTGATTTATGTTCATTTTGTATTTTATCAACCGCCTAATTACAACCTCTCTGCTTTGCCTAAAGGTTGACTGGTAGATAATGCTTTGTAGCATTAAGTCCGCCTTTTGTATTTTTGTGTTTTGTGCAATAAAGACTAAATAAATAAATAATTTTATAAACTGCTGGTTCTCTTTAAATAAATAAATATGAAAATACGAATATTGACAACATTTCGCATAATTCACTCAAATTGGACCACTATTGGCTGAATTTTACTGTTAACCTGGCATTTAAACTAAGTTTCCACGAAAAAATAATCCTTAAATATTTAACGTTTGGTCTGTTTGCTTAGAAATGCTAAGTAGATTTTCCGTGGGAATGCTAATGCAGTGACTGGCTCAAATTAAGGAGAGCAAAAGAAACAAGATTAAAACAGAACAATGAATTAACAACCTTAGTAGTTCAAAATAAGGATTGTTTTTGACTGAAGATGCCGCTGGATCCGTATAATGAATGCGGAATTAATGGAGTGTTTCCCATTTTTTATTTACCGCCCGCCGTTTGATTCTAAGGATTTGCGAGTAAATCTTGTTTTTGTTAATTGTGTTCTTAGTTTGGCACGTTTAGTTTTTATTACATTTTCAATTCTGTACCAAAACTTTGATACAAAATACGTATCACTAACAAAAAGTACTGTATTGTATTGGAGTGGTGCGGCAACTTTTGGAAGAAATTGGAAATATTTGGAATAAAAGAAACAAGCAGTCATAAGATTTTTCGCGAATTGAACCAGCAGCTTTGGCATGGTTTTAGTAGGTAGCTTAATTTCTTACATACTAAAGTGACTGCATTATATATTTGATACTACAATACCTATAAGAGACCATTTACTAAAGAAATAACAAATCCATGCAGGTGATTATTCAAAACTATACTGAAAGTAACATTTTATACAAATAAAAAACTGTGAGCAAAATATTTACGGAACAGAGACGGCACAAACAGCTTTGAACTCGCTAACTTCAGAACTCCGCCAGAGTTTTTATTAAGTTACTGTCAAACTAGAGGAATTTTTCAAAGTTGCCAGCCTCGAGCGTGTCTCTTTCACCTAGAAGTTCCTATTCAATTAGCACAACTTTAAATACAGTCCTTTAAAACACGCGGTCATCCTGGTATTAACAAGACCTATGCGGACTGAGAGTTCTTATAAGTAAGGCGGTTTTATCCACGACAGAGACTGCGTTGTGAGCGCAAAAAAATAAAAAGTAATAACTCCTAAATAAAATCCTGTTAACTTAGACTTTTTTAACACTAGGTAAGCGATAAAAGCCAACATAAATGACGTAAGAGGCAAGAATGTTCTGATAAGTTGTGCTCTTAAGCAGGATTAGGTCTTAAAAAGTTTCTCAGTGCTCCAGACGGCGAAGGTAAAGTTTCTTACCCGAGCTATTTCTTTAAAATATTAAGCATTGAAAAAGATGCATTTTAAAAGTAGCTACTACCTTTACTTTGAAAGTGTTCTCTTAATATGTAAACCGTGAGATTAAAACACAAATAAATGAAAAGAGGATAGTAATATTCTATTTAAAATATTATTACTAACTTTTTCTCAGTCTTACAATACAAGGTTGACATTATGTTTCTTATAATAGCCTGAGAAGTATGTCGTTACAGGTTTCGCTAGACGAGAGTCACGAAAGGTCGTCAAGGTTCCGCATATATTTGCTTATGGTAATTGATCATTAAAAAAATTTTGGTCACATTTGCTGGATGGTTCGATGACAATCTGCCACTAAAACAATAAAATTATACATTTTTGATAAGTTTTGCAGTTTTATTTGGCAAGTTTACTTTTAGTTTTTGTAAAAATTAAATTTTTATTTCTTGGATTTATTTTTATGTTTATATTGCACAGCTTGAAAATGGGTTGTCGGCCTCGTGACAATCCGGGTCCCAGTTTTGCCGGCAACACCTTACTATTAATGTACTATTAGTACATTACTTAGTAGTGTAGATAGTAAATCATAAAATAATCTGAGATGGAGGTAGCGGTTAATTCATTAAAGAAGTTAAAATAATCAGGATATTTTTTAAACTGACTGCACATCGATTTTTTTCCTGTTGCAATTTTCGTAAATAATTAAATGGATAAAATAAACCATTATTTTATATTTGATAACATGATAGGTTTGACATAAACGACATTTTGAAAGCTACGGCGGAAGAAAATAAACGCGCTGGTTGGTCACAGAAGTATAGATGTAAAACATAGCAACACTAGCGCCTCCAAAGGAAGAATTCCAAATTCAAATTAGTTCGTGAGCGGAATGCTGAGCGCGCGGACGTCTTTATTACGCTGTTACAACGTCCTTAAAGCTAAATATACCGTGGAAAACGAGAATTGTGGCCTCTTTGCATAATTTACCTGCAAACCATCTTGTTCAGATTTGATTAGGTTAATTTATAATAAAATTTCCTTTGAGACTACGTGTAGTAGCAAAACTTGGGTAGAGTTGTCACAAAAGTTTTTATAACAATGACAAGCTTTGGCGTGTTGCAGGACTTAAATATAGTGGAACAATCTTACTTCTACAATTGCTGCTAATACCTTTATTTAAATAGATGTCACAATATATTTCAGTAAAGTACGTAATTATTTTTAATATGTACACTTTTCTTGATTGTTTTATTTGAAAAATATTATACTTAATCTTTCTTACTCTCATTAGAGAACATTATCCAACCGAAAAACCTATTACTACCTATATTTTGCAATACAAAAGAACGTTCAAAGTTCCCTCGAGAATTTTCAAGCGATTAAAGACGAGCGTTTGATGTATTCATCCCACTGAAGAATGTCGGAGAATCGGGAGATAAAACGAGTCTCCCTCGGGAAAGAGTCTGTAAGTGAATCGCGGTCGACTTTGCACCGTAACCGCATTTTGTACCGACTTCATTCAACTTTGCCTCTTGTACCACTTTCGTGTGTTTCATTTTGAACCTTGACTTGATAACGATAAAGCGTTTTTCGCTTCTTTATTTTTTATAATGCTTGTATTAGGATGTAATGAGATTGGTAGTCAATAACGGGGATGGTTGTTATCCATTGTAATTTATCTGTGAAAGTGACGTCATGCATTGTTGTTTATGCTTAATTTACTCAGGTAAATTATCAACCACTACTTTTACTTGACAATCTAAAAGTGAACGCAACTGGTCTGGAACTATGAATTCACCGCAATTTATGTAAGAGAGCTTTATTTTTTAATGTCTTTGAAATGTCGCATATCTTACCACTTTTCTCTAGAAGTACAAAGTATAAAAGTAAAGGGGTATGAAATGTGCAATGAGCCCTACGCCTATGTAAACTCATAAACATTGTTTTAAAAATACATTTCCATGTAGCCAGTAGCACGTCCCTGCATTTACTTAAAGAAACCGTCTAGTCACACGTTGGGCGCCAATTTTCACTGTCAATCGACAGCGCCACCTCTCGCCTAGTAGCGGAACGTAGAACATCCGTGACTGAATTCCGCAATAAGTGGATATGTCACGTTTAACACTAACAAAATACACATCGTTACTTTCCAATCCTACTACCTTGCAAACGTTTTAATAAAACCAACCTTATTTTTAGCAGAATAAAGTTGATTTTTTTTTGTAATGTCCGGATGCAGGAGGTTATAAAAATAAGTTTCGAATGAATTCTACGACGAATTCGTATTCAGTTGTAGCGTTTGGATGCCATTCAATGTATTTTGCGACGCTGGTGAAAAGCTTTAAGTAAATTTGGAGATATTTGCGTCAGACATGGAATTCAATAAAGCTGTTCATGTCGTCTGGGTCACGTTTTTGGGTAGTTACTTAGAGTTAATATCTAAATTGCACATATTATATCAAATGTAAGTTTTATTCAGGTGAGAGAAAGTTATGTTTGTATTTGAATTTAAAGCTGATCTAGCTTTAAATTCAAATTATTGATTTCGTCGTACATAGGTAAGAGATGGTAAAAGGGAGTACAGCTATGATGTACCTTTTGGCATACGGAACTGAGGCAAGTGTACAGTATAAAAAAAAGAAAAAAAAAAGTAAAATCATAACAAATATAAGTTGTGCTGTCGGAGATTTATATACGTTAATTTTATATAATTTTCAGTCAATATTTCAACGATTTTAACTGGAGTTACTACCTTAAGAAGATAAAAGATGATTGAAGATATACGACTAACAAACCATATTTTGTTTTTGTTTTTATGGATAGTAAATACTTAACAGTGAATATATTACAACATGATGTTAGTTGAAACTTATTCACGATACGTGCGTATAACAACAAAAAACAACAAAACAAACAACAAAAAAAAAGACCTATTTTTTTACATTCGTTACTTGCGCCATGTTTGTACTTTGTTTTATTGACTTGAGATGTGCAATAAAGATTATTTATGTTATATTATGCTACGTTATGGATATGGTATTTTATGTTATGCTACGTTATATTATATTAGGTTATGTTATATTTATTACAAAATGGACCATACTCAGTCAAGTTAGTTTCTAGTTTCCATACCTATTCCTACCTTCGTACGAGTACCGATTTCAGCAATTTTAGCTTTAATTAAAGTATTTATTTAATTTGAATATCTCTGAAAAGCAGACCAAGCGAATTTAACTCTCATATAAAACTACAATATGTTGAATTGGTATATAATTGATGAATGACCTACCCTCTTTTGTATTGGAACTTAACACAATGGGCATCAGTTGCTGCGATACTTATTAAATAAAACAACTAAAAACGGAATATACACTTGTATATGCCGGTGAGTATCGTCGCCAGAGACCTCAGTCTTAAAGGATAGGAAACCCGAGTACGTCCTTAACTACGTCTAACAATGAGAGGTAGGGCACAGTGAAGTACCATCACGCTTGAGTCTGAAGAAGCCCAACTGTGGAAGTAAGGCCCAACTAGGTAAGTTACAGAAGACCACAGCCATAATAGCACTGCTACCTTTCAGGTATGCAGTGTTGTGTTCCTGATGGTGAGTAAGGTTCCCAAAGCTCCAACTACTTTTAGGGAGGCAACGCGCATGTGAATTCTCTTGAGTCGCAGGCGTCCATAGGCTGCGGTAACTGCTTACCATCAGGCGGGCCGTATGCTTGTTTGCCATCGTCGTTGTATAAAAAAAAACTCGTGTGAATCCACTATGGAGTTACAGGCGTCCATAGCCTACTGACTGTTTATTATCGTCGTAGTATAAACATAATATATCGCGTATACTGACTAAGGTTATCTTGGTTATCTTATAGCTGGCACTAACCTTCGTTATATTATTGCCACTCATTAATAGCCCCGACGGAAGACCAGCGCTGGCTAACCGGGCTAGCATCATGTTGAGTCCGGACCATTTTGAGGTAGTTTTGTCAAGCAAGTTTTAAATTTTTTTTTATTGTGCAGAAACGTCTGCTAGCGAATATCTTCGATATTTAAATCGAAAGAAAAATAGATTTTTTTTTGACTCGGAGCGGGACTCGAACCCTCAACCACTGGGCTAGTGATCCAGTGGTTGTGGGTTCGAGTCCCGCTCCAAGTAAAAAAAAAATTCTATTTTTCTTTCGATTTAAATATCGAAAATAAGTTTTAGTTTTTTTTTTTTGTAAATTGCCTTGAATAAATGTTTTCTATTTATATTTCTACTGTAATGAAAGTAGTCCAAATTCTTCGCTTTCTGCCTTCCTTATTGTACAAACTAAACTATGTTAATTTATAGTTTTATATCAAAGGCATCAAAGATAAAACAAAAAGTCTAGCATCTGCTTTGAACGTTACGAACGTCCATAATCGAGATTCCGTATTTGAATACAGGTTATTATATGAAAGTAATACCGGTATTCGATCCGTGTTCTAAACTTTGTATACCGATAGATCAATCCTCTTGACGTTGAAGAAGATCTGATTTTATCTTACCCCAGACAGTAAAGGCTTTTAGGAATCCAGGCTTATATACAAACCTGACAAGTATATAGATCTACATATATTATATCCTCATGTATTATCAGGCTTAAGAAGAAAATGACGATTCTTATTCTTAAGAAATTTTCTATACGCATGCGTGAGTGATAAGCCACGCCTTGGAGGGAAAGGGATATATATAATTTTCAAGGTTCAGAAAAGTTTAATCTGATTTTTCTCTAGATTGATTTCAGATAAAGAGACAAGGTCTTTAAGGTAATCTGCAGATGTGGAATTATTTAGATATGTGGGTAAGGTAACAATTAAACAATTAATTCTACAACAGATTTAGTTACCCTACAATGGATTATATAGCATATTAAACAGTATTATATTATTTATTTTATTACCTAAAAAACTTATTCTTTGTTTAGTTACTAAAACTGCAGAAGCTTCTACTTATATAAATACAAGATCAAAATATTTATCACAAGAGAAAAATATTATGTACATTTTTTGAAATTGTATTGTATATCGATACTTTTTTTATAGTTCACAATGGTACTAATTACAGAAAAAAAATTAAATTAAAACATTATATTTAAAAAAATTTTTAGATTCTATCCGGAAGGCGGAGAACCGTGCAGAGTGGAGAGCCTTGGTGCATAAAGCAACGACCTCATTTAGTCGCGACCCTCAGCCATGAGGAAACGAGGAAGAAGAAGAAGATTTAAAAAAAATATCCGTAGTTAGTATGATTGTGGATGAGGGTATCAATACATATACACAAACAGCACTACAAACCAACCTAACCACAGTATGGTGTACACTAACTATTATATAAAAGGTAAAAGATCTAATTTTAACACATTACATGCACTTATGGACGTCAAAGAAAAATCTACCACCGGTTCAAACCCTACACCTTTAACCCGAGAAGATACCGGCAAGAGACTAAGGTGGGACTTATTTTTTCAAAACAAGTGATACATCAAATCTTAAAATACATAATTATGCAATACATATATATATATAATACCTTCAAAAACTAGAGAATTTTTAATTAGAATTAAAGAAACAAAAGCAAGGAGTTACTCACTGACTGTTTTCATATTTGTTTATGCGTGAAAATTTTTAAATATATATTTTTGTTAGGTGAACAGACGTTTTTATACTTTAGAGGCAACTTTTCTTTAAAAGTAGACATCCCGTATTTTTCCATCAAAAGTGGATCAAGATCTATCTATAAATAGTAGTATTTAGAAGATTCTTAATATGGAGTAAAATATTACATGCACATTTTTTATATCACTCGCATCATATTTTTTTGCTAATTCGAAAATATAATTTGATCTACCAATTTTAAAATAAAACAACTGCGTTTGAGTGTTAAAAAGTTTACATTGTTTTTTTTTATCTGGTGATTACATTTTGTTCTGCGATAAATATACAGATATTTATAAACATAATAATAAGGTCGAGGTGACTTTGTCGTCAGTTAAATGTTATCTATGTTTACAAAGCTAGTGAACTTGTAATATTTCGTTGTACAGTCGCCATCAGATATATCGGAGCTGTGGAGGTGGTCGCAAATATCTGAACACCGCCTCTATTATCAAGGTGATAAAGTGCATGCTTCGATATTTTTGAATACCTTGGCTGCTCCGATATATTTGATGGCGACTGTACGTCAGTTAAAATAACTAATGGTCAATATGGTCATTTAGGTTATTAACTGGTTGTTATGTATATGTATACAAATTAAAGTCAGAATAATAGCAGTTGATGTTACTGCTACATGATGTAAAGGTATTAACACATTATGAAGCGAAGCAGTGTTTCAGAATAACATCCAACGAGTATTTATAAAAATAAAAAAATAAATAAATAAATAAACATTTCGGGACAATCTTACACAAATCGACCTAGTCCTACGGTAAGCTCAGTAAGGCTTGTGTTGTAGGTACTGGACGACGATATATATAATAGATAGATACATATAAATACTTAAATACATAGAAAACACCCATGACTCAGGAACAAATATCTGTGCTCATCACACAAATAAATGTCCCGACTGGGAATCGAACCCAGGACCATCGGCTTCAGAAGCAGGGTCACTACCCACTATTTTACGCCTAATTATAAGTATGCACAGTGACATACACTGTTTTATCTACACATACTCGTAATATAAGTTCTCAAGAACAATTTCTGAAACCGCAAACGAAAACTCAAACGAACATTTATAATGGTGGCGAATGAAAACTTTTTACAAGCAACCATAGTTTTTTTTAAGTTTTTTTTTAGTGTGCAACCAATTGCTTTGATTTTCAGAGACGTTCTAAATTCAAATGTCGTTATTACATCGAAGCAATTATAACATTTACACAGAAAAAAAATGTTGTAACAAAATAGTAAGTGGATCGTTATTCGCTGTTTTGGAACGCATCATATGTATCACACATAACATAATCCATGTTAGATATATCGTTCATAATTTATTTTATTGTTCGTATACTTCATCAGTTAATTTGATCAACTTATCTGATCAACTTACTATTGATAGTCATAGTTGAGTATGCTGACCTGTCTGGTACTTCCGTAGTTTTCGTAGATTACGTTCAACGTCTGGATCTTCCTTTGGACCCTATGAACTTGGAGGGTATTAATATATTAATCTCAGAGAAACACCCAGATGTTACCAAACTAATTGTTACACTACTTCTAGCAGTTGTCTTTCATAGACTGTCGATTGTAAGTGTACCTTATTTGTCTAAACTATATATGACAAGGAAATTTTGTACAATATTTTTTTCTTACAATACACTAGTATTACTTTCTAGATACACTTTACCTTTCAAAACTTTGTTCGTACAACTGTGCTCCTTTCATGGATTTACAATGAGACTTATCCTAACAAGTTGTGATATAAGTTCGAATGTGAATACAGAATTCTACCTACATAAAGTTTTAGATAACTTGTACAAAGAAGCAACTCTACTTAATTGTATTACTTTCGTAAAGTTTCCACAGAAAGTGTAACTAGAAATGTTTACAAAATCACGGGGATTCCGGTTGATGTTTTCACTGCTTTTCACTAGTTTTCGAGGCCACTTCTGCCTTCAGACTTTTCCAACTTGCAACTCATTACCCAGGAAGCAAAGTTGCCGTTTTTAATTAAAGATATTCAGTAAAACCCGCCCCAAAGCCTTAACTCACTGAATCGTGGTTGGCTTCTTTTTTTTCGACACACTCATTCCCGCCTCTACGACCCTCCCAAACAAACAGTGAAGTACTACGAAAACAAAATCTAAGCCAATGAAAAAGACACCGTAGTGCATGAGCGTATGCTTGAAAATCGCTTAGCATAATTTTAGCTTTATGCTCTTTTGGTTCTAAGTGAAACCTTTCAGTTCATTTCGTGAAAGTGGAGACAGAAGTTAGTTGACCGCGAGCTTTCGCGCGGGAGGTCGTGTTCAGGGAAAGGTTATCGTCCGTCGCTAAAATTAGCGTAAAACTTTTTCGTAGGTGATTTCTGAAGGTGAAAGTGTATAATTTGATTTTACGAAGTGAATGTTGAGTGTGTGTTTGTTTTGAGAGGTGAGTTTAATAATTATTTAGTAATATAATGTGGGATCATTTCCGTATAAAAAAAAATGTTGTATGAAATTATGATTTTTAAATACAACATAAAATATATAAATATTACATAGCCATATTACAAGACATTTATAAACGTCAAGAAAATAAATAAAAACTACTACCTGAAACGATTATAATAATACAAAAAAAAAAGAATTATCAAAATCGGACTACTCAGTAAAAAGTTATGCGTACTCAATAAAAAAAATGTTAAGTTGTTTACGCGTACAAATCAACGCGTCGACTAAATAATCACCTTTGTTTTGATCTGATCTAATCAGTTATAGTTTTTCCAATGAAAAACGCGACAAAATAAATATTTTATTTATTTTTGTTTTTATTATTTGTTTATAATAATATTATCGATTGAGCTTATCACAAAATGTACTGTGTATTAAGTGTGATGTCTCCATATTTTCTGGTCTTACCAATAGATAATTATCTTGATAAAAATGATTATTATAGTCTCTTCAATAATGTACCATTTGTCTCAACGTTAAATTCAATTTGTAACTAGTCTTAATATTCAGTACGAGTTTTTATAATGTAAAATCTAGTTAAACATTAGAATAAAATTAACATTATATGGACACAAACAAATATTAAGACTAAAAAACATGTTTTAAAAACTAAATCTAAACTTACTATTTAAATAGGAAAAACTACAAATCTAATTCTAATGTTGGTACCTGTGGCCATTTGTAATTTGTATAATATTGAGCAATAAGTGCAATATGATTTCTTATTTTATAATAAGGTCGTTTTCGGTTGTTAAAACGAATACTTTTAGTGCTTATAAAAACAGTGATTAAAACGCAACATTATATAACGGTTGCATAATACAAGGTGAACTATCCGATATTTCGCTCCAAAATGCAGAACTAAATAAATCAATTATTTGTGCAACTTCGAAAACTTTACTGCTTCAAGTTCTGCAGTCTGAGCTCAAAAGGTCTTATGACTTTTGGAAATTTACTTGATCTAGTATTTGTGGGTACTGTGTTGAATTCTAACTTATTATTGTTAAGAGTTCAGACTTCGCATTCCCTTGACGTTTACTTCGGAAGTTCGTAAGAACTTGGATATAGGACTGAACGTAAACTTAGAATTTAAGTTAACATGAAAATTATGAAGTAAAAATATAAATATATATGTGTGGAATACATGTTATAAATTTGTAATTATAAGTATACTATTTCGCCCAACGGATTAGCATTGATATCCAGCGCGGAAACGCGGCCAGCCTTCTGGGCACGCTACCTAATGACCAAGACTTAGGTCATTTTTTTTATTTATAGTTAAGTTTTTAGTTCGTATCTTTATTATATTTTTATCTTATATTTTTGTATTAATAATAAATAAATAGCCTATTATAAATTTGAAAATGATGATATTTTATATTTGTTTGTATTTTATTGTGTTTGAAATGTTCAATATGTGTTTTTATATTAATTAGAGCAGTTAAATGTGTTTATGTAAGTTACTAAAAGTAACCAAAATTAAAGTTAAGTTACCTATATATTTTGAAGAGGTCACTGTAAAATGTGAAAAAAACCTGGGTCTTCTGTTAAGTACTTAATAATAATATCTCATTTCTTTATTTGTACACCATTGTATTGCAAAGCTGACTTTCTATTTGAAAATTATTTTCTGATTTTTCTCACACCGAAGTTAAGAAAAAAAAAATAGGGCCCGTCGGTTCAAGATTGCAAAAAATTTTGGAGTCGGAAAGGTTTTTTTTTAACTAAACAAGTATATTATAATTGGATAAGCTAATCCAATTGAATAGTAATATACTTAAGAAAAAATAGTATATATTAAATTTGCCGTTATATAAATTTAAAAAAATACGGGTCGACTTGAAAACCTCCTCCCTTCGTCGGTTAAAAATGTGATAATAAGATACAACATGCCCAATATAGAGTTGTTACAATAAAATGCATGAAAACCAATGATGCAAAGGATAATAACCAAGCGAATGTCGGTAATTAACTATTTATAATAACACGCAATGTAATGAACACAACAGATTACACCCAATTATCACGGTTCCACTTCAGTAGCCAACATTAACGTACATAATATGATTAACTATGCAGCAATAGATACATATATACAAATAATATATACATACTTATTCTAGATATAAATTTTATTACAAAAATAAAAATAAACTATCTAAAACACTACATTTATTTTAATATTTTTATTTTCAAATAAAATATAGCTAAGCCAGGCTTTAATCTAATAAGGTCCTTAAGGCATTTTTCCATGGATGCTGGCGGCATTTCTTCGTTGTATCACAATGCTGATACTTTGTACGAGTAAGCCTCCATCATCATCTTCGATCACCAGTTACGTCAACCAGACGCTACGCTACCATTTCTACAAAAAGTTAGTGCGCGCTGGGTTTTTAATTACATTTCGGAAGTGCGATGTTAGAATAAATTACAATTTAATTATTGATAATTATGATTACAATTAAACGCAGAACTGATGGGCATTGGTGCGTAAAGGTTCTCAAGTGGTGACCACGTACCGGGAGACGCAGTATGGGCAGACCCAGAAGGTGGACCGACGAACTGGTAAATCGCCTATGTGGGTGGCGATCGCTTTGGGGGAGTTTTGGGTATAGAACCCAGCAGTCGACTTTTGGCTGATATGACGAAATTATTTTATTGATCAACTAGCTGTGCCCCACGGTGTTACAAGCGGTTTATTAGGGAAAAAACGTAGCCTATGTGTTAATCCAGGGTGTCAACTAAGTCCATACCAAATTTAATTAAAATCGCTCCACCCGTTTAGACGTGAAGAAGTAACAAACTCACAATCTTGTGCCCGCCTTTATATAATCATATACGTGTAGATTAATAATTTTTACGACACACTGGGCGGTAAGAGAGATTTACCGCCCTAAGGCGCGACGAAAAATCTCACTACATCCAGATGAAGACGTAAAACTATGTACACACCACGGGCGGTAATAAA
This sequence comes from Grapholita molesta, assembly GCA_022674325.2. Taxonomy (NCBI): domain Eukaryota; kingdom Metazoa; phylum Arthropoda; class Insecta; order Lepidoptera; family Tortricidae; genus Grapholita; species Grapholita molesta. Next base: position 5,031,647 of record CP053133.2, on the reverse strand, counting down.
AAAGGCCTCAGATGCTATAGTCTAAGTTTCTTTTGACGTAAAAAAACGTTTACGAACGCGTAAGTGATGATGTTATTTATATGGGAAACGCAAACGCGTTCGTGACGTTAAGTTACTTTGAAAACTTACACTCAGGGCTCAGATCGCTTGTTTATGGCCCTCACCTCCGGTTCGGGTCACAAGTACCCGCGATCTGAACCATTCTTTGTTTTACCGCCCTGGGTACGTAATAAACTATTAAGGGAAGTTTGTTAAGAATGACGCGAGGAGGCGTTTGGGTGTTGACGTGAGCAGTCATTGGCGAGTAAAAGACACTCTTAGTAACTTTCTGGAAACATATCATGTAGAAGTTTAATTTCTTATTTTAACTACAAACGGTTGTGTACGTAATTGGCAATAAATACAATACATAAACGTCGGGATGAAGTTTAAATTAGTATACGCGATTTAAACCATTTTAGTTGTTTTATTTCATGAGTAATTATCGCGGCAACCGAAGACAATATTAAATACATAAAGAATTTCTGCACTCAAAATAATTATTCTTAGCAAAAGAATCAGGCAGTTTCAAGCTTCCTCGTCTTTTGTACCTTCTATCAAATAATAATCATTGTGGTTCATTTGGAGGTGTCGAAGTCCCCCCAATTAGATCAGTTATCAGATCGCTAGTCAGCAGATTAAGGAGAGTTCGGTTATTTTGTTCACTAAATAGTAAACTCTCAATTTTTAAATCATTTACTATCCTTAGTCGTAGCTCGTTGAATAATCCTCTAACAACTTGTAGTAACCTATTTAGAAGGCTAGAATCTAGTAAATTCGGAACTCCGAAATCATTTAGTACACCACTTATATCGAGTTCATTTAACAAACCTCTGACCGGTTGCGACCTGTTTAGCAAGATTGATACTACTCGTGTTAGTAGCAAATTGCCTACCAGCCTAGGGACAAACCTCAACCCTACAGAAAAACCTGCAGGTTTCTCCCTGCCCAGACGAAGTTGGTTTCAGCTAAACCGTCTATTTGTTTTTATGACATAGACGGCAAACGAGCAGACGGATTGCCTGGTGTTAAACAATTACCGTCGCCAACACCAGGGGAGTCACAAGCGCGTTGCCGGCCTTTAAGGGGGGTTGGAGCTCTGGGAACATTACTCACCATCAGGAACACAACACTACATACCTAAAAGGTGGCAGTGCTATTATGGCTGTGGTCTTCTGTAAGGAGGAGGTACTTCCCCAGTTGGGCTGCCCCAGATTCAAGCGTGATGGTCAACGCTGTGCCCTACCTCTCATTGTTGTACGTAGTTTAAGGACATACCTGGGTCCGGGTCTACGAACCGGTTGGGGTAGAAGTCGAGAGTTTCTGCACAGATGTGACTGGAGAGAGTCGCCAGCTTGCGAGTGCGGAGCTGCGGTACAGAGCATGGACCATATTATCTGCGAATGCCCACTCACTAAATACCAGGGCAACCCGGTGGACTTGTTCACCCTATATAACAATGTCACCCAATGGATCCAGCAATTGGGTGTACTGCTATAAAGAATACTTCACACGAACGATTGCGCTTTTGCCATATGATTAAATAAATAAAGTAGCAAATTGTTTAACAGTCGTCTTACTACTGGTACCAGTTCGTTTAGGAGGCTTCTTATTCCGAGATCGTGAAGACCCACTGGCAAATTCGTATTTGATATTGTTTGTACACATATTGTCCGCTCGGACATGGTGTAGATCCGGGATTAATAGGTGACTGGGCAAAGCAGCGAGCGATTAAGAATACTACACACAACCTCTTCATGGCTTTGTGGTTCTTACAAGTGTTACTTTAAAATTATACCAACGTGGGTCAAGTACGCGAATTTATATATGTGTAAGTATAATAAATGTCTTAACTATCAATTTATTGATCTGCTTTAATATAGCGTGTTAAATAAATCTAAACAAACAAGTATCGATGTAAATAAATGTTTTAAAATAAAAGAAAATATTGTGTATTTTTTTTTTTGCTTTTTAAAAGTTGCGGTGCCGTGCCGGTGTCAGGCTGAGAAAAATGTTGGTGGAAATTTGTAATTTTTATAAATTTTCAATAATTAAACCGAAAATTATCTCATGTTTTTTTAATTGATTTTATATAAATTTAATAGATGTTAGTTACCTACTTTTGGGAGTTTATATTTTTATAATCACCGGATCATACGTAGTGAAATATAAATTACACATTGTTGATTTACTCGTAAAATTAATTAATCTTAATTTGTCACACAACGGCCAGGCACAATAACTCGATTAAGCCTTAATTAAATATTACTCGACAAACTCGGTTCGGCGGTATGATAATTTGAGAGTTAACACCCGAGAAGTGACGCAGCCGCGGTGTTTAGTGGAAACATTCTGTACAGTAGGTAAACTAGTATACACAGCAACACTCTTCACTGTACATCGGTGGACTTTATGCCCTATATAATAAGGTCTACCAATGTATAGCTAGGAGTGTTGTTGACTGTACAACAGGGTGTAATTTTTTACATTATACAAAAGGGTGTTAAATTTTGTGTTTGCGAAGAGATAGGTTGGGTACCTAAAAATATATTTTTCGAACTTCATAATCAACTAGCAAGTGAAAGCTGTGACTCTGATAAAGATAATTACATTTTCATTTCGTATTTTTTACTTGTAAAGGATATTATGATATTAATACAGCTTTGACAGTGTAAATTTAACTAAATTACTTTTTAAACTGGCATAAATCACAATTTTATTTTTTTATTGAGAGTTATGATTCAAACAATCTATTCAAATTACTTATTGAAATAGCGTAATACCGTTAAAATATCCAGAAATAGCTATTAAAATTAAAATAAATTACAAAAAAAAAGATTTTAAATATTTTGTCTAATTTCAGCGAGAATAGGAGCATTCAATTGCAAGTTGTTTATGGACGTAGAGAAACATATTTGTATCATGTAAAAAATTACAACCTGTATATTAGAGAACCACAATGTGATTACTACAATTTCGCAAATCACACCGTTTGGCGTATCGACCCTAAAGGACCGTAGGGACGCAGTGCCAAGGCGCTTTATAACTCAAAGCACCTTAACCTATGCCTTAGGTAACCAGAGGACTGGCAGTTAGTCTTTAGGTCCATATTTTATTTATAATTTATATATAGTTTTATAAATGTCATTGTTCGTCAAAATACAGTCTGTATGGAGCTTTAAATTCAAGGCTCGATTCTATTCACTTTATTGATCTAATTTTGTTGTAAGACTTTAAAAAATACTGCTCCCTTCTCAATGAATGAATCAAATGAATTTCTCAGGTATTAAATCAGTACAACTGTACAAGGAGGTATCTTAAACATTTTTCTGCGATTTTGAAATGTATGATGTATCAACCCCACTACAGAGCTAAAGGGCTGGCGCCGCTTCAGTGTATTTATATATTTTTTGTATTTTCTAAATATTTCCTTAGCCCGATACCCCGAGGACGTCATATAAAAGATTTTTACTTTTAAAAATTATGCTACTTCATAACAAACAAGAATTAATATAGGTTTTCTTTGCCGTACCTACTGTAACCTATCACAACTACGTAAACCTCACAGCCCGAGTCTTCCCAACTTCACGGCTAGCAGGTGCGAGCACTTTTAAAATATGCTAATCTCACCGAATCTGACTGATGGTAACTTAGCGTGCAAAAGTTAAAAAGTTGCATATATGTTGTATCTCGTGTTACCGTTAAATATAAATTATACATAAATATCAAAACATTTTTGACGATAGGCCTGGCATGCACTAGACCGCGACGTGTGGCTAAAGCGAGGGTAGGCCTTTGCCTAGCAGTGGGACACAACATAGGCTACGTAAAAAAAAAGGCCTGGCCTAGCGGGTGCCCTGCCTATAAAGCCGACAGTCAAATCCCGGTAGGAACATTTAACTATTTGTAGGTATGACGAGCACAGATGACTGATGACTTGTTCCTGAGTCATGGGTATTTTCTATGTATTGAAGTATTTGGATATTATATCCTCCTATTTAATTGAAACTGTACTCAAATTTGTTATTTGCAGTAGAATCACTTTTGTGTCAAAATCGAAGGAAACAAATGAAATTCAACTCTGTTCCGATTGTATAAAATTCAAATTTCATTATCATAATTAGTACTTACTATAGGTAGCTCGTGGGCCATAACACACAACACAAGCCTTCTTTAGCTTACCATGGGGCTCACTGAATTTATTGAATATTTATTTATTATAACATCCATTTACAAGTAAAACAATCATCTTTATCAGGTTCGCCCACCTGTCTCAGAAACATCCGAGTTCATTTATCGGCATTTCGTCCTATCAGTCGAAGGACCTCCACTGCTGGACATAAGCGTCTCCTAAAGCGACACCCACATCCAATGGATTTCCTCGATCTTTCCACTCGTCCACTTTGTAGGGGCCTTTACGCCCCAACGGCCATCGGGAAGGCTAAATCGCTTGTTTTAGATCTCCTGTGAATGACATAATTTCTGATGCGATCGCGAAGACACTCCCAGCACAGTCCTCTCCATTGCCCTTGTTGTCATATAGGAACGGCTCTATCAGTCAGACACCAGCTGCGTACATACTCAAACGTTTTTTTTTATATCACAAAGGTGGTAAACAAGCATGCGGTCCGCTTGATGGTAGGCGGTCACAGCAGCCTATGGACGTTTACAATACCCAGGCATCATTCATGCGTTGCCGACCCCGTAAAAATCTCTTTACACCCTTTTTGAAGAACCCCATACTGTAGTCCTACTCATGTAGAAAAGGCTAAGAAAACTTGACCTACGCTACGCCCACAGCCAGACAGTTACCATGAGTTGTAACATTAAGGTTCTCGATAACGAGTTTCGAGTCTACTATCTGTGCATCTCGCTTGTATTATTATTGTGTGAACGAGATGCAAAGATAGTAAACTCGATACTTGTTATCGAAAATCTCAATGTCACAACTCATGGTAAGGGTACTGATCCGACGAATTTTTTGTATCTATACCAACTATAAATAGTACTTCACTTTGATCTATGATCCTCGAGTGAAAACTTTGTTTGTGTGAGTAAGTAATATATACTTAAACAATAAAAATCCACTCACGAGTCGACAAACAGTGGAAGTTGGCATATTGTTTGCGGAGGTGAAAGACGTTTTATTAAACGACCCCCGCACTCAATTTCATGGAAAAACTTAAAACGATATGACGCATAACATTTTAGAGAATGGATGTGGCATTATGAGACATTACGAAAGGGCCAATATAATTCAATAGGCCGTGTAATGCCGGCTGACTAGAATAGGCCGTGTGATGCCGGCTGACTAGAATAGGCCGTGTGATGCCAGCTGACTAGAATAGCACCACCCCATCTCCTCCCGCTGGTGTCGTAAGACGCGATAAAGGGAAAAATCCTACGGACGGGCAGCAGTGTCCGTCGAAACCCAATCTACAGCTACTTTGGTCGCCAACCCGCCTGCCAAGCATGGCGACTGTGACATCTACCCCCAAGATAATACAAGTCATATTTGTGGGAGGCCTATGTCAAGCAGTGGACTGCATACGGCTGAAACGTAATATAATTCACTACGCCATAAGGGTTAAAAACATTTCCTTGATGGCCATCTTTAGAGAATACGACCATCAATACATTGACCATCAAAGTGTACCAGTGTACGTAAAGTTAGTATAATTGTAAGTTAAATTAGTATGCTAAGGGACGTTAAGTTGGAAGCATTTTAGCATGTTTGTTATACTAATAGGTATATATCAGTGGTTTATGTGCTGGAGATCCCTACCTGTAGCAGTTTATGAGGGAAGTCTGGGGAGCAAAGAACGTCACTGGCTCGAACAATCCGTTTTTATTCTTTAATAACAGGGGAGAAAAGGGAGCAAAGTAATTTCATACAAATATTGAATGTTTTTTTGCCGTTAGCTGGATGTAACTTTGAATGACAAATGTTGATACTAATAATTTGCAGTAAATTTAATGAGTTAGTATTTTCCTCGCGGTAGTGAGGTGAACATTGTTGTGTTTCACTAGGCGGAAAAGATTGTTCTCCTCTTGTGCCTATTGAAATTCTCCCGATGCTCAAGGTTCGAGACGGAGAAAACTGTTGCGAATCAGTCAATTGACAACAAAATAGAACATGTGAGTCAAACACAAAGCACCCTTCAAAACGTCATTAAAGGAAGAGTACCCATCAACGTCTGCACACATCACCAGTCATTTTGTTAAGAGTACATAGGTTTCCTTCGAAGAATATAAGTTCTAAAACTCCCAAGTCACAACTGGTTGCGAATCGCTGTTGCCGAAATATCCAGAAGGCTCCGGTTGCTTCTGATCACCGATTAGGGATAATACACACATCCAAGATCATACCGTAGGAGAATTTAGATGAAATATACCGCATTTGATATTCTTCGCTCATCGTCCATCACAAAGATAGGAGTAACTTTTTGACGCAGTCATGCCGGAGGTTCTTTGTAAGAGCACTCTTTTAACCAAAGTTATGGCTTCTGGATTAAATTTTCCTTTTTCTTTAACACTTCGGGCGTGTGTTTGAACTTTGTTCATAAGAAGTGAACTACGTGTATATTTGAAGTCTTTTTAAAGGCTGGTCAAACGAGTTTATAAGTTACATATATTGACTATTCAGATTATTATAATATGTTTCTGTATGTTTATTATATCAATGTGTATGTATAATATATGGTTACATGTATGGTAGGTTACAATACAAAATTATGAGATTGTGGTGACCAGATGATGGAGACAAAGGACGTTTGAAGTCGTCTTGAGATTATATATTAAGACGTTTTTGTTCATTAGGCCTATGTTGTGTTTAAATATTAAAATTTATTACAATTATAAAGGTTGACTTACGTTAGACCGGCCCCTCGCCGAGCCGAGGCCACTGTCGCTACATTTTATATGGAATGAATCACGTGATCACCGAGCCACTCGGGTCCGGCTCGGTCCGGTCATGCGACGGCCATTTAAGTTATGTAAAGAGGCTCGGCTCGGCACGGTGATGGTACGGTATCGCGACGTTGACGCGATGTCGACGGGCGTGCGACGATCCTCTACTCGCAACGAATGCCTGGATGGACCAACGCTTGTATTAATGTCAATATTCGAATTTCGAAGAACTCGGGCCACCCCAGTGAGTGTGGGTCAACGGAGGGCTCGGGCTCGGGAAGGCGACGTGTAGGAGACGTGACGGTGTAACGTGAGTCATCCTTTAATTGAAATAGATGATACATATATACTTAAGAAAAAGTGACGAGGAGCTCCGGCATCCGAGACATGATCCTATATATTTAAGCATATGTCATCTATTCCAATTTGTAATTATATGTAGTATATTTAATAAAAATGGTCTTACTTAATTACCAGTGATCCGTTATTTTGTTGGTTTCACCACATTGTATTTTTTTGTCTTTTCTAACAACAAAAAGCCCGGATTCCCGAGGCATATCCATACTAACATATTGATTGACGTCGTTCACCCCGTGTCGGATCCAAATAACCGATCACTGTTAATTATACTTATTACGCAGTGATCTAAAGAAATCTTTGTATATAAAAGGGATTGCACCATTCTTTCGTCAACATCGGCATTCGCATTTTTTTTTTTTGAGGTTCTATATTGAATTTCGGACCCGGGTATGTCCTTAAACTACGTCCAACAATGAGAGGTAGGGCACAGCGATGACCATCACGCTTGAATCTGGCGCAGCCCAACTGGGGAAGTACCTCCTCCTTACAGAAGACCACTGCCATAATAGCACTGTTACCTTTCAGGTATGTAGTGCTGTGTTCCTGATGGTGAGTAAGGTTCCCAGAGCTCCAACCCCCCTTAAAGGCCGGCAACGCGCTTGTGACTCATCTGGTGTTGCGGGTGCCCATGGGCGACGGTAATTGCTTACCACCAGGCAATCCGTCTGCTCGTTTGCCACCTATGTCATAAAAAAAAAAAGAAATGTAGCCATGCGATCGCATTATTGTTTTATTCCCAAAAAACAAACACTACCCGACTATACAAAGTCGAGTCATGCTATCTCATTTGCACGTCCTATACTGCATCATTAGTATTAATTAACGTGTTATAAATGGCTTTTGATCCGTTCTTAAAACAACAGGTTTTGCGAATTCATTGTGCGGCGATTAATTTTGTTTAGCGCACACAAAGACAGGTATACAATTATAGGTAGAAGTAGGCTCGTGTTTTTATGAACAATGGAACCTTATTTTCGTCTGATTTGTTGTTCGTTTTCATTTGATTTCCTGTATATTTAAAAGCTATCTTATGATCTTCCTCGTGAATCACTTTTGTGTGACTCTCGGCGAGCGATCTATATGCATGTCTAATTAGTATTATTGTTGTTATACCACATATAACGACGACTGGTCTGGCCTAGTGGATAGTGACCCTGCCTATGAAGCCGATGGTCCTGGGTTCAAATCCCAGTCAGGGCATTTATTTGTGCGATGAGCACCAATATTTCCTGAGTCATGGGTGTTTTCTATGTATTTAAGTATTTACATGTATCTATCTATTATATATATCGTCGTCTAGTACCTACAACACAAGCCTTACTGAGCTTACCGTAGGACTAGGTCGATTTGTGTAAGATTGTCCCGAAAATATTTATTTATTATTATTACATATGAAAAATAAAGGCTTAAACTTGAAGGCTTAAAGTCACCTTAGGCAAAGGAGAGGGTTATCCTGGGAGTGTTATCCGCGCGATCGCATCAGAAATGATGTCATATGCTATAGAACCAAAGTAACCCGTTATAGGCCTCCGAAACGCTAAACTTAACTGGCCGGGGCACATTGCACGCAGAACCGATGGCCATTGGGGCGTATAGGTTCTCGAGTGGCGATCACGTACCAAAAGGCGCAGCTTCGGCGGCGATATTCATCCCCCCAAAAGATGGACTAATGAACTGTTAAAGATCTCGGAAATCCACTAGATGCAATGATTGTGGGGCGCATTGGGGGAGGCCCATGTCCAGCAGTAGTGGACGTTCTTTGGCTGGTATGATAATGATGATATGAAAACTTGTGTGTCTGGTAATGCGTAAGTTATCTCAATTTTGGGAGTACCCTTTGACAGTATAATGAGGCCGAGAAGAAATCCGATGCGAAGTATAGGTAGTTCCACGTGAGTTGATGCGAATGGATTACGCACACAACTATATAAAGTACATTGCAAAAGAGTGAACGAATGGAATGAATGAGTAATCTCCCTATCATTACGTGAGCTGTTGTTGTGCGAGTGACTTCAACTCTCGTGAAACTACCTATAGTGTGCGACAAACTTTAACCCTCCTTGTTTTTCCTACACGATCTAAGTTGCTTATTAATTCAGTGGCTGCAATCTCACGGCTTCTCAGACGGAGGTGTAACGCTGTAATCCTGGATAATTAGAGTGTGCAATATTAAGCCGCATTGCTTCTGTCTCGGATATAGTAGTTCGACAGATACGCCACTCATAATGCTTAGAGAAAGGAAAGGAGCAGGGTATGCAGTCCCTTTACAAGGTGGATCGACGAACTGGTAAAGATTGCGGGAATCCAGTGGTTGTGGGTGGCGCAAAACCGGTCGTTGTGGGTCGCTTTGGGAAAGGCCTTTGTGCAGCAGTAGACGTTCCTCGGATGGTATGATGATGATGGAAGGAAAAAAGGAAAAATCAGTGTATTTTTATTTCCGAAGAAAAAATATTTTACGGTACGCCACAGTCAAAAAAATGATACCTACATGATTGTTATTCATTAAAATGGTATGAATAACAAATAAATAGGTATTATTCGAAGCTTTAGGTGTATTCTACACAGGTGATTGCGATGGTATAGCGAGTTTTAGTGGTGTGTGTACATACCGCAGCGATCTACAATTTTAAGTGTGGTCGCCGGATTTTACTTATGTACCTGCGGATACTTGCTGTAATATCAAGAACATAAATACACGATAAATATGCGAAGCAATTATTGAAACCAAAAAAATCAATCCCATAAAATCATAGAAAGTATGTGTGATGGGGTATTTTGACCAGCAATGGACCTGTTTCGACTGATTATGATGATGATGAAATTCATGAGAGAAGAATTCATTTCAACATAAAAACGAGAGAATTATTATGTTCTGCCGATTTAAATAAATTCAGCTGTCATTTTAAAACTTATTCTGATCTCGCTTCTAATTTGTAGAGGTAGCTACAATATGTATACGTCTTAAGTACCTAACAGCAGTCAACAATTTCACCAAACATAAATGCAGGTGCCTGTATTTAACGAAACAAGAAAAAATAATTTAATAAAATTGTCTTCAATATCAAACCGGCAACCTATCTGGCCTAGTGGGTAGTGACCCTGCCTATGAAGCCGATGGTTTTGGGTTCGATTCCCAGTCAGGGCATTTATTTGTGTGATGAGCATAGATATTTGTCCCTGACTCAGGGACAAATATCAGGGACCCTGAGTCATGGGTTTTTTTATGTATTTAAGTATTTAAATGTATCTATCTATTATATATAGCATCGTCTAGGACCTACAACACAAGCCTTACTGAGCTTACCGTAGGACTAGGTCGATTTGTGTCAGAATGTCCCGAAATATTTATTTATATATTTATTATTTATTTAAACCCCTAAAACAAGTTTTCATTTAAACAAATTAGTTAACTGAAATGTTATGTTTGCTTTAGTATTATTTAATCTGTCCTAACCTTGTTCACTACTCTAGAGAATACGAGGCAGCGTAATATCAAAACATAGGATTTCACAATGAAATTTGTATGAACATACGACGTTATGGTTGGTAACGAAGATTTGAGTGCGGGAAAGATTGCTAGCAGAATAAAAGAAATTAGGAATGTATGATGCTTTAGGCTCGTATTTACTCTGATTTAAGTGGCCTTAGTTGAGTGTTGTGTGTCAAAGTACAGCTAGAAATACATTTTGTCTTCTTCTAACATACACAATTATTAAGATAAAGGAGTGAGGAATATATTATCAAACAGTATTTTTGAAACACTTTGTTTACAAATAATATACAAGCGTTACCAAAACTACTTACCTACTACATTAAAACTAAATAAGGCGCTTGAGACATTGTACTAAGGAAGCAGACGGCATTTCTACGTTGTAAAGTTGTGCGAGGAAGCCGCCAGTACCCTTACCATGAGTTGTGACATTGAGGTTTTCGATAACGAGGATTGAGTTTACTATCTGTGCATCTCGGTTGTACTATTTTAGTGCGAACGAGATGCACAGATAGTAAACTCGATACTCATGGTAAGGGTACTGCTCTTCGATCACCAGTTACGTCAATCAATTGCTCTGCGATTTCTAAAAAAAAAATTGTGCGCTGGGACCATAGGAGTAAGCTGCCAGATAGAATACTTAATATCAAGTAAGTATACAGGGTGTATTGTTTTAGATGATACAAAATATGTTTTTCTAATTCAATAAACAACTTACAATTTAATACTACTCTCGCTGAAATCAGACTAAATATTTTAAACCTTTTTTTTGCAATTTATTTTACTCTTAACGGCTTTTTCTGGATATTGTAACGGTTTATTAGGCTATTTAAATTAATAATTTGAAACTGTTTGAATCATAACTGTTAGTAATTTTTTTTTGTGATTTATGCCAGATTGAAAAGTAATTTAGTGAAATTTAAATTTTAAATATCTTTTAAAAGCAGTATTTATATCATAATATCCTTAACAAGTAAAAAAATACAAAAAGAATATGTTTAATTTTTTTTTAAATGTGTTATCTTAATCAGAGTTACAGCTTTCACAAGCTAGTTGATTATAGAGTTCGAAAAATATATTTTGTATCATGTAAAAAAATACATCCTGATGTACAGTCGCCATCAAATATATTGGAGCAGTCAAGGTATTCAAAAAATCTGAACATACTTTTCCTTGCCTTGATAATAGAGGTGTTCAGATATTTGTGACCACCTTGGCTGCACCGATATATCTAATGGCGACTGATGGCGACTGATGGAGGGTATACAAGGAAAATAAAGCAAATAACGAAATGCCTTTCAAAAATATTAACAGCGTAACAATTTGCGATATAACCGCATGTCCTATTTTTGGTACAACAAAGGCTGAACAACAAAGCGGTATAGGAACATTGGAAACCCACACATTCCAATGTTCATGTGAATAAGTTTATTAAAGAGCTGTGGCGTTATTTCTCAAGTTTAATACCATTAGTCGACCGGCCGACGATAAACAAGCGTTGACAATGCCGGCAAATCCACTCAGCTAAATTAACCCACGGTATTGGGCCGACACTCACAATGTAGTCAACTTTTTTTTTTCTTATTGTAGGGATCTCTTATAAACATTATTTGTCCACGTACAGCCTAGCTACATACAGCGAGTACATTTCATTATATTTAAATCGAAAGAAAAATAGAAAAAATTGACTCGCAGCGGGACTCGAACCTACAACCACTGGATCACTAGCCCAGTGCACTACCAGTTGTGCTATACGAGCGCCGCTTAGACGTGTCAAATTTTTCATTATCCTCAAACCGTAGGTTTTCGTACTATGAACAGATATATTGCTAGGTATTTTTTAAATTAGTCTTAACCATTAAAGCGTTAAACATTAACACGGCTCTACTCACGTTTATTTAGTCACTCACATGTCGCGCGAGTGACTAAATAAACGTGAGTAGAGCCGTGTTAATGTTTAATTTATCAGACATGTCTCACGTAAGTTTAAATACAAACATTAAAGCGTTATTAATTTTTGAATTATTTTCGAGCAGCAACGTATTGCGTACACTTGAAGCGACAGTTGTGACGTCTCGCCATCGCAAGAAAGACAAAGTAGCGATACATTGCGTGCTGAATAATTTTATAAGAAAAAAAAGTTGTGATTTGTTTTCATGGAACATCGGTTTATAGCACGAATGCTTACGTCTGGTTAAAATTTTAAAAATACACGCTGTATGTAAAGTTTTGTGGGACGTGTGATGCCGGCTGGCTAGGCCGTGTGATGCCGGCTGACTAGGCCGTGTGTTGCCGGCTGACTAGGCCGTGTGTTGCCGGCTGACTAGAATAGCACCACCCCATCTCCTCCCGCGGGTGTCCTAAGAGGCGATAAAGGGAAAAGTCCTACGTGTCCGTCGAAACCCAATCTACAGCTACTGCGGGCGTCAACCCGCCTGCCAAGCGTGGCGCTATGGCAACTATCCCCAAGATGATACAAGTCCAGCAGTGGACTGCATACGGCTGAAATGTATGTATGTATGTAAAGTTTAGTGAATGTTAATTTTTCGTTGCCCTTGAAGGACGATGAAGCCTGTTTAACTGATGTACCACTTTTATAAAATGTAAAATCTTAACATGTGGGTAATAAATAAAATTAATATTAATACCACTGACATAAAGACATGGACTACACGCGAACAAATTATGTAAGAAAAATGGCACTAAATGACATTTCTATCATGTTCCTGTTTATGCTAATAATGCTAATTTATAATCATTAACCGACTTCAAAAAAAGGAGGAGGTTATCAATTCGGTTGGCATGTTGTTTTTTTTTTTTTTTTTATGTGTGTTACTTCAGAACTCCGTCATTTATGGACCGATTTCAAAATTTTTTTCGTTGTTTGAAAGCATCTACTTCAAGGTTGGTCCCATTGTTACCAGAATTCAGATCTGATGATGGGATCCATGAGGAATTAAGAGAACTCTTCAAAATTTATAGGTACATGTATATCGATTTTAGTATATTCGGTGACAAGTCAAGCATTTGTATTCAGAAAATAGTATTTGGTGAAGAAGAACTGATGAAAAAGACCATAGGTGGTCATAGGAAACTCCTTGTGTTTTCTAGGTGGCGCTGAGATATTTCAATTGAAATACTAAAGCGACTATGACAAAGCCATATTAAATATTTCTGACGAGATGTTACCATTAACCTGATCTGGTGGTTGAACCCGGGAGGCAGGCAACGGAACACAGAGATAAAAAAGTGTAGAGTGGCCGTGTTTGGACTTAATGGAGTTGTCATGAGATGCAGTCTTATAACCTTGACTAATGTTTTAACCAACTTTAAAAAAGAAGGAGAATGTCATTTCGATTGTATGTTCATTTTTTGCGTGTTACCTTAGAACTACATCATTTATGAATGAATTTGGTAAATTTTTTCATAGTTTGACTGCATATACTACAAGGTTAGTTCTGTTTTTACCAGAATTGTAGCCGGATAGGAGGCAACGGAACTCCATGATAAAATAGAGTAGCGGGTCCTGTTTAGGCTTAATGTAATCGTCATGAAATGCATTTTGGTAACCATGCATGTATTTTTAACCAACTTTAAAAAGGAGGAGGTTCTTAATTCGGATGCATGTTCTTTTTAGTGTATTATCCCGAACTTTGTCATTCGGGACACTTAAAAAAATCAATAAAACGTAAAAATAATTTAGTTTTTCGGCGACAGTTCAAACATTTATGTTCAGAAAGTACCACATTCTGGCAACGGAACCACATGATATAAAAGTGTAATGTAGCCGTTTTTGGGCTTAATGGAGTTGCCATGTGATTGCACTCTGGTAACAACTTTCTTATCATCATTATCGTAACCAAAGGAAGGCCACAGCTGAACATAGATTCCCCCTAAAGTGACCCACAATGACCGATTTTGCGCCATTCTTCGCACACCTGACCTCGTTGGTACACTGGCCGCTACAGTAACTAAGGTATCGTGGGCCCCTGGGAACTCGTGGCCACGGCTTTCGTGTGCCTTGCATGGGGGTAAATGCCATAATCGCCACGCTTGGCAAGCGGTTTAGCGATCGTAGTGTTCCACCACATTCCAGATCGCAGTATTGCCTGTGTCTGGCGTTGCATTACTTATGTGCCACGATAAGTAACAGATGATGATTGCGAGTCTCATCATCTCCGTTAAGTTAACGATCTGTAGTCAAGTGTTCGGTTTGACAGTTTATTAGCGTCCAAATCGGTCCTAACCTTCGAACACGACTCAATTAGACATACATTTTATCTCTTTGCAACGTTTATATGTATTCCTTTTATTATAATATTTCCTCGTTTGGCACAAAAGACACTGTCTGCCCATATTCGTTTATTAAAAATCAGTGACAAAATGAGAAACTAAAAGGCTAAAAATAAATAAACTTTTAACAAAAAATAAACCCGACTTCAAATAGGTACTAAAAAGCAACAAATAATTGTTTTCTTTATCACTTGATAAGTACTTTTGGACTATTTAGAACAAATCAATTTCTTAGGACAATTATATACAATTATTTTTGGTTTTGGAGTCGGTGCCAGCCACTTTTTTCGTTTCTGAAGCCTTCGGCAGTCGTGAATAAATTGATATCTGAAGCGCTACCGCGAAAAACGAAAGACGTTTTAAATTAACGAATATCGTTTTTGGCGATAGCGCCTCAGTTTCAATATTTCACTTCCCTCTCGGTACACTCTGCATTCGTCGCTGACCTGAAAAAATCTCGTAAGTCATTCCGGCAATCAAAAAAAAAAGACGTAACTATATATGGAATAAGTACAGAGTTACTGCGTTTCAACTTACAGTATCTGTGTCAGATACAAGATTTTTTCAAAGTAGTGACGATATATATGTATTATATATTTTCATAGTCCGTTTGTCAACCAATCAAAATCAAAACAGCTGACATGCACGTGCAACGGTGTAAAAAATATGAGTTTTAATTGTATGTCGAGTAGCGTGGCTGGCACCGACTCCAAAACCAAAAATAATTGTATATAATTGTCCTAAGAAATTGATTTGTTCTAAATAGTCCAAAAGTACTTATCAAGTGATAAAGAAAACAATTATTTGTTGCTTTTTAGTACCTATTTGAAGTCAGGTTTATTTTTTGTTAAAAGTTTATTTATTTTAGATAATATAATCAAACAAAAAAGTATCAGTGTACTAATGATTAAGTATCAAACTTCACTATTGATAAAGTAATAACTTTTTAGTCATTGTTGACACACGCACTTCAGCGGTTCAAAGAAAGCTAATAGTGCTCCCACACTGGCTGTTATAAATGTTATGTAACATGAGTCTTCTCACTCAAACAAATCAGTGTTATGTGATGCTGTCCCTGTCAAACCATGTTATATAACATTTATAACAGCCAGTGTGGGAGCCCCATAACTAAATGTACCGCCCAAGTTGTTCGAGAGGTTGTTTTTAGAGCCCTTTTTTGGGGCTGATTGAGAGTCTTAAGTTTTTTATACATCGATGATTAATACATATAGCTGTAATGATTTTCGTTCCGGGCTTATTCCTGAAACAATTTTTTCTATATCTGTGGCCCTAGTGAAAAACGATATAAAGTGAAGTTTACACTTGCAAGTTTTCTTGCAGCTATTTCATTTTTGCATATAGCTGCGTTCCTACGACTATTGCCAAGAAATTAATGATTTCTGGCAACCCTGATATCACATCGTGGTATAATGAATGTACCAAATAGACATACCATTTAACTAGACGGAGCGTGCTAATAATAATACCACGATCGAAATGGAAACCTATGGAAGCAGAATCAGTGCTATTTTCATCCGACCTTGTCTTATACCCTCACATATTTTTGTTGCCCTTCAAACTTCAGAACTGTCAAAGTTGGTGGGATACAAACAAATACAATTGGAGTTTTCTTCTGTTTTCAACCGAAGTTGCGGTAATTAATGCAGAATAAGCGAATATTTTGGTTATAAAGAATGTCCTGTAAAGCAAAACTATAGTGAATTGTTACATATTGGGCTACAAAAGCCAAAATATCATTGTCTCTTAGTGGCGCTCGCGGATGCGTTCTATCATTATTCCTCCTAGACTATTTCTTAGTAATTGTTTATTTTAATAAAACAGAAGTCGGTACCGACAACAAATAAAAAGAAAAAGTATAATAGACAAATCGGTGTAACGGTAGGAAACATTTATTTGTATTTCGTTTGCGGGAATCCGATATGTTCCCCGTGTGAACACTGAGTCACTCCGACTACATACAGGCAGACAGCACTGTGTCTGACACACATCCGTAGCTTTGTGCTAAATTACCTTTATTGAAATTGCATAGTGGACTATTTTAAATTGTTTTATGTTAAGCAGAACCGTCCGCTAGCGAATATCATCGATATTTCAATCAAAAGAAAAATAGAAAAAATTGACATAAGCGTGTCAATTTTTTACGGTTACCCAATGAAATGAATGTAATGATTTACGGTGATATAATAGAAAAAAATTACAAGTCCGAGCGGTACTCTTATAGCACAATTGGTACTGCACTGAGCTAGTGATCCAGTGGTATGTGGGTTGTGAATCCCGCTTCGAGTTAATTTTTTCTATTATTCTTTCTATTTAAATATCGATGGACTATTGTAACTAAATTATGAATTGTTACATAAGGAACCACTGTGTAAATAATATAAACAAATATTTTGGGGCACTCTTACACAAATAGACATTTTTTTTATGACAAAGGCAGCAAAAGAGCAGACGGATTACCTGTTGGTAAGCAATTACCGTCGCCCATAGGCACGCGCGACACCTGCAGAGGAGTCATAAGCGCGTTGCCGGCCTTTACGGGGGGTTGGAGCTCTGGGAACCTTACTCACCTTCAGGAACACAATACTTCAATAGCGGTGCTATTATGGCTGTGGTCTTCTGTAAGCAGGAGGTACATCCCCAGTTGGGGTTCTCCAGACTCAAGCGTGCTTACAGTAAGATAGAACAGTGAAACGAAATTTACAAGATAAATCATCATCATGTCAGCCAAGACGCATCTACTGCTGCACAAAGGCCTCCGTTTAAAATAAGTAAACAAAAATGACTACTTAGTTATAAACTGATGAACTTATATATACGTATATCGCACTAGGCGACATGTTTTGAGTGAGTGACGCACCCTCACTCTGAGCGGTCCTGACTCAGCTTGAAAATGAGTACCAAAGCTTACCCGAAATATATGGCCTAGTGCGATATAAGTACACGTGAGGCCATCCGTTTGTAACTAAGTAGTAATAACATGACTCATAACAGTTTAAATCATATATCGTTACTACTTCTAAAAAACCTCGTAACTCATTCTGGCATTCAAAAGAAAAATGACGTAACTATGTATGGGATAAGTACAGAGTTACTGCGTTTCAACTTAGAGTATCAGTGTCAGATACGAAATTTTTTCAAAGTAGTGACGATATTAAATAGCTCATTCGTGCAAGTGACTTCCATTCATTTGCTTCTCGCGCTGCTACAAATTTATTGTGCCGCTAATAAAGTTGTTCGCTTTCTGTCACACGAATATGTAAGAGTAAAAGTTAGAAAAGGAGGAAAGTAGACCTTTCCCGTATCAATGTGCACCCTGAATGCTCAGTTTAATTCCGTGTTTTTGTCGTTAACGCAACACGTCCGGCATCCGCTATCTAATTTCCTCTAATGTAACATAAGCCTTTGTCCCTGTATATTTCTACTCAAATACGGAACAGCTTAAATACCAAAGAACGCAGTTCAGGACAGCCTTTTTGGTAATGTTAAGAATATCGTATTACGGTAAAAGAGGTTTAATGTAGCGGTTATTTTTAAATTTAGGGCGAAATAGAATGTTGCGGAGGTGACCTGTTCACCCTGTATAGTTTTAGCTTACGAATAGAGTACTTACAAGTGAGTAAAAATATATAACTTTTATAATGAAGATAAGAAGAATTATTAATTGAATTTTATTTGCATTGATTGTACGTTATTGTCCAATTATTGTCATTTTTTTATTTACTAACATTTACAGCAAATTGCCAAACATGAAAGTTATAGGTCATAGTACAAAAAAAAACCATAATAACAATTTCACTAACATGCTAATTGCTAAGTACATAGTTTGATAAGCTAATGTCATATCGGAATATCATGGCAAAGGTCTATTTTAATTGCATTGTTTTAAGGTTTAGGTGGAAGAGATTCCTTTTAAGAATAAGTTTGCCTTTGTAAATAAATAAATATAACAGGACAACCTTTCACAAATTGACTGGACCCTACGGTAAGCTCAAGAAGGCTAGTGTTGTGTTGTAGGTACTGAACCAACGATATATAACCTCGTAAGGCCCAGTGTGCATTACAATGTACACCCCCTTTCAATGGAGTTGAATTTTTTTATAAATAGGGTAGAATTTCTTTTGTTTCATTAGTTTTCGTAAAAAAGAAAATTCAACCCATAGTAGTAATTCAATGCATAGTAAGGTTTGTTTCAACTATTAAATATTTTAGTATGGTGGGCGTTACGAGGATCAAATATAAGAACCTGGGTGACATGAGCTGTCGTTGTGGAAATTGTTGGGGGAGGCTCAGCAGTTTTATTGGCTGATAGTGCTGAATGCAAGAATAATAAGGTCCCAAGCATTATACAACACAATTCCATCACCCTACGACGACATTACGATTAGGTACCCTATGTAATATCGACGCGAACCCATTGGGTCACCCACTAGGCCAAACTTGTCGACCTGTTTTATATTTAAATGCTATTATATATTTTATGTCACACTGGGCGGTAAGAGAGATTTACCGCCCTAGGGCGCGTCGGAAAATCTCACTTCACACCCAGGTGAAGACATAAAACTATGTACTCACCACGGGCGGTAATAAAGAAGGCCTCAGATCACTTGTTTATGGCCCTCACCTCCGGTTCGGCCCACAAATACCGGCGATCTGAGCCATTCTTTGTTTTATCGCCCTGGGTACATAATATACTATTGCGTACAACTTTTTATGGTAGGCAAAACGCTCGAGTTGCAGGCGTCCATGAGGCGGGCCGTATGCTTGTTTCATCACAATTGGTTCAGCAGTTCAAACGTGAAGAGGTAACAGACAGACAGAGTTATTTTCGCATTTATAATATTAGTATGGAAGTATAGATAAAAGGTAAAAATCATATGTATCGAAAGTATGAATTACGTTCAAACATAATTGATAAACTTTTGTATGGGACTATTTTCACCTTTTTACATTTGTGACATAATCTATGATAAGGGACCTTATTGTCGATGGCGGTTACGTTGACAAGATGCGGCAATACAAATGCAACGCGGTTCGACGTAAGCGCCATCGACAATAAGGTCCCTTTTGCTAGATAATGCCACATTTTTTCGACCAATTCTAAAACCGGCCTTCTGACAATGAGGCTTTAAGCTATCGCGGTTTTCAACTAGACCTCTCGCCATGGTGCTGCCATCTAGTGAAAAACGCGGTCGCGGAAATCATCATTCGAAGAAATGCCAATATTTTAATCACGTTTATTTAGGATCCTTTGTGTCTAAAACCTCGTACCAATTTTATAGGTGAATTCTGCCAGTGAATCCTATACACTTAGTAGTACAGTCAGCAGCAGAAGTGGCTAAGCGCTTGAGGTGTTCAAAATGAGGTCAACACATCTCTATTGTCAAGAGAATAAGAGCGCGTGTAGGTAATTTTGAACACTTCAAACGTTTAGCCAGTTTTGCTGCTGACTGTACATATTCTGTGTACGTTATAGTGGTGTCGCGCCCCACGGGCCCCATTCGTACTAATTTACTACTACCGTCTGATGAATGAGTCGGGAGCGTTCTAGCGAAAGCTTATAAATAACATCTATTTATGTAGGTTGTTAAAAAAGTGCCATTTATTTTATTAATTTAAGATTTGGACCCGGGTATGTCCTTAAACTACGTCCAACAATGAGAGGTAGGGCACAGCGAAGTACCATAACGCTTGAGTCTGGAAAAACCCAACTGTGGAAGTACCTCCTCCTTACAGAAGACCACAGCCACAGCACTGCTCCCTTTCTGGTATGTAGTGTTGTGTTCCTGGTGGTGAGTAAGGTTCCCAGAGCTCCAACCCTTTAAGGCCAGTAAGGCACTTGTGACTCCCCTGGTGTTGCGGGTGCCCATGGGCGACGGTAGTTGCTTACCATCAGGCTATCCAGACGGACAGCCTGATGCCCATTTTATTTTTATGACATGGGCAGACGCTCGTTTGCCATCTTTGTCATAAAAATAAAAATAAAATATCAATCACAGGAGTATTTACTCCCATCACAATATAACTAGGTACATCATTTCATTTCAGCTGTAAGACGTCAAGTGCTGGATATGTCCAGCATGTATGGTATTTTTTTGCTTTTTTACAAATAGACAATAATAACCTTCCCTCTGGCGCAGGCGGGTAAAAGTTAGGGATTAAAGAGGCCGTCGAATATATGGCACTTCTGGAAAATATTATTGTGATCGACGATCTATTAATTTTTTTTCGATTCGCGTGTCTAAGATCGTTTGGTATCTTAGCCCTAGAGCTCTTGCTAGCGACATCTGTTGATTACCGGAATAACTGTATAAAGTGGCGTTACACCCTCATTTTTAAGGCACCCTCGCCATTGGAGATTTTCGCCAGACGCGAAGTATCGGCGCCGTGAGGGTGTTGACCCCGACTATTACTCCCGCTATTATGATCGCCAAACTTTTTGGCTTTCTACCAGCGTAAACAAGCGAGTTTGGTAGACTGCAACTTGCATACAGTCAGCAGCAGAAGTAGCTAAGCATTTGAGGTGTTCAAAATGAGGTCAACACGTCTCTATTGTCAAGAGAATAAGAGCGCGTCTAAGTCATTTTGAACACTTCAAACGCTTAGCAACTTTTGCTGCTGACTGTACAATAGAAAATGACTCAGGTAAATACTTTGTTTATGAGATAAAATATCATGGCTAACGAACGAACGGCTAGACAGTTACTGAAGAAATTTGAATTTACAGTTTACGTTACTACCCAAAAAAGGAGGGTAATGTTTTTAGTGTAATACTATTAGGTTATTAGTTTAGTTAAATATAGCACAATAGAATTATATTGTGGTATAAAAAAAGTGAATGACAATAAATAATAGTACATACAGAGGCCGGGAAGGAAGGGGTTGTCGGCCGGATTGTTACGTGGCCGTCAACCCCTTTTCACGTCGAGGTTTTGTATTGTGTTTTTTTTATATAATAATTAAAAATAACATTTTTAGAAAAACTAAATTATACTTGCCAAATAAAATGTATTATTACTACCAAACATAGATTATTGCTTTTAATAAGCGTAGTGGCAGAATGTCATCGAACCAACCAGAAATTGAGACCAATATTTTTATGGATTATCACAGTTATTACCATGATGCTGTCACATTTTTTGTGGAATAGTACCTAATTAAAAAAGACGACCTTAAGGGGCTAGGGCGCCAATGCAATGTTAACAACGTCTCGTGACTTCCGTCTACCCAAACCTGCAATGATATACTTCGCGGCCTAAAGGAACATAATGTCAACATTGTACTTCATGTATACTGTTTTGAAAAAATAAGTCCCGCCGAGTTTCTTGCCGGTCATAAAAGTCAAAATACTTCTCGGGTCAGAGGTGTAGGGTTAGAACCGGTGTAGTTTTTATTTTTCTCTTTTACTTTTGTATACTCGACGTGTAAAAGTGCCCTTGTGGCCTACTTACTGAATAAACGTTTGAGTTTGAGTTTGAGTTTGTTCGAGAAAACGGCTATTTCCCAGTACAATTATTTAAATCCTATTCAAACAAGATAAACAATCTTATCGCTCAAAAAGTCAAGACTAAACTAAACAATAGGGTTGCCATACACTTGTATTGCATTAACAAGTAACGTAACTTGCAGATACACCCACTTCCGGTGCACAACGAGCTTTGTCTACCAACCGCTGTTTACTTCCGGTTGCGAAGAACACTTTTAACGCACAGCCCACGCAATTTTGACCTTTATTCCTTCGGCCTTAAACGTCAGAATTGCGTAAGCTGCAAGGAAGTCGGTTGAGATTTATTATTTTTACATTTCCTCACATTTTCTTTTAGAAGCAAGTTCGTATTTAATGAGCTATTCCTTACAAGGAGTTTTTCATGTTGCGACATCCTGCAATAGGCTTTTTTTTTACAGAGATCCCTAAGAAGGGAATTTGAGCTGGTTGCCAATCATAAAATTTTGGAAACATTTTTGTGACTATAATTACAAATTTTCCTATAACCAAAAGGTATATTTATCAGTCATAACCTTTAGCCACCGGTTCACTATTATTTTGCAGACAATTTATTGGCTTAAAATACCCTTCGGCATGATTCATCATTTCTTTTAATTTTTCTTTTAATTTTTCTCTTTTACTCCAATTAAGGCGTCATTTGAGTGAACGTCGTTCGAAATTTACGAATATCTATTTTCGTATCAGCGTCGCAGCGGCATTACCGGACAGATCACATGTATGAAAAACCAACGACAATTAAATCCATGCCAACATAAAAGAAAACGCCTAAATTTTATATTAAAATGCCTATCTCATTTGTTTTATTTCAAAGTTTGACGTCATATAGTCGCCGTAAAATATGTTCACACTGCACTTAATCGCAAAGGACTAAGATTCAGACGTGTACAGTCAAGGTAAAAGATAATACGGAATAATTTCTAAAATCTGTACACATGTGCTTTAATATTGAGACAATAAGGCGCATGTATACATATTTTGGAACTTTGTTCGTATCGATATCTCTGACCTTGACACATTTGTCGTGGGCTAGAAGAAAGGTACTGTCTCCGATTCCTCCGGGATCCGGGCGCAGACAGACTGGCGCCCGCCACGCTGGCGCCGGAGGGGCGAATTGTTGAGGGGGTATGATATATACAGTTGCGATATCGATTCGCAGTTCAATGCCAAGACGCGAAATAGGCTTGGCTTTGGTAATTCGGTGATACTGCATTATTATCTTACACAGATTTCGGTATAAGGAAAAGCAAACTATAAAATTGGTAGTGGGTCTCAGTATTAGTTTTCAATCGTGTCAGAAATAATTTAGTGTGAGTCACCATAGTGAGTTCAGCGTTATAATAATAAAATAGCACAGAATTTCCAGTAAGGCGTCCCCTAAATAAACTGTGCTAACACCAAACACTTATCTTATAGATGCAAAGAATCTTATGTCTGCGCTGGCCTACCGGTAAGAGCTTGTGACTTGCAATCCGGAGACTGCAGGTTTTCAGGTTGTTTGTCTGTGACCTCTTCACGCTTAAACCGCTGAACCAATTGGGTATGGAGAGTGTTAGATCTACGTAAAAGGACATGATATTTTTTATTCCGTAACCATACATTAAAGACGGGCAGGGCTAGCCTACGAAGTCGCGAGGAAAAGCTAGTCTTTTATAAAAGGAAAGAAAGAAGCATTTCTTTTGTTTCATTATTTTTCGTTAATTCTGCCCTACACTGTTTAATAAGATTGATTATAACCTTTTTTCTACTCATGTTCCGATTGCATGGCTGCCATTTTATAGTCTATCACGCTACCCATCACGTTCACACTCACATACTTGTTGGAGCGTGACAGATATTGTGATAAATGATAAATAACCAACAACATTAGGCTAGCAGCAATTCAATGTGCCAATTATACAACTGAGAGGTACCGAGGCTGCTCTCCATAAAATACATATTGTATAATGGGCCTTTACGAGACTAAATGTTGTTGAAGGTAAATGCAGTAGGGCGGACTTTCGCAAAATTCTTATCCAAAACCTGTTAAGTTCAAGGAGTTTTTATATCTTGAAGACTTTCTGGTATTCAAACTACTTACATACTTTTGACGTGTAAAAGAAATGTGTCATATACTGTCTGTCAACGGTTGTTGAAAATAAAATAACGTTTCTCTGAATAAGTTTTCTTTATACGTTTATTCTCCAATGTCTGAATAGCTAACCGCTTTAGACTACACTGCCGCTCGTTGCGTATCAAATATACAGCGAAACATCACAAATATGTCAAAATTGAAAAATATTTGGACACAGCTTAATCAGGAGTTAAGTAAGGACAAAACCAGCGAGCTACCAGAATTGCTTCTTCTTTGCAAGATTATCGATACGCTTGATGAAACCTACTTCTCCTTTCGAAGCAGTTGGCTACTATTGCCTAAATCTGAACGAACTAATGAAAGCCTTACAAGCCATTTATGTGCATTTGAACGAGCACTTCAGAGTAACAACGTACTACAACAAGAAGCTCTCGTTACAAATTCCGGCACTACATCGACTGCAGAGAAGAAGGATAGAAAGTTGAAATGCAACTACTGCCATGCTATCGGCCATCGAGTGAGAAACTGTCAGAAGTGGATCAAGGACGGCAAGCCTCCTAAAAGCAGTAATCGGCAAGCAGCACCTTCTACTTCTAATACCGCAAACATGATCCTTATGTCTGTAGAGAGCACACAAGTATTTTCAATCATTCCTGACACTGAGAACTGGTACGTGGATAATGGGGCGACTAGCCACGTGACAAACCGTGCTGACTTATTCCAAACATTCCAATGCTTTGACTTTGATGATGTTCGTACTGTAACAACGGCTGGTGGCAACACGATTCGTGCTAAGGGCAAAGGTTCAGTAATTATTGAAGCAAATGTAAGAGGGAAGCTACAACGAGTGACCCTACAAGATGTTTGGTACGTCCCAGCCATTACAAAGAATTTATTCTCGGTACTAGCAGTACACGACAAGATTTAGAAAAGTCAATTCTCATCGACGACAGAAGAATGCACCGTCTATGTCAACGGAGAAGCGTGCTTATTAGGAAAACGTAAGAAAGGAGGTGGGTTGTACAGACTAGACGCAAATGTCGTACATCCTGAGAATCCTGCTGAAGTCTACGCAACGTCCGATACTATGCAACTATACCACGAAAGGTTAGCACATCAAAATAAGAGGCACGTCAAAGCTACAGTTAAACGCGAACTGGACGTAGATCTTTCTCTTGATAAGGAGCTATGTGAAGGCTGCATATATGGGAAAGCTCATAGACTTAAATTCGGTACGAGAACCCGGGCTACCGCGCCTGGAGAGCTCATACACACCGACGTTTGCGGACCATTTCAACCAAGTTTTTCGAAACTCCAGTACTACGTGTTGTTCAAAGACGACTATACAGGGTACCGTATGGTATACTTCCTAAGACATAAGTCAGAGGTTAAGGATAAGCTCGCCTTAATGTTAGCTCAGACGAAAACAGAGGGACATACTATAAAATGCCTACTAAGCGACAATGGTGGTGAATTTGACAACAAGTCCATTCGGCAAATACTAGGATTGCATGGAATACGACAAAGACTGGTAATGCCTTACACGCCAGAACAAAACGGCGTTAGTGAGCGCGAAAATCGTACCCTGGTGGAAACTGCGAGATCTATGATGTATGCACACGAACCTATGCCACAAGAACTTTGGGCAGAATTGATAAATACCGCTGCATACATTCTTAATAAAACTGGTCCGAGCAACAACAATAACAAGTCGCCGTACGAGCTTTAGACGGGAAAAAAACCGGCTGTCAAACATCTTCGCATTATTGGATGCAATGCCTACGTCCACGTTCCAAAGCAAACACGGAAGAAGATGAACAAAAAGGCCATAAAAAGACGACTTGTTGGTTACGATGAAGATGGCTACAGGATCCGGATCACCGACGGAAAAAGAAACAAGCTTGTCCGTTCACGTGATGTAACTTTTGACGAGAAACCGCTTCCTAACAGTGATGTTCACCCAACTTGCGTAAACAACGACGCAAATACGAGGGAGTACCTATTGCGATTACCGGCGAATAACGCTAAGAGCGACGCAAACGAGGAACCCGCTCCACCTGAAGTACATCATGATCCATTTCCTGTCGAACCCGAGAGAAATATCGAACATGCTCGATCATCTTCCTTTGGTGACCATGAACTTGGCCATGAACGAGATAACTTGGAATCAGAACCAGTCCAAGAGGATAACTTGGAATCTGAACCAGTCCAAGAGGATAATTTAGATCCCGACCTTATCCAAGAAGACCAAGTTCATGAACCCGAACCGCATCATGATATTCAGGATGACCCTGAAACTGATGACTTTTATGACGCTGAAGCGCCGCGTTATAATTTGCGTAATCGTGACGGAATACAACGGCCTAATAGATATGATGACTATGTGTGTGTTACAGAGACGTATCCGTCAAGCTTTGCTGATGCAATGAATCGCAATGATAATGACGAATGGCGAAAAGCGATGGATAGTGAAATGAAGTCACTGAAAGACCTTAACGTGTGGACGGCATGTAATCTACCCAAAGGAAGAAAAGCGCTTCCTTGTAAGTGGGTTTTGCGCACAAAAATCAATCCAGACGGCTCTATTGATAAATATAAGGCAAGGCTAGTTGTGAAAGGTTTTAAACAGAGAAAAGGAGTCGACTACGATCAAACCTTCAGTCCTGTCACACGCTTAGCGACTGTCAGAGCACTACTGAGTGTCAGCGCTCAGGAGAACATGCATCTGGTTCAATTTGATGTCGCTACAGCATTCCTCAATGGAAAACTTGACGAGGAAATTTACATGCAACAGCCCGAAGGCTTTAGCGATGGAACGCCTAAAGTCTGGAGACTCAATCGCAGCTTATATGGCTTAAAGCAAGCTCCACGATGTTGGAACTCTTGTTTTGAAAGCATTTTACTAGAAATGGGCTTTAAGCAATGCGAGGCTGATTGTTGCCTATATAGCAAGAAATCAGATGGCAAGAAGTTACTAATTACTTTGTACGTAGACGACGGGTTAGTAGCTGCAACTGATGAAGATTTGGCGAAATATTTTCTTAACGATTTAAGTAAACGCTTGAAGATCACGACTAAACCCGCATCGTATTATCTAGGGCTTCAAATTGGAAGAGGAAAGGATGGCTCTGTCTTCATAAACCAAGAGGCCTACGCAAAGAAAGTCCTAGAGCGTTTTGGGATGGCAGATAGCAACCCTGTCACAACACCCATCGAGAAGGACACAATTAGTTCAGGGAAAGTAGAAACTGAAAATAAGCAAAAGTATCCGTATAGGGAAGCTGTTGGTGCTTTAGCATATTTGATGGTTGGAACACGTCCTGATATTGCGTTTGCAGTGGGTGTTGCTTCCCGAAAATTAGAATCTCCTTCCAAGGAAGATTGGCTTGGCGTAAAAAGGATTCTGCGTTACGTCAAAGGCACGTATTCGTATGGTATCAAGTATGGGCAGCATAAAGCAGAAATAGAAGCATTCAGCGATGCTGACCATGGAGGCGATCGTGAGACCAGTCGATCTACTACAGGCGTGGCCTGTTGCTACGGAGGTGGAGCGATATCCTGGCTCAGTCAGCGTCAAGCATCTGTTGCTATCTCTACTACCGAAGCAGAGCTGGTAGCTGCTAGCGAAGCAACCAGAGAGTTAGTGTGGCTGACAAGAATAATGCAGGAGCTAACTGATCTCAAGCATATTCCTGCGTTATACTTATGTTGATAATGAAGCAGCTGTTCGCCTGGCACACAACCCAGAGTTCCATAAGCGAACAAAACATATTCGCATCCGACATTTTTATGTTCGCGAGCAAGTTGCCGAGGGTGCTATAGAAGTAAAAAGAATTAGCACAAAGGTTCAGCCAGCTGATATACTAACCAAAGGACTGCCACGTCCAAGATTCGCTTCTCTATGCCAAGCACTTGGAATAGAACGAGTAGTATTGAATAAGGGAAAGTGTTAAGTTCAAGGAGTTTTTATATCGTGAAGACTTTCTGGTATTCAAACTACTTACATAATTTTGACGTGTAAAAGAAATGTGTCATATACTGTCTGTCAACGGTTGTTGAAAATAAAATAACGTTTCTCTGAATAAATTTTCTTTATACGTTTATTCTCCAATGTCTGAATAGCTAACCGCTTTAGACTACACTGCCGCTCGTTGCGTATCAAATATACAGCGCAACATAACAAAACCTTATTTGCTTAACAAAAAAGATGCTCAGAGAGGAAATTAAGCGTATCTCAGTCCAGCTGATAACGCTAATGCCAGCGAATTTAAAGTGCCTGCACACGAATCTACAGTCTTTACTTTATTTATATTGTAGCACATAGCTTAGGCAAAGTTTGAGTACCTATCTATGAAGGTAAATAGTTTAAGATGAGTCATTTTTAGCCGACATTAAAAACTGACTTTTGTAGCTAAATTATGTAGTGTACCGACGCCTGTCGGTGAACGAATGTAGTGATTCAGTCCTAATGTTTTGATTGTTTCATTAACCAGACGGCTCAAATCGAGGATCCGGCAACAATGGACACAGACTGCTCTAGACAGACTGGAATGAAGAAATGGAGGAAAGCCCAGCATTGAGGCAGTATAGGCTCAGAATAACGATAATAATAAAAGAGCTGCGTTCTCGAGGATGTGGAGACATAAGTGGCGAGTTCGCTATATGCGAATTTCAGGGTCACCTCCCTACCCTCAGCCTCAGCCCTCTATCCAATAGTAACTAGTCCACATAGTACATTTTAGATTCCATTAAATTTCAATAGGCCTTACACCATGGCGGGTGCTATCTCTGTGCGCGTCCCATGACTCGGGCAGAGGCAACATCCGCTTAGTGTGCCCCTTATATTTAATTCAATTGTCGAAATGGTCTCTGCGCGTAGGTCATACGCCTCCCAAATGTCCAGAACCATGTTCCATATAAAGAAACCGACTTGGATAATAAGTGTGTTTTTTTTTACCTTTGTCGGTAGCCAAAAATATGGTTATTTTGTCTGTTATGGTTATATACGTCTTTGTCTGCTAGTGGTAAGTAGGAGCATTAATTTATTAAAGTAACCTGTGTCCGCGAACATGAATCAGTGAGCTTGTAATTAACGCAAAAGATAAATATGAGTCCGACTTAATAGCGAGTGGACACGCGACCTAACAATGGAGGGCTGTAAACAAATTATACGAAAGTTGATGAATATTGTTATAAACAAAGCCATCTTGACAGTTTTGGAAATAATTTAGGCGGTTGTCACACTGCCATTTTAGATGCGACTACGGTGCGAAAAGTGCTATGCCTTTCCCACGCCGTCACCACATGCGAAATTAGCAGGTACTGCAGGTACAGTCAGCGTCATATTCATATAGTTGGTAGCATCAAAGTACTCATAGAGTTCGGTACACCATTTTTTATAGTGTACCGAACTATTTCAACTTTGAATGCTGCCAACTTTATGACGCTGACTGTACCAGAAGACGGCATATACATACTTACAGGGTGATTTTGGGGTCATGGAGCAAGAAAACATGGCAGGACGCAAGGCATAGGTATAACTTACGTTAAACATGAATTATTTTTCACCATAAATTACCTATTATAAAGTGGATGATATGTAGAACAAAAATAAATTTCTTAAAATTTGGTTACCCTACTCAATGTGAGGTCTTCTCGCTTCCCTTATACTGCGTATGTCAAAAGGCATAGGGTAACCATGATTTGGTTATTTTATGATTACTATAATTGGAAAAATAAGAATGGATCATTAACATTGCTTTGTTTAGATCAAATTATACCATAAGATAAATGACCATAGTTACTAAATTAGTAAAACTGGTTATGGATCACTACCCAAAAATCATCGTGTACAATAGATATGTATAAGTATATAAATAAATAGGTAATGTCGATATCCTGGGAACAATAATTTGTGACAGCCACACAAATAGATATGCTTGCCAAGACGAACCTAACATCTCTGGCCTAGTGGGTAGCTGCCTGTGAAGCCTATGGTTCAAGTCCCAGTCAGGGCATTTATTTGTGTGATGAGCACAGATATTTGTTCCTGAGTCATGGGTGTTTTCTATGTATTTAAGTATTTATATGTATCTCTCATAACACAAGCCTTACTGAACTTACCGTAGGATTAGGTCGATTTGTGTGAGATTGTCCCGAAATATTGATTAAAAACAAATATTTCGGGACAATTATTTATTTAATATACGCAGTTAAACCCCGGCGTATACGTATTGGTAACAATCTATATAAAATCCTGAAAGTATTAATGAGTGACTTTTCAACTCAATTTAAACTTTACCACCTCTTTTTAGAAATCATGATGTATATTTTCAAATAATCACTTAAGAAAATGGCGTAAAACACAGCCGATACAACCCTGCGGCGAGATTACAATCTTTAACGAAAGCTTTCGCGCCAAATATCTTTTAAAGCCGCGGGCAATCTTTAGTCGTTAGCCACTCCTACTTGCGTCGCCGCTTGGGCATAAGTCACAAGCTGTATCGAGTACGGAAGCGGAATGCAACACATTCGTTAAATACGTTAATGTCCTATATTGTACTTTTGGTAGGGAGATATTTTTTTATACAACGACGGTGGCAAACAAGCATATGGCCCGCTTGATGGTAAGCAGAGAGTAAAAGAGTACCCTTTTGAACCTATACTTTTTTAAAGAACCTCATGCTGTACTC
Source organism: Grapholita molesta (assembly GCA_022674325.2). Lineage (NCBI taxonomy): Eukaryota > Metazoa > Arthropoda > Insecta > Lepidoptera > Tortricidae > Grapholita > Grapholita molesta. The sequence continues at coordinate 5,000,268 of CP053133.2, read as the reverse complement.
CTGAGGGAAAATAAGTACTTTTCCTGTTGAATGAATCACAATGTATTTTTACAATGAACGTACAAAAGAAAAGAATGGTCTTCTGACAGGCAGGTATTTTTTTTCTGAAGTCTTAACATCGTACCGCTCGCCATACATAATATGACGTATATATGTAGATTTGAGCCTTTTGCTTGTAAAAAATACCTCTAACGCTTCGTCGTCGATGTTGTCCTCGTGGTCTCGGATTAACACTTTATTTATGATTGATTAAAATGCATGTTTTACCTGCTTAGAGCCAGGGGCCGGGTGATCGTAACCATGATAAAGAATGACATAAAAAAAGATCTTTATTATTCAAATTAGGCACATGTGTGCACTTATGAACGTCAAAGAAAAATCTACCACCGGTTAAAACCCGACACCTCTGACCCGAGAATATACCGGGAAGAAACTACAGTGATACATCAAATCTTAAAGTGCATAATTATAGGTAGTCCCAAATAATTGATTGAACTGTTGTTTTCCGCTCGTATACGCTCACTACGTATACGACTGTGGACTGTACTATCGAACAAAATGATTCATGACCCACCTAGATCGCAAATGGTTGAAAGTGTCAAATCAATTTAATGACACTTTCAAACCGTTTGTCGGCTAGGTGGGTCATGAATCACTTTGTTCGATAGTACGCTACCGCCTGTGCCGCGTGCCGCTCCGCTAACCCGCTGATAGCGGTTCCGGCGCGGCTACCCTTTAACGAGCCCCGCTATCATTTGAATTCATTTATAAGCTCTCAACAATGCCCGTGATTACAGGTTGGCTTGATTAAGTGAATTGATCGCACTTACACCTGTTTAGATTACTTAGAAGTTCAAACGGTTACGGAATTCGTGTGATAGGCATATTTGTTTACCAATAATTTGTGTATTTTTTGACGATCGGTCTAGCCTAGTGGGTAGTGACCCTGTCGAACAAATGACCCTGTTACCCCAATTATGCCTTAATTGGAATAAAGGAGAAATGTGTACGAAATTTTCAAATTTCGATGTTCGATAGACCCTCAAAGCAGTTCTATAGTAATTTACTAAGCTTTTTTTTTTGTTGCAGCCCCAGACCCGATGCTTACGTGACCACAAGCACCATGCACCAATGCTCGCTCTTCATACTCACACTTCTCTGTGTCTCAGTCAAAGGTCAGTTTGTTGTCTAAATTTTATATCGATTACTCTAATAAAATTAACAGTTTCGAAATTTCATTTTTGTTACAAGTTTAGGTTAAGGTAACACACATAAATAATGTTAACACTAATGCATTTTTTACGTGCGTCGCTACACACGCACACGACAAAATTATCAAACACTAGCATAAACTATATTCACACAGGTTCAAGAATTATGACCGGCGGCCGATTAATTTTGGCAGAGGGGAACGCCTGTTAATGGCTACTCCTTTCAACCAGTAAAATAAATATGTACTGAACCCTTAATTGTTAAATCTCTGTATGATTTAAAAATTGTCCGCTTTAAACTTTATACATTTACAGATATATCAGGAAGCTGGGAGGAATGGTGGACGTACGATGGAATTTCTGGTAAGATTTTTACATATTTAATTCCTAAAAGCAACGAAATAACTACAAACAACAAGATACAAATTTAACTTAAGGCCCCTGCAGCGTGGTAAAGTCGACGTCAAAGATATGTATACAGTTTTTCACCTTATTACAAGGGATTAATGTGGAAAAGTTTATAAATATCTTTGACGTTGACTGTACCAGCATTTTCGCGTAGAATTTTATTCAAAGACTGATACGCTGAGCGAGGAAGCTACCGACTCGTAGGTCTCTTGAGGCATCCACGCGGCATCTATACATGTCTTTCAAACAAACAAAAATATCGTTTTACACATATTTAAATAACCTCAATGAATACGGTAAAAGTTATACGTCGGACTACAGGAGGCAGTTTGGGGGGAAGGTAAAGTTTACAATAAAATCTTAACTTACGAGTATTATAATGTACCTAGTATTTGTAACATAGTTAATTAAATTAGTTAACCGTTATCATTTATTCATCTTTAATGTGTAAATACTCTTTGAAGTTGTGTTTTATTCCTTTCTCGCAGCTGCAATTTGTCTGAGTGACGGATAAAACCAGACGAACTTTTTCGCCATTTTGTCTTATGTGTAGTCCAAGTACGTTTATAAATAACGTACTTAGTTACTATAATATTTGGAATTTCACATTATAAATACTAGGTACCAAATACTCCAAAGTGAATTGATTGATTTGCGAACCTTACCTATTATTCTGACATGCCACGAAAACGCCTGCTGGAGTCCGACGTATGGTAAAAGTATATTGTTTTCCTAATTACTATTCTGAACAATCCAACGCCATATCATTTCTCATTCATTCTTAATCACATTCACTCGGAAAACATTCTCAAAATAAACTTTCGTACATTTGTGCACCTTATCACTACGATATAAGGTTTATTTCTGTCATCAAAACACTGATAGTACTACAGGGTGTAATGACAGAGGGTAATGACTAAGATAGCATCTTAATGATCCGCCCGTATCATTTGTATCGCATAGTGTCCGACCCGGGCATTTATCTAGTCAAAGGACATTGAAATTTGATGACATGGCACTGATTGCTGTGTGATATTAACCTCGTAAGACCGAAAAGACAAGTACCACTATCTAAATGTAAATCACTACAAAAGCTATTCTTCTAAATACATTACATACATACATTTCAGACATATGCAGTCCACTGCTGGACATAGGCCTCCCACAAATATGACTTGTATCATCTTGGAAGTAGTTGCCATAGTCGCCACGCTTGGCGGGTTGGCAACCGCAGTAGCTGTAGATTGGGTTTCGACGGACGCTGCTGCCCGTTCGTAGGATTTTACCCTTTGTCGCCTCTTACGACAACTGCGGGAGGAAATGGGGTGCTATTCTAGTTAGCCGGCATCACACGGCAACACGGCAAATTCTTCTACATAAGTAGTTGAAATGAAACTAAAAAAAGTCTGGAGCACCTGCCGAAGCTGAGCGCCTCAAAAGACGCAAATATGCAGCATTTGATTCCAGCTACATGTTTGTGCCTTTTGGGGTGGATACTTTTGGACCCTAGGTCCCAGAGCTCACGCTATATTTAAGCCCAAAGCACCTTAGGGTGACCAAAAGGAGCCAGCTCATTCCAAGGAGTGAAAAATCACACGTTCACAATCAACCACAAACTCAAATTTAATCACACGTTCTAATTTTTAAAACCAAGTCAGTTTAAAAAAATGTTAATAACAGATACACCGCAAGCACCAAATTATTACACACACCAAACCTAGCCGCCCGTATAATTATCTCAGCCTAATTATGTACACTGTATCTCTAATCTACCTCTAATAACACTTTTCACCGTAATTATTAAACCGACCGAGTATTTTCGTTATAAATCTTACATGCATTTGTCACCTTTGGTTTTCAGAAAACCAAAAATTACTGTACTTACATATTTTACTTATTTGTTCCTCTTTCCACTTGAATATCGGGACTGAAAATGACATCATATCAGGGTGATTATTCGGGCGTTTGAACCGTTTTTATTACTCTGCCCAGATTTCTGTAGAAATTATCACACAGTTTGGTGTTATTTTTGGTTTACTGGTAGACAGCTGGGCTGGCTAAAGGACAACCAAAACCTCCTTAATATAATGCAGGCACTTCTACAGAAATCTGTACAGAGTAATAAGAGCGCTTCAAACGCCCGAATAATCACCCATCAGCCAGAGGTCGTCCACTGCTGGACATATGATTGGACCTTCCCCAAAGCAACCCACAGTGGATTCCCTCGATCTGTACAATGTGGGCGGTCCACCATGTCCTCACAAACCGCGGCGTAATAATATAATTTTTTTTTATCATGCAGAAACGTCTTCTAGCAAATTTCAATATTTAAATCGAAAGATAAATGGAAAAATTTTGATTTGCAGCGGGACTCGAACCCACAACCACTGGATCACTAGCCCAGTGCACTACCAATTGTGCTATACGAGTACCGCTTAGACTTGTATTTTTTTTTCTATTTATCCCTCGTCGTATACGTCATCATGGGTGACGTGTAAACACATCTACCGCCAGCGTATTGAACACTTAACGGCATCGAAGTCTCAATTTTCATTGAGAATTTATCGATAACAATGTGCTACCCCTTTCTAAATTATTTTTTATTATGCAGAAACGTCTGGTAGCGAATATCTTATCGAAAAAAAACAACAAATTTTACTATTTTATGGAAGTAAGTGTTTCAGACAAACTTGTTACGAAGTTTTTAAAATTAATTTTGTCAGTTTCTAGGCGGATATTACCGTAATTGCTTAACAAATGTGATACTCTTTTATTTAATGTCCTATCCCCAAATTAGTTAGTCAATTGCTCTCTGTGATTGGGTGGAGACTAGTGTTCTGAGCCCCGAGTGTAAGTTTTTAACGTAACTTTACGTCACGAACGCGTTTGCGTTTCCCATTTACGCGTTCGTAAATGTTTTTTAACGTCAAAAGAAACTTACACGAAAGCCTCAGAACGGATAGCCATTGTTTGCCAATTTATCGTCGTCCGTCACTTTTTCACTCACATACTCGTTGAAGCATGACAGATATCGTGAGAAATAATAAAGACTTGACCTTATTAGGCTAGCAGTAAACCTTCGTGGCTGAAAGGTAAACGCTTGGATACATGATTTGCTTTTTTATGACTTAAGCGGCAAAACAGCAGACGGATTGCCTGGTGATAAGCAATTACCATCGCCCATGGGCACCCGCAACACCAGGGGAATCACAAGCGCGTTGCCGGTCTTTAAGGGGGGTTGGAGCTCTAGGAACCTTGCTCACCATCAGGAACACAAAGCCTAAAGGAAGAGGTACTTCTGTAAGGAGGAGGCACTTCCCCAGTTGGGCTGCTCCTCAAGCGTGATGGTCATCGCTGTGCCCTACCTCTCATTGTTGGCCGTAGTTTAAGGACATGTCCGGGTCCAAAAATTGCTACATTAATTGAATCCATATTTTCACGCGACCTTACCATTAATGGCAACACCGTAATGACAGGGACGACCTAACATTACGTACGTTTCAATGCTCTGTGATGGCCAAATTTAGTGAAGCGGGATTCCTATTGAATTGGATAGTGTATTACTTGGGCCTGGATAACCTTTCTGTTTGGATAGCGAGGGTAATTTTGGTGCGTCATCGTTTTAAATATGGCCGTTCGCAGATTTTAAATGTTAATTCATTTGTAAAACGTGTAGGGTTAGTAGTTTTTGTGTTGATGCTAAAATGTTAATGAAGTGAGAACTATTCAGTTTTTGTTAAAATTGAAGATAGGTAGGTACTTATAGTAGTTTTATTTTGCAAGCAACGAATACTTTAGACAAGCTATAGAACTGTTTCAATAACACAGTGGATGAGACTGAAACAATACATATTAAAACTATTTTTCCATATACTTACTTTATTTTAATATAATCATACAAGCAATACAAAACTTCTTAACTACTACACTGTATCTATTATTAGGCCCTTGAGGCATTTCACCAAGGATGCTGGTGGCATTTCCTCGTAGTATCGCAAAGCTGATACGTTGTGCAAGGAAGCCGCTCACCGGTTACGTTAACCAGCCGCTTGGCGATTTCTGCAAAAAGTTTGTGCGTAATATAATTTAAACTGTTGTGAGCCATGTTACTGCTACTTAGTTACAAACGGATAAACTCACGTGTAATAATATCGCACTAGGCGACATGTTTCGGGTAAGCTCTGGTACCCATTTTTAAGCCGAGTCAAAACACACCGCTCGCATTCACTCACTGCCTAGTTCGATATAATTACACGTGAGTTTATCCATTTGTAACTAAGTAGAAGTTTGTGCTTGCTCTTTTTTTCGCGTTTCTACGCCAAACGGTACTTAAATGATCGCACACTCCCTACCTACAACGCGCTCAATATACGCAGATGATACGGAATCACAGTGACGTTCCGTAAACTTTACTCGTTGCTCAAAACGCAGGCGTACCGTAAATCGAGCTGCTACAAAAGGCTTTCGTATGAAGCACGTCACGGCGTACACGTTGCGTCTACTTCGAGCAACGGTGTGGAGAGTATGCGGTAAATTCATCACTTTTGTCGCATGTCACTGCCATTCTATAACGTCAGCGTATTTTGAGAAGCGATGGGAACAAACGATGCATCACTGCGATTCCGTAGCGTTTTTTTAAGCAGGAGTGGAGGGAAATTAACCCGTAGAATATCATTATGACCTACCAGCTACACAGTTTAAAATCGATCTTCCAAACTTTACTGCGAACAAACTTTTCTATTCCACTGTTACTTATCAGTAAATCGCTTTGCGTGCATTTTGGAATAGCTAGTAAGGGTGGAAACTTACGCCGGGCAATACCGGTATTTTATGTATACCGGAATAAACGATGAGGCTAAGACACGTCAATTATCCCCGAAAATAAACAGTGAAACTATCTGAACGCCAGAAAACATTTGCTTTGTGTTACGGTATGTGTGTATGATCATCATCATCATATCAGCCGAGGAATGTGTTGGACATAGGCCTCCCCAAAAGCGATCTACAATGGCCGGTTTTGCTTCACACGCATCCAGTGTTTTTCAGCGGTCTTAACCAAGTCGTCAGTCCACTTAAATCAAAAATATTACCATTAAACATTGCTATCTGAACAGAAAGTAGACGTTTTGAAGTGTCTGCGTACTTAAATTTGCTGATTGGTTACGTGCAAACCATTTAGCAACATGTTGAAGATTCTAGTCATTTTTTAAGTCTAACACTTCATCTTCTCTGAAAAAAACAAATACAGGTTAAATAAGTTAAATCTAAAATCGAAGCCATGGTTCCTAACAGATTTCGCTATCTCTCATAGTTTCTGAGTTTCCCCTACTGACCCATTTGGTTTGATCACCCTGTATAAACCGAATTGAACCTGGTTGTTAACGCTTAGTCCTCACCCAGTATGGAAACTATATCATTATGATCAGCACAGATCTATATTTAAACATCATTCTTCATTTGTTAAGCAAGGTCAAAAAGATGTTTTTCATTCCTCAGGTCCTGGCTTCTGGGGTCTGATCAACCCCCAGTGGAGCATGTGCAACAAGGGTCGCCGACAGAGTCCCGTGAACATAGAACCCGACAAGCTTCTCTTCGACCCCTGGCTGCGAGACATTCAGTTCGACAAGCATAAGGTATGGTCACCCATGATTTTTTTTTATGACAAAGGTGGCAAACGAGCAGACGGATTGCCTGATGGTAAGCAATTACCGTCGCCCACAGGCACCCGTAACACCAGGGGAGTCACAAGCGCGTTGCCGACCTTTAAGGGGGGTTGGAGCTCTGGGAACCTATCAGGAAGACAACACTACATACCTGAAAGGTAGCATTGCTATTACGGCTGTGGTCTTCTGTAAGGAGGAGGTACTTCCCCAGTTGGGCTGCCCCAGATTCAAGCGTGATGGTCATCGCTGTGCCCTACCTCTCATTGTTGGGCGTAGTTTAAGGACATACCCGGGTCCAAAATGATGACGTATACGTCGAGGGATAGATAGAAAATTTTGACAAGGCTCAGCGGTACTCATATAGCACAATTGGTAGTGCACTGGGCTAGTGATCTAGTGGTTGTGGGTTCGAGTTCCGCTGCGAGACAAATTTTTCTATTTTTCTTTCGATTTAAATATCGAAGATATTCGCTAGCAGACGTTTCTGCATACTAAAAAATAATAAGGTATGGTTCCTGGCAGTTTGCTACATTTCGTCACTACTTTGAAAAAATATCGTATCTGACACAGATACCTACTCTAAGTTGAAACGCAGTAACTCTGTACTCATCCCATATATGTATGTTACGTCATTTTTCTTTTGAATGCCAGAATGAGTTACAAGGTTTTTTTTTTTAGTACTGACGATTTGGTTCTGTAGTACACCATCCATACTAATATTGCAAATGCGAAAGTGTGTCTGTTTATTTGTCCGTTTTTCACGGCAAAACGGAGCGTTTGACGTGATGTTTTAAGTGGAGGTAGTTGAAGGGATAAAGAGGCTACTTTTTCCAGTGGGAAAACATCTCATTCCACACGGGAAGATGCGGGCGAAGCTGTGGACATCAGTCTCGTATAAAATTTATAATAATATGGATACTCATTAAAATGCTTAATGTCACAAATCGGTCAATAATAAGAGATATCCTCGGAGTTTAATTGCATAATCGACATTGAATCGGTCCTTCAAAAGCAGTGTACAGGCCATCTTAAAGGGTAGGCAGCGCGCGTGTTATTCCTCTGTGACTGCAGAAGGTCCATAGGCTACGGTAAATACTTACCATCAAATGGACTGTGTGCTTATTTGCCACCGTCGTACTATAAAAAAAATCAAAAATGAGGAGATAAGTAATTGATCTAGTTTTTTATTTGCTCTCAGAAATGCTAGACTTAGTGGGAATGTACAGGGCAGATACATTTTCAAAAGAACGGATGGGGTTTAAATCTATTCGCTTGGCGATGCGGTGTGGGTAGTAGACCTCTCAGAAACGGGATACGACGACAAAGTCAACCCGCTGGAGGCAAGCAGGCTGATATGAAGAATGAAAATGTTACTTATTTTACCACATTATTCAAGGCATTTATTTTACAATTAGAATTACAAACAAATTAACTTGTACAACATTCCCGACACCTCTTAACTATACTTTAACTAAGCGAATCCCAAAAAACTGCAGTTTAATAAAAAACAATTTCGAATCGGCCATCCTGACTAAAATGAAAGAAGGTCCCAGTGCAACACCTGTGTGAAATAGTTTTTTGTTTAACTTTGCACAGTGCATAGGGACGATTAAATGAACTATTTATTTGCGTTTTAAGGCACGTGGATTTTACGATTTGCCATAAAATAACCGACGTTTTATGTCGACTGGAATTTTTTAGCTCAACTATTATTAGAGGTGCACTTCAGTGTGATTTGATCGACTAGATAATGTCGGACTGTTTCGTTTATACTTTTTTTAAGCAGCGATTGATAATATACTTACACACAAAAACGAATCAAGAAAGGCGGAGTCTAAATAAGACTTTTTAACAAAAAAATAATCGCAGTAGAAAAATTAATCCTCACATTCTGATATAAATTGATAAGTTATATATACACGCTATATAATGGAAGGTTCAAATAAATTGGCCTAGACTCTAATCCTAAATCTCACTCACAAGAACGAAATTGCCAATGAAAAATGCAAGGAGCACAGTGCCGCCAATCTAGCTCTTAACAAAACACTAACACACAAAACCAACGCGATTCTAGCCTTAATTGTTTATCACCTAAAGCCGGTTATCGCTTGGAGTGTTAGTCTAATGAATATTGTAACGGCTCAGTTCATGCAGAATTATTCATTTAGAGTGAATTACGGAGGTAATTCTATGGAAATGTATGCGTGCGATAGCCTATCGGCCTGGATATCGAGAGCGTTTTTGCAACATACATGTTGGATTAACAAGGCTTAGAAGGTGATCCCGAACGGGGTTTGCGTATCGTAAAATGGGGTGGCTTGATTACAAATGGGGTTACTTCAGACACTGAAATTAACCTTTTTGCATTCAAATAACTAATTATCACAGGTTTAGCAAACATATTAATTGCTTCCTATTCACCATTGTGAGCTAAGCAACCTTGGCTCCCCGGATCTTTTTTTTAAACAATACTGACCAGCGTTTGACCTCAGTCGCACCATGGTAAGTGTCGACGAGGTCAAGGGTGTAGCACGCTGGTTCAGTAACAGTCTATTTACTCTTACCTTGAAGAGACCTAAATTAGGGATACTTGGTAATTTGGTGATATAGTGCTTGCAATTCATAAAGACCAGGCTCATTTCTGTAGCCAGAATTTTTTGATGAATCCAAGCTAAAATCAAGCTAATCGTTATTATATAAAGCTTTTCAATAATACAGCTGCGTTGTAAAATACTACGCTTCTCTTCGCCTTTATTAGTATTTAATGTGAAGTACCTACAGTCGCCATCAGATATATCGGAGCTGTGGAGGTGGTCACAAATATCGGAATATTGACTTTATCGCCTTGAGAGTAGAACCATTGTTCAGATATTTGTGAACACCTCCACAGCTCCGATATATCTGATGGCGACTGTACCTAGTCGCTAATGTTGGATGCAGGTAATCCGTGAAAAGCGGGGATTATGGTCGCGGCCAATTGGTCCGGTCGCTCTACGTTTAGTGCGACATAATTATCTATACAAAACTAAGCCTTATCACCGTGACATAAGACCTGCTGGTGATCAAACGTGCTGTTTGTAAAGCGGCTACATTTGTCTATTCAGTCCATTCAGATTTATCTATTTGTGTCTAAATGAGGATTTTGTAACCAAATTTGGGTTTTATTATGTTTGTCAACTGACGCAAATCAGTAGATTTGTTTAGAGATTTAAAGGGTGAACACTATTAAATTGTCGCAGGTCGAACATGCTACAGACGACAAAATAAAAATCCAAAGTGCTCAAAATTCTTTATATGACTAATTTTATACAGCGTAAAATCATTTTAAAAAATATTAGGGCTATTTCATCGAACGACGAGAAAATTTCCGGACATTACTTTTGACGTGATTCATTGAATTTCGCACGGAATCATCGCTTAACAATTTTGTGCATTTAATCCATTTTCGTTGAAAATCTGGTAATGAAGTGGCAGGTTGGCAAGTTTTTCGCAGTTTAGTTTTTATATTAGCCCAATATTTTTCGATGGGGCGAAGTTCGGGACAGTTAGGTGGGTTACTCTCCTTAGGCACTACCTCGACTGAATTCGCCTTATACCATTCCAAAGTTCGAGACGAATAATGGCAACTTGCTAAATCTGGCCAAAACAATGTTGAGGAAGTGTGTTTCTTTATGAATGGTAACAGTTTCTTTTCAAGCATTCTGATATATAAATATCGGTGTTAATTGTCCCGGTAGTGATAAATGGTGAGCTCCTCATGCCGCACTGGCATATAGCTTTGCAAATTTTTCTACCGGGATCACCTTTTCCGATTCGTCAAGATTCGAGATGTCACGAGAGGAATAGTACTGGTTACCTGGTAAAGACTTGAAATCTGCCTTGACGTAGGTTTCATCGTCAATAATTAGGCAACATTTTTTCTCAATCAACAAGGTATACAATAACCTAGAACGTCTAACCGCACGATTATATTGATCCACAGTTCTCTTGGGAGCCTTTTGCTTCTTATATGTTGTAATGCCGCATTCTTTTTTAATTTTTTGGACATTTGCTTGACTAGTGCCTACTTTTTCGCCACATCCCGGGAAGACATACTCGGATTCTTATCAAATAGCTTGCACACCTTTGATTGTAACTTAACATTAGATTTTCTGGTGGGTTGACCTTCACGCCGCTTCCTATCTATAGTTTCACCTTGTTTAATTTTTAGGGTTCGTTGAACCGTCCTCCGAGTTGTTTGACAAGATTTTGCCAGATCTAAAGTTGATAAATGAGGATTTTTACTGAATTCTTGCAAAATTAATTCGCGAACATTTTTTTCGTGTAACGCCATTTTCATAAATAAAAAACAAATGAACATTTTATGGTTGTCTAATATATTACGAGCCTTCTAAATTTAAAATTTTAAAAGAATATTCAAAAAAGGTTCGATGCAACACGCTAGCAAAGTAAAAATGTAGGCGACAATTTAATAGTGTTCACCCTTTATTTGCTATTTTAGATTCAAGCTGTTTTAACAAAACTACATATTTTTATTAATAACGTCTTGATATGTTTTTATGTGGGACTATCCGTAACCATGTACTTTAAGGCTTGATGTAATGTTTTGAAAAAAATAAGCCCCTCCAAGTTTCTTGCCGGTAATAATCTTCTCAGATCAGAGGTGTAGGATTAGAACTGGTGGCAGATCTTTTTTGACGTTCATGACTCCTAATTACTTTCAGTGACGGTTGAAGGAGGCCCGGTTTGGGTTCTTATATTATCTATTCTGTATTAGTATATTTTACTATTTCACAACCAAGATATTCAGAATAGATTTGCATTGTAATAACGATATTTTTAACACAGACCATAAAGTCCGGGTGGATCCTATCAATCAATGGTCGCACCTTGATTAAATCCGGAAAGTTGCTTTGAGTGGGAATGACGTATTGCTTGTTGACACGCGAGCGATGACTTACCTTGGCTAGATAAGGCTTTCATAACAGCACGCTATTTCAAACCAAGTGTGTGGCAAGGCATCAGCGTAAAATTAACACTTTTTTATCGGTAGATTAGGTTAGGTCTTCAAATGGCCGAAGACCGAATCGCACACAATAGGAGCACTGTGGTCGCGGGGCTCTGTCGACATCTCTAACGACCTATCCACGACGCATAGAAAAAAAGACGAAAATTAAGTACGAATTTTGCGTTCTAGACCGTTCGCGATGTAGGTATACTAAAAGTGATATAGGCAAAATGTTATATACACCAGTCATTTAGCGATTAGACGCAAGATTGCCATAAGAGGCAATTTTACCGGGTTAGTCTCACATGGACTAGAACCTATTTACAACAAGCATTTTCAAATACATCAATATGCTTGTTAGAAAAAGATAACAATCTAGAAGATATCTACAATTTATATTATAAATGAATTAATAGTGACGGAACTCCAAACCGCAATATCTGTCGATACAAATTGTGGTTTTATATATCTTCGTTGGCTTGTTTAATTTTGCTGTTTTCTGTGATACGGCCAATGTTTGCTATCATTCATAACACAGCCAAATTAAAGTTAACAGAGCCCATGGTAGTGGCTTTTAAAATTCAAAACGCTTTTAATGCGAATTTGAATTAGTTTTCGAGCTGATTGCATTTAGGGGCTTATTTTAATCTACAGTGATTAATGTTTGGGACGAGCTCTAAAACGCTGATAGTGATTTTCAGTGCTAATGACTTTGTTTCATAGTAACACATTATACAGAGTAAAATACGCGAACATAAGTATATGTCGCAATCTATAAAATACACATACAGGTATAGATATCGTATACTTCTGCTACTGTCGTTAAAATATTCATACAATCATTTTTTTTTTATCGGGACAATCTGACACAAATCACACACACACACACATACACATACACACACACACACACGCGCGCGCACGCGCACACACGCACACACACACTTTCCCAAAAATATTTTATAACTGCATTCTTATTTTTATTTTTTTTACAAACCTATCGCTGTGTATATTAGTTTTATATAGTATAATAATTGGCCGAGGCTATTGGCTATATTTAATAATCGTTCTCGAGGGTAGATGTGGAAACCTAAGTGGCGAGTTGGCTATATGTTTAAAGTCCAGTGACACCTCTCTACCCTTAGCCCTATGCACCGGTGTTGCCCTTGAGCCATCTTTGATGTCGCTTTTTGTGGGAGCCCATCTCGCACAGGGCGAGTCACCGTCTGCCGGAAATAAAATTGGATACATTGTGTGCGCGTGCGCGCGTGTGTGTGTGTGTGTGTGTCTGTGTGTGTGCGTGTGATTTGTGTCAGATTGTCCCGATAAAAAAAAAAAAATATTATTATTATTTGTGTCTCCTTTACGGGTACTCGGGCCTATAGATCCCGGTCTTTTGGAAGGCTTGCGTGGGGATATAGATCCAACACGTAGAGGCCCTTTGGAGAATTTTGCTATGTAGTACACCTGCTAGAATCCATTCACGGGCACAGCAATAGATACCCGTGAACCGGTCCCAGCAGGCGATAGGGCTATTGACAATAAAATGTAAAAGAATAATGGGCTATGGCGTTGAGGTTTGGCGGGACTAGAAAATTGGGCTATTGTAGAGATCCGGACACCTGCCATAACAATGTTGCAACATGTTATCGAGGCAGGTGGTGACTCGCCGCCGACTAGATGGGCCCCTGGAACTGCCGCCGTAGAGACGGCCAGGAGCAACATCGATGTGAGCGGCTCAAGGTGTCGAGAGGTGTGCGCCGCTTTCTACCCAGTGGCTGTAAACAGCCACTGTGCCAACTCGCGTCTTATGCATCTTTCACTTCCACCCTGCAAGCATATAGCTCTGACGACTCCTCTCTGGACGGCCAATTAAGGCAAGCCAGAGGCGAGAGTCCTGCGGGGCCCCTTGGGGTCCACTCCGACCGACGAAGACACGCCGGAGAAGGAGACCCTGACCGACTCTCTGGAGCACTCGGGTCCGTGGGGTCGTTACTCCCCAACAGCTCGCCACAAGCTGCCCTGCGGGCTTATTATTATTATCTTTATTCATTTTACATCTTAGGTTAGGTTTTATAACATTTTTATAAAGGATTACCCAGGATTACCGCCTTCTGAATCTGACCCTTGATCCAACCACTTATTATTATTATTATTAATCAACCTAGTCCTACGGTAAGCTCAGTAAGGCTTGTGTTGTAGGTACTAGATGACGATTTATATAATAGATAGATACATATTAATACTTAAATACATAGAAAACACCCATGACTCAGGAACAAATATCTGTGCTCATCACACAAATAAATGCCCTGACTGGGAATCGAACCCAGGACCATCGGCTTCATAGGCAGGGTTACTACCCACTAGGCCAGACTGGTCGTCAAAATAATTAACTATATGTATATACAAAAAGGACAACATTAAATCTGGTTAGTAAAATAATCTCATGGGTTGATGATGATAGCGGCTTTTACTATTATTACTACTTACTTTATATTTATACTACGGCTTATATAAAACTTGTACCAAGAATGTAATTTTAAACGAACTTTTTTTCAATATCCCTATACAATAAATACAATAAATTCTGTATTACCAGGTCAGCGGTGTTCTCCAGAATACGGGGCAGTCCCTAGTATTCAGAGTCGAGAAGGACTCCAAGCATCAGGTCAACATCAGCGGTGGACCCCTCTCCTACCGCTACCAGTTCGAAGAGATATACTTCCACTACGGGCTCGAAGACAACCGGGGCTCGGAGCATCAGATTGACCATCATACGTTCCCTGGAGAGGTTGGTATAAAACAAACGGTTAACGGCTTGGTTTCATTCGCTTCGACAATACGCAGGTATTGGTGCGATAGAAATATGTGACATTATTATTATCGATGGCGCTTACGTCGAACCGTGTTGCGTTTGTATTGCGGCATCTTGAACAAAGGCGTAAGCGCCATCGGCAATAAGGTCCCTTATCATAGATAATGTCACATATTTCGTCCCACGCAAGATCCGAGAGGCTATTAAAACCGGGCGTCGTACTAATTTTATTCGGGATAGTGGCTAGGTCTTACCGCCAGTGTAGAAACCAGTTATTTCGGGTCTGAATTATAGTTCGTGTTATGATAATGAAGTTGATACAGTTAGTTTGGTGTGCTTATTGGTTGCCGGGTTTGGTAATACACCACAGACGAGTGTAGTGGTAGCGCCTTTACAAAAAGTGCAAGCAATTCTTCAGCGACCGCGGCGAATGGAACGCCGTGCAAGGAATCGGATAGCAGTGAGTGATACACCCTCACCCCGAGTGGTGTGTCCTGACTCCGCTTAAAAATGGGTACCAGAGCTTACCCGAAACATGTCGCCTAGTGCTATATAAGTTCTTGTGAGTTCATCCGTTTGCAACTAAGTAGTAGTAACATGACTCACAACAGTTTTAATTATACCGGATGTTATAAAAAACGTAATACAAGATTATCTAGTCGGCACCTGGTCATGGATTGGAATAATTTTTACTATGGGGTCAACTTTGTCAATTGTAAAATAAAAACTCTCTCATACATTTTCGTCAACTTATACTTGTTCTTTTCTATGGAACGGCTCAATTTTTATTTCATTTTTCAATTTGACCCCATAGTAAAAGATGTTCAAAATCATGTAGAGGTACGGATGCCGGTTTGATAATCTTGTATCAGGTTTTTTATAACAGCTAGTATTATTAACAGTACTTGCTCTCGTTTAGACTCGATTGGTTAGGTTACTGTTGTATCAAGCGTCAAATTCAGGAGTTGGCATTGTCACACAGCGCGATCAAATTCTTGAAACTCCCGCTACCTAGATGAGGTTGGCCAGGATTCAAATCCGGGACCTGCTTCATAAGCACTACCAACTAAGCTAGGAAACATCTAAATATATTTTATTGTACTATATTCAAATAATGGTAGAGCGTAACAAGCAGCAAGAGAGCATTCTACAAGATGATTAAAATTTCCTAAAAGAATTTTCCAATGAATTCCCTAATAAGATTATTGGACCTTAAAAACGTTAAAGCCAACTTTCAGCAAATTAACACGTCCAAGTTTCACCCCACTCTGCCTTTATCGCTGTTCGTTTGTCTAACTTCTGGACCCTCGGTCCCAACTTTGTGTTAATTGCAAATGAAAGAGTTTCATTTTTAAGTACCTCGATTGTAGAATTTTACTAAGCAATTGTTATTTGAAAATATACGTTTACCCTCTATATTTTAATTTTCTTGAGTCATTCAGCTGCATGAGTGGCTGAATAAAAGGTGAAGATGTGTGTTTTATAAAGATAAATCCTATAAATTACTTTCTATCTAAGTAATCGTGTTGTGCCTGAATGGAACACATTACTAGAGTCACTGATCAGTAAACAGATTAGACAGGCATTTAAATTCATATGAAAACGAACTATATGCTTCATTCGTATTTAAACTTACGTGAGACATATTTAATAATTAACGATTAATACGGTACTACTCATTACGGTACAGTCGCCGCTCGCGTCACCGGCCCGTCGCGCACGACGGGCCGGTGACGCGAGCGGCGAGCCGAACGGACACTCAGCACTCTTAGTAACTACCTGAAAAAGGAGGCCTATGTTCTCCGAAACATGTCGTGCGAGTGACTAAATAAACGTGAGTAGTACCGTATTAATCGTTAATTAACTATATGCTTATAAACCAGTGCAATTTAAAAGTAAACTATATGCTTATAAAAGTTATGAAACAACTCATCAGTACTTTATTAAGTACCACAATGTTTTTATATCGGGTGTGTCCTGTAACACGAGTAATAACTTTAGGCTTTTGTTCTAGGAATTTTTAAAATAACTTATAGGTTACTAAATATGAATAAATATTTTCCAAGCAAGCAATGTATTGTGAAACCTATGAAGTTTGTAGGAAGACAGTGAACGTCAATTAGACTATAGGATGCTGGTCATTGAAAATGCTATTCCGCCAGCGCTCTATACGACAATACTTTCATCATTACCACTTCGATGGTTGACAGTCCTCAACTGTGCGTTTTTCCAGAAACTTCACAGCAAAAATTTGGAATCAATTTTCATGTGCAGTATTTCCGGTCCGATATGACCTCGAAACCTTCAAGAAAAGAGTGTATAGAGATCTTAAAGGTCGGCAACGTACTCTTCTGGTGTTGCGTGTGTCCAGTTGCTTACCATCAGGCAATTCGTCTGCTCGTTTGCCTCCTATATCATAAAAAATTTGTTAAAAGATTACATAATTTTTTGAAGCTATAGAACAAGTGTAGCTACTGTGGTGGTGTAGGAGCGATCCCTAAAGTTATTGCTCTTATTACAGGAAACAGCCAGTATAATTTAGGACTTCTTGGAATGATGCCTGGTTTTCGAATGGTTTTTGTCGAAAATCCATTTTTTTATGAAATGAAATTCAATGGTGTTCACACGTAGGTTCCGTAACCCTACTTTTTACCCATTTTTTTTATAGATCCAATTGTACGGCTTCAACAAGGAGCTGTATCACAATATGTCTGAAGCTCAGCACAAGTCACAAGGCATCGTGGGAATATCACTCATGGTTCAGGTGAGACAAACTAATTTTAACTTAAAATAGTAACATTATTCGTACAATCGCCATCAGATATATCGGAGCTGTGGAAGTGATAAGAAATATCTGAATTTGAATGATAAGGTTAAAAAAAGTGAGTACCGTGACTCGTATAATAAGAAGGTTACATAATTTCATATTATAAAAATAGCGAGATTTTTTGAGACAGTAAGCACAACTCGATTGAGTTGTTATAGTTTTACATGACCTACCTATTTTGATTCATACGAGTACCAATAATAATCTACAAATCTCTTGTTGTATCCCGGATTTAGATATGAGTGCTAATAGAGTGAGTGTATTTAATTGGTACTCGGATTGCAAAATGTTTAATATTATGTGTATATTTTTTTACTTAAATTTTATTTCCAAATAAGATACAGCAAAGCCAATATTAAAATAACATTACAATAACTACATAAATACTCAAGATTAAATTTAAAAAAAAGCCTTTGAGGGCCTTACCAAGGATGTTGGCAGCATTTCCTCTATTGCTATGCTGATACGTTGTGCGGAGAAGCCGTCAGCTCTTCGGTCACCAGTTACGTCAGACTTGTGTAATGTATTTATTAATGTATTGATTCACATTTAATACATTCAGATCAAGATGCTATATAAAATATAATTATTATAATTTTACTAAAACAGTAGACATTTTAGGTTCGTTATTAATTCAGCATGTTTCCACCAATTTAGAGTAAACTAGATAGATAGCCCGAAGTCTGAGAACTATTTTCATAGTTGCATATTTGTTTCAGATCGGCGAGCCGACTAATAAAGAGCTTCGGTTAATTACCAGTGCTTTCAACAGAGTCAATTATAGGGGTAAGCTTGATTTAAGCACTAATTGTTATTCAAATTCAAATTAAAAAAAAACTTTTATTTCAGACACCATAAATCCATAATTTTACTTAATTCAACTTGTTAGTCTATCCAATTTTATAACAATGATAAACGAAAAATAGTAATAATTTAGGAATGTCATGTCATTACGTCTGTCATAGTATAGATTGTTATCTACATACGATGAAATATACATATTTTTAACCTCAAACGTAATAAATACATTTATTCAGCATTCTGCTGTTTTCCTTACATACCTAATTTATTATTACCAATCACAAACTAAACAGCGTGAAATGGTGTTAAGGAAATTATAATGAGCGCTATAATAGTTTATCATCATTTTTCCCAGGGATCGAATACCGGTTTTACTTTCATACAGATTAACCGGTATTCAGTTTGCCTATCGCAGTTATTATTGCACATTTTTTGCATTACATTCAGTAATCAGGATGTTAACCTTATCTACTTCATACCTGAGTATACCATTCAATAAAAAATTAGACATCAATGGAAATATTTCTATTTTTAGTAATACCGGTAACAATCCCCATTTTAACATAACAATACTCTTTATTGCATAACCCAAACAAAATATAGCAGGTTATTTTACCCTTCCCTACAGAACCTTTTTACACAAATTTACTTAGCCCCACGATAAGCTCTAGAAGGACTTAGTAATAAGGGTACTCAGTCATCGATTCATAAATTATACAAATAATTACTACAAACACCCATGACTTAGGAACAAATACCTGTGCCCATTACGCAAAGAAATGCCCTTACTGGAATTTGAACCCAGGACCGTCGGCTTCCATCACTATACCCACTAAAGCCAGCCCTGTCGTAAAATACTCCATATATTTTTGACTGCTACTAAAAGGTCCTAAAACCACTAAGGTTTATAAAAGGTCCTATAATGGTGGAGTTTTGTCTCACTATTAAATAATTATTAGATAAATAAATAAATATTTTCGGGTCAATCTTACACAAATCGACCTAGTCTTACGGTAAGCTCACCAAGGCTTGTGTTATAGGTACTAGACGACGATATATATAATAGATAGATACATATAAATACTTAAATACCCATGACTCGGGAACAAATATCTGTGCCCCTCACACAAATAAATGCCCTCACTGTAATTTGAACCCAGGACCATCGGCTTCATAGGAAGGGTCACTACCCACTAAGCCAGACAGATGATCTGTTATATGCTTAGCTGCTGCTTCTATGCTGCTGCCTAGATATCAAAAAATTCCAAGTTTAAATGAGTATTATTTCACAGGCAGCTCCGTTTCCATCAAGCATCTGCCACTCAGCTCGCTGCTCCCGAACACACAGCAATACCTTACCTACGAAGGTTCCACCACGCACCCTGGCTGCTGGGAGACCGCCGTGTGGATCATCTTTAACAAACCCATTTATATATCCAAGCAGGAGGTAAGCTGTTCCTCTATAATCTCTGACCTTTCTCTAACACCTAGTTATACCTTTATGAATCTTTGATGATTCCAACAAGTCATACATCTGATAGAAGAACGTCTCTAGTCTAGAACGTATGCTGTATCTATTACGCATCTAGCTTTTTATCTGTCTCTCCTTCATCTTCAAATTCACGGGCTGTTGATCGACTTGATCGTATGTACCGACGCTTATTGCTTAGAATAGTAAAAACTAAACAACGTTTGTGGCCAAAGGAGAATGGGCATTTTGTACCATGAGTGTATACAGTTGAGACATATATCGTTGGAAAGGTCTTAATCGTAGCATTATCTATTTGTATGGCACCAACATTGGATAGCGTGCAAGGACCGAGCTATTAAAAAAAGTCTGCTCATTAAAACCGTTGTTTTACAAAAAACTGGCTATCGTCAGATTTAGTGGCTCATTCATCATGAATCAAAATTTTTCAAATATATACCAATGGCCAAGCAGAGTTAGTTAGATAAATTTCTATCCCCAAGTTTTGATTATCACTGGTTAATATTTCCATATGTCCATACAGATGTACGCCCTCCGCCGACTGATGCAAGGTTCGGACATATCACCAAAGGCCCCTCTGGGGAACAACGCGCGACCCACCCAGCCCCTGCACCACCGCACCGTTCGGACCAACATCAACTTCAACAAGCAAGGCTCACAGGTAATTTCTTTAAGTACTAAACCAAGTCAGAGCAAGTTCCCTGCCTCACTGGGATGCCACGGCGACAGGGAGCAATGATATTCAAACAGTTGATACTGAAATTTTAGGGCCATTCCAGAGACTCAGGGGGTTACTCTAACGGTCTCATTTGGTTTACTCAATGGTCATATTTCAATTGTCCCCTTCGGAAACAAAGCTCGTCCTACTCAGACAACATTGTTACCCTGTCCACAATATTTTGCTTTTGAACGAGGTAAAAATCCTTTATGGATAATTCCGCGCTACGCCGGAGACAGCGCAGCAGTTATGTGGGAGTCATACCAAACAAAGAACCCCCGATGGCCTGCTTCAACGCTATTTTGGATGGTTCCGGGACCCTTAAGGATCCAGTGCCATCCATGCGCTTCGTCACACCTTTTTTTCTTAATGGAGGGTCACAGCCCCCTACCGTGACACCGAACTACCCCAAAGTCCCCTTTTAGTCGCCATAGCGTATAATACCTACAAGATTAACATTTGTAGTATTAACAACGGAATATCCAACGTTAGTGCAGTGAGCAATAAAAACAGGCAGTTACCAGCAAAAACAGCACGCTTTATCAAACGCAAATGAGCTGTTTAGAACGTGTGAACAAGAACTAGACAGAGATTGTACTGCTCTCAGAACAATTGTCGCATGGAGTCGTCATTTAAAAATATTTTTATATGCAATCAGAAGTTATGAGTTTCCCATTCTGAAAATAAAAAAGTGTTTTAACCTTATAAAACGCTACACACACAGCAATAGGACGATTAGCTAAACGTCATAATCAGCCAGCTGTCATATTTATTACTAATGACTTAAGTTTGAAGATGAATTCTAGGGCAGTGTCTAACACCCGGACCTTTATCTTATGTTACAAGATTTCTTTATAAGATATTTGCCCTATAAAACATACTGGTTCTGCGTGGTTGTTTTATAATTAGGACAGTGGTTAAGATGGGCAAAATAGAATTTGGTTAGAAATTAAAGGGAACAGTAACACCAAAAAACTTCGTTAAAATAAATATACAC
The DNA here is from genome assembly GCA_022674325.2 of Grapholita molesta. Lineage (NCBI taxonomy): Eukaryota > Metazoa > Arthropoda > Insecta > Lepidoptera > Tortricidae > Grapholita > Grapholita molesta. Next base: position 4,978,328 of record CP053133.2, on the reverse strand, counting down.
ATAATTATTATTCGATTGTGTAGGTGTCGAACAAAATTTGGAAATGACTATAATGATGATTTCGTTCGCATCTGTAATTTCGATACATTTTTTTATTTTTGTATAGACTTGTCGGCAAACTCGTAGCAAAGTACCTTACCATCAAGCGGGCCGTATCGTTGTTTGCCACCGTCGTATAAAACAAAAAAAGCATCAATCACCATAGCACCGAAACACAAGGAACACATGCCTTATTTTTCTTTAATACGCGTCTCCACGGACGGCACTCGTCTCAGTTTCTATTACAGTTTATTTACTGCTTCTAGTTCCAAGACAGTCCTCAGATAAGTTTAGTCGCCTGTGTTTCAGACAAGCAGTCGCTCCATTTTATTCCCTAAAGACTCGGATTAAGATAAAGTTTATTAGTAAAATATATTATCTACGTGTTCGTCAGATTCACGATTATGAGCATCAGTCACTTTTGTTAGATTTATAATGATAACTTGTCTTGTACATTATGCCTTAGGCGAACATAAGTAGCAAGTAATTAAGACATAATCTGATACTTAACCATAATTACCTGCATAACCTGAATAGGTTAGCTCTTTACATATACTTTTACAGTTTTACTAACTGCTTATCAGTTCCATTACCTTTTGTGGCATAGATATAGACATTTATTCAAGGAGTGGGACAGTGGGTATCTACGTTAGATTGGCATATTTACATTAGTATAGCCAAGTGCTACATTTATTGAAAGATTATTAAAGTCACATAGAAATACTTATTACGTATTTTTACGAAAACTTCGGTAAAGTTTATGTCAAAAAACTTAAACTAGTAGAGTTTGTCCATCAAAACAACATTCGTGGCATAAAACTCGGCTGTTATTTTACATGACACGTTGCTATTCTTTTCTGAGCCAGCGCCTTTTCTTCACATAATGGCTTCAAAATTTTAATTTTATAGCAATTGTTTAGAAGATAAGTTAATGTATTTAATTTATTTACTTATTGCTGCATGTTTTTACAATCATGTTAATTTACATTTAAACTGCGTCCGGCCATATGAGCCATGTAATATTGAGAAGAATAAAGTCGTCTATCTATCTATCTATCTTTCTACTGGGTGATCGTCGTAAGAGAAGGTCAACAGCTGTTTGCAGCAGTTTTCAATAGATTCACCTTTAATAAAAAGACATAGCACGTAGGTCGGGTAAACGAACTGTTCTTTAAGAAGAACGTTTTGCCACAGCGCGTTGAAGATTATGAAAATATGCAACCATAAAGAAGTTAACACCATCGTCATGGTATCTGCCGAGCGTGGTCAACTGCTGGACACAGCCCTCCTCAAAGCGACCGACAATGATCGTATTTGCGCCCCCTTCATCCAGTGGATTCCTGCGATATTTATCAGGTCGTCGGTCCACTTTGTTAAGGGTCTACCCACGCCTCGCTTTGGTCACTCGAGAACCTTTACCCCCCAACAGACATCGGTCAAACCAACTTATATAACGCACCGGACCGCTAAACTAAAGTGAGCAGGGCACATTGCACTTCATCATCAGCCTATCGCAGTCCACTGCTGGACATAGGCCTACCCAATTCCACGCCATCGTGTTCAATCTTCGGCTCTTTTTTTATGATAAAAGGTGGCATACGAGCAGACGGATTGTCTGATGGTAAGCAATTGCCGTCGCCCATGGGCACCCGCAACACCAGGGGAGTCACAAGCGCGTTGTCGACCTTTAAGGGGGGTTGGAGCTCTGGGAACCTTACTCACCATCAGGAACACAACACTACATACCTGAAAGGTAGCAGTGCTATTATGGCTGTGGTCTTCTGTAAGGAGGAGGTACTTCCCCAGTTGGGCCTCTCCGGGCTCAAGCGTGATGGTACTTCGCTGTGCCCTACTTCTCATTGTTGGACGTAGTTTTAGGACATACCCGGGTCCGGGTCCGGATCCTGTTCGCATCCAGCTCCTGCTAGCCATTTTGCGCAAGTTGTCACTCCACCTTGCCTGAGGACGTCCTACACTACGCTTGCCGAGAAGCGGCCTCCACTCAAGAACTCGTTTACCGCACTTATAAATTAAATAACTGTTTTAATAGTTACTAGTTAAAACAGATTTTTGTGAAATGATAATGAAAATTAATATATTACTTATTACAATTATGTATACTCCACAGTTTTTAAAACCACGATAAGTATGTGATACCAAACCTCACTATACAACCTACACACCGTACAAGCCACAAGATAATATCGGTAGCATTACTTGGTCCGAGGCCTGGTTCAATAGCAGGGATAAACCGAGGCATAAAAGCTGTAACAGCCATTGGAAATCCCATTCAATTGTGTGTCTTACACTTGCGATATAAGTTTCAAATTCTAACTAATGTTCGATGTACTTACGGCCTTAGGAATGGAGCGCAGTGCTCGTGCAATCGAACACTGGTAACAGTGGACTAAGCAAATGGCTACAACTCAAAGCCGGTGTTAATGTCAAACTGAGCACGTATCGCAGCTTAGACGACGCACATATATTCAATAGTATATCATTTTCTGCTTTTAATTATTATCTTTGTTTCCTTTATTTGACTATTCAAATAAATTTACGACTTATACGCGAACCACGTTGCAAAAGTCTAGTCGGATATCCGTTATTTATGACTTGTATGATAAACGCTGGTGGAATAGTATCTAATAAATAATAAATATTAGACGACATCCTTACACAAATTAACTATGGGGCTCAGTTAAGCTTGAGCTAAGGCTTGTGTTATGGGTACTGAGCCAACGATATATACGAGTATATATAATATACATATATTAAAATTTAGTTTAGTTTTATTAAATACAATTATAAAGGCAAATAACAAGACAAATAATATTACTAAAATTAAACTAATTAAATCTAAAAATAAAACTATAGTTAAAAACTAAATTATTCCTAAACTTATCTGACCCATATATTAAATACATAGACAACACCCATGACTCAGAAGCAAATACCTGTGCTCATAAAATAAAATAAAAATAAAATAAAATAAATAAAATGACACTAAGAAATGCCCTTACTAGGATTTAAACCCAGAACCATCGGCTACATAGGCAGGGTTACTACCCATTAGACCAAAGCTGTTGTCAAATGCATGTAACTAAAACGTACCTTGTCTCTTTACTATACATTCGAGTAGCCACATTGTTTTAGCCATACTATACTCTGTGCCATTATAGATGCACGGACTATACTGTCCAGACTACAGATGTAGCGCACCGGACTTCCGCCTATAAATCGCGGGGGATCCCCGGCTAAGACGAGCTTGTTCGAGTCACGGCGTAAATATAATTTACACCGTTAATTAATTCTGCTGCGGTTGCGGCTTGAGGGCTTGAATAGCTTTAGATGTTGCGGTAATTGTATTGAACTGATAGTGTATTGTAAATTTTACAGTTCTGTTTTTTAAAAAGGGGCACATTCATTGTATCATTATTGGAATAAACCCTATTAAAAAAAGTTTACAAGATCAGATTTAGTTGCCTTTTTTATTATATGAAGAAAAAAAAAATGAGTTGAAGATTTATTTTGAGCATGATCGTTAGTTATAAATGTGTCACTTCAAACTTGGACAAATCCAAAGCAGAATTGCTTTAAGGTTGATTATCAAAAATAATGTATAATAGTATCTGAAAGCTAATCAACCTTAGAGCAGAACGAATTAACCTGAGCCTGAAGGTTAGCGAAACAAGTAAAATAAACAATAAATAACTAGGTTTATATAATAAGTGATACATATTCAGGTAAAATCGATACTTAGTGTAAAAGAAAGTCCCTACCTAGTAAGTATTTACGTAGTATGGTTATATATTTAAAATGCGGTTGATTTGAGTTAATATATACTCGTATGTAACTATGACAAATTATAAATACATGTCATTCAAAATCGCGCAAAGCCAGGCAACTCACTAGTATTGAATAACGGCTAACTCGTTTAATGCTTAATTGAAAGATTTAAACTATTCCCATCACCAAAAAAACAATAAATCGTATCTCCGCAAACAAGACATAGCAAAAACAACCAATGGTTAAAGCTAATAAAGTTCAAATTCGGATAACCAGGAAAATGACATAGGGTTTTATAGGGGCGTTAGGAGAGAATGCATATGACGTAATTGAAATGTGCGACTTGGTAACCACCGTCGCATTGCGCACATGCGCGTTTGTTATTGAACTAGCAATACAGTTTACTTAACGTTTGCAGTTCTAGATATTTTTGCTGTTGTTTACTTGTTATTTGGTTCCGGCTGAGAATCGGAACACCCCATCTCCTCTCGTGGGTGTCGTAAGAGGACAAGGGGAAAAAACGACGGGGCTGCGTCCGTAATCAAATAAACCGCTACTGTTCGCCGACCCGCGTGCCAAGCATGGCGAGTATGGTAACTACCATATATATATATGGCATATATGGTAGACAATACATGTCATATAAAATAACCTAAGTACGAGTACAGGCCTCAAACTGTCTTCATTCTTTCCGGTTTTGCTGTGTCCTTCCATTGTTTTCCAGCAGTTTTTTAGCGATCTTTCGGTTTATCTGGTCTTCTTATACCGGTTGGGACCTACCATCTGGTGACGCGTTTCGTCCACCTTCTATCAGTCGTCCGGGCTATCAGTTCATGCTGATAAATAGATAGATTTAACTTGAAATATTAATTGTATAGAAGCGGGTAACTCACGTTTTATAAGTCGAATATTGCTTGGAGTGAAACATTTCGAGCAATATTCGACTTATAAAATGTGAGTTACCCGCTTCTAGTTATATAATTAATATATGTTTGAGTCTCACGATAGTTTTGTGTTTAAAATTAACTTGCAATGTTTATATGTTTCTATGTTCGGGTTAAATCTTGCAACTGAATTTTAAAGCATTCATTACCTACATATACCGTAGTTGTTATCACGGGAAGTCTTATAGCTCAGTCTTGACCAAAATCTTGAGAGACTCGCCACTTGGATATGATTGTATTAAGGGTCAGATTCTGAAGACGGTAATCCAGAACATCGCGCTCAGAGTCCAGCACTGTCTTTGTCTAGATGTCTGGGGGACTGGGGCCCTAACCATTGGCACCCAGGGCCTTGTTTTGATGTATTTTCATATTTTACATTTATAAAAATAATATCAAGACTCTAAGATACAAAGCACAGATATTAATATAATAAAATGGCGACATGGGACATGGGACTTATCCAATGCATTGCTTATCATCTCGTTAGTAGGTCATATTGCAGTTGCTTTTGAAAAAAGTTTTTTTTTATGACATAGGCGGCAAACGAGCAGACGGATTGCCTGGTGGTAAGCAATTACCGTCGCCCATGGGCACCCGCAACACCAGATGAGTCACAAGCGCGTTGCCGGCCTTTAAGAGGGGTTGGAGCTCTGGGAACCTTACTCACCATCAGGAACACAGCACTACACACCTGAAAGGTAGCAGTGCTATTATGGCTGTGGTCTTCTGTAAGGAGGAGGTACTTCCTCAGTTGGGCTGACCCAGATTCAAGCGTGATGGTCATCGCTGTGCTCTACCTCTCATTGTTGGACGTAGTTTAAGGACATACCCGGGTCCAAATCTTGAGCAAAGGTTACCAAGAAATCTTATCCAGAAAACCTTAAGATAACGAAGTGAAAATAAAGACAGAAAAATATGGTTTCAGTTTAAATTTAAATTAGAGGAAATTAAGCTATGATATTGATAATGATCGCAGGTATTCAGTCGAAAATTCACGCTATTAGACTTTCTATCATGCAAACAGCCATTGTTTCATAATTATCACTCTTTATACGAGCCACTGCACTGCCCGCGTTAACTAATACAGATTGGAAACATACCTGCATATAATTAATGCATTTTCATCCTCATCATCATCATTAACATTAGCTGTAAGACGTCCACTGCTGTACATAGACTGAATAATTATATGAGTTGTATCGTCTTGGAGGGTATTTGCTGCAGTCACCACGCTTGGCATGCGGGCTGGCAACCGCTGTTGATTCCGTTTCTACGGTCGCTGCTAGCCTTCCGTTAGTTTTTTTGCCTTTGTCGCCACTTACGACACCCGCGAGTGGAGAGGGGTTGGTGCTATTCTAATCAGCTGTATTATATGTACTAATTTATAAATGTTTTATTTATTTTCCAGATAAACAGCAACTGTCCCGACATGTACCGGAATATGCATTACACAGGTAATTTGCCTTTTATTGCCTTTTAATCATAGCGGCACGAAGCATGACAGAAATATAGTAACTTCAGGGTCCGTATTCAAAATGCCGATCGATTGTAGAAACGCAATATTAACGAAATATAATATGATGAAACCATCACGTGATTTGAGGTTCGAACTTTTATCCCAATAAATTATAATTATTACTTTAAACGGGAAAGATACCACACGTTAAATTTGAATAAGTTTTCGATATTTTAGCAGTGTTGCAAGCGCTCCCGTGTAAATAAAAGAGAGAGATATAATTATAACTTGAAAACTACATGAAACTAACAAAACCGCCTAGCAATTAATTCAACAATTGTATGTACTGCCAGATCATGTAAATGACACAGTTCAGATAAGAAAGCATATTAAAGTATGTCTATTTTTTGAAGTCGAATTTGTTTATACATTATTATTTTTACTTTTATATTTTAGTATTTTCATATCTTGTAATGTAATTATTATGTAAGTACTTTAAGATTTGATGTATCACTGTATTGAAAAAATAAGTCCCGCCGTAGTTTCTTGCCGGTCATCTTCATCATCATCTTCACGGGTCAGAGGTGTAGGGTTTGAACCGGTGTAGATTTTTTTTTTTTGACGTTCATAAGTGCATGTAATGTGCCTAAATTGAAAAATCTTTTTATAGCTCATCGCTCGGCGATGAACTACGATGGCTACGACATATATGTCTCTTTTATTTACACGGGATCGATTATCCTTTGTCCCTTGATATAGCTGATAAGCTCATAGCTTACTAGCTCGCGGTGGGACCAGTGCCTAACGGAATAACCTCAGTTATATACATATTCATTTATAGGAATAACTGAAGGGCCGCGAGATTAGACGGTAGTCAAACCAAACTCCGTAACGATCTACCCTCTTTGTTTGTGGAATGTCACTTTCAATACCACCGTTCACATTCTCACTTCAGACTTTATCGATAATCGATACAATACTTACTGTGTCATTTCGCACGTTATGCTTTAAAATAGACACTTTGCGGTTTGTGAACTTACAAATCACTGGACGCCAAATTCTCTACAGTGGAAACCCATCGACCTGGTGAAATTTGAACGGTATGTTAGTTGAAAATCGTATATCGTGTTTCTATAATCAATTGGCATGTTGATCACGACCGACCCCACAACTTCCGTGTAATAACAATTTTGACACTCGCTCTGATCTGGACTGCAAAATATTTGATAAGCAATACTATTTGCTATAGGGTATGCTAAAGGGCATGAAGCATGATATTTTCACGAACTCGTAGATAAGACAAAGCGTAACATTATAATAATTTACTTTATTATAATTGTTACTCTTACTATATCGTAAGGAAAAAAGAGGAAGAAAGAGAAAGTTTTCTGCCTTTACAAACTTCTAATAGATTACTTTTTAGAAGCTGCGGCGCTACCTCGAAAAACTATTTAAAAAAATACACACATTTTATTATCTGCACTGCGTTTTGTTTTTAATAATCTGAATGTTAATTGTTTTCAGCACGATATTCACGCAAGAGTCGTACAAAAAAAAGTATTGCATGCAAACCAAAGCATGTGCAAAAAAAGTGTCACAAAAAAGTAGGTACAGTCGGTTTATGGCTTCCAATCCCCGGATTTTCAGGGAAAATCCCGGTAATGATATCCAAAAAAATCCCGGGATTTAAGTTGCTCGAGCACATTGTAGTATCATAGTTATTTTATTTATCAATTTCATACGCTTGTAAAGTGAGACCAGATTGAAGAACATTTTACGAGTATGAGGCCAGTCAAATCCGGTTAAGACCAACTCGACCAATCTCGCTGGAAGGGTATATTATATTCTGTAGAAGTATTCCAGCAGTACAAGTCTGGTGCTGGAGGGTCCTGGATTTTCCCCAGGCTACCTTCCCCCACACAGTCCATCCGTTCTAACACCCTGAGCGGAATATAAAGTCTAAATCAATAAATAAAAAAACGAGTATGATGGGTAATATAAAATAATCTCCATATAGGTACAGTCAGCAGCAAAAGTGGCTAAGCGTTTCAAGTGTTCAAAATAACCTACACGCGCCTAACCTACGCGCTAGAATAACTCAACACGTCAACACTTCATTCTGAACACCTCAAACGCTTAGCCACTTCTGCTGCTGACTGTACGGTAACATTACAGGCGACTTTTCCTCTTATCTCGTAAAACCATTCAAGCTTTCCCACTTTAATAAAACATAGCTGGTTGTATTCTACGTTATGACATGTTCTAATATTTTTATATCATAACCAAGCATTGTATAACACTTGGATAGGCAATGCCCATACAATATATCGTTCCTGCATCGCTGGCAAAGGTACTAGTGCCATCTAGTGTTTCACAGCCGCAATAGATCTCATGCTACCGCCACACATTCGCACGTGTGGCGAGGCGAATAACGAGGCGAAACACGAGCACGCATGTGTACGCGGACGTCTCGCTATTCCTCTCGTCCCTCGCATTGCGTTTTTGTATAGGCAAAGATTCGTCGAACGTTTCGACGAATAGCGAGGCGAGTGACGAGCCAGCATGTCTAATCGCGGAGTCAGATGCACAGAATTTGTTCGCTAACAAACTCCCGCAAAGTAATTATACACGATACTCGACAGATGGCGTTTTGTGAACTTAATACCAAAAATATACGTTTAGCCAGCAGTTGGTAGGAATCCGGTTTTATATAGGCATTGTCAATCCCTCCTTATATCAGCCTAGATCAAAATTTAGTATTAATTGCATGAATTGGTGTTTAGCTTTTTGTATTGTTGCATAATTCTTGTAAATATTGGACTACTATTAAGTGAATGATGGGTATAAACGGTAAGTATAAGTAATGCAGATTTTTTTTTATCTTAATACTGTATTATGTAAACTGTATTGTGTACTGATACTGTATTAATAGATAGAAAATGAAATTCAACAACTATTCATTGTAATTGGTCTGTGATTAGCTTGCCATCTACCTAGTATAAGATATATATTCTTGAGTCATTTGTTAATCTGCCGAATCGACATTTTGTCACTTTGTCTCCAATTGGTCAAAATTTGGCTTATCGGTGTAACCATGTTATAATCTGACAGTGATCTTACAATGTTGAATCGCAAACAAGAACTTGTTGCCGACCAATGCCCATTGTGTAGTGGATATTTAAGCTGAAGGAATTTTGGCCTCTCAGCACCCTCGTGCTTAAGCAAAACTCCTCTCCGCTTGTGTATAGATTATTGATAATTAAGTTAAAGTGAATGTCAAATGTGGTATAAAAATGCTAATTTTTCAGCAACACAATGGCCTCGGGAACATAACCTTCGGTACAGGAGCGCGGAAGACTTAGCCATGCTGCAGCCCAATTAGACCCTTAAAGTCTTCTTAATAAGGTCCACTTCTAATTGAACGTGTCATTGTCGTACAAATTTTGTTTATAAGTTTATTAATATCAATGTGTTCATTTATTTATAGAATATTATTAAGCTTTTTTCATTTGAATTATGTAATTACTGATCACAACAAACTATAACGTCCTAGTAATATATGTATAAATAAAAACATTTTTTTTTTGTGATATTAGTGCCGGAATGGACTCTTATTACTGAACACTACAGATTATTGATTAATTTTCGGAATTATTCGCTACTTTTACACACGAAAACATCAATGCACCCTTAAATTGTATTGATGGAAAAAATATGTTTGGGCTAAATTGTTATGTGTTAATAAAATATTATCTACATGAATTATAATTAATGTTAAACTGCATCGTTAGAGTTTTTTAAGCTTTGTAAATAAGATTTTATAGCATTTAGATTCCATGTGTAACTGTTTAGTAACAATATATAATGAAATTTGTAAGTTACCGTTTGTTATGTACGAGTCACATCAAAATGCCTCTTTTTAACTAAGTTAAGGGAAATTTAACCTTTTGTAAGTAATAAGGTTATTTTTTTTATATTTGATAGTCTTGATTTGGAGGGCTGTAGCTAAGAATACAAAAAAATAATTAAAGGTAAAAAAATATATGGAAAATTTCACGTGACTTTTCTTTCGATCTGTCATACTGGTTTTTTTTGCGGTTACTTCGCCTACGGTTTTCTATAAACGACTGTCATTTTGACTTCATCGCCTAAAAAGAACTTGTAAATGAAACACAATGGCAGTAGACCAACTTCAGACATACCAGTTAGTCGCCGGTGACCAAATAAATACGTAGCACTCATAAATTACTATTTTACTCGCAACTTCGCCGGCCAGCCATGCCAGTCTTTAAAGTGGTTGCGGGATAAAAATTATGATGGTGCCGCCCTTCCACACGCCGACTGACCTACGAACTCTTTCTACCACTATTTTATTTTACGTCTACCTATTTGTTTAAATTTTTTGTGTTCTTCATCATGTTACAATAAAAATAGCAACCATACTTTATTTTACCAAATTTCTTCCCAAGTAGTTCAGCGATTTAAGAGATAACATACAGACAGAGAGAGAGAGAGACAGAGTTACTTTTGCATTTAAGTATATTATTAGTATAGACTAGTGGCCAGCTCCGGATCCACATGGGTTACATTATCGACGTTTCCGTACTACTCGTATTCCCAAAATTTTATGAAAACGTAAACCTCTTTGTCAGTTTTTTTTTTATAATCAGGCCAGTCCAACTCTTTAGAATAATAGTATAGATAATAAACCTACTTTGTCTCCGGTGACGTAATGGCACTTATAACCAACAGTGCTAGTCGCCTAATTTTTTTTTTAGTTTCCCCATGGCTTAACTTAACTATTGTAATATTGTGTCAATTGTGTAGACAATATCTTCCTGGATCTAAGCAATATGAAAGTGTAACAAAGCTTTTAACTACGATTAGTAATGCTGTAACGTATGAAACATTGTAGGAAGAAATTTACTTTACACTTTATACTCGCTGTAGTAACTTAGGTCTTTGTAGTATCACACTGTTCGGTGTGGTGTTGCGATTTTTAACTTTGGCTATAAAACCTTTGCCTGCGCCGGCTCTTCTTCTCTTCGCGCGGAGATGCGAATCCCGTGACGGTTTTAAATCGTTTGTCATCTTTTCTGACAGCTTACGCTCCAGGTTCCGGGTTTTAAAAATGTTCGCTTCGTTCACGAAAATGATAGGAGCTGTCCTACTGTATACGGCTATGCTGTGTACTACCTCTATGGGATAAGCAACATGGCGCCGATAGAGCGCGCGTGCACCACTTAACAGAGCTATAATCATTATTTTATTTTATTAGATTTTTTTATAAAGCGGGCTTTTTTTGGGTATAACGGTTATCTATTGTTTATGGGATACGCCAAATTTCACAGAAAATTTTAATTGTACATGGTTCAAAGCTCTAACTGTCCTTAATTTTTCAAGTGTTAATAATATTTTCATATCTGATTAATTCATTTGCAACTTGAGAATCAAGTGTAAAGTGAGCCTAGTATTCCTACTGTTATGCGTAAATATTTATAGCTGTAGAATTAAGCTGTAATGAAACAAATAGATATTATCAATAATTCACTTACATTGAAAATGTTTATACCAAATCTGTTTTCGATACTATGTGGCCACAGCGCCATCTATGAATTGTCACATTGAGAAATCGCGTTAAAACTGGTATAGAACCGAGCCTGACTGTTGTCAAACGCGGTTAGATGGCGCTAGTGTCTTGCCTGAATTACGGATACATAATTTTCTATAGACATTGTCAAACCAAGGATATCTTTGATAAACATGTATATATGTATACTTTATATAGGTGTTTCATAGCTTAATTATAAATGGGAGTATCGGATTTCGTCCAAAATTTAATTGTATTTATCCAAAACATAAGTATACAGGAATAATGATAAGCTTTGGCAAATCATAAATATAATGATTAATAATAATTTAATGCTTCAAAGGTATAGGCCCGTAGGATTAAATGTAAATCAAAGATTTTGACATCAGACAATCGAACTGTAATTACTATTAGATGTGTAAATAATAATCGAAACTAAATTTATGTGTAGAAGGGAGCAAATATATACATTTTATGAGTATGTATTCCTTTGTATGTGGGACCGGTCATAATCTCACATCTCAGAATCTCACTTTCGTTACAGCAACTGTTTAACTCTCTCATATTTGTTATAAGGTCTAATCGACCCGATAAAATCGTTTTGAGAATAATCACAAAAATCTTGATTTTTAGAATGATTGACAAGTGATTTATCTTTTTATGTTTTTTCATTCCGTGTTTATATACAGTCATATGGTTAAAAAATAAAATAATATATAAACTTTAGAAATAAATAAAAAAAGGCTTATGACTAGTTAAAACTACAATTAAGATAGAAACAATATTTTTACGGAGACGCGAATATAACGCTCATGAAATAAGTGTAGAAATATATAATATTGTCTTCGGTTGCCGCGATAAATACTCATGAAATAAAACAACTAAAACGGATTAAATCGCGTATACTAATTAAAACTATTATCCAAAATTATGTATCCAAACTATGTAACTATGACAAATTAAATTTATTTCCTTGGCTTTGTTATTCCGTTGTCAATATCTGAGTTCGCAACAATTTAAATAAATAAAAATAAATAAATAAATATTTCAGGACAATCTTACACAAATCGACCTAGTCCTACGGTAAGCTCAGTAAGGCTTGTGTTGTAGGTACTAGACGACGATATATAGAATAGATAGATACATATAAATACTTAAATACATAGAAAACACCCATGACTCAGGAACAAATATCTGTGCTTATCACACAAATAAATGCCCTGACTGGGAATCGAACCCAGGACCTTCGGCTTCATATGCAGGATCACTACCCACTAGGCCAGACCGGTCGGTCAAATTTGCAAGAACTAAAAACTAAACTAAGTGGAACTGTCTTTCCTATTACAGTATTTGAAAATAACTGTTTTATACAAGCTGTTTGATAGGTTATAATAAATAAAACCTCATGCGCAGTGGTACAATATTTATTAGGCGATGTCTTAGACTTGAAGGACAGTATGCGGAGTTAATTCGTCATTTATGTATAATTGTGTGTAATTGTAAAGTGAAATATGAAATTAGTGGAGTGAGGAATAGCCAGCTACTTAAAATGGCGGCGATTAGCAGTGCTCGGACAAGTCAACGCAGAAACAGATATGGACATGAAACAAGACTTTTTTTTTTTATGACATAGTCGGCAAACGAGCAGACGGATTGCCTGGTGGTAAGCAATTACCGTCGCCCATAGGCACCCGCAACACCAGATGAGTCACAAGCGCGTTGCCGGCCTTTAAGGGGGGTTGGAGCTCTGGGAACCTTACTCACCATCAGGAATACAGCACTACATACCTGAAAGGTAGCAGTGCTATTATGGCTGTGGTCTTCTGTAAGGAGGAGGTACTTCCCCAGTTGGGCTGCCCCAGATTCAAGCGTGATGGTCATCGCTGTGCCCTACCTCTCATTGTTGGACGTAGTTTAAGGACATACCCGGGTCCAAAAAATAATAAAAAGATACAATTAAAACTGTTGTGAGCCATGTTACTACTACTTAGTTACAAACGCATAAACTCACCGCACTCACTCACTCATCGCGATCGGCGTGTCCGGCTCGGCTCGGCTTGAAGATGGGTACCAGAGCTTACCCGAAACATGTCGCCTAGTGCGATATAATTACACGTGAATTTATTCGTTTGTAACTAAGTAGTAAGACTCTATAGAGTCGAGACTTAAGATTATTATTATCTAAAGTGGATATCATTGTAATTTGTGACCTTTATAGTCGCATATCTTTCATGTATTTCAAAGGGGCATGTTTGAAAAAGTTTTGTGTTGACAATTTAAATTAATACCATGATTTGCCTAATTATGGTTATTTGTAATTATAAATAAATTAAATATGGTGCAAATAAATACAATTCAACCATCAGCATTAAAATAAATGGAAATACCTAGACACAGGTATGGTGACTTTTGGGTTGCAGTAATAAATGTCATTGAAAAATAATTAAGTACATAATGCGATTCCATTAATCTTGTTCTATTGCCGTGTTGCGATTATTTTGCGATGACTTGTCCGAGCACTGGTGATTAGCACCATAATAGAAGGTCGCTTTTGTATAAAATAACTAATAAATTATATTGTATAAATAATGATGTTAATTAATGTGCATTATTGTTAGTAAATAACAGGAATAACAGTGGTGAGGTGTCTATATAACCTGATCCTCAGTGGCTAGAAGAAAACCAAAATAGTTTCGTATTCAAAACCATTTTTTATGAATATCAGAGGTGTAGTGTATGCGGTTATGAGACTAACTCAAATAGTATACATACACTGTCTCGTGTGTCCTTGTATTGGCGGGAAAGCCGCAGAACAAGAACTGTCACTAACTATTGGCCGATGGCCGGAGAGACAGCGTAAAAACGGAAAAGTGGATCAACATTATAATACGAGGACATTGTCGAGCCGGTGTTTGTTAATAGCAAGTGTGCGTAAGAATTTAGCATTCACTGTAAGAGGCAAACGAGCAGAAGAATCGCCTGATGGTAAGCAACTATCGCCGCCCATGGATACCTGAAACACCAGGGGTCACAGGCGCGTTGCCGGTCTTATATATGACGTTTCGCAACTGCATGCGCGGTGGATGACTATAGCCTTTTTATCTAATGATAAACCGGAAAAGTTAACACAACCTGATTCATCTCAGGGCTTTAATTATGTTTTATTAAGCTTCCATTTTTTTTACATACACGTCGTTAAATTAACATTTTTATAAATATTTCTTACTCCAATAAACTAGAGTAATGACGTAGCTGTTATTTTTAAAAGTTAAGATTTTATATAGATGTTCTTGAAAAGCTCATGTATTATATAAAAACTGTAAAAAATGTATCTTACCAATATGTATATTACTTTAGACTTAGCCTTGTGTCGTCTTAAATATGATTAAAAATATTAAACAATTATAGAAACTATTGTTTTTTTTTTATCACCCCAAATTTGTTAACATATTGAGTGACAGAAACTTACACTTTTTTTCGTCCTATCAAGATCGGAAGAGCTCATTACTCTGAGTAGTAAACACATTTTTTTTAAATAAGGTTACTTTACTTTAAAGTATACTTATACTTTAAAGTAAAGTATAAGTATACTTTAAAGTAAAGCAAGTCCAGCCGCGACCATGGAATCACAGAACATCGGCAACAATCAAGGTAAAAAATTACTTTCAACAAGATTAACTTCTGTTTAATTAGTTGTTTTGAGTGAAAATCTTAAGAATTTAAATCATTATAATCGTATAATTAACCTAAGACATTGGTCCCACCGCTAGTAAGATATGAGCAAGCTATCAGCTACTTCAAGGGACAAAAGATAATCGCTTCCGTGTAAATAAAAGAGAGAGATATGTATATATTTATAGCTCATTGCCCGGCGATGAACTACAATTGCCCGGCTATGACATATATGTCTCTTTTATTTACACGGGAGCGATTATCTTTTGTCTCTTGCAATAGCTGATAGCTCATAGCTTTACTAGCTCGCGGTGGGACTAGCACCTGAGGAAAAAATACACCCGTACCAAGAGTAACTGCCTTTACTGACTAGCTTTTGCCAGTAAGATGATGAAAATAATCATAATGTATACCTATCGAAATGTAGTCATAAAAGCTGCCCTTGCGCATTACACACTCTAAATGCTACGGAATCTCGTAGCATTAAAATGCTACGGATGTGCTACGATAGCCAGCCCGTAGCATGGTGACTCTTTTCGTGCTACGCTCAAAGCCGATTCCAGTACCCTTACCATGAGTTGTGATTTTGAGGTTTTCAATAACGAGTATCGAGTTTACTATTATGCATCTCGTTCGTACTAAAATAGTACAAGCGAGATGCACAGATAGTGAACTCGATACCCGTTATCAAAAACGTCAATGTCACAACTCATGGTAAGGGTACTGCAGTTTCACACTTTGTATAGGAAAGCGCTTGCAGCGCTTTGTATCGGACGGTACACGCTGTAAAACATTTATGAGCAGAAACCGACGGAGATAGTTCATATTTGTTGACCACGATACTCAGTCATGAAGAGGCGACTTACCAAAGAGAGAGAGAAGTAGAAAGAAAGAGAGAGAGGAAGCTACTATGAATAGCCAAGCGGATTCCCTGACACACATGTGTTAAGTCATCCTATTTCGATGCCAATGACTTTATCCGCACCGCAGGTCCTATGCCAGCGACAGATATATAGGCCACAGACTACAGAGCACAATAGACCTATGTATATGCTTGTGCATAAAATTCATTTTTCATACTTCGGTTACGTGGTGTCTGAGCGATAGCTTTTTTATTTGACATGGAGATGAAGAAGTTAAATAATAATTATTATTCTTAATATTATTATATACTACTAGATGACCCGTTGAACTTCGTAACACACGTAACTTCTCTTTTTATCGTATTATGTCTATGATTATAAATTGGAATGTCAATGAGGTAGGAACAATTTGCATGGGAATAAAGAATAACTGTTTTCTAATTATCATCACAATATTTCCGTGTTTTTTCACTGCCTAAACCTTCTGCGGTTTAATACAAATATTTCAATACCAAAATTACCTAAATTGGTTCAGCAATTGTCGAGTTTATGGGTAACTAACAAACACATTTCATTTTTATACATATAGATAGATAGATAACAATTTGCTGGCTGAAATGGTCTTACTAACAAAGGGTCGTAAATAAAAATAAAAAAATGATTTTTATTATTCTTAGAAATAAAGGAAAAATCATACACTTCGTGCACCAACTGACCCACCAGCCGCCACCGGGTGGGTCTCTGGTAGTTCAGTTGGTTGAGCTACGGGCATTTATACCGAAGTTGTGAGTACGAGTCTCGCGTGAGGTATTAGATTGTTCAGTTTTTCCTTGATTTCTAAGAATTATTAGCGGACGTTTCAGTTTAATACAAAATTTAAGGATACTTTAAATTATGGGTTAGAACCCAAGGCCTCTGTATAAAAAGTCCAATATTATCCCAGACTACATACCTGTATGCATCTATGACCCATTTAAAATCCCCACCCTGTATAACAAGAACAAGTATTGCATAATCTGATATCAGAAAGACATCATTGCACATTTGCATACGCCCGCTGCGACATTTTTAAAAGTTATTACATCCACGGGAAAGCTAAAACCGGAAACTGAGCCGGCGGAAGTGGCCGGCGGCCATGTTGTCTGCGGCTGAACTTCCGGTTCCGCTGTCGGTTGTCTTCCCGTGAAGTTCTGTAACACTTTAACATGTTTTTAAACATGGCTACGTGCAAGGGAAATGCATTAGTGCTTGAAAGTGCAGCTAGATAAATACCTACATAACACATATATAGGCACAATGTTATACCTTGAACCAGTCAGATACAAATCATATTTTTATTATATGAAATATTTATTTACAGAAATTACAATCGTATTATGATAACTATATGTACTTAACTGGTTACAGTAAAAAATCTAAAAAAAGCCCCCGACCCGTGTACCAAGGATGCTGTCGGCATTTTCTCGTTGTATCGCAATGGTGATACGTTGTGCGAGGAAGCCGCCAATGAAACGTCATTATAGTAATATAATAGACTGATTACTCCCTTTTTACCTGATTACTGCCTTTTTCCATTTGACATCTTTTTTTTAATGACAAAGGTGGCAAACGAGCAGAGGGATTGCCTGACGGTAAGCAATTACCGTCGCCCATGGGCCAACACCAGGGGAGTCACAAGCGCGTTGCCGGCCTTTAAGGGGGGTTAGAGCTCTGGGAACCTTACTCACCATTAGGAACACAACACGTATCTGAAAGGTAGCAGTGCTATTATGGCTGTGGTCTTCTGTAAGAAGGAGGTACTTCCCCAGTTGGGCTGCTCCAGATTCAAGCGTGATGGTTCGTGAAGCGTGGTGGCTTCGCTCTACCTCTCATTGTTGGTCGTAGTTTAAGGACATACCCGGGTCCATGTTTTTATAGAACTACCCAGTTCGATTTCGATAGTGAATTCGTAACTTAAATCTCTAAATTATTATTTACTCCAAAAATCTACTAATACAAAAGCTACTTCACTGCCAAAGTAATATTAGTTATTAATAGTGCAACACATTTTTCGTAATAATAACGGGAGAACCCGGGAACTCAGGCATAATTCGATTAAAAATACTTTTAGCGAAATATTTGTCACTAACTTTGTTTTGCCTGGATGCCCCTGATGGGTGTTTTAGTACAAGTAGCGTCAGCAATCAAATCGTTTTGAAAAGAAAAATAATCATATCATACTATTTTTTTTTAAGTTTGATAGCACTACCGTAAGATACCACATTTTCCATTACGTCCACATTTTACAGTAGCGTCAGCAATCAAATCGTTTTGAAAAGAAAAATAATCATAGCATACTAATTTTTTTTAAGTTTAATATGACTACCATAAGATACCACATTTTCCATTCGTCACGTTTTTACGACGATTGGGATTTTGTTCTATTCTGAGATTCTGAACAGATATCTATCAACTCATGGTACGCGTACGTTTCTGTCTACTCATGGGTAATGAGTGCTGTAGGTCAAAGACGTTTTAACGCCTTCACAAAAAGTCAACGCTTGTCTACCTACGCCTTATATATTAAAAATAAAAAATAAAAACTTACATCATAATAAAACTTAAAAGGGTCCAAAAGTCTGTATATGGAAAAAAATAAAAAAACTTGACTATAAGATCATGACATGGGGATACTTAGAATCGACAACAGAACATGTTCCAACAGACTTTAGATTTTTTGTCTGTTTATTTTTTCAAGCGACGTATTTTTATCGTTAGCTTTTTATTTACAGGTCAATGTGGTTAAGACCCGATACTTTATTTTTAAGGACCGCTGAGTTAAGGTAGGAAATTGGTTGGTAAACGGTCTTTCCTGATAGACGGTCTTAACCACATTGACCTAAATCGTTCTTTATATGTCACTTCTCTGCTGTCGTTACCTTCCGGCGCAACTAAGTTACCCTTCATTGACAGCATAATGCAGCACTCATTGTTCGAACAACCTTGTTAGCGAGTAATGTACGGTGCATAACGTTAGCTTAACATTGTTTTAACTGGCGCTAAAATTTAAAAAACTAACAAATCATAACGTAGCATTATTTTTAAAAAAATGGCGCCTATTAAGCGATATTGACTGCCGACTTTCCAATCTAGAGAAAAATTAAAGCAGTTATGGGATTCTCACCGGTTTTTCTCCTTACTTTTATTTTACGAAAAGCGATAGATAAAATCCATCATTATCATTGATTTACGTAGCCTATGTTGTGTCCCACTGCTGGGACCTCCAAAGGCCTCCCTTCGCTTTGACCACTCGTCACGGTCTAGTACATGCTCCCGCCAATCGTGACAGAAACCATCCAGGTCATCCCGCCATCTCCTTTTAGGTCTGCCTCTGCCCCTACTACACTACTGGATTTAGATAATAAATATGGGTTCATACATCTTGGGGGAAAGTTGCTATATTGCCACGCTTAGCAGACGGGTTGGTGACCGCAGTACCTGTTGTTTCTGTTTCAACAGACGCTGCTGGCCATCCGTTATCTTTTTTCTTCCTACGACACCCGCAGAAAGATGGGGTGGTGCTATTTTCAGCCAGCCCCACACGGCACTTGCAAAATTAAATTGCTAACTAGCTACTAATAAATAACTTAAGTTCCAAACCGCCTATAACCATAAAACACTGGGGCATGTGTTAAACGCTTTTTAAATTATAATGTAACCCCTAAATTACCCTTGAAGAAGAAACTTCATTAATTAGCACGTTTAGACGTTTTCCGCTTTGCACCGGTGCTAATGGGAATAAGTATACAGCTGAGAATTACTTGAAGATTATCGAAATCAGAATACCCTGAAAAAGTTTTTGTATTTAAACTTTTCGAGGGATTGTAATATATCATGAATGAAAAAGACAGTCACTTAGTCACTCGCGACATGTTTCGGAGAGTATAGGTCTCCATTTTCAAGCACTAATAGTGCCGACTGCCCGTTCGCCTCGCCGCTCCGTGCCGGCGCGTGCCTTAATAAAAGTCAGTAAAGACGTCATTTTTATTCTGTAATAGTTGTTCGTGGTGGTTGGTATTCATGATACCATTTCAAAGTTTTGTTATTATAAAATATTAAACATAAATTTTATGTTTCAATTATAAATGTACATTTACTCAGAACCACAAACTCCCAATAATTAATTAAGTTTTATTCCCAAAATGAAATTTCAAAAATGGACCTTGAACACTTTTTTGTTTATGAAATAAAATATATATATTTTTTTTTTCAAAAGTGGTTTTTATATCGATAAACGCACGACTACTTAAATAAGACTGAATAGAACTCGAAGAAGTTGCACAGTAATTTGTAAGAAAAAAGGTTATTAAAGACAACAATATAAGGTTATTAAAATAATGCAAATGGCTTATTATATTATTACACTAGAAAGAATACTAATAGGACAAAGTGCAGTAACCCAGGCCGCTAACTAGGTGTTAAATCACGTTCTGGCGTATGCTTACTATAATTTAGACTGTAAGCGCACTCGGGCAAAGGATATAGATACAAGTGAAGTGAGTAGAAGATGTGATATTAAGGGTGTCCTCATTTCTTGACTCGCATTCGCCTGCATTAAACCTTTATGTCCATGCAGTAAGAGCGAAAAACGTCGATCGGCTTCAAGCGGTGTCAATCGCATGATGTTTGTTTCGCTCTAACTGCATAATCGTGTATCCACGTCGACAAATGAGGACAAATGCTATGTCATTATTAATTACATAAATAGATTTCACCCGTAACGCATCGGAGTGAATTAGAAATCGTGAAATTGACAAAATATCTGAACCACTGACTTTTCTGCCATCAACTGCCTTTTGGGACTCGCCTCTTCGGCCTAGCCTGAACATTGGCACTTCAACTGTGCAATCTTGCGAACTACGGGTAGTTTCGGATCAATTTATCATCTTGATTTTTAAGGATTCTTATACCTACTTAGAGATACTGCGAGCATAGTTCTCATATTCAGCAATCAACTGAAGAATATAAAATTGTTTCTTAGGATTTTTTTTTTATGACAAAGGTGGCAAACGAGCAGACGGTTTGCCTGATGGTAAGCAATTACCGTCGCTGGGCACTCGCAACACCAACGGAGTCGCAACACAAGCGCGTTGCCGACCTATAAGTGGGTTAGAGCTCTGGGAACCTTACTCACCATCAGGAATGATTATGATTTCGTCAGACGTTTCTGCTTTGTAAAATTAATGTAGGTTATATGATTCCACGTTGAATAAGTGTCTTTAGTTCTTGACTGAATAATCGCTCCGCTCACGTGTTGGATCGCCTTCTTACTCAAATAGCGATTTTACAGATTCACCGGACACATAAATGGGTTTACGTTGAGACTTGGGACAATTTGTTAACTCGCTAATTACCTTTGAGCTGTATTTATACAGAAAATAGTCGCTATGAGGCACGTTGAGATAAATATTTTATTAATTTTATTTTTTATCATCCTTATATATAAATTATAGATGACATATACTTAAGAAATAGTGACCAGGACTCCGGCATCCGAGGCAGTTTTTCGATTCGCAACTCAACAGCCACAATAACACTGCCTACTGTTTTTTTTTTTTTTATCCAGTGTTGCCTGTGTAAACTCCTTTTGTACATCGAAACCGCAAGTTACCGGTACGAGTGCAAAATTGAATTTTACGAATGATCCTTTTCTCGGGCTCTCTATTTGATTGGTCGCTTTGTGTTATAGATCCACTACACTAGGCAACTTGATGTCAGAAAATTCCATTTTCATACACGTCCTCTTTTCTGCTACATATTGAGTTATATTATGGAGACTTGTTGGGTTTAGTTTAGATTTTTAAATGATGTCATATAACGAAGATGTAACTGAAGAATATGAATGCTTTATTTAACACAAATAATAGAAAAAATAGGAACAACATAAAGTAACAAATAAAATTATAAAAATAAATTAAATTACATTAAAATAAAACTAAAATAAGCTACGTTAAAACTCAATAAAGCTAAAATGAGAAGAACCTAGTTATAAAAGAAAAGATGTAACTTAAATTTTAACAATTTTTTTTTTAATCTTCTTTGTTCAGGAGCCTTGGTCTCTAAGATCATGTCGGCTCCGTTTGACCTCTACATAGAATAGTATCCTCATTAACTCATTATATTAATATTACGAAAATATAAAAACAAAATTACAATAGCAAATCGGTCAGGGTGTCAAAAAAAGTATAAATATAACAATTTATTTTAAAAACAACTTATGGTAGGAACAATCAACGATCAACGCCCAGCCCAATAGGTACACAATACGTAGTCTTCCACTATTAAAAGGGGTTGAAAGTTTATATGGGCATTGTGTCAAATTTAAAGCGAGAGACTTCACATTTTGTGTAAATACTCCTTAAAAAAAACAGTGTTTTTTGAAATTCATCCCCCGAGGGGTCAAAAAGGGAGTTAAAGTTTTGTATGGAGAATTAATCTCGACGTTTAATTCTCTCAGTTGATTTTTGACTCAAAAATCTTAAGACTTTAAACGTTGTGTTGTGTGGCGTGCGAAGCCATGGGCATAACCTAGTAGTTAATATAACATGGAAGCAGTTCTTTCTATTAAATGATAATATTTACAAGTCAAAAAGAGCTCAATGGGCTACGTAGCCCGGAAAATCATTGGGCCAGAAAAGTCCTTGTGTAGCTTGTAGCGACCACGAATAGGAAAGCGAAGTGTCGGACATCCACAACTAGAACGATGGAAGGATGACGTACACCCACTGAGGATTGCTGGCTGCAATGTACTGAAGATCATTGGACCCGGGTATGTCCTTAACCCTTTACCAGGCTCCAAAGAACTACCGTGTCTTCATAAGTACTGTATATACTGTTACAACCGTATTGAACGCCTTGTGAAAACTGCATTTACGAAAGTCGGATATGCTCCTTTAAACCAGAAATAAAAATGTGGGTTACGGTTATCCCATCACCTGTCTAAGTAATTAACTGTCATACTCGATTTTGTTATTAGTTTTTGTATTTAAACTTTTCGAGGGATTGTAATATATCATGAATGAAAAAACCAGTCACTTAGTCACCCGCGCGACATGTTTCGAAGAGCATAGGTCTCCATTTTCAAGCACTAATAGTGCCGAGTGCCTGTTCGCCTCGCCGCTCTATGCCGGCTCGTGACTAAATAAACGTCAGTAAAGACGTCATTTTTATTCTGTAATAGTTGTTCGTGGTGGTTGGTATTCATGATACCATTTCAAAGTTTTGTTATTATATTATACATAAATTTTATATTTCAATTATAAATGTACATTTACTCAGAACCTCTCTAATTCCCAATAATCAATTAAGTTTTATTCCCAAAAGGAAATTTCAAAATGGACCTTGAACCCTTTTTTGCTTATTGAAATAAAAATAAAATATTTTTTTCAAAAGTGGTTACTTATATCCATAAACGCACGACTATTTAAATAAGACGGAATAGATCTCGAAGAAGTTGCACAGTAATTTGTAAGAATAAAAGTTATTAAAAACAACAAGATAAGATAATTAAAATAATGCGAATTGCGCCAATTTTTCGAGACCATGGAATTTTTGATCATATTATTATATTATTACACTAGAAAGAATACTAATAGGACAAAGTGCAGTAACCCAGGCCGCTAACTAGGTGTTAAATCACGTTCTGGCGTATGCTTACTATAATTTAGACTGTAAGCGCACTCGGGCAAAGGATATAGATACAAGTGAAGTGAGTTGAAGACGTGATATTAAGGTTATCCTCGTTTATTGACTCGTATTCGGCTAAGGCCTTAAACCTTTATGTCCATGCAGTAAGAGCAAAAAACGTCGATCGGCTTCAAGCGGTGTCAATCGCATGATGTTTGTTTCGCTCTAACTGCATAATCGTGTATCCACGTCGACAAATGAGGACAAATGCTATGTCATTATTAATTACATAAATAGATTTCACCCGTAACGCATCGGAGTGAATTTAGAAATCGTGAAATTGACAAAATATCTGAGCCACTGACTTTTCTGCCATCAACTGCCTTTTGGGACTTGCCTTTTCTTGCCCTGCCCATTGGCACTTCAACTGTGCAATCCTGCGAACTACGACGGTGGCTTCGGATCAATTTCTCATCTTGATTCTTAAGGATTTTACTACTTAGAGATACTCCGAGCATAGTTCTCACATTCAGCAATCAAATGAAGAATATAAAATTAATTGTTTCTTAGGATTTTTTTTTTATGACAAAGGTGGCAAACGAGCAGACGGTTTGCCTGATGGTAAGCAATTACCGTCGCCCATGGGCACTCGCAACACCAAGGGAGTCACAAGCGCGTTGCCGACCTATAAGTGGGTTGGAGCTCTGGGAACCTTATTCACCATCAGGAATGATTATGATTTCGTCAGACATTTTTGATTAGTAAAATTAATGTAGGTTTTATGATTCCACGTTGGAGAAAGTGTCTTTAGTGCCTGACTGAATAATCGCTCCGCTCATGTGTTGGATCGCCTTCTTACTCAAATAGCGATTTTACAGATTCACCGGACACATAAATGGGTTTACGTTGAGACTTGGGACAATTTGTTAACTCGCTAGCTGTATTTATACAGAAAATAGTAACATTGAGGCACGTTGAGATAAATATTTTATTAATTGTTTTTTTTATCATCCTTATATATAAATTATAGATGACATATAATGCTTAAGAAATAGTGACCAGGACTCCGGCATGCGAGGCAGTTTTTCAATTCGCAACTCAACAGCTACAATAACACTGCCTATTTTTTGTATCCAGTGTTGCCTGTGTAAACTCCTTTTGTACATCGAAACCGCAAGTTACCGGTACGAGTGCAAAATTGAATTTTACGAATGATCCTTTTCTCGGGCTCTCTATTTGATTGGTCGCTTTGTGTTATAGATCCACTACACTAGGCAACTTGATGTCAGAAAATTCCATTTTCATACACGTCCTCTTTTCTGCTACATATTGAGTTATATTATGGAGACTTGTTGGGTTTAGTTTAGATTTTTAAATGATGTCATATAACGAAGATGTAACTGAAGAATATGAATGCTTTATTTAACACAAATAATAGAAAAATAGGAACAACATAAAGTAACAAATAAAATTATAAAAATAAATTAAATTACATTAAAATAAAACTAAAATAAGCTACGTTAAAACTCAATAAAGCTAAAATGAGAAGAACCTAGTTATAAAAGAAAAGATGTAACTTAAATTTTAACAATTTTTTTTTTAATCTTCTTTGTTCAGGAGCCTTGGTCTCTAAGATCATGTCGGCTCCGTTTGACCTCTACATACAATAGTATCCTCATTAACTCATTATATTAATATTACGAAAATATAAAAACAAAATTACAATAGCAAATCGGTCAGGGTGTCAAAAAAAGTATAAATATAACAATTTATTTTAAAAACAACTTATGGTAGGAACAATCAACGATCAACGCCCAGCCCAATAGGTACACAATACGTAGTCTTCCACTATTAAAAGGGGTTGAAAGTTTATATGGGCATTGTGTCAAATTTAAAGCGAGAGACTTCACATTTTGTGTAAATACTCCTTAAAAAAAACAGTGTTTTTTGAAATTCATCCCCCGAGGGGTCAAAAAGGGAGTTAAAGTTTTGTATGGAGAATTAATCTCGACGTTTAATTCTCTCAGTTGATTTTTGACTCAAAAATCTTAAGACTTTAAACGTTGTGTTGTGTGGCGTGCGAAGCCGTGGGTGGAAAATCTAGTAGTTATATAACATGGAAGCAGTTGTTTCTATTAAAAGATAATAAAAGGCAAAAGGAGCTCATCAATTTGTGTAAGTATGTCCTGTATTTTATTTTTAATTGCCATGTTTGGCAGGCGGGTTGACGATCGCTATGTTCCGGTCTCCGATGCTTGCTTTCCTTAGTAGTAAAATCCAACGAATAACTCGCCTTTACATAAATGAATAAATATTTCGGGGCAATTTTACACAAATCGACCTCGTCCTACGGTAAGCTGGGTAAGGCTTGTGTTGTAGTTACTCGACGACCATATATATAATAAATAGATACATACAAATACTTAAATACATAGAAAACACCCATGACTCAGGAACAAATATCTAGGCTCATCACACAAATAAATGCCCTCACTGGGATTTGAACCCAGGACTATCGGCTTCATAGGCAGGGTCAATACCCACTAGGCCAGACCAGTCGTCAAAATTAAATAAAACTGATTGCATGTAAGCCTAAACATGATAATTTTAGTAATGCATCGGCGTGCAACATGCAACCCGTATTTATTTAAATAGCATATATTTTTGTTAATCTGTGATCACTGATCTACACGACAATGTCTTTATTTAACTTCGATATTTAAATCAAACGAAAAATAGATTTTTTCTTAACTCGCAGCGGGACTCGAACCCACAGCCACTGGATCACTAGCCCAGTGCACTACCAATTGTGCTATACGAGTACCGCTTAGACTTGTAAATTTTTTTCTATTCATCCCTCGTCGTACGTCGTCATGGGTGACGTGTAAACACATCTACCGCCAGCGTATTAAACACTTAACGGCATCGACGTGTCAATTCATATTGAGAATTCATCGATAACAATGTGCTACCCCTCTCTAAATATTTTTTTTTTTTATATTATGCAGAAACGTCTGCAAGCGAATCGAGTCTTTATTTAATACTGAAATTTATCAACTGAATTGATAAATTCAGATAATGTGAGGGTAGTTCAAAAACTCACGCACCTACATGTTGATGTGAACTTTAGCCAGTCTTAATCTGAGACCACGAGGACAACGTCATCCTCGAAATGTCGGAGGTAATTTTTAAAGTCAATAGAAGCGGTTAAATCTCGTTTATTTGTAATTACGTCTCTGTTTGTCATTCGCGAAAAAACTATGACATGTATTTTTATAGATAATTATCATACGGCTAGCCCAAAAAGTAGTTATAGATGAAAAATTTAGCTAAAGTACCCGGCCTTTGTAGTAGTAACGTGTGTTTACACGCATGTCGGCGTTCTCTATTCAAATTTTGACGTAACTTCCATATTAATTTTCCGCACAACTACATAGACATTGGCCTTTAGTTAAGTTTTTCACCTAAACTATAATAGTAGTGACTAGCGAGTAGTTACTAAGACAATATAAAGTATGATTCACTGTGTATATACGGGAGAAACCAGTATTTTTGGTACTTTTGGGCCGGGTGAGTATCAGAAAATGGAGTACTTTCAGCTGACCAAGACTACATATCTAAATTAAAAAAAAAAAAAACATCTTCAATCTTCAATCAACTCACATGTAACCTTTTGTACGCCAAAAACAACGAAAGATTTTTATTTACGTGATCATGCCTATATGCCATCATCATCATCAGCCCGTTCCAGCCAACTGTTGGACATAAGCATCTCCCGCCCTGGTCTGCTGCTAAAACTAAGTGTCATGGCGGACGGTGTCAAAATTTTCCTGCTGACAGATAAGGTACACTCGTTCTAAACTACTTGAGATGATGTATAGGAAAAGCTAGCGGCAAATCTTCTAAAAGTGTGAGTTGATAAGACTATAGCTATCGCCGACCAAACAAAGAAAAGAGATGAATAAACTTTTGTCTTACTAAAAACCTGTTTAGCCGGATTATATTTAAAAGCTGTGTATACCTCGAACAGGCCCTAACAACGGTACAATTACTGGCATCGGCGCTATTAGGTGCACAAACGTATCGTCGTAATGGCAGCACTTCAAACGGCTCAAAGAAATCATTATTCCGCGAGCTCCTCCGCGACCACTTGGAAACATACGTGGGGTTGGGAAAATGTCGATAATTTTATCGATATCGGTACGGCGGGGATGACAAAAACAAGTTGAGTTATCGCCTCTAACGCGGGCATGACAGTCATGATTCTGTTTGTGATGTGTTTTACGCGTGTTACTTTTGAGTACTACAACTAGACAGTATGTAATAATCAATATAGCTTACAGCCGTTATTTACTGCCTCCGAGCCCAGTCGACAGTAAAGTCACTCGTACAAGGCCAAGACGGATAACAATAAAATCACGATGTCTTATTAATATTATTAACAATATATTATAACAATTAACTAAACTCTTTATGAGTGAAGGTTGTATTTTGTATGGAATAAAATAAAATAAATCAACACTTTTTCACCCTACTTAGCGAGACCTACATTCATATATAGTTAAGCTAGTTTATATATTATTTTTTATATATTTTTATATATTATTGGTTGTATAATTACTTCAAAACATACCGCTGTTAAGACTGATAAAGTATATCAAAAAGTGCAAAAACCCTGGAGGTTTCATTACAATTACGTTATCAAGCTTATGACTTTCCAAACATCGTTTATTCGAAAACTAATAGCTAGGTTGTTTACAACTTTACTCCCAACAAAATTTTGAATTATATAGCATATGCATGTTTTGTTATGTATTACACCTGTTGCCAAAGCTTAAACAAATAAAATAAAATATATCTCTATAATTCATCGAGATAAATATTATTGAAAATGTTATAACTAAAAGGACATCACTAAGTGTTCATAGTTTTTAAAAAGCACGACCTAAAACAAATACTATTACTTAATATTAATCCATCGATAATTCGATAGCCCCTCCCTAGAGCCAGGTACGCTCCAGCGCAGAGTAACGAAGCTAATCTGTACTCAAGTGTCGACAATTTGAGGCGTAACAACGGAAAATAAGCGTTTCGCCTTTAATACGGTGCACGTACAATTTACAACACAATTAATAGTCTTTGGTTTGACTCATTAAAATCTTCTAGGGTCGGCTGGTGAATAATACATATGAATTGCACAAAAAAAAATCTATATATATAGTGGCGGTGGGTCAATTTTTTTCATAGACAAGACGGAGGCAATATGACTTTACCTTTTCTTCATGAGCCCAATGAAAACTGTTGAACTGCGAGAAAGTTAGTAAAGCCGGCGGTAATCGGCTTCTTTTGACGCGCCGCCGCTGATATATTAGGACGGTTGGAGATAGGCCTCCCCCATAAAAAAGGCCAAAGTAACTACGTATACACCCTGCCAAGCTTGTTCGCAACTGCGATTGCGAATCGCAACCAATTGTGTCTTAAGAATTTACACTTTTTCACTACCAGTTGCCAATCAAGACTTTCATTTCTTTGTACAAAACCAGTTGCGATCATTTTTCGCACCACAGTTATGACGGAGCCCCATGAAGAAACTATTGCTCTATTTGCCCTTATGGCGACAAAGCAACCGAACTAAACTAACTTACCTATTGTTTTACACTTGCATGCGTACAATTACTAAGCATTGCCTATGAAAAAATGTTTAGCCGCCGCGACTCGTAACACCAATGAATAACGAAAAACAATCGATAATGTAAAATGTGCTTTGTTAATCAACATCGACATTTTTAGTCGTAAGACTGTAGCGGTAAGAGTGATTAAGCCTCAAGAGTGTATAGTCCTCCTCCAAAAATAACTTGTATAAGAATAAGAATAATCTTTATTGATTTAAACCTAACATACAAGTATACGCAGGAGCATTCCATGAAAACATCAGCTTTTTGTTGCTTATGTAACGCTACGGTAGCTGCCAGAATAAAACGTATTAGTCTTTAAGAAACATTTCATTGAATATTAACGAGATATTATATTGAATTGCTCATTATTAGCTTCCTAAATTTACTATTCAGTGGTATTAACAATGTGACCTGGGACTTTTTGGACCCGGGTATGTCCTTAAACAATGAGAGGTAGGGCACAGCGTTGACACGCTTGTATCTGGGGCAGCCCAACTGGGGAAGTACCTCCTCCTTACAGAAGACCACAGCCATAATAGCACTGCTACCTTTCAGGTATGTAGTGTTGTGTTCCTGATGGTGAGTAAGGTTCCCAGAGCTCCAACCCCCCTTAAAGGCCAGCAACGCGCTTGTGACTCCCCTGGTGTTGCGGGTGCCTATGGGCGACAGTAATTGATTGACACCAAGCAATCCGTCTGCTCGTAAAAAAAAATGTGGTGTCGCTTACGTAACGTTATCATGGAATGCTCCCGCAACATCCAACAGTACTCTAATACCTTAATAGAAACTTATGTATTAGGTTTGATACAGTTGCACCGGAACTGAGCCTCTGTCTTCCGAACTAGGCTGATGCCTGTGACTCGGAAGTCAGCGATTCCACCGAGTGCGATAAGTTGTGTTATCTATACACTTGCACCTTACATAATACTTAATTATATTATAACAAAACAAAATAAAAGAGAAGAAAATAAAGTAAAGGACAAAGTAACTAACGTAAGGTTATATATATTTTTCAGTGTGTGTGGGTGTGTGTGTGTCTTTTTTTGTGTTTGTGTGTATTTGGAAGTGCATGATTAATTATACTTGGTGAGGTGTTAGGATTTTTTTTATGACATAGGCGGCAAACAAGCTGACAGATTGCCTGGTGGTAAGCAATTACCGTCGCCCATGGGAGTCACAAGCACGATGCCGGCCTTTAAGAGGGGTTGGAGCTCTGGGAACCTTACTCACCATCAGGAACACAACACTACATACCTGAAAGGTAGCAGTGCTATTATGGCTGTGGTCTTCTGTAAGGAGGAGGTACTTCCCCAGTTGGGCTGCCCCAGATTCAAGCGTGTTGGTCATCGCTGCGCCCTACCTCTCATTGTTGGACGTAGTTTAAGGACATACCCGGGTCCAAAAAGGGATGGGAAAGGTATGGGGGTGGGTAATTGGTTGAGGATCAGCAAAGGATATGTTTAGTAAGCAGTTACACAATTTCTTTATTTTAGACAATTTACAATTTCTTCAGTCACCGAATAAGTTTACGTGATCTTAGGAGGGAGTTGTAATAGTCGCCACGCATGGCAGGCGGATTGGTGACTTCTGCAGCTGCTGATTTGTTTTCAACCGATGCTGCTGCACATCGCTGCGCTTTACTCTGATATATTCTAATTATAACAACTTAACAACCCAGAATCAAAGTTTTAAATTATTTAAGGAGAACAAACACACTTCGAAGTCCCGTCTCAATTTAAAACGAACATAAAATACAAAGAAAAGTAAATCATATTATTACGTCACATTCGCGACAAAATTAATATCAGGACTGCACTGTCTCACATCCAAACGGACGTATGTACATTCAATTAATATTATATTTGTGACGTTTTCTCCCTCGACTAAAAAAACATACGTTATAATATCGCGCGCTCCCTGAGAAATTTTTTCGCTATAAATTAAAAGGTTTCGCGAAGTTTTTTTTCCCGTTTTATGCGGCGATAACTTCGCGACTTCATTTTGGAAAATTGAACGCATAAATTACTGTGTTAATGTTTTTTTCATGTATGTTACAATTCTGTTTTTGTTTCGTAAGTAATTTTGTAATAAAAACTATTGTACGTACCTGCTATAGGTGAAAAAATTACCTGATAAAGCACTTTTCCTATGTAGAAGTAACGTTAATTCCATATTCATTGTTTGTACAACTACATAGAGTCATAGACAATATAGAGATGGCTCTTCAGTTAAATTCTGTTTGGCTAATGGCGATCAGGGTATTTTTTAAACTTTGAGACCACCGGAGAACTGGTAGCAGCGCCCTCCCTTACTCCTTTAGATTGGTGGAATATATTGCGATCACCAACCCGCCTGTCAAGCGTCAAGATTAGGGCATTAAGCCCCCCATGCTATAGAGAGCATGTCAAGCAGTGGACATAGGTATCATCATCATTATCAACATATCAGCCGAAGGGCGTCCACTGCTGGACATTGGATTGCTGTGGAGGCCTTCAAAGCACAATTACCGGTTGGTGGATTTCCGAGATCTTTACCAGGCCTGCCCACGCCAGGGCTTCCGGTACGTTGTCGCCACTCGAGAACCTTTACGCCCCAACGGATCTGTGTACAATATGTCCCGCACGCACACACATACACTAAGGTATAGATAAAAAAAAGTTTCGGCTAATAAACTTTAAAAGCATCTTTTGAAATGTTTCTTATGTTTTATTCACAAAGCTCTTGGAGATTATTGGCTCTCGTATTACATAATGAGTAGGGTAAGTTTTACACGTCGCTCAACGCGGGATTCCGTTTCGGATAATTTTCAACAATGTTTGATATCAACCAAATATTTGCTTATTTTTGTCTCCGCGCCTAGTGCTATCGTAACAAACATCCATTCTTTCACTTTAAGTATTCCCAAACAGATTTAACCATCAACAATAGTTAGTACTTTATAGCTGAACCATTTTCTTGCACTTCAGTCTTGGTGAAGTCTTGCAAGTCAATGGATATTAGAATCTAGTTGCATTTAAAATGTACTCGTACCAAGTGAAAGAACTTAATTTAAGCAACGACAAAAAGAAAACAGCAATCAAATACGTTGTCGCTATAACTTTATTATGCGGCGTTTTAGCTTCTACATTTGTGCCAAACTTCTTATTGCACTATGCAAGCAGCTCTAAACATTTGCCGCAGAAACATAGATTTGCATCGGATTTAAAATACATATTAATTTGGACCACATCTGAAGACCATTCGTACTTCGAACACATTGAGGGACAGAATGATTTTGTGAAACAACAGTGCCCGATTTTCAATTGTTTTATAACATACAACAAATCACTGCTCAGAGGAGATATGCGCAACTATGACGCGGTCATCATCGACATAAGAGAAGTTCTCAAAACCTACATGCAGGACCCTACTTCGGTCTTCAAACGAACCCCTCATCAGACCTACGTCTTCCATGCTTTAGAACCCTCTACGAAATACTCAATCTGCAATGGTAAGCTTGACAACTTCTTCAACTGGACGTGGTCTTACAAACTCAATTCCGATATCCCGCATCCATTTTTCAACATTCACAATTTGAAAAGAGAAATCATCGGCCCCAAGATAAATATAACTTGGCTTGACAAGTTAAAACACGACTCCAGGAATAAGGATTTGATAAAGAGGAAGACAAAGTCAGTAGCTTGGTTGCTGACGGAATGCTCTTCAAAAGTGCTGCATGAAAAGTTTGTAAATCAGTTCCAAGCAGAATTAGCTAATTACAACTATACACTAGACGTTTACGGAGCTTGTGGACATCAGAGCTGCTCTGAAAAAGGAAAGTTTAAATGCTACAAGATGATTGAAAAAAACTATTTCTTCAGTTTGGTGACGGAAGAAATCAACTGCGAAGATTGGGTGACTGATAAAATTATTAATACCTTGAACCACATCTCTATCCCGATCGTTGTTGGACGAGCTAATTACTCGAGGTAAATCTTTAACTTTGCTCGTTATATAGTTAGATCGAAGTTTATAAGTAGCGGTCATTAAAGCGTATTTTTATTAAGTCACAAATCCAAAGCAAGTCATTCTCAAATTGCAACCTTAGTGTTTAATAAATAAGGTTCACATTGCGTTAAGTTTCCAGATAAGTATAAAATGTTTTCAAAAGTTTCATCGCATTTGAAAGGCCATTGGTTTCCACTGATTGGAATTAAAGTTAGTGAATGAGGAAGCTACATTCGTCCAGCTACGATTTTCAGGCAAATGCTATTTTAAAACTTTTAAATGCTCCCTACCTATTTAAATAATGTTTCAGTGGTCATAAACTACGTTGTATTCAAGTACCTACATTTTAATTAAATCAAATCGGGTAACTTAGGTTTTGTAAGTCAAATATTGCGCGACAGTCGCGTTTGCTGACCGACGAAGACTTATCTTTTATTTTAAAATCGACATACTCTGTATTGAGTCTTTAATGCAACATGCAGTTTTTTTTTTGCTAAGTATTCCATGTGATATAGGGATCCAGTTAATATACTAATGTATAAGTTGATAGGGGCTTACAGATTAGATAAAGTCATATCATATGTGTTACTTAGTAGTGATACCGTTTACATTTTGCAACGCCATGTCAAACACTTAAGGTCCCGCACAGAATCCACGTCACAGAAATGACAAAACTGAAATGATACCCATACCTGTGCTTTATAATGCGTTCAGAAACCGTAGGCAATGACCAGCATTACTATAACCAGTTTTAAAACCTAACAAGAAACAAATGAGATCCGTCAAAACGATTGTTTTTTGTTTTTTTTCGTCCTCGCTGGTGCTCGTTTGAAACAAACACTCATGTTTTAAGGCCCTTAATTATGCACCGGTTGCATAAAATACTATTTTACATGACCTTGTTGGTCTATTTCACTAGTCATTGACATTGACGACCGGTCTGGCCTAGTGGCTAGTTACCCTGCCCATGAAGCCTATGATCCTGGGTTCATTTCCCAGTCAAGGCATTTCTTTGTGTGATGAGCACAGATATTTGTTCCTGCGTCATGGGTGTTTTATATGTATTTAAGTATTTATATGTATTTATCTATTATATATATCGTCGTCTAGTACGTACAACACAAGCCTTACTGAGCTTACCGTAGTACTAGGTCGATTTGTGTAAGATTGTCGAAAATTTTATTTATTTCTTTATTTATTGACATTATACCTGCGATACCGGTATTTTGGTGTCAAAATAGATAAAAAAAAACCTTTTTTTTTCAGTTTCCTCCCTCCCGGCTCCTACATCGACGCGAAAGCCCACACCATGAAAGAATTAGTCGGCATAATGAACTACCTCATGACCTACCCGGACACTTACTCCTTCTTCTTCGACTGGAAAAACCATTATTACTACACACCACGTCCCAGGAACTACCTCTGTGACCTCTGCGGGAGACTCAACCAGAACATTAAACCTCAGTCGCTGGCAGATATGCGAAAATGGTGGAACCCGAATTTCAGAAAGCGGTGCGCCGCTATGAATGATCCATTCCTTGAAGCTGATTATGATCAAATTTAAATAAATGTGGATAAACATTTGTGTTTGTTTGTCGACGTGATTATGACAAATATGTGTAACTACGTTATAATACAGTGTGTATTTTTCATTCGGGCGTATACGTTGTCCACATATAGTATCCAGTAATACGACTCGTGTTATGTTAATAATTTTGTTAAATAGTGTCATAAAATAGTATTATCCATTTTTTTAAGTCTGACCGGGCAGCAATGAACGCAGTCCAACTTATTTTGACATGACAAGTAATACTGACATAACATGACGCATCGGTATGTTAATTATTATGGATGCAATACATTGCGTGCTGAATTATTATGTATGAAAAAAAAATAACCTAATTTTTTAACAAACTGAATTGAAATAGGTTCCCGAGGTCCAATACTAACCGCCAGTACAATATACGCCCGTATGAAAAATACGCACTGTATAAACTTCGGAAAAGTCTTTTACCAATCGACTTAGGCCTACAAGGTTTATGACGTCAGCTCAACAAGGTTTGTATTTAAGCTACTAGGTGATATTTAGTAAATACATAGATTACAAATAAATAATTAAATCCAGGCTGCAATTTTTTACGTGATACAAAATATGTTTTTCTGAGTCTATAAATAATAAGCAACTTAGTGCCTCAACTCTTATTAATATAATACATTTTTTTTGCGTTTTTTATTAATTTCTTGT
The DNA here is from genome assembly GCA_022674325.2 of Grapholita molesta. NCBI lineage: Eukaryota > Metazoa > Arthropoda > Insecta > Lepidoptera > Tortricidae > Grapholita > Grapholita molesta. The sequence continues at coordinate 4,942,406 of CP053133.2, read as the reverse complement.
CGTTAAATTTGCTTTTAACAGTGGATTTAGGACGTTACAGCGGCTTATTAACATATTTAAATTAGGGACTTGAATTACCTATTACAATCGGAGCTGTCATGAACATCAATTTTGTCATTTGTCTCAGTTAGAAACGAAATGTTTACTTAATTTTTCAAGTAGAAAGATTTTCAAGTTTTTCAAGAAGTTTAAGAAAAAAAAATTAAAAGACACACAAAAAAATGTTTTATTTTAGTAAGAATTGGGGCATTAAATTGCTTGTTGTTTATAGAGCCAGAAAAACATATTTTGTATCACGTAAAAAATTGCAGCCTGTATAAATGACCTAACCAGTATTGAACACCAACTTCACTACCGTTTTGGGTAACAAACTTTTCTCAGTACCAGCAGAAGGAAACAGGTAACCATAGGTACCTACATCCCTTTTGGGAAGTAAGGAAATAAATCTATATCTACTTATCTCATTTTTCGACGTGACGAATCTAGCGTTAGAAAAAGTCAATATTATTTTAGAATAATACCGGGTATTAATTATCCGTGTGCCTAATTCACTGTCGAAATTAAACGCGCAAATATCGAGTACTTTCAAGCACAAACATGTATACATATTTGAACCTTAACTCATTGTGATAAGGTGTAAAATGGTTTAAATATTTATGCCCTACGTAGAACGGGTGATATTGGAACTATTTAGGGGCTCAGGTGGCAGCCCAACCCAATTAAGAGTTCGGCTGGGTTCCGGCACTATTCGAGCCAATCTCTGCTATACATGAGTGTGGAATTGCCTGGTTGACACGTATTTACTATAATAGTATAGCCAATAAGTAAGGTACCTACACATCTGGGTGCTTGACATTGTCCCAGTTTATGACATCTTCAAACTTAAGTCGTAAACAAAAAAGAATGTCTGAGTGTCCACAATTGGGCATAAGCATGTTGAGCAATACGTTTAGCATACGTAATTTAAAACTGGCCTAGTGCATGTCGGGCTATGCTTAGTGTAGGGTTCCGTAGTTTTTGACCCGTAACTCTAAAACGGTTCAACCGATCAAGTTCAAAAAGTTTTACTTTAAAGTCTTTATTAAGCTTGTATGAAGCCAGGGATAGACTAGGGGACAAATGTCCGGCGACAATTGTCGGCGAGATGTCAAACGAACTCGACCGACAAGTCCGGCGACTTCGCCAGACACTTGCAGGCATAGTCATGGCTTGTCGGGCGATGTCCGGCTACGTCAATCTATGTCACCCGACGTCGCAGGCGATACGGGTTGCAGGACATTTGTTCCCTAGTCCAGGGGCTCCCAAACTGTGCGCCGCGGCGCCCTGGTGCGCCGTGGAAAGTTCAGAGGGGCGCCGTGAATCGATCATCTATTATTATCTAACTACAACGACGATAGATTCATGTTGTGTATGTTTAATTTTCTGCCTACCTCCCTCTAACTAAACTAACCTAACCTGACTTCTATTATTGTAGGTAATTATTTTTTTCTACTATATCTTTTTGAAATAGCTAGAACAGGGCGCCGTGACAAAATACTAATTTTGTATCTGCGCCGCAGGTTGAAAAAGATTGGGAATCCCTGCCCTAGTCTATCCCTGGCTTCATGATTTCTTTCGGACTTCCAGTTCAAACATTAGAGTGGGGGGACATTATTTTGAATAGCTTCCAGAGTAATTATTTCCGAACATTTTCGCTTTATAAATGTTTCACTTGGAAAATGTTTAGGGCATAAGGCAACGGAACCTATAATGTACAATAAAACCAACCCATAATGGACGTTCATTGTAATTATAAAGAAATAAGGTGCATGTACATAAATGTTACGCCAATCAACCATACGAACTTTGACTTAAGAATGAAGTGTCCATCACTGGTGCCTGTCAGCTTAACGTCCAACATTGGTGCCATCACTCAACCTTGTCTTTTTAAAAATACCTTTTATAAAGACCTCAATATGGAATAATATATATTTATCCTCGTAACGCCCACCATCCTAAAATATTTAATAGTTAAAACCAACCTTACTATGCAGTGAATTGGGTTGAATTTTCTTTTGTACGAAAACTAATGAAACAAAAGAAATTCTACACTATTTCCTTTTATAAAAGATTTCAACTCCATTGAAAGGGAGTGTACATTGTAATGCACACAGGGCGTTACGAGGTTATCTAAAGGAATTTCTACTCTCTCGTAATCCCAGCTACCATCGATCATAATCCACATTAACTTTCTAACAGGGAGAGCCGATCAGTTAATTATCCCTATTAGGAAGCGAAATAAGGACGGCAAATACGGTCGTGCAAAATTATGTATCCGTTTAATCCGCTCATAAACATGTAGGTACCTTATTCCGCCAATAAAAGGGTTATATTTTTCTTTAGGTACGCACCAATTTTTTTTAAATTTGACGACTGGTCCTAGTGGGTAGTGACCCTGCCTATGAAGCCGATGATCCTGGGTTCGATTCCCAGTCAGGGCATTGATTTCTGTGATGAACACAGATATTTGTCACTGAGTCATGGGTGTTTTCTATGTATTTAAGTATTTATATGTATCTATCTATTATATATATCGTCGCCTAGTACCTACAACACAAGCCTTACTAAGCTTACCGTAGGACCGGGTCGATTCGTGTCAGATTGTCCCGAAGTATTTATTTATTTTATTATTTATTTATTTAATTGTACAGTCGCCATCAAATATATCGAAGCAGCCGAGGTACTCCTAAACAACTGAACATGCACTTTATCGACTTGACAATAGAGGCGTTGTTCAGATATTTGTGACCACCTTGGATGCTCCGATATATTTGATGGTGACTGTACGTAACTTATGTCATATTTTTTTGTAAAGGGAGATTGAGGCTGTATATGTAACGACAGGTTTCGCCTTGTGGATATAGTGACCCTGCCTATGAAAGGGCATTTATTTGTGTCAAACGCACAGATATTTGTTCCTGAGTCATGGGTGTATTGCCAGCAGTGAATTTCCATGGCTGATGATGATGAAAGGGTCCGTAATGCGCTGACACTACTGGAATATCAAGCGGCCATAAGCTACACTAGATATTGTAATCGAAGCGTCCGCTAATATTAAAACTCAAATTCCGTTAAAGTTATTTATACAACACTAATTATTCACAATCAATCCTACACCTTTTTGCCATTATTTTCCCTTTATTCACTAAAAAATCGCGCATAAAATATTCCAAAGCACAAATTCCAAACTCCAAATAATATTCAAACTCCCAAAACTGCCTCCCAATCAATCACTTGAATTATTAAAGTCACCATTTCTATATTTCTTTTGCATCAAAATGGCGCGTCTGTGATAGACATCCCTCGAGACAGATTTATTATTGAATACTTTTTATCTCTACTCCATATCCTCACTTACTGACCCACTAGAGGGAGCAAGTTGGGAGTGTGAAAGATACGATTATAGTTAGAATCGAAATATCCTAGAACTAAAATAAAAATGGAAATATCAACTGCCCCGGGCGAGACTCGAAAATGAGACTTTGGAATACATGCTTTAGCAACTGAGCGAGAGAAGCTTGCCTGAAGACTGCGAATCCACCATATCCTTCAATACGCTTAGGAGGCGCCTAGCGACATCTACCGTAAATGTGTTAACAATATACGATTTTAAGCTAAACATGGTCATTCACATTACAACTATTACTTAAAGCGGGATAGTTACGATGTAGGTATATAATTTTGAATGAGTTTCCGATATTCCGGCACTGTTGCCAGCGTCATCCTCACGGAATAACTGACGTACTGCGAGATTTAACGGTGGTCAAACCACACTCCGTAACGATCGGCGCTTGCAACAGTGCCGAAATATCGGAAACTCATTCAAAATTATATATCTACATCGTAACTATCCCGCTTTAAGTAATAGTTGTAATGTGTTGACACTTTTTAGCAGCATTGGAGTCTCAAATCATATTGAAAATTCACCGATATTGATGCGCGAGTAGCATAGCTAAATTAAGAATTATGGTTTTGTTAGCAGACGCAAAATAATAGCAATGTCAATGAACGTTTTCATCTGAATATGATCAATATGCTTATTTAATGTTTTAGTAGAATTTCTACTAGTTCTTTTACCTTAGATTTTCTAGAAGCGATCTCCTGCTAAAAATATGTTTACTTACACAAGATCTCAATCTTTGACCTGATCTGCTTAATACTTAAAAACAAATACCGGTTGTTATAAAAAACGTGATACAAGAATCAACTCAACTTTGTAATTGTAAAAAAAAAAAAAAAACAATTCTCTCATACATTTTCGTCAACTTATGCTTAACCTTTTGTATGGAACAGCTCAATTTGTTAGTTAATTTTTCAAACTTGACCCCATAGTAAAAGATGTTCAAAATCAGGAACAGATGCCGGTTTGATAATCTTGTATCACGTTTTTTATAACATCCAGTATTTTATTTCACAGACGATATTACGTAGCCGTAATGCATTGGCTATAAGTACCCGTACCATGAGTTGTGACATTAAGGTCTTCGATAACGAGTATCGAGTTTACTATCTGTGCATCTCGTTCGCACTAAAATAGTACAAGCGAGATGCACAGATAGTAAACTCAATACTCGTTATCGAAAACCGTAATGTCACAACTCATGGTACGGGTAGAGAACACGAGATCTACAGAAGGTAATCTCGGTGCGCCAGAGCCTGACAATACGCCGATTGTCCATCCATCTTTCTTCGTTTTCTTCCTTGAATTTTTGGGTTGTTTATTCAGGAAGGGAGTCGGGGTGTTTTGATTTATATTAAGTTTTGAATAACTTTACGATATAGAGATATGTAGGTACTTGGTACCATGACGGGGGTACTTATAATGTTATCTACACTAATATTACAAAGGCGAAAGTTAGTGAGTGTGTATGTTTGGTACTTCTTCACGTCTAAACGGCTGGAGCGATTTCAATAAAATTTGATATGGAGTTAGCTGATACCCTAGATAACACATAGGCTTCGTTTTTTCATAGGGTAACACCGCGGGGCACAGCTAATGTATACTTTCAAACAAGGGGACAAAGTTGTTTACTTTCCGTGTATTTTGAGACTCGAGTACTAAATACATACGTAGTGAAAAAGGGGTAGCATTGCGAGGAGTTCATGACATGACACATGAGAGAACAAAATATTGGTAAATAATATTAATTTGTTGCACGTTTTAACTTGTTTTTAGTACAGTAAAACTTCGAAGGTAATAAGCAATATTGTCTTTTTCCTGGAAAACCCTTTAGAAAGAATATAGTTGTATATTTTATTTCGCGAATAGTTAAAAACAATTTAAGTGTCATAATATACGAATGATACAAATCACCACTTGGAATAATCACTTATTATTGAATAATTGGCTCAATCAACTATTCTTTGTCCCTCGTTGACATGGTAAAGTTCTCCTGGGTCACCCTTCAAACCACAATTTAATTGCATCTAAATACACAAAACAGATATTTGTAGAAGCAATATGTTCCTTCCATAATGGGCCACCTACCAAGCGCGTCAGTAGTACGCAGGGGCGTACATTTCTTGTAACAAACTATGCTTCAATTGTCCCCTGGCTGATGGGATAGAATAATAACAAATACTTGATGAATCAATTAACAGAATTTCCAAAAAAAAAACGCAGTTTCGTAATCACTTACAAATTTTTTTCAAGCGCTACCTGCGCTGCTAAAATAGCTGACTGTACAAGAAGCACTTATTCAAAAAAGTACCGTCAGCAGAGCTGGTTAGCATTCCGCCGACGCGCATATTCATCAGACCCTACTTACCCACTACGGTATGCTAATCCGGCTACAGTCAAGAGGCCCTTGTGCTGCTATCGGTGCCTATTTTCAACTTTAAGAGGAACCTGAGGGCGCAAACATTGAAAATCACATTCAAACGATGGTCTCTGTCCCTATGGTACACCTTAATTGGAGTAAAAGAGAAAGATACCCAAAAAAAAATTGAAGTTCGAGTTTCGCGGTAGGTTTTCTGTTCCGGGGTTCTTTAGATTTGATATTTTTAGAGAAATCTATAGAGCTGACAAAACTCCTTAAAACAGTGCGATAAGGACAGTCGCCATCAGATATATCGGAGCTGCGGAGGTGGTCACAGATATCTCAACAACGCCTCTATTGTCAAAGCGATAAAGTGCATGTTCAGATTTTTGTGACTACCTCCACAGCTCCGATATCTTTGATGGCAATTGGACAACTGCAGTTTCGATGAAAAATACTGCGTAAATATTTCGAAACTCGAGATTTCATGTTTAAAACTATGTAGTCATAAGAAGCTACCTAATAGATTATTCTTTTCGTTTTTTTACTTTTTTATATACAATAATTACACTATTATAATAACTGCGAGTACTTAACTACTTATTACTTAGGTACATTAAATCTAAAAAAGGCCCTTGAGGCATTGTACCAAGGATGCTGGCGTATCCTCGTTGTATCGCAATGCTGATTACATTGTGCGAGGAAGCTGCCAGCTCTTCTGTCACCAGTTACGACAACCAGACGCTTCGCTAATCTTAATGAAATAAATAAACTTGGCTATTTCAAGGGACAAAAGAGAATTGCTCCCGTGTAAATAAAAGAGAGATACGAGTATAGCTCATCGCCCGGCGATGAACTACGATCGCCCGGCAGTGCCAAAAAAGGGGTCCCAACTAGGCCAGACCTATGTATGAATGTAATGTGTGGATAACATCAAGTCACAAGTCGTTCGATCTGTCATTTTAATTTTCGTTTCGACTGCGTTTCTACAATCGGTTGAATTTTGACTGTGGAGAGTCTGTGATCGTCACACTGATGAATATTCGAGAAGGTTTGACGAGAGGGGAATATGTTTAGTCGGACTATTATTAACCGCAGTACGATACGAAAGTGCCATCGCAATTAGATACCTACTGTTAGCTAAGGTTCTTATGAATATTTCTTTTGAATAGTTTCAATATTCATGTATTCGTCTCAATACGGATATTTGTATATCTGTAAGTCAAGATTTATGTAAATCCGTTATGCCATTATGGATTGTCTGAGTAAGAAAAAAAAACATATTTTTTATGACAAAGATGGCAAATGCTGCTCATGGATTGCCTCATGGTAAGCAACCAGGAGAGTCCCAAGCGCCTTGCCGGTGAATATTCACAAAAGTTCACATTTATAATATTAGTAGGGTATTACATCTTCCCCCCACTATCCTGGCATTTTGCCACGGCAGCCTGGGGTCCACTTGACAACTCATCCCAGGATTTGGCGTAGGAACTAGTTTTAAAAAAGTGACTGCCATCTGACCTTCCAACCCAGACGGTAAACTAGGCCCTATTGGAGATAGTCCGGTTTCTTCACGATATTTTCCTTCACCGATAAGCAACTGGTAAATTTACACTAGGTAATATTATAAAGGCAAAAGTTTGTGAGTGTGTATGTTTGTTACTTTTTCACGTCTAAACGGCTGGAGCGACTTTAATAAAATTTGGTATGGAGTTAGCTGATACCCTGGATTAACACATTGGCTACGTTTTTGTCATAATTGACCACGGTTAACACCGTGGGGTACAGCTAGTATTAAATACATAAGTTCCGAAAGACTCATTGCTATACGCCCCGATTTGAACTCTCTTACCGCTAGGCCACCAAGCGCTTCATAACATAATATTAGTAGGGTATACGGAAACATATCCCTCTCCTATACAAATCGAATAAGGTTGTCAACATAATACGAGGGTAACACAACAAATCAATTTAGTTAAATGTCAAGATTACTTTATCGAAAACCTACAGCAGAACAGAATGTCAAAATGGAAAAGGTCAGTAACTTAGAAGGGTACTTCTTTAACCCTACAGTCACAAAGCGAAATATGCAATGTTTTTTTAGGCCTTTATGGTAAGAATGATACAGAAGTCATATATATATCAGGTCAATAATTAATTTCCAGATGGTAACTAGAAACAACTTTGACAACTTAGAAAAAGTAACTTTTTTTTAATAAGATTCAATTTGCCCACATTCTAACACAAGTACGACGAATTACATAAACATATCCTATAATACAGATCCATACAAAACACCACTAAGGAACAAATATCTACTCATCACACAAATAAATACCCTCACTGGCATTCGACCCCAGGATCACCGACTTCATAGGTCACCTACAAGCCGATTCCCGCCAGTTTTCCTAACGTTTCCTCAGTTCAACTGTTTTCTTTAGGCCCCTGAAGAAAACTCAAGGGCTCTGACAAAACAAGAAACAAATGTAACTGCCCTGTAACTGCAAACTTTATTTCCTCAATTAAGATGACATTTTCCCACATCTGTCTTTACTTGAACTACCGCCCCACCACTCTGCTAAGTTAGCACTAGAATTCGAGAAGACCGAATCCTTATGAATGAGAAGACTGCAGAGTTTGCAGATCCCGTCGAGCTCATTCCGTTTGTGGAATGTGTAGAAGTTCCTCCACTTGAAGAAGTTGCGGTAGACGGAGGGATTGTTGATGCTGTAGTGGACAATGGCGGCGATCTGCTCAGGGGTCTGGAGGTGAGCGTTGATGTAGGATCCTGGAGGGAGGAACCTGGAAAGAAAAGTGAAACTTTTACACTATACTTTATGGGAAGGAAATACACACTTGTAGCGATTAGTCGATAAAGAAAAAAAACTAATGTGCACGGGAGTTTTCAGAAAAAAAATGTCCTCAAATAGTTTTACAAGTAAAATGTTTAATTATGACCGTTTTGTGAAGATATTATTGAGAATGTAATCTGTTTTTGAAATTCTTTTTTTGTCTATTTTGCATTTTTTTTTCTTTTTTATGATATAGGAGGCAAACGAGCAGACGGATTGCCTGATGGTAAGCAACTACCGCCGCCCATGGACACTCGCAACACCAGAGGAGTCACAAGTACGTTGCCAGCCTTTAAGATCCCTATACGCTCTTTTCTTGAAGGTTTGGATGTCATATCGGTCCGGAAATACTGCACACGACAATTTATTCCAGAGTTTTGCTGTGCGAGGCAGGAAGTTTCTAGAAAAACGCACAGTTGAGGACTGCCAACCATCTATGGTGAGCATTCTGATATTACTTGCAAGTATGTGAATGATTACCAAATCTAAGTATTTTGATGTTTAATTATCGTTACAAAGCATACATTTATTTATTTATTTACTGTAATGTTGAGTTAAAAAAAAAAAGTCCAGCAGTGATTTTTGCAAGTTAGGCTAGTGGTCATTTATTTTTCTTTTCTTGGCATTCTTAAATGCACTGTAATACGACTAAATATTTACCTTTTATCTTTTGAATATATTGCATATTTATTTCTACAAATACTCATAACTTGTTAAATAAATACAAAAATATGTAACATATTTTGAAGTTTTAGTTAAAATCACCTTAAAGGCGTGAAGCCTAACCGTATAAGCAGCCTGAACGTACCATCTAGTATTTGTATAAGCACTACTTAGATTTCGGTCGAATACCGAATAACTAAACATATTATGAACGCAAAAATAATACTTAGTATAATTATAGAAGGCACACAATTAACAGACGGTATTATAGCTAAAAGCGATTTCATCCTATTGTCATCATAAACTTGGTCTTAACTCTTGCACACGCTAATGACATATTTTGTCATGCAAATTGGACTGGTGTGTACGCCTGGTGTAAAAAGATTGACTTTTAATTAAATTGTTCGGTTGTTTCTGAATGCACGCGTTGTATATAATTATAGGGAACAAACTCACGAACACAATCTTGTAGAATTATAAAATAGTACATTTCGATGCTAGTGCGGAAAGTATGTCATTACTTCACGAGGCCCGAGATATTTAGGGAGAGTGGCGATACTCGGGCCGAGTGAAGAATGACATTTCCGCGCGTGTATCGAACGACGTTTTTTAATACAGTTGCGAAAAAACAAATAAGAAATAAAATAAGAAAAACAACTACTCGTTCAACAACAAGTTCGATTATCGCAGTGACAATTTTTGACATTATAAAGAGGTGTCTTTTTTAGCTTAAATTCGACTAGAGTGGATTTTTTTAAGTATTACTATTAATCCATTTCAATTAAAGTTTTTTTAAATGTATGTTCTATAAAATGCATACATACTTATGAATATAAAATATTTTACTTAAAGACTACGTTTTTTACTATTATTTGTGTATATTTATAAAAACAATATCGAATGCTACCTTTGGAAACAACCAGTAACCAGTAGGAAAAACGCCTCTTGTTTGACAGGCGTTTCGGCACCTGTTCCGTTTCATTCTAACAACTTTTTAAGAACGGTTTTTCAATATTAAAAATAATTAATAAACTTGTTATAATGATGAAGAGGTAAGTAATAAAATATGACATGTTTATGTTTCTTATTCTTACATTAACAGTAGGTTTTTTGTTTATTAAGATGTTTAAAGGAGACTAATATTAACACTCATTAGTATACCTATTCATGAATTGGAACAAGTGTAAATAAAAAAAGTTGGAAAAGTAAAAAGCACTAGTGCGCGAATACCAACTTTCCGCACGTTAAACAGCTATGTAAAGTACCCATTTTTGAGCACCTGTATTAAAAAATATTTTTTTTAACCCCGGGCAATTTTAAGAGCAAATAGCTCCTATACTGTGATCAGAACCACCGGGGAACAGGCAACTGCGTCCCTAAAGCGGTGAAACATACTGTGATCGCCAACCCGCCTGCTAAGCGTGGCTATTATGGCACTGAATCCCCTATCCTTTGGGTGGACAGTGGCAGTGGAAGCCCATGGCTCATTTGGCTTGAATAAAAACTTGAATGTACTTATACATATCACACCCTGAGCATAGAATGTCTTCATGGTATTACGAAAATTAAAGTAAGTAGAATGATATCATTCTACTCTTCTGAAGAAAACGGGTATTTATGATATTTTTAGACAATACGTAAATGTGCAACTAAGGACAAATCAAATTATTTTTTATTCAACATTTTGTTTTGATTTGATTTCTTAAGTAGTACACTACAATAACTCGCATCCTACCTCGAGCTACCTACGCAAGAGATCTTTGTCACTTTTTCCCAAGTATATGGCATCTACTTTCAATGTAAGGCACTGGTCCCACCGCGAACTAGTAAGCTATGAGCTATCTGCTATTTCAAGGGACAAAAGATAATCTATTCCGTGTAAATAAAAGAGACATATATTTCATAGCCGGGCGATCGTAGTTCATCGCCAGACAATGAGCTATAAATATATATCTCTCTTTTTTATTTACACGGGAGTGATTATCTTTTGTGCTTTGAAATAGCTGATAGCTCCTAGCTTACTAGCTTGCAGTGGGACCAGTGCCTAATATAGGAATATCTTAGTTTAAGGCTTCAAGAAACTTACTTGGTTAGGTCAGCTCTAGCTCTCACTATAGGCACTGCATTGTTCCAATAAGCCTTCAACACATTATCTGTGACATAGTCCTTCGCCGTGCCTCCATTAACCAGAACATAAAAATACTCGGTCGCAATAACTGCACCAATCCCCTCTTTTAGCGGAAAATTTCCTCTACATCCAAAAACATGCAATTCTTCAGAGAGTACTTTTAAAGCCGCTTTCAATCTTTTAGCAAAGATTTTCCCTTCATTGTCCTGGCAGTCTCTAACGATCATAGCCACAGCTTTCTTTTTATCCTTTAGTTTCATCACTTCTTCTCGTTTCAAAGATGATTTCGGCATGCTCATAGTCCATTGCGCGTAAAGACTTGGAGCGACTACGGAATTGTTAACATCACGGACCGTGAACAACGGACTGACAATATCCGAGTCCAATTTATAAGACCAAGTGTAGTTAAAAAAATTATTCGCGTCCGGATTGCAAATGTGTACTTGATCTGATGGTTCCATGCCGTAAAATATGTATAGTTGTTTTTTTCCCTTGGACAAAGGCAACGACATATGAGATAATTCTGTCACATTTACAATCACAGCATCAAACTCCTGTTTCCTCATTAGTAGTTTCTCATTTGCTGTCAAATAGCACGTAAAATGTGGACACTGGTAATGAATAAACAGTTTCTGGCCTTCAACATACGCAAAAGATTCTGGATTTTTCGTCTCTATCAAGATATACTTCAAGTCTTCATTGAAGCTTCTTGAAGTATAATCATTTTCACGACGTCTTATTTCTTCGTAGTGATACAAATAAGCTCTGTGAAGATAATAAAACGCTAGTATGGCGTACATAAGTAAACCGGAAAAGGTAAGTATAAAAAATAGTTTTGCTACTTTCCTAGTCTTTGAAATGACCATTGTGAAGCCTGGGTGTCGATTGAGAAGAATGGCTGATGGCTGCAGATTACACACAACTCATTGTTTGCAAACAAACGAGATTGTATCAAACAAGTGAAATGCGTAAGTCTTTGGTATTTCTCCACGCGAACTTCCGAGTAACTCTTGCTATTTGTGTAAACAAATATAAACTAACACTTATAAGCAACAATCATAGTTGCTGTGAAATAACAATGTGTCAATCAAATGTCAATATAGTTAAATACCTACCTGCACAGTTTCAATGTCTACCACGAAAAAGTTTTAGTTTTATTAATTTTAATCTCTATATATATAAAAGGTGCTCGAGGCGCAGGATCGAGCCAAGTGGAAGTTGATTCTTAGGGCCCTATGTCCCTGATGAGGGATAAGAGGATTTCATCATCATCATCATCATCATCATCATATATATATAAGAAAGTGGGGTTTGTTCAACCGCTTATAACTCGAGAACGGCTGAACCGATTAAAATTATTTTGGATTGGTTAGAATCGTCACAGCCCTGATTGAGACATTAAGTACAAAAAAATCACAAAAATCCCGTGATTTTTGAAAGCTATCAGTACTTTTGTCGCTTTTTAGGCGGTACGAAGTTCGCCGGGTCAGCTAGTACTTAATAAAATAAGTAATGTAACGACATAATTTTACCATATATCTAACGGGATACAGGGTAAAAATATACAGTCTCTTTTATTTTAAAAAATGAGTGTAATTATAAACAACAGTAATCTAAGTATACTTATGCTAAATACCATTAAACGAGTTTCACCAGTATTGGATTATACACAATACGATAAAACTGACCGATAATCGTTGAAGCGTAAAGGTACTCTAGTAGCAACCATGTACGTCAATTTGATTTATGGGCCACTTCGTTCCTTGTTACAGTGAAAGTCTATATGAAAGACGCAAAAGATCTCTCATTAACGCCACTGTGACCAGGCCCGAAGTGGCCTGGAAATAAAATTAGTTTACTATACCGGCAGCGTCAGCAGACCCCCACAAGGTGTATCGACGACATGGTAAAGATTGCGGGAAGATACGGATGGTGCAACTCGGGTCACTGGCAGTCGCTTTGGGGGAGGCCTATGTCCAGCAGACGTCCTTCAGCTGATATGATGATGATGATGAAGCTTGTAAAATATAATATTCAAAATAAGATAAACATGATTTCACAAAAATTTAATACACATGTCTTTATTTTGTTTTGTTTTATTTTTATTGTAAAACAAACAGCGAAAAATTAATGTAGGAAACACAGACTTACGCCAAAAGAGTTTCCACTAATAACTACTTAGTTACATTTTGTTGCTAGTTACTAATATTTAAATATAAATTGACATATCACAAAACAATATATAGTAGGTATCAATATTTAACAAAATATCAGTCACAAAGTATGTTTGATCCGTTATAGACAATAACAAACATTTGCATAAAAGATTTAAAATTCCTTTTTATTCTAATTTCTACTATCTGTACCCTCTTGTGGATATAAAGGAGTTCAAAGTTAAGTAACATGAAGCGAAATTAAGCTATAAACAAAGTAAAGGCAGACGCACGCCGAAGGCAAACAGCACTTTCCCGTCAAAGGCGACAGTGCGCCGAAAAGCTGCCTTTTTTCCTATCCGCCGATGTCTCCCTCTATTTGCTAAGACCTGTTTCGTTAGAGGCGGTGCGCGGGTCCGTTGTCTAGCAATACGGATTTTTGCGAGTACCCTTACCATGAGTAGTGACATTGAGGTTTTCGATAACGACTGTCGAGTTTACTATCTGTACATCTCGCTTGTACTATTTTAGTGCGAACGAGATGCATCGTAAACTCGATACTCGTTATCGAAAACCTCAATGTCACAACTCATGGTAAGGGTACAGGAAACCTTAGTCGTGAAGACTCTCGAATCACGGACATTACCTATTAACAAAAGTATAAAAAGACAAAAACACTAAAATTACAGAGGAGTTAATAAATTGTAGAAACGCCTAAAAACTCGAACATCGAACTCAGGAAATATAAATTTACTGAGGACTGCTGTCGATAAATGTTTATGGATGCAAAGCTCTTGAAAAGCAAACATCAAAATTGTAATCCAAAATTTTAAATACCTGTCAAGTATTTAAAATAGTGAAATCTTCTAGTCTTCGTTGAAGTTTCGCAATTACCTGCTGTTTTCTTCTGATTTCTGATATTACTAAATAATACCAAAATATTCTTTTAAAAAAGTAACCTCAGTCTTGACGCTCACTGGCGCAATTATTAAAATGCATGTTATTTCATAAAGCGAAATATAAAATTCCTTGTAGATAATAAACTTTTTGATCCCGAAACCTGTTTTCTATTATCGTGTCGTAACGTACAGCATTGGACACATACCCTAGCTCTTTGCATGTAGGACGTGAAGTCTTCGGCAAATATGGACATCGCGTATGAAGTCAAACAAAATTACGTATTCCATAAAAATATACCCCTTTTGACGCACGTGACAACTGGGAAGCTGTGCCTACACAACACTTGGCATAGTTATAGTTAAATATAATACTAAGTGGTTTGTTTATACTTTTCATACCGAAACCGGATTATTCCCGGGGCAGGAGTCGCTCTTTTCCATCGTTACGTAAGGGACAGTTGGACTTTTCGAATTCGAATTTCGAATGTCCGAGCCTGGTTTTATTGCCTGTACCCTTACCATGAGTTGTGACTTTAAAGTTTTCCATAACGAGTATTGAGTTTACTATCTGTGCATCTCGTTCGCACTGAAATAGTACAAGCGAGAAACACACATAGTAAACTCGATACTCGTTATCGAGAACCTCAATGTCACAACTCATAGTAAGGGTACTGGCTTGATAATATCTTAAAGCTGCTTGTTTTTTTTTTTTTTAATAAACTGTTTAATTTACTTTTACTATAATATTATGCAATAATACTACTACTATTCTTGTAAACAACATTGTTGTTAAGTTGAAATTGTAAAAAAATGTAGTCAAAGGAAATAATTAAACTATATAAAAGAAAAAAGAAGATATAGGAGCTTCATTGTTTCAACACGTTCACGGACTGTACGTCGACAGACGTAGCGTCGTTATTTGTTTCCTTTTGACAGATGACGTCACGCAGTGTCCGTGTACATATTAAGCAGAAACTCCCGGCTTCCAATCCTGGCTAATGGCGGTTGTGTGTTTGTCGCGAATATTTACCATACCTATACATTTTTATAAATCTATCTGATCGAGTGACTATCATTTTATTTATCCTAGCATTATCCCTATTAAAGCTAGCGCCTCAAAATGACTACTAAAGGATGACAAATCAATCACCGCTACTTGCTTGTCATGAGTGTCGTTGGTGGTCGGACAGCTTCTTAAACCAGCAGTAATTTACAAAAGACAATCAGATCACAAGAATTTTTTTATTGCATATTTATATTCTTAAAATGTATAATATTTTTACATTGCCATCAACACGCCTCACTAAAATATCATACATATACAGTACAGTATACCTCATTTTATTAAAAGTAACGGTCGATTTTGTCTACGTTTCATCAATTATTTCAGTAATGTCTTAGTAATCTCGAAAACAAAATTTAGTATTGCATTGTTAACGTTATGGTGAAGAAAATAAGCGGCAAATATGACACAGTTTTTACGTTGCTTTTCTAATATCGCACTACGACAATCACACGATTTTTCTAGTCCTAAAGAATAGAAGCTATTTGACTGTGGGCATAATAGCGCCGGACCATTGATGGAGCTAAAAGCCTAGATGTTTCTATCAAAAGTCCATCATATTTTTTTTTTCACTGAATATTTGCGTGCAGATATTTTTAAGCCTTGTAATGCCCCAAAAGCTCACTGTGACAGTCATGAACCATTGCTCGATTTCTAAAAAGATGTAAGAGGCATTTAAGTTAAATGCACCTAATGACTTTTCATATAACAAGTACCGTAGTCTCGCATATAAAAAGTAAAAATTTGAGTGTTTCGTTCAGTCATATGGGAATAGTAGGCATTTACTTGTGTGACAGAGAGATGGAAATGAAAAATAAAAATCTTTATCTATACACATCATAACTCCTCTATGGTTCGTGCGATACAGCAAATAACTCACCGACATGACAGTATAAAATCGACATATTAATGACATTTAAATATCGAACGTTTCTAGGAAACAAAGCAACTGCTTACTTATTATTTACTATAGGAACGACATGAGGCGTGACTCTAGTTTGTCTCTGAATTTAAAAAAAAAGTACGGTTGCTTGGGAAAAAAATTGATTCGCCGCCATTAAATATGTTCGTTAGACTTTTTGTTTGCGGTTATTTTACGCTTAAACATGTATAGTGCCAACAACTGCTTTCTATGTATTTAAATATCTCTTGAGCTTACCGTTGGACTCAGTAAATTAGTGTAAGAATGTCCTATAACATTTGTTAATTATTTATATAATTCACCGAATGAGTACAGTTAAACTATTTTTAACTAACCCAAGCTATACTTTTACCAACAGCCACTGATTGGCATTCTAAGCCAGAATTTGTAGCCAAATGCGTCGAATGCCGGCCGTGCCCCGGATGCCTGTCTGTGGCCGCCATCTTTGAATATTTGTGACGTAGCATCGATAATCTGTGGTAGCTGGGAATAGCTCGCATTCTGCAAGGTGTAAATATTTGATTACGTAATTTAAGAGGTTAATTAGAGGAGGTTCGATTGAGTTTCAAATGGGCGGAGTACTTGAATACTACTATTTGATTTGAGTATATAATTTGTAGTGGACATGTTATTGTAACGTTAGTTACATTTAATTAATTTTAAAACATAAAAAAGATAAAAGATCTTTATTTTTCAATTTAGGCACATTACATGCGGGCCTAATATAGAACCCTGTGGTACTCCTAATTTTACTAAAGGTCCTCTAGACTGGGTGTTATTTACAACGACTGTTTGGATTCTATTGCTAAGATATGAGAACATGAGGTTTAAGGCATTTTCTGATAGGCCATAATGTTCTAGTTTCAGAATGAGAGTTCCATGATCCATATAAAAAACTAGCTTTTCCTCGCGACTTCTTCGGCCAACCATGCCCTTTTTTAACCCTTTAGCAGATCGGAATAGTCCTAAAAATTCTAATCATAAAAAAAATACAAAAAATGGCCGAAATCACCGACTGTACACATTATTCGACCATCTTTTTGTATTTTTTTTTTACACTGCCAAATCAAGGGTTAAAGTATGGTTGCAATGCAAGATAAAAATTACCCTATGTCCTTTCTCGTAGCTCAAACTCTCTCCATACCAAAGATCCCAATTTAGCGGCTTTAGCATGAAGAGGTAACAGACATACAGATAGATTTACTTTCGCATTTATAACATTAAGTATGTTGTATGGACATGGATATGAATTAGTATGGATAGTAAGTAATTAGTAAGTGTAAGTAAGTATGGATGTTGGCCGTAGTAAGTAGAAATTTGACAGTTCGTTAATATCATTTTGTTCACTGTCCGTTACGGTCGCATTTGATTTATTTTGTTCTTATTTTACCTAATATTTTGGTGATATTATACTTTAAGACTGGAGTTGTATAATTTTTAGTATTTAGTAAATAAACAGTCCGTAAGGCTACTATGTATTGGAAAGTATGATGTGGACAATATATTCTCTAGTAATTCTAGTAATTCGAGGGAAATTGATAAGGCTTATTGGGAGGATATAAATTTTTTTTCCACCCGATATTTGAGCCTCTTTTGGAGTTTTGTGTAGGCCCTCCATTTTGGAGGTTAGATGATAATGACTTTAACAAATATTATAATAAATGACAGTGCCACAGTGCCTTTGAGCACGTTACAGATGTTTAAATCATATTAATTGCCGTAAAAGTAATTAACGCTTTCACGAGTTTCGAGAAAAACTGAAGTGCCACGACTGCAGAAAGATGGTGTTATGTAACTCTGGAACCAAGAATAACTATTAATAGCGTACATATACTGACATAATACTTCACGTGTATGTAGTATAAAATTCAGCAAAATTATAATAGGACTTATATACTATGATAAGTTTGTACTTATATTATATGTATAGATAATATAAGTATAAAAGTTACCTCATAGAAGTTATTTCTTAAGGTAATTTAATTTTGGTTTTAGAAAACTCCATTGACGGGTCTGTTTTTAGAATTCACAAAACTCTTTAATTAGATCAAACAGGATTCCCAAACTGCAGAGTCATCATTCAGAAATCGCTAGCTCCACACACTCAAACGTTTATTCAGTAAGTAGGCCACAAGGGCACTTTTACACGTCGAGTATAAAAAAGAAGAAAACATAAAAACTACACCGGTTCTAACCCTACACCTCTGACCCGAGAAGCATTTTGACTTTTATGACCGGCAAGAAACACGTTCAATAAACTGATTTAGCCTTAATACCTTGGTGGACAGTAAATCTACAGACGTGGCGTAGACGTTGGTTTCCTTTGGCCTATGGCACATCCGAGAATGTTTTAAATATAGCGACGCCTCATCTCATTCTTTTAAGAGCTATCAAAATTTTCTTACAAGAAAATTTCAAGTATTACGACGATGTTAACAGACGATTTCGTGCAACCGATTCTTAATCTCCTTTTTAATGTAATTTTGAACATTTAATATTATTGGTTCCCTCTCGGATTTGTCGTCCAGACGCGAGCCGCGAGGCAACATCTTGCACTAATTGGTCCGCGGGAAGATGTGCTGAATTTATGACGCCCCGGTACCTGCGGTGCTAAGCCTTTATCTAACTTTATAGAAACCTTATTTCTTTTACCCTTTTGAGCACGAATTCAAAGACTATTTGTCATAATGCCTTACAGCGTGTGCCATTTACAGAGTTCCTCCAATGAGCCCCAATAGTTTCGTTAGAATGAATTTGTGGTCGTGTTAGCTACCTAGTTGAGATTTGGTATGATGTTGCCATATTTATACATTACGGCAAAAAGGTACATTCAGCAGCAGAAGTGGCTAAGCGTTTGAGGTGTTCGAAATGTGGTCCACACATCTCTATTGTCAAGAGAATACTGAACAGAGAATAATTGAACACTTCAAACGCTTAGCCACTTTTGCTGCTGACTGTACACCAATGATTGCAAGTATATATTATAAGGCGACCCAGGGCTATGCCACTTCCATATTGTGGATGTAACATTTTACTGAAAGAAGACATTATTTTACTTTAAAAAAAAATTAAACTGCATTCATCGATTTTTAAAAAATTACAGGGAATTGACGAAAAAAAACCCACGACGAAAAAAAATACCCTGTATCATTATGATCAAAAGGCTTCATCATAAGGATTATTTTTTTGCAAAATAACATAGTGTGAGAAATAAACGGAACCGGCACTAGAAGGAATAGAAAAGGACTACTATCTCTTGCCTAGAATTACAACAAAAAAAATATCCATACAAAATAGTGAGCCTGCAATGTAATGCAATTGAAATTGAAATTGAAACACACTCAAGTAGAACACTAAGCTGACAGTTAGTATCAAAAGCTTACATAAGGAACATGTTCGTTTATTTGAAATTTTTTCAAAAATTAATTGTTGAACTAAACGGATAACTCGTGTTTAATAAGTCAAATATTTTTTTTGTAAGTCAAATTGCTCGACATGTTACGTTATGTGAGTTACCCATTTCTATAAATGAAATAAAACAACTGAAACGGATTATATCGCGTATACTAATTTAAACTTCATCTCCATTATCCTTATAACGATATTTCGATATTACGATAGAAATGTAATACTGTCTCCGGCTAATGATATAATCCTTTTCTGTTGTTTTATTTCATGAGTATATGTGACGTTCCATGGCAAAAGGTACCTTATAGCAGTTGGCGCTTACGCTATTGTTAACGACTCTTCAATACTAATGTGATGCTTCGCAACGTAAGCGCCGACCACCATAAGGTACTTTTCGCCGCGGAACGTCTCATATATCGCAACCGAAGACAATATTGTGTTTATATACAACTCGCTTTTGCTCGCGGCTTCGCTCGCGTTAAGAAGTATTTAAGTTTTTAGCACACTATCGTTCAAACATAGTTTTGTATGCTTGCATGATTTTTGTTCGTAAAATGCCGTTTTATACACAAATGCCTACGTCATGCATGCAAAGTCTCAGCCCGATCGGTTTAAAACTTTCATCCCCTTGGGGGTAGAATTGATCAAAATCCTTTCTTAGCGGATGCCTACGTCATAGTTAACATCTACCTGAATGCCAAATTTCAGCTCGATCAGTCCAGTGGTTTGGGCTGTGCGTTGATTGATCACTATGTCAGTCAGTCACCTTTGAGTTATATATATTTAGATTAACATGGTATCTGGAGTGTCATGATAAGTTTACATTCTCACTATCTTTATTTTTATTATCTCACGATTTTGGGCTTAAAATATACATACCTAACTGTTATAAAAAAAACTCCTACACGCATTATGCTACTGAATCCTGTAATTTCTACACTATATTCACGTGTCAGTGTGGGTTATATATATCGCGATTGCGGGCGACACAATGAGCCCTAATCAATCCGGTTGACCACACTCCTGCCCAACTAGTATTAGTGGGCTAAGCCTCTGGATTACAAGATTTAAGGCTATTCCGAACTGAACAGAATCTTGAGATAGCCAACACTGGCATGTCTTGTCCCGGCTGGTGTTAAGTTACACGTATACAGTGTGTAAATTTATAACGGGCGAAACGTTTAACGGTGGGTATAGGACATAAGAAATATATTTAGATATTTTTTGGCTTAGAATTATAATTAAAATTTTATGTATACAAAATAATTCGGCCTTCAATGTAATGCAACATAATCAAGTTAAATAATGGTTGACATTAAGTTTATATCGCAGAATGTTAGCAGTATATGACTGCTCAGAAATTTTACAAATCTTAATTACATGTGTATAATAAGTATTACATAGGTAGACAGAGTGGATTATACTATTTGACAAAACTGTGATAATGGATTTATGCTAAAGATCTTCAAGATTAAAATCATACTGACTAAATTAAGTAAGCTAGCAACAGTATGCTATCAGTTATCTTTAAATGTGTTTTGAAATTAGTCACATTGGTGTATTCTGTATTTTTTTAGTACCTATAACCGTGTTTCAACTCTACAGGGCGATCAATTTAGTCATAATAAGTCATAATATCTGACTTCTCCATACTGACCCATTTGGAATGATCACCCTGTATAGTATACTTCCTTTGAGGTATCTAGTCTATTTTGAATCTATGACCGAAGGCTATTGTTTGTGACTACAACATGGCGGTGCACTGGGAAGGAATAGACAGCAGAGGTGACGTCAGCGTCAGCTCTAAGATACCGCTGACAATAGAAAATCTGTGATATAAGACTTTGAATCTTACTCGTTTGGCATAAGGTATAATTTATTTACTAGATTTTTTTATAAACCATTAACATTAAAAGTTGAAATTGCGTTAAAATACTAGGTGTTGTTTAGATACTTATCTAAAACACCTGCCCTATAGTACCTACTAATATGTCTGTACACGAATGTCTGCGTTCTACAGCGAGTATATTTAATATTACCTCAAACCATAACCAAAGGTTTAAGTACAGTCAACAGCAGTCAAAAGTGGCTGAGCGGGTGAAGTGTTCAAAATGACGTACACGCGCTCTTATTCTCTTGACAATAGAGATTCGAGTATCATTTTAGTTGTATGGTGGGCCTTAGGAGGTTAATAGGCATAAGGTCCACCGATGTATAGCTAAGAGTGTTGCTCTGTGTAGGTGTTTTTCGCATAACTAAATCCGCAATTGTTAGCAACTATTTATCAATAAAGGCCAGAAAATGCAAGCATTTTCTTGATTTTGCTGTTGCCAGAGTTAAAGTATGTTTCTAGTAGTTTCTGATAGTGAATATGATATGTACTCGTATCTACGCTTATAATTTATTTTGGTTGTTTTCGCCAACTGAAAAGATTTCGACCGGTCGCTCCTGTCACAAAACACATAAGACATTTGACTCTATACAAATAATTTACATAGTACAATATGTCCTTTATTTACAATAATTACATTCATTAAGGGCCGATTTTTCAATCGCCAGATAAGCCCTATTCCACGAATAACTCTATGGGTATCTGTCAGATATGTGCTTATCTGAGGAAAAATCGGACCTATAACAATCAAACTACGAACACTTAACTAGTTATTGCATCCAATCTAAAAAAGGCCCTTGAGGTATTGTACTACGGATGCTGGCGGAATTTCCTCGTTGTATCGCAATGCTGTTTGGGCGAGGAAGTTGCCACCTCTTCGGTCACCAGTTACATCAACCAGACGCTTCGCGATTTCACAAAAAAACATTTTAGTTATTAGCTTAGGTATATCAACCATATGATTTCTCATGAAATAAAACAACTAAAACGGATTAAATCGCGTATACTATTTTTAATCCGTTTCAGTTGTTTTATTTCATGAGACAATATTAGACACCGAAGACAATATTACATATGATTTCTCGTTTCTTTTTAATGACCAACTCTATTGCAACATCGATCCGAAAGCCTAACAAGTGTAAAGGTAATACATTAATGCAAGGCATGCATAATTTTCTTCCTCCGCAACTTATGATTGGAAGCGGAATACTAGTCGGGATCGCCAACTTTACTCAACAGTACCTTTAGGTACAGCTAAATACGTTGGCATAACGTGGACATACTCAGTTTTTTTTTTATGACAATCTTACACAAATCGACCTACGGTAAGCTCAGTAAGGCTTGTTTTGTAGGTACTAGACGAAGATATACTGGGTGTTATAAAAAACGTGACACAAGATTATCAAACCGGCATCTGGTCATGATTTTAAACATCTTTTACTATGGGGTCAAGGTCAAGTATAAGTTGACAAAAATGTATGAGATAGTTGTTTTTTTTTTCACAATTTACAAAGTTGACGCCATAGTAAAAATTGTGCCAAATCATGGCCAGATGTCAGCTGGATAATCTTGTATCACGTTTTTTTTATAACACCCGGTATATTAATACATATGTGATAGTCCACATGGAAAGGTACCTTATGGCGCTTGGCGCTTACGCTATTGTTAATGACGCTTCAATAACAATGTGACACTTAAGCGCCAAGACCCATTAGGTACCTTTCCATGTGGACTACCACATATAAATACTTAAATGCATAGAAAATATCCATGACTGAGGAACAAATATCTGAGCTCATCACACAAATAAATGTTCTGATTGGGATTTGAACCCAGGACCATTGGTTTCATAGGCAGGGTCACTACCCACTAGGCTAGCCGGTCGTCTAAATCTGCATACCGTACTGTTAAATTGTCACTTAAGTGTTTGCTTTACCAACAATGTTTACTCATAGATGTTATTTTAATTAAATACTAATGTGTACATACCACACGGCGCGTGACAAGAATATCACCACCCCATCTCCTCCGACAAGTGTCGTAAGAGGCGACAAAGAAAAAAATAACAGATGGGTAGCAGCGTCGGTCGAAATCCAATCTTCAGCTACTGCAGTCGCCATCCCGCCTACTAAGCGTGGCGACTATGGCAACTACCCCCCAAAATGATACAAGTCATATTTGGGGTAGGCCAAGTAGTGTACAATTTATAGCTGAGATGATGATGATGAATTATGATGAAGAATGTGTATGTAGAGACTCACCTACAGGCAAACTTTTTACACATTGTTACGAATATGTTAACCGTTAAACGGAAGTTAATCGTGTATATTAACTTTAAAAAATACCTCCACCGTTAATATATGTACACGGTCAAATCCCGTTTATTTGTTATTACATTTTATGACTGTAATAAATAGGATTTATTGGGCATTCCCCCTTCACAAAAAGCCAATCAGCCCATAGGATCTTCACATCAACGAAACAAAGTGCTTATCCATACTATTCTTATTACCTACTCGCTCCCAGCGTGCCGTACCCAGGTCGCGTATGAAGCAAAATTAGACTTTTAAAAGTCTTACCGGCGAACTTCGATTCTGCCTCCTACTACTTCAAAACCAAAAAGACAGAAATGCTTTCGAATTCTTATATGGGTACGGCGTTTTTCTTTAGTATGTGAGCACGCTCTTGAGATTCCCAGGTGGTCTGAACGCTTATTACTGTGCTTTTTGTCGGCTGTGTATTATTACAAACTGTACTACTGTTTAAAGAGCAATACAATGTTTCTCATCCTCGTGTTGTCCCGGTATATTGCCACGGCTCATAGGAACCTGGCCCCTATTTCACCACAGTGACAATTGTCACGATTCCCGACATATGTGAATTTCTGACGTTGCAAGTGTCCATTGGTTACATTGACCGCTTATCATCGGGTGGGACGTGTGCCTGTTTGCCACCAACACGTTAGTTTCAATAAAATACCGTTATTTTTTATCATATCATCAATATATAGGTAGGTAGTAGTTGGGTGAAAGGCTCTTGACAATTGTCACTATAAATACGACAATTGTCGCGAAATTCCGAAAGAGGTCTAATCACATGTCGAAAAATATCGAAATTTCATCTGAGAATCGTGACAACTGTCAAGAGCTCTTCACCTAACGACTACCTATTTATTGACGATATAATAAAAAATAACAGCTTTATATTGAAACTAACGTGTTGGTGGCAAACAGGCACACGTCCCACCCAGTGGTAAGCGGTCAATGTAACCAATGGACACCTGCAACGTCAGAAATTTACATATGTCGGGAATCGTGACAATTGTCGCTGTGGTGAAATAGGGGCCTGGTGGCCTGCTTGGCAAATAACCCCAGGATTTGGCATAGACACAAGTTTTACAAAAGCGACTGCTATCTAACCTTCCAACCAATCATTACCGGAAGACCAGCGCCAAGTAACACACTAGCAATATGCAAAGATTTCCTGGCACTTCTTGTAATGTTTTATGATCGTCTGTTTCATGTTTTGTGTGTACAGTATGTGCTGACGAATAAATAATAAATAATAAGAATAAATAAATAAATATTGCGAGACAATCTTACACAAATCGATTACAGTAAGCTCAGTAAGCCTTGTGTTGTAGGTACTAGACGACGATATATATAATAGATAGATACATATAAATACTTAAATACATAGAAAACACCCATGACTGATGACATGACAGGAACAAATATCTGTGCCTATCACACAAATAAATGCCCCGACTGGGATTCGAACCCAGGACCATCGGCTTCATAGGCAGGGTCACTACCCACTAGGCGAGACCGGTCGTCAATACTAATAATTATTATATTGTATTCTATTCTATTTCACCCAGAGGGTAAACTAGGCCTTATTGGGATTTAGTCCGCTTTCCTCACGTTTTTCTTCACCGAAAAGCGACAGATAAATTAGAAATGAAATTTCGTACATAAGTTCCGAAACTCGTTGGTACAAGACGGGGTTTGAGCCTGCGACCACCGCATGAATCGCACACTCTTACCGCTAGGTCACCAGCGCTTCTAAACGAAAACAAAATACAATACGGACCCTGAACGGAAAACATGGTTGTTACTCACATACTTGTTGGAGCATCACAGATAATGTGTCATGATAAAAATTCGACAAATTTTTAGCTAGCTGCTATCCTAATATGGTCGGGTTTTTATCACTTGTCACAATATATGTCACGCTCTAACAAGTATGTGAGTGCGAAAGTGACGGACAGCGCGATAAACGATAAAATGTCAACCATGGTAGACGTTTGGACTCCATTGACTAATAAGAAAGCGACCGAACAAACGCTACAAAACTATGACATACTCGCATGCATATCAATGCATATGTCAGAGTGGCTGTCATTTGCGTATTGTCTCCTAACTAACGAAATACAATACCGAACCAAATACAAACCTACATATACATATAACCAATATAAAGTTACCGTATCAGACAATAATCCATATTTCACATGAACACCGAATATCCATCCTACAAGTGAAAAAGGAATCAGCCTAAAAGCTAAAAACTACGAAACATTCACAAATTCAATGGACCGTTTCTCTCCTTCCCTCCGAAAGGCGCAAGCGGGACGCAAGATAGATATTCTAAGGGAGATGGGGGCACTTGAAAACTTGCTTTTTCCAAGTAATGCCTTTGAGGAAATTAAATAAACTGCAACACCGCATCATAAGCGTACTTACGAGACGCGCGGAGCGGTGCGCGTTCGCGTTGTCAAACCACACGATAATGATACAATAAGTTAATATTATCTTCGGTTGCCGCGATAATTACTCATGAAATAAAACAACTAAAACGGATTAAATCGTGGACACCCGATGGCCACGAACGCTGCTAAAGGGTTCGAAACGTTGGGATGAAGTTTATGTTAGTATACGCGATTTAAGATAGTAATGATACTATAAGTTGTTACAAAAATAATGGGGATTCTTTACGGGTCATGCAAATAACGTTCGAGCTATAATTTTCTTGAGTGGAACCCTGTGAGCGTAGGTGATGGTACTAAGTTATTATCAGACATCGGTTTTCGGAAATATTTATTTTTTTATTTTTAGGACACAGGTGGCAAACGTGAAGACGGATTTAAGCAACTAACAACAACAAGCGCGTTGCCGGCCTTTAAGGGGGGGTTGGAGTTCTGTGAACCTTTACTTACCATCAGGAACACAACACTACTTACCTGAAAGTTAGCAGTGCTATTATGGCTGTGGTTTTCTGTAAGGAGGAGGTACATCCCCAGTTGGGCCCTACCTCTCATTTTTGTACGTAGTTTAAGGACATACCCGGGGACAGAATGAAAACGATGTGTAATCGATATTAACATTTTTCATATTCTAGTCATTTATTGGATCAACGAAATGACAACTACTTTAAAAAAGAATTTTTTTGTTGTGCCACCCACTATTTTAGACGGATAAAGGATTGTTTATACACTTACCCCATCGCCGAAGTAAGGTAACGATTTTCAAGAGTATGTATAGAGATATTTATATTATCTAATATACCTAAATATTGTGTAGGTACTTACTATTCCTCCCCTCATGTGCAGTGGAAACGCACACTTCATATCGCAATGTACGGATGCCTCGCGATGTCGGGCTTCCCCCAGTAAATATACGGCAAATACGATCTCGCCTTATCTGGAGATACGACAAAAATGCGAGGGACGTAAATAGTTCCCAAAACCAGTACAAACAAGATCTTGGGCATGGCTATTTGTAAATTAAATTCTACATTTGAGGTTACATTAGACTGGTCACATTGCTGAGGCGGGACATTCCGTGGTTTACATAGAATAAACTCATCAGTTATCACAAATAAATAGAAAAACTGACTTTGCAGTGCATGCTGGTAAGTTTTGGAAGATATCCGAAATTTGAAATTCATTACGCTATAATTTTGAAGACGTCCTGCTATTACTAAATACCACAGACAATTAAATTATCCCTAGGCCTATGTCCAGCAGTCCACTGCTGGACATAGCCCTCCCACAAATATGACTTATATCATCTTGGGGGTAGTTGCCATAGTCGCCACGCTTGGCAGACGGGTTGGCGAACGCAGTAGTTGTAGATTGGGTTTCTAAGAACGCTGCTGCCCGTCCGTAGGATTTTTCCCTTTGTCGCCTCTTACGACACCCGCGGGAGGAGATGTATTTAATATTGATAATTTATTCACCTAAGGTTTTTGAACGTGATATAGAGAATTTATAAGTCTACCTAGTCTACCTAGATAAAATACATTAACGTTGCATTTTTTGTAAGATCTAGGTATACAGATGGATTTTACGCTTGAATCTGGAGCAGCCCAACTGGAGAAGTACCTCTTTACAGAAGACCACAGCCATAATAGCACTGCTGCCTCTCTGGCATGTACTGTTGTGTTCCTGGTGGTAAGTAAGGTTCCCAGGGCTCCAATCCCCCTTATAGGCCGGCGCTCCCCTGGTGTTGCAATCGGCGGTGAGGCAATCCATCTGCTCGTTTGCCACCTTTGTCATAAAAAAATGGCTGGAAGCGTCTTGTGTTTGACCCGCTCCAGTCTCTTACGTACGACACGTCTTATGCCTATTGTAAACTCTCGCTTGAGTCACTCAGTATATAAATACAAGCCGAAGAACAATCGAATATAGGAATGTATTGTTTGATTATCAAGCCGGGCATGTCCTTAAACTACGTCCAACAATATGAGGTAGAGCACATGCCTAGTACCGCGAGCATCGCAAGTTCGTATTTTTCGAACATCTTTCTCTTTTACTCCAACTAAGGTGTCATGAGAGTGACAGAGACAATCATCTGAAATTTACCAAAATCGTTTTTCGCAGCTACCACCACGATGGAATGTAGAGTAGCCTGTCTAGCGTAATACCGTACAGAAGACGTAATACCGTGTCCATGGACGGCGGTAGTTGCTTACCATCAGGCAATCCGTCTGCTCGTTTCCCTCCTATATCATAAAAAAAAGACATCATAACACTGCACACAGATATTTGTTCCTGAGACATGGGTGTTTTCTGTGTATTTAAGTATTTACATGTGGAGATCCAAGGGGGAGGCCTATGTTCAGCAGTGGACGTCTTATGGCTGAGATGATGATGATGATGAAGTATTTATATGTATCTATCTATTATATATATCGTCGTCTAGTACCTACAACACAAGCCTTACTGAGCTTACCGTAGGACCAGATCGATTTGTGTAAGTTTGTCCCGAAATATTTATATTTCCTTTATTCAGTCATAAAACGAAATGAGATCATTTAAGTTGGATTAGAGCCTTGATTTAAAGCTCCATAGTCTGGTGCGGAAGGATCCTGAATTTACCCCAGGCTACCTTCCCCCCCACAGTACCAATGTGCCCAATCTCCAAGCCAGTCCGGTCGTAATGGATTATAGACAGACTCATCATCTTCCTCGCGGTGTCCCGGCATTTTGCCACGGCTCATGGGAGCCTGGGGCCCGCTTGACAACTAATCCCAAGATTTGGCGTAGGCACTAGTTTTAAAGCTACTGCCATTTGATCGTTCAACCCAGAGGGTAAACTTAGCCTTATTGGGATTAGTCCGGTTTCTTCGCGATGTTTTCCTTCACCAGAAGCGACTGGTAAATATCAAATGATACTTCGTACATAAGTTCCGAAAAACTCATTGGTACAAGCCGGGGTTTGAACCTGCGACCTTCGGATTGCAAGTCACACGCTCTTACCGCTAGGCCACTATAGACAGACATATTTTTTGTAATTTCTTCACAACACACAAATATTACCTAGTCTTATCTTATACCATAGAGATCTACTAACAACTACTAAATATTGATGTTTATTTCTTATCTGCGTATATTTTAATGAACACCGCGCCTATAGCCCCGTCTATTCATCTAACATTGCACGGTGACTCACTTATTGTCATTACGAGGAGGCCAATTCTCGGGCCGTTCGAGATTATCACTCTTCGAGATGATCTCGAAGGACGTAATGTCTATTAAAAAATCTCACCAAAATGTCGAAGGATGCAAATTTGCGTATCGGGCACAATAGACATGAATGTCGAATGGTGATCTCATATCTATTACAATACGTTCCGTTTTTCTCGATTGTGTTTGTTTTCAATCGAGTGTAAAACATATACTATCGAATTAAATAAGTCTTATACAAAAACCGAATTTATAAACATAAAATGCAATGTTATGGTGTATTTAACACATCAAAACAATCAATAATATTTTCATAAGTTTTTGCTCGCTTATTCACCTACGTAAAATGGAGCCCAAAATCACGCCTGTATAGGTTTGGTTGACAACTTGGCTTGCCAAACAAAAACGCAGTGTCTTAAACTTATTTTCACTTCTCTTGCTCTAAAACTTCATGTTTAAGCCTTGCGTAGGCGACCTAAAATCGCTTTTTATGCACTTGGGCCTAAAGTATTTTACTTCGTCGAATACTAAGGCAATCGGTCCAACAGCCACACGCAAACAACGTCCTAAACTTTATTTAAAAAAAATCACTATGACCATAGACACATACCTACTGAAAAAAAAAAGTTAACAGGCGGGAACCACATTTTTTTTTCATTGTGATTTTGTGTTACAACCTGAAATTGCTTTACGATTAACGATAAGACTAAATAATGTCGTCAAGCGAAGACGAAGTCGGACTCACGCCTAATACTTTAATGGAGCGGCACGCGAAAAACGTTGTGGAACAAATATTGCCATCGAAATCCAAACAAATTTACCTGTAAACCTATGAAAATTTCATGCGTTGGAAGGCGGAAAAACAAGTGAATGGATTCTCAGAGAGTATTTTCTTAACGTATTTTGACGAATTATCGAAGAAATTGAAACCGACGACACTATGGAGTGTGTATTCCATGCTCAAGACGACGCTACAGATGAAAAACGACGTGCATATACAAACCTACGTGAAGCTCTCGAGTTACTTAAAAAGGCTTTCAACTGGGCACAAAAGTGTAAAATCCAAAATTTTTACTGCAAATCAAATCGAAACGTTCATAAATACCGCTCCGGATCAAAAATATTTGGCTACCAAGGTACCTATATAAAACTTGTTAATATTTGACGACCGGTCTGGCCTAGTGGGTAGTGACCCTGCCTATGAAGCCGAAGGTCCTGGGTTCGATTCCCAGTCAGGGCATTTATTTTGTGTGATGAGCACAGATATTTGTTCCTGAGTCATGGGTGTTTTCTATGTATTTAAGTATTTATATGTATATATTTATTATATATATCGTCGTCTAGTACCTGCAACACAAGCCTTATTGAGCTTACCGTGGGACTAGGTCGATTTGTGTAAGTATGTCCGAAATATTTATTTATTATTTATTTATTTATTTAACATTCTTTTAATATTTAACAATAATTCGTTACCTTCTACTTTAGTGTACTCGTAGAACGTTGTAATAGTGGTTACTATTTTTACTATCAGTTGCAGGCAATAAACTTACCTGATACGAAAACATATAAAGAAAGAACATTTGTTGTCAAAGGCGAATATTTAAACATAGTTAAGAAGTATCAAGAGCTACGTCCGGAAAATTTGGCAACGAAACGTTTTTTTATTAATTACCAAAACGGGAAATGCACTCGGCAACCCATAGGACGCAATAAATTCGCTGCAATGCCGAAACAAATAGCTGTCTTTCTCGGATTAGAAAACCCCGAAAAGTATACAGGTCATTGCTTCCGCCGGACTTTAGCTACGCCCTTAGCTGATTCAGGAGTAAATATGATAACATTAAAGCGACATGGCGGCTGGAAATCGGACCAAGTAGCAGAAGGCTACATCGAAGAATCTATAAAACAGAAAGCCAAAATTACTGACTTCATGACGGAAGGCATCAACATAGTTCCAAATGAACCAGAGCCATCTAGTGCTAACTTAATGGAACAGGATTTAAGTGATAATAATCCAGTTACCACGAAACCACATGAATTTAATAATATGGCAACTTCAACTATCACATCACAAATACAATCCAATGCAACATTGAATATGCCAGGAAAAACCATAACTTTAAATATTTCACATTGCAGTAATGTTACTTTCAATTTTAATTAAATGATTAAATACTAGATGTTGTTGTTTTATTTTCTCGCAATCGAAGTGAAAAGTAGAGTGTACAACGTGTCCATAAAACCCATTTTACGCTCGACTTCATATCAACCCTCGCCCGCGAGCTCGCTCGGATAGATAAACGCCTCGCGTAAAATGTTTCGTTTTATGCACTTGTTGTACAATCTACTATTAAGTTACGAATTAGTCTGAATATTAATATGAAAGTGGCAAAATAAGCAAAATAGCAAAAGTTGAGACTAATATTGTGTTTTCATAATATAGTCATGATTTATCAGCGTACGATTAGGTAAGAGGAATATCATTATTATTATTATTGATTAGGTACATAGTAAAGATCATTGTGCTTACTTTGGTTTGGAGATCGTAATTAGTATGTGAGACTACGGTTCCAGCTAGGCTATTTAAATTATTGTCTCCTTCGAGAGCCTAAAATTTTTAACATATTAAAGGTCCCGTATTTCAAACGCATTTACGCGCCATAGTGAGCCTCGTAGTCCGCCAAAACTTGGGCGACGTTTCTAACATTTTCAACTAATTCCATGACGTAGGGCTTTATAATGTAACTAGTAAGTATATTAATAAATAACATATTCATTTTCCCCTCACTAGCTCGTAAAGTGCTTGTTTATCCTTTAATACGAGAGGGTAAAAACGCATTTTATCCACTAGTGATTAAAGTAAGTTGACTTCTCATAGCTCTTATTGCTATGGTTTTAAAGTCTAAATTGGCGAAGTACAGCTCACTTGCCCCGCGGCGGTCGTTGCATCTCAATCGCTGGGAGTAGACATATCTCGAGTGTGAGATTTCTATAGTACGCAAATTAGTTTTCATTCGACAACCTTCATTTTTTTTTCGAGATATCTCTAATAGAGATCATCTCGAACGGCCCCAGAATTGGCCACCAGGAACTCAGTCATCGGCACAATAAGAGAACACAGAGCATGTATAAAAAACATTGGCAGCAATAGTTGTAAACATTAACCTCCTATATAGGTGCTTGTTTGAATACTATAGTGCAGATTTTTCTCGAGGACCACCATGTTCAGTTGCTGGAAGTGTACAGTGATTCTACTTATAACGGTTAGTGCATTTTTTTTTTTTTTTATGACATAGGCGGCAAACGAGCAGACGGATTGCCTGGTGGTAAGCAATTACCGTCGCCCATGGGCACCCGTAACACCAGGGGAGTCACAAGCGCGTTGCCGTATTTTAAAAATAATATGCCATGTGATAACGCGTTTCTATTCGGGGTCAAATAAAATCGAAAATAATGTGTTTTGACGACCGGTCTGGCCTAGTGACCCTGCCTATGAAGCCGAAGGTCCCGGGTTCGATTCCTAGTCAGGGCATTTATTTGTGTGATGAGCACAGATATTTGTTCCTTAGTCATGGGTGTTTTTTATGTATTGAAGTATTTATATGTATCTATTTATTATATATATCGTCGTGTAGAACCAGCAACAGAAGCCTTATTGAGCTTACCGTGGGACTAGGTCGATTTGTGTAAGATTGTCCGAAATATTTATTTATTTAATGTAAACCAACCCAACCAACATTCATACCTTCGCGATTACGCAATTAAAAAAAACCAACCATGATTTCATTATCTTATACACATATTTGTGAAGATAGCAGATGGGGTCGAAAAGTGCTCGAGTGGAGACCACGGACTAGCAAGCGCAGCGTAGGACGTTCACTCACAAGGTGCACAAACATCCTCATTAAGGTCGCCGGAAGACGCTGGATGCAGGTCGCTTCCAACCGGTACATGTGGAGGTCCAAGGGGGAGGGCTATGTTCAACAGTCGACGTCTTATGGCTGAGAAGATGATGATGATGCCACATATATGTTTCATTAACTAACCATTTCATTTCAAGTATATTCAGTGCAAACGAACTTCTGTAATTAATAATATTTTGTCATGCATCAAATGTGTTTTTGGAAAAATCTTTAGTTACAATATTATGAAGTACTTAACTATTTACCACATTAAATCTAAAAAACCGGCCAAGAGCGTGTCGGGCCACGCTCAGTGTAGGGTTCCGTAGTTTTTCGTCCGTCACAGTAAGTGTTCCCACTTAAGAGTTAAAAATGGGCTATTTGATACATTGTTGTTCACATATTAATATTAAGTACAGAACCCTAAAAACGGGCCCACAAAGGACGCTGCCAACTAAAGAAAGAGTTATAGATCCCAACTATAGCGACATCCAGCGTCATTTGAAGTCAGTCAGTCAGTTTCAACGTATGCTCCGACACCATTATTCAGAAAAAAATCTTAAAACCGCCATGAAGGGTATGAGCGTTCCACCTACAGCGACATCTATCGGCAAATTAAGTAAACTATGCGCGCGAGCTTAAAGTACAGAGGCTCTAGTGTAAGTTTCTTTTGACATAAAAAATGTCTCGAATGCGTAAGTGATACTGATATAATATGAGAGACGGTCGCATTGAGCGATGAATATTAGTGCAGATTCTTACTTACGATTAAAACTAACTGATATAATATGGGTAACTAACGCGATGGTGACGTTTCGTTACGTTAAAAACATACACTCTGGGCTCAGATGTAGCGAATAATCCTTCCTATCGTATTTTCTCGGAAATGTTCGTATTTGTCTTACTACTTCACTCACACTCAGTACCCATCTGAAGTAGTAAGGGAGACGGAGGGGACGGTCGCATTGGGCGATGAATATTAGTGCAGATTCTTATTTACGGTTAAAACTAAACGCGAAATTATACATAAAACGGCGGCGCTACCGCAAACAACGATATTCGTAAATTTCGGACGATTGTCTCTGTCACTCTTAACGCCTTAATTAGAGTAAAAGAGAAATGCTCGACATATACGAACTTCGCGGTACCGGGCCTGAAGTGAGGAAGTATGTCTTGTCATTCAATAGAGATTTTGACAGCCATATCTTAGGGAATAAGGGCTAATTTATTAACAATTTGTAAGAAACTATCGCCTTAACGACTTTAGTGCTGGAATAATATAAAGTACCTATTTAGCTCGCAAAAAAGCCTAAGATATATGGAATCCTGCGGCGCTTCCGTCTTTATCGAGTGAAAGCAGAGACCATTTTACCAAAAACGCGTAAGATGTATGAAATCCTGCGGCGCTTACAGTTTTTTCGAGTTGATAAGTTTGTATGGGGGAACAATATTTTCGTTTTTTAGTATATTACTCGATCTTTTTTCATACTTTCTCACCGTTTAAACCTTCCCTGAGCTACTACAAATATTTCAAGACCAAAATTAGCCAAATCGGTAAAGCCGTTCGCAAGTTATAGCGTGACCAAGAGAAATAGGGGTTCATTTATATATATATAGATTTTTTTCAAAAACTATTGAACCTATCAAGTTCAAAATAATTTTCCTAGAAAGTTTATGTAAAGTTCTACTTTTGAGATTTTTTTCATATTTTTGAAACTTGTGGTTCAAAAGTTAGAGGGGGGGGGACGCACTTTTTTTTACTTCTGGAGCGATTATTTCCGAAAATATTGACATTATCAAAAAATGATGTTAGTAAACCCCTATTCATTTTGAAATACCTATCCAACAATATATCACACGTTAGGATTAGAAGGAACAAAAAAATCACTCCCCACTTTAAGTATAGGAGGGGTACCCTAAGAAAACATTTTTTTCCACTTTTTATTTTTGCACTTTGTCGGCGTGATTGATATACATATTACTACCAAATTTCAGCTTCGTAGTGCTAACGGTCACTGAGATTATCCGCGGACGGACGGACGGACGGACAGACATGGCGAAACTATAAGGGTTCCTAGTTGACTACGGGACCCTAAAAAGGTCCTTTTACCAAGGATGCTAGCGGCATTTGTAAACATTTTCGGAAATAATCGCTCCAGAAGTAAAAAAAAAGTGCGTCCCTCCCCCTCTAACTTTTGAACCACAAGTTTCAAAACTATGAAAAAACTCTCAAAAGTAGAACTTTACATAACCTTTCTAGGAAAATTATTTTGAACCTTAGAGGTTCAATAGTTTTTGAAAAAATCTATATACGTAAAAATGAACCCCTATTTCTCTTGGTCACGCTATAACTTGAGAACGGCTTTACCGATTTGGCTAATTTTGGTCGTGAAATATTTGTAGTAGCTAAGGGAAGGTTTAAACGGTGAGAAAGTATGAAAAAAATCGAGTAATATACTAAAAAACTAAAATATTGTTCCCCCATACAAACTTTATCAACTCGAAAAAACTGTAAGCGCCGCAGGATTTCATACATCTTACGCGTTTTTGGTAAAATGGTCTCTGCTTTCCTCGAGAAAGACGGAAGCGCCGCAGGATTGCATATATCTTAGGCTTTTTTGCGAGCAGTATAGGTACTTTATATTAATCCAGCACTAAAGTCGTTAAGGCGATAGTTTCTTACAAATTGTTAATAAATTAGCCCTTATTCCCTAAGATATGGCTGTCAAAATCTCTATTGAATGACAAGACACACTTCATCACTTCCGGCCCGGTACCGCGAACAACGAAGTTCGTATATTTCGAACATTTTTCTCTTTTACTCCAATTAAGGCGTTAAGAGAGTGACAGAGATAATCGTCTGAAATTTACGAATATCGTTGTTCGCGGTAGCGCCGCCGTTTTATGTATAATTCCGCGTTTAGTTTTAATCGTAAATAAGAATTTGCACTAATATTCATCGCCCAATGCGACCGTCTCTCATATTATATCAGTATTACTTACGCATTCGAGACATTTTTTACGTCAAAAGAAACTTACACTAGAGCCTCTGCACTTTACACTGGCTGATTATCACTCCATGTTACAACCCCTTCTTACTACTCATGGTGGGACTGAAATTGACAACATTTTTTCGAATTTTCCATGTATAGTTGGGATCTAAAACTCTTTCTTTAGTTGTCACCGTCCTTTGTGGGCCCGTTTTTAGGCTTCTGTACATTCATATTAATATGTCAACAACAATGTATCCAATAGCCTATTTTTAACTCTGAACACTTACCGTGGCGTACGAAAAACTACGGAAATTGACCCACAACCACTTGATCACTAGTACCGCTTGGACTTCTCACTTGCTTGGACGAGTCAAATTTTTCTATTTTTCTTTCGGTTTCGATGATATGCTAGCAGACGTTCCTGATTAATATAAAAAACCTTTAAGTAGTTAGCAATTGATTGTAATATCTTATTTTTTTAGTTTAAACTATAGACAAGTTTAGTGATTTCTAGTGGTTTTTTTTTCATACCACAAAGGTGGCAAACAAGCATGCGGCCCCCTTGACGGTAGGCGGTCACCGCAGCATATGGACGTTTACAATACCGAGGCATAATTCACGCGTTGCCGACCCCGTAAAAACCTCTTTACACCCTTTTTGAAGAACCCCATACTGTAGTGTTATACTAATACTCATCTCTTTTTAGTGCCTGATAATACTAGTTTCAGAAAGAGAGAGTATAATTGTCTGTCTGTCAGAATGTTTATGTTCCAAGCACGCCGGTTGTGCACTAGCTAGCGAGAACTCCGGACAAGGAACCAACGCCGAAGGAGCGTGCGACCAACTCTGAACACAGTACCCTTGCCATGAGTTGTGACATTGAGGTTTTCGATACCGAGTATCGAGTTTACTTTCTGTGCATCTCGTTTGCACTAAAATAGTACAAGCGATATGCACAGATGGTAAGGGTAGAGGAATTATAGGAAATGTCGCAAGGTGCCATTTTTATCTGTGGCCAAAGTAAATAACTCTATGTTTGGTGTAAACTATTTAAGAGTGTCAGTGCGAACAACTTTGAGAGGAAATTATTTATATATAGCTATCAATTTAAACTACAAAACAGTTTTTGATAACAACGAATAGGTTTGTTTAATTATGTTTCATTTCTAACTAGAAGTTAAATATTTATTAAATGTATATGCAAATAATTTTGAACATAAGAATAGCGTACTTTACCTAACAACCGAGCTGTTTATAACGAATCAAACGAGAGTAATCGTTATAACTAATATTCTCATATTTATGTTAGTTTTTTTCGGGCTTTGAACTGCTACATTTTATCAACCAAACGCCCTTATTAATAAAACTTAGCAAACGTGATTGCTAAGTTTTATTAATAAGGGACTGATTATCCTCTTCTATTGCATTTCATAAAAACTGAAAGGAACAAACGATTATCACTAGCATGTTATTTATGACAAGCGTTTATGAATACGGCCATAAACATTTTAACGAAGGAACGAATACGATTTACTCATAGACAAAGAACTGTCAAAGTTGGAGGGGAACAAACAAATACAATTGGAGTTTTCTTGAGTTTTCAACCAAAGTTGCGGTAATTAATACAGAATAAGCTAATATTTTTGTTATAAGGAATGTCCTATAAAGCAAAACTATAGTGAATTGTTACATTTTGGGCTACAAAAGCCAGAATATCATTGTAGCTTCCTGGTGCTCGTGGATGCATTCTCCAGTCATTATTCCTCCTAGAATTGACTTATCTATTTTTTTATTTGTTTCAGACTACCTTCAGTATGAAGTCGGTCAACAATCAAATTTTAGGTAAAGGCGACTCTCGCTCAAATCTTGTTGGATCTAGAGAAATCGTCAACGGCATCTACAGAATAATCGACAACGAAATATCAAAAGAAGCAGATGACAGTGACATCATTAAAGACACTCCTGAAATCAAAACAACAACAACATCAGTTACGCTAATATTTTTAAACGCTTCTTACGTTCCTGAAGCTAGTACTCCAGCAACACAAACTGCGACTACAGAAGAATACTCATCTGTAGAAGATAAAACAGAAGTGCCAAGGGCAGCGATAGCAGACTCAAGGGCAGTGCCAAAAATGTTATCAACAGTACAAACGGACTATCAGACGGTATCAGCAGAGACTCACCAAATGGGTATTCTAGACTTGATCTTTCCACCAGAAAGAGTGCTAATGTTTAAATCATATTTCGAAGCTTTGAAACGGTTTTTATCGGTGAGATTTTAGAACAAAACGCTCATAATATAGAAAATGTACGAAGAGAGTACAATTCATGAACAATGTGATCTTTGAATTATAATATGAATGAAAGACTGATGCTTCGAAGTCTTAGATCATCAGCAAGAATGGAATAAAAACTGTAGTCATCCCTTTTTTGGGCCTCATAATACTAGCTTTCGAAAAAGACAGCACGATTTTCTCAACTGCACTGCGACGCTGGCCAACATGTAAATTTTGTTGCTTGCACGTCGGTTTAGTTACGACAACGGCTTCAATGTCCTTTGTCCTTTAAATCATCATGTAAATGAAAGGGACAGACACAGGCGGATGCATCGAAATATGTTTAGAGAGTAAAACACAAGTATACCGGGTGTTTCCTGTAATAGGAGCAATAATTTTAGGGATCGCTTCTTCACCACGATCGTAGTAACATTTGGTCTACCACTTAAAAAAAATGTGTAATTTTTTACTTGTGATATTTTCGAACAAACTAAATAGTATTTTCAATGAACGGCATCCAATAGTCTAGTTGACGTTTACTGTCAGCCCACAAACTTCATGGTTTTGACAATACATTGCTTGCTTTGAAAATCGGTTTTTATAAATATTTAGTAAACTGTAAGTTATTTTCAAAAGTCGTAGATCAAATATGCTACGTTTGTTGTGTAGAAATAATGCCTAAAGTTAATGCTCCTATTACAGCCACACCCGGTATACTCTGTCAGATTTTAGTTGTTTCTAAGAGCTGACGGAGGGTAGCAGTCTGAAACCCTAATACTTACATAGATAGGTTGGTGTGTCAACCAAGTCTAGTAACTTGCTAGCGTTTGAATTTTTATTTTTGGATCATGGACGTAGGCGTTTAGTTATTGGACGAAAAAGATACTCAACTAAACCAGAAGATACTGCCCTTACCATGAGTTGTGACATTGACGTTTTCGATAACGAGTATCGAATTTACTATCTGTGCATCTCGTTCGCACTAAAATAGTACAAGCGAGATGCACAGATAGTAAACTTGATACTCGTTATCGAAAACGTCAATGTCACAACTCATGGTAAGGGTACTGGAATATTCGTGGGCTAAAGTATCGACTGGGGTTTGAAGCTAACTTGGCTAATAGAAAATAGATCTGAGAGACTTATTCTACTATACTGCGTCCACGATAACGAGCTAGTACCAGAAAACTCAGGTCGCACGTGATTGGTTAGCGATAATGGCGATGAATGTGCAACGGGTTAGTTTACATGTCAGTTAACTGTCTCTTGTACGGTGCGGACGCGTCTACTGTTCTCATTTGTATAGTTTCCCGTTTAAGTAGTCCACCAATTTGTCATTTCAGTATTGTTCATAAATATGCAGTTGGTTATTAAAACTGCATATTTATGATCAATAGCTATAACTAACAAGAGTATGAAATAAATAACATAACCATAAAAAAAAATCAAAGTGACGGCATGTAAGCCGAGCCATAGAGCGAGGTGCCATTGTTCACGCCCACTGCCTTTTTTTGTCCTTTACATCTGCATACAAAAGTGCAAAAGAGAGGCGTCTATACTAGCTCGTTATCGTAAACGGAGTATAGCTAACTATAAGATTTACTCATCTTAAATCTATTTTTATAGTTTACAGAAATTACAATCGCATTATGATAACTACAAGTACTTAACTAGTTACAGTATAAAATCTAAAAAAGGCCCTTGAGGCATTGTACCAAGGATGCTGGCGGCATTTCCTCGTTGTATCGCAATGCTGATACGTTGTGCGAGGAAGCCGCCAGCTCTTCGGTCACCAGTTACATCAACCAGACGCTTCGCGATTTCTGCAAAAAGTTTGTTCGCGCTGGGACCCCATGGACCTAGCGTCACTACGCCAAACGGTACAAAATGGTACTCTCTGCCCAGGCTTTTATATTTGTTACGTTTAAGAATTTCGGCATTTTCCGCCGCTGAACCAGCTTTTACATTAGTTCGTTGGAGATGGGACGGCGCTAGGGTGTCTACGCAGGTAGCATCCCACACCAGCATCCGTCCCAAGCTCCAAGGAACCAAAGACACTCCATCAGGCCTCTTGCCATCATCTCTGACAATGCCGGTCGGCTCAAGAAGCAGGCACATTGATGGTGGCAAGAAACCGACGGATTATGTCGTTAATCGTTTTTATAGTTTTGTTTACTGTTACTTCTTAAAGGTTATTTTATAATTGGTTTAACTAATTAATAGTTTCTATTTTTAAATAACATTAATTAAAATGTTTTCATAAATAAGAATATGTTTTATAATTTCATCCCGCAGGCCTAAAAGCTGTCCTGAAATAAGATAAACATTCCATGTTCAACGATTTCACACGTTTAGAAGATAACGCAATCTACACTAATATTATAAAGGGGAAAGTTTGTGAGTGTTTGTTACATCTTTACGTCTAAACGGAGCTGGAGCAATTCTAATTAAATTTGGTATGGAGTTAGCTGACACCCTTGATTAACACATGGGCTACGTTTGTCCCTAATAAACCGTGGATAGTACCGTGGGCCACAGTGCACAGCTAGTATATTTAACATAAAAAAGAGCGTACTTCCACCTTAAAGGCTGGCAACGCGCCTGTGACCCCTCTAGTTTTTCTCTAGTTGCTTACCATAAAGTAACATCGAAGTTCGTAAATTTCGAGCATTTTTCTCTCATGAGAGTGACTCGTTCGAAATTTACGAATATCGATTTTCGCGGTAGCACCGCAGGCAATTCGTCTGCTCTGCCTTCTATGTCATAAAAATGTCTGTTTATTGATGGTAAATACTTTGAAATCGGAAGACTGCAAAATGGAGCAATGAAAAGGGTAAGATTAATTAATTGTACTTGATAAAGCGGGTGTAAAGTGACGGCACAACCATTGTTTGGAGAGCTACAAACTGGTACATGGACTCGAGTAGTTTACAAGAGCTTTGGGTACTACGTGTTTGAAACTGTGTGTACCTACACTCGAACGCAACTCATTTAAGACAAAAGAAAAATTAAACTTATTTTTCACCTCACTAGCTCGGAAAGAACTGTTTTATTCTTTAAAAACAGATAGCAAAGTTGTATTTTATTCACAAGACTGCAAAGTGAATTGTTTATGACTAATCAAGTAATAAGTGTTTACAATAAAAACCGCAACCGCAGTAGAACCAAAGTTACCGATATAGCCCTCCGGATCGCCAAACTTAAGTGGCAGTGGGCGGGGCACATTGCTCCCAGAACTGATGGCCGGTGGGGCGGAAAGGTACTGGAGTGGCAACCATGAACTGGAAGACGCAGTGTAGGTAGGCCTCCCACAAGGTAGACCGACGACCTAGTTAGAGTCGCGGGATACCGCTGGATGTGGAACGCGCAGGATCGGTCTTCTTGGGGAGGCCTATGTCCAGCAGTGGACGTATTTCGGCTGACATGATGATGATGATGAAGTGCCATCTAGGCATAGCTTTTTTATTCATATGTTTACCGTAAAACAGATCAAGGTAAACGGTAAGGGAACATTTCTGGCCGCCTCACTAAAACGTGATTCCCGCTGATTGCACTAATTACGCTTGCAAACGTTGAGTATCCAAGTAGTTTGAGCATTCGAGCATTGAGCACTTGAGCACTCGACTGTCTCCAATTATTTTTTGGAGCGCGAACTAGTTTGTTTTATTCGTGATTGTCATTAGTTAAGGGTCAAATTGTTAAGTTTTGGCGGCATTTTAGAGCTAAAAGAGATACTTAAATATTTTTTTATTTTCACCACACCTTTCTTCTTCTTTCACAATATAGCTCCCATCAATATATCAATCAAAGATTTCACCAATGTTATTTAAGGTAACAAATAAGTAAAATAAAATATCTTTTTCCTAACTAGTGCGTAAAAAGTGCACTTTTCGCAAGCTTCGCGTGCGTAAATTTCACTTTTTAAGGCACTTGCTATGAAAAATTAGGTTCGATACTCGTGTAAAAACTTCTTTAAGACTCGGGTGATTGTCACCCTCGCTCCACTCGGGCTCCAACGTTCACACTCGTCGAAAAAAAATGTTTTTTTCACTACTATCGAAATGTACTATTTTATGACATAGAAGGGATAGTTGAACCATAACGGAAGTCAGAAAATCATCGTTTCCGCCATAAGACGCCCACTGCTGGACATAAGCCGTTCCCAAATAAGACTTGTATCATCTTGGGGGGAGTCGCCATAGTCACCACGCTTGGCAGGCGGGTTGGCGACTGCAGTAGCAGGTGATACAGTATCGACGGACGCTGCTGGCCGTCGTCGGTTTATATAGATATACCAACTAAAAGAATGAGTAATAGTCGTGTCGTATCAGGCAGTCAAGGAAAAAGCAGAATATACATGGAATTTACTCCTACGACAAAAGCCTAGTCGTTAAGTATATGATGATGATGATGATACTCATTTAGTGAAGACGATAAAAAATTCAAGCTTCTCGAACTTGATAAAATAATACACCCCGTTATCTAACGCTGATTTTGGGTTGATCGTTTAGTTAATCATCTAAAATAGTGATGTTGCTTCACATAATTAGACGATTCATAGTTATCTATGAAAGCTATAGAGATAACACATTAACTCCTCTCTTTAATCGGATCGGAGGGCGACAATTATACATATCGAATGTCAATTTGAGGTCCGGCTTTTGAAATAATCATCGAGTAATTTTCTTAGAGATTCTCAGTCATTATCTATGGAAGTCACTAAGGTAATGGCCCTAATGTCGGACACTTTAAGCTGACAGGCACCAATGATGGACGCTTAATTCTTATTTCAAAAATCATAAAGTTATAAATTGAATATGTCCCAAAAAATGCACAACACTTAACTCCTTTGAAATGAGAACGTTCATGATTGGTTCCTTGTCCATTACTGGTGCCGTCACCTTAATATGGAAACAACTATTTTAAAAATCGGACCCAAAATCTTTACACATTTTTAATAGAAAACTCCCGTGAGACTCAGATATACTAAAATATATATAAA
Organism: Grapholita molesta; assembly: GCA_022674325.2. Classification (NCBI taxonomy): domain Eukaryota; kingdom Metazoa; phylum Arthropoda; class Insecta; order Lepidoptera; family Tortricidae; genus Grapholita; species Grapholita molesta. The sequence continues at coordinate 4,898,484 of CP053133.2, read as the reverse complement.
ACGGGTCACTCATAACACATGTCAAGCGTTATTCGACCTTAAAATACATGAGTGACCCGTTTTATATATATTTTAGTATCTTTAGACATGTTATTGAGTGAGTAAGTCAACTTCATTTTTTATTGACTTAGATTATCGTAACTGCCCAATCACTTGCCTCTAAACTGAGCATAAGATAACAGGGTGTATATATTAAATAAGCAAGTAATAGCGAACAAACGAATTACGATTCGACATCTCATTTTAAATCGCCGAAATCATAATAAGCATTTTAAAGTACAATCGACATGAAAAGTATGTTTACAATTTTACACTTTATTCCCTAGTAATAAGGTACAATGTGTTTTTGTCGTTAGAACATACAAAAGTGTCCCGCAGGCTTAAAGGTACGATTTTAATGAAAGCTTTGAAGTTAGCGGATAGCCCGTCCTAATTATTCCTTCATTTTCAATTAATAATTTGATATCAAACGGATTTGTATTAAACAATAAAACGTGTTAAGGCAATATTTTGAAGTTTATTTTTTCATCATCATATCAGCCGAAGTACGCCCACTGCTGGACAAAGACCTTCAAGCACAGACCCCAAAGCGCCCAATAATGACAGTTTTATGCCACCCGCGTGACGGACGCGACGTTTACGTTACGGCACCGCAACGTCAGTGGCGTCCGCGCTGCGCAGGCGTTCACTAGACGACGACGCTCGAAAGACGCTAAGTGACACCATCCATAAAAGCCGAGTCTCGCGGGCTTTACTAACTTTTCCGCAGGCTGATGAAGGAAAGGCTCCTTAATTCATAGCCAAGAATAAAATAGATCCACTGCCAGTGATAAGTACCAGAATCAAAATAATTCTATCCAATGCGAGAGTTTTTGACTGCGTGTTAAAGAGATTAAAAAAAGAAGTATTTTTCTCTTGTCTATATCAAACAAATTTTATAAGTTATCACCCCTATCATACCTTCCTCAATTTTTGACCGCTGGATACCTACTCGGCTTGTGACATTTTAAACTCTATTGGAAACGAAGAAATGGTATTTTAGAATCATGAGTGATAGAAATTAATGACATTAATAATGAGGGGATTCTGCACAAATAATGGTAAACAACTTTTATTGTGTGCGATTAGTCTCGTCCTCAAATTTTTGAAATATAATAAATGCAAATATATTAGTTTTTCACGACGAATGTAGGCCTGAAGGCCGATTTTTGAGATGCACGACTCTCGAGAAACGAATATATCTGCACGCGTATTTTGCGTTGGCAACCCCGACGTATCTGTGGCAACATTGTGTAGAGGTAGATATGAAGGGGAACTACCTTGTGCCCTTATATCCTTTTATTACTGTTATATAATATTCAGCACCAAAAATGTAAAATGTAGTATGTAATTTTTTTGTTAATAATTTCAAACTTTTTCAGACGTTTCAAATGCCAGCTATTATGGCGCGCTTGGCACGTGACGACAAACGCAACTTCTCCATTCACATGTACATAGACTTTGACTTACATAAACCAACCTAGTCGTACAGTAAGCTCAGTAAAGCTTGTGTTGTAGGTACTAGACGATGATATATATAATACATAGATACATATAAATACTTAAATACGTAGAAAACACCCATGTCTCAGGAACAAATATCTGTGCTCATCACACTAATAAATGCCCCGAATGGGATTCGAACCCAGGACCATCGGCTTCGTAGGCAGAGTCACTACCCACTAGGCCAGACCGGTCGCTAAACCGGTCGGTAATTATTTAATAATTAATATAAATCTGAACATAGCCAAATGAAACGAAGTAAGACATTTTTTAAAAGAATTTATTTCTTACCACAGTAAAGTTAACTTTAGCACGAGTGTCGATCCGGCCCTGCTTGCAGTTTCCATCGTTAAGTATAAAAAAACCTGAACCTAGTTTATGAGACAAACGGCAAATTTTTTGGCCATTCAAATTACGGAATCCAAATTAGTATATTAATAAACACTATTCTTAGCGTATTTAACATCTACATCTACACTAATATTGTAAAGGCGAAAGTTTGTGAGTGTGTATGTTTGTTACTTCTTCACGTCTAAATGGCTGGAGCGATTTTAATAACATTTGGTATGGAGTTAGCTGACACCATGGATTAACACGTTTTTCCCCAATAAACCGCGGGTAACACCACGGGGCACAGCTAGTAATATATAAGGTACTAAGCAATTACTTAAGGATATTTTACCCCTGATAGTACTCAGTTCTCGGAGTACATTTAAGTATAAAAAATCTTTGATTTTGTTGTTTTTTGGAGAAAACTAGACATTTTTTTACGTTTTACACCCTTTTAATAAGATAATTAAATGAGACTTCCAGAGATATTCTAGAACCTCTTTAAATTATCATTTAATTGACCACTTGAAATCGATAAATCAAAAACATAATAGCATTTAAGAAAAACAATTTTCGACATGACATGGCAGACAGTATTATACATCTTAACAGGTACATAATAGGGGCTGATTTTTTTAAACACTGACTTTTTTTTTGTTCGGTAAATGAAAAAAAAGATATACAAATGTTCCTTACTTACAGTTAAAAGTTAATTATTTGTATTATCTCTTAAAATATCCGTGACTAATTTGTTGGCACCTTATATATTGCTCGTAGAACTGATGGTCGTATATTGTGGGAATCGTTAGGGGTCCTTTGTCCGGCATTCACAAGTTACGAAGTCGCCCAGAAATGAAATTGGTTTGGTACTGCAACGGCTACTAACAAGCATATGGCCCGCCTGATGGCAAGCATCACCGCAGCCTATAGACACCTCTAACTCTAGATGATTCATACGCGCGTTCCATAACCTTTAAAGCTATGAGCTCTCTGTCGACCTTACTTACCGGCAGTCCTGCATAATAACTTTTTTTATAAAATAAAACAACTAAAACGGATTAAATCGCGTATACTATAATGTATTAGGGATGAAGTTTAAATTAGTATACGCGATTTAATCCGTTTTAATTGTTTTATTTCATGAGTAATTATCGCGGCAACCGAAGACAATATTAACTTTTTTATACTATTGGCTCCCGGACTATTTAGTAAAATTTGAAATTCAGTGTTGTCGCTCGGCGGAGGCGCGGAACCGTTAAATGAATGAACTTTTATAACTTAGGGTTCCGTAATACCGACTTTAAGGTGATGAACAGCGCTCACTTTTTAATGACTTTTGGCTAATATTCCGCGGAGCTTTGAAAAGTTTTGTGCGGTTTTTTGCGCGTAGTTCTGAAGTGATAAGTCATTACTTTAACTAGGGCCGTTAACAGGTAAAATGTTAATAAGGAGAAATTATTGGGACTTAAGGGGCGATTTTAGAAATTCGAGAAATTCGAGAAATTCGGCTGCCGGCTGACTAGAATAGTACCACCGCTTCTCCTCCCGCGGGTGTCGTAAGAGGCATCAAAAGGAAAAAATTCTGGCAAGTGGGCAGCAGCGTCCATCAAAATCAAATCTACAGCTTCTGCGGTCGCCAACCGGCCTGTCAAGCGGGACAACTATGGCATGTCATATTTAGAGGCCTATGTACAGCAGTACACGATTTAAGGCTGAAATGATGATTTCTTGTCTTTTCTTTACTTCAACTTTCCCATCTATTATGGGTTTGATAAATTAGTATATAAACGCGATAGCGTTTTTTGTCCCTCGTTGCCATAGTTATATTCCTTTGGATTACTCTTAAAACCACTGTTTTACAGTATCTAAATATTTGTGGTAGCTATATGCCCCTTCCATAATGGGTCACCTACCAACCGCGTTAGTAGAACGCAATCGCAGGGCCACATTGTTTCTAACAAACTATGCTTCAGCTGTCCCCTGGCTGATGGGACAGAATAACAACACAGTAGTTGATTCACTAAAAAAATCAATCATTACAAAGCGACCAATTAAACGACTGGCCAGCACGTTGTGAAAATCCACGAAACGACGAGTTTCCATCAGATTAAGCCAAGTTTTCGAGTTGAGCGGAATGTGCGCAGACCGCTGAATAATAGTGCTGATCTGAGCCACATCGAGGTCTCGGAAATATTGCCAATGGAACCATTTAGCTGTAATAAATATTCTGCATAAAACATGACCGATACTTTACACCATCTTTAAAGCTACTCAAACTTGCACAAAAGGTACATGATACTATTGCAACCGAAATTAAAATCTAATTATAGTAGTTTAATATCGACTTTTTGCACAGCATCGATTTTTATACATATTGTAAGTTTGCAGTAATATGCCCGCACTATTCCCAGCGACACGATTCAAAGAAAAGAAAGAGCTCTGGGGCCTATTCTCGAACACTTGTAATATAAGCGGAAGTCTATTTCTAACAACAGGCGTAAAAAGTGACATCCGCTTGTATTACAATTGTTCGAGAAATAGGCCTCTGATAGCGCTGCCCGTTGTCGCTCACCGCGTGTGTCTGGCATGGCCGGCATGCGTCGAGTACGCGGCCTTGCTGAATTCGTCTTCCAATAAAAAATTAAGAAAATGAATAATTATAAGTACTTATCCTGCCCGCTGCACATAAGAACCATGACTTTAAAAATCAGTGTTAGTTTGGAATTGATAGCACAAGAACATGACAGAAAGTTGAAATAGTTTGCCAAACGCGTAGTAGGTAATATAAATATATCGAAATTATAATGGCAACCGGCAATATTTTCAGTCCAAGGCAAAATCCAATTTTCAGCTACCTCACATCACTATAAATTAAATATCGACAGTGCCAATCGACAATATTTTTGTAGCAATATTTCCATCAAGCTTACATCACTAAACAAGTCGATTTAATTACCGCTAATGCGATGAAATGTCCGATGGTGCGGAATAAAGACAAAAGTTCCTTTATTTCACAAGTTTTTGACTTTAAATGCATACCGCATACTTACTGGGAATCTAGTAATAATTCTGGTGTTTTTATTTACGGACAGATTCGATAATTAATAAATAAAGATAAGTATTTCCTCCCGCGGGTGTCGTAAGAGGCGGAAAAGGGAAACCGACTGATGGGCGGCGGCGTCAGTTGACACCAAAACTACTGCGGTCGCCTACCCCCCTGTCAAGCGTGGTGACTATAGCAACAAGCCAAGATGATACAAATCATATCTGAGAGGTCTATGTCCAGCAGTGGACACGTCTTAAGGCTAAAATGATAATGTATATATTCTTCTTCTTCTTAGTCGTACATTCTTGACAGAGTGGTCGTGGTCATGTCCCGGTCGATTTATCCGCCACGGCATCCCGTGCGATCCGTCGCCATGTGGCTCTGTTTTTGGTGGAGTGGGAGCAGTCATTGATTGTCGTTCCTGTGATGGACTTAATGAGGTCAGTCCATCGTGTTGGGGAGCGGCCACGAGATCTTTTGCCCTCGACTTTCCCTTGGACCACCAAACGTTCCATGGAGTCCTCGTTACGAGTGATGTGTCCAAAGAATTTGAGGATTCGCAGTTGCACGGTCGACGATAATCTCTCTTTGATGTTCAGTTCTTTCAAAATCGAAATGTATATATTAAGCTACCTATATATATTAAAAAAAACAGCTAATGATATATACCTATTAAATAGAAACACTTTAGTTATTAAGAAATCAATTAAATAATTAGTCATTAAGTAGCTATATTCCCAAACCTGCAGACAGTTCAAACGGTTTTGCAGGAACCTGTATACAACACTATTAAAAATTTGAATAAAGCTTCTATCTATCTATACCTATATCATCTATTATTAGTTTTTTAATTGATATTACTAGAACCGGTGTGGCCTGTAATAAGAGCAATAATTTTAGACATAGTTACTACACCACAAACGCAGTAAATAAATAAATAAATAAATATTTCGGGACAATCTTACACAAATCGAGCTAGTCCTACGGTAAGCTCATTAAGGCTTGTGTTGTAGGTACTAAACGACGATATATATAATAGATAGATACATATAAATACTTAAATACATAGAACATTTGTTCTAAGAGTTTTGAAAATAACTTATAATTTACTAAATATTAATAGAAAAAGATTTTCAAGTATTGTGTAAAGTATGAAGTTTGTAGGCTGACAGTAAACGTCAACTAGACTAATGGATGCTGTTCATTGAAAATACTATTTAGTTTGTCCGAAAAACTCCGAAGTCATAAATAACATATTTTTTTAAAGTTGTGGAACAAATGTTGGTACGTCCGTGTTGTAGAAGCTGTCCTTAAAGTTATTGCTTCTATTACAGGCCACACCCGGTATATTGAATATTTTGATTTGTTCTTAGTTTCATGTCGGTTGTGGATTTATCACCTATCCGTGAGTTCCGTACTTACGTATACTTGTTGAAACGAGATAGTTATAGGTCAAAAACTTATATAAAGCACCATGTAGTAGTTCTAAATTCAAATTTTGACGTAAGTTCCATAGGGAAATCTCCCTAGGGCTTACAGTATGAGGTTCTTCAAAATAGGAGTGTATAGGTTCTTAAAGGGTAGGCAACGCGCATGTGAATCCTCTGGAGTTGCAAGCGTCCATAGGCTACAGTAACTTTTTAGCATCAAGCGGGCCGTATCCTTGTTTGTCACCGTCGTTGTATAAAAAAATCTGCACAGTTCTACATAGACATGGTCCTATTGGTCCTTCGGTCAAGGTTTTCACCTATTCTGTTTTCTGGTCGCTATATCGTCTGTAGTAGACTATACAGGAGTGCAAAATTGAGGGTACGATAAAAATATTCAAAAAATAAACCCTGTCGGCAGCCGACGGTTGAATATAAAATTATCGCCGTCGACTCAGCAGATAACTTCATTTTATTAAAAATGTGACGGAGAATTACGGGGACCGTTCCTGTGGTATCATTTTACTCGCTTAGCGAGCTCTGACGGACTGACAGGCCAGGGCTGGTATGTAGAAACGCAAACGAAACGATAAAATAATGTTAATTTTATCCAGTCCCAGAAGGACGTCCACTGATGGACATAGGCATCCCCCGCAAAAAAAAAATTAAAATTAAAATGTATTTATTTCAAGTAACAATGACTCATACATTATATTATTTTAAACACAGCATTAAAAATAATTAACATTAGACAACACAAAAACATTTACAAATGTTTATTTTATCTTCAATGGTTGATTGATAGTCGTTATCTTCTCAATGTGTTAACCACAGAGCTGCCGGGCGCATGAAGTCCACAGCAAAATGTCATGTACGGGCAGAACCTGTCCGCTATCATCGCCAGGGCGGTGTTGGAGCAAGCGACCCGTGATAACCGGTTTTAACCCACCCGCATCCGATTCCCGCGATCTTTACCAGGTCGTCGGTCTACCTTGTGGGGGCTCTGCCGACGCCGCGTATTCCGGTACGTGGTCGCCAACTGCGTGGTGTTTGGTTCCCGAAACTTATTGCTCTTATTACAGGAAACACCCGGTATACACTTCTAACGAAAATTGTTTTGGACATTATCGGTTGAGGCGGTTTTAAGTAACCTCCAGAAACTTCTAACCATAGGCATGTGCGAACTTTCGAAAACACCGCCACAGAACTTTTCAAAATGCGTGGCAAACTGGCCTGTTTTTTTTTATTTGGTCATGACCATGGATACAAAGTCCTTCAGTCGGCTTTTAATTCCCCTTTATAAAGTGTCACCATCGGATACAGGCAGTAGCGCTCCATGGTGGAACATACGAACATACTGCAATCGCCAACCCGTCTGCCAAGCGTGGCGGTTATGGCATTAACAGGGGATACCCGCGTACAGCAGTGCCAGATAAAAAAATGTGTCCCCAGAGGCGAGTAAGCGATTGGAAGTGCGACACCGTTGATTTTCTCTCTCAGCGTTTTCAAACGTCAATTTAATGAACAAATCGACATTTTATGTGTTATCACAGTGTTACAAATATTTTTATTGAAGAAATTATGCAAAATGTATTTTGAAGTACTGGCGTTAGAATTGAATGGATAAAGTTTGTAGTTCATTTTAGTATTTTTCTGTAAATATAATCATTCATTGTTCCAAGCATTGTTGAACAGCAACCGGAGGCTATGTTATTTATTTTGTCATCTAAATAGGACAGTGATTGTAACCTTTTTTTTTTGTCATAATTCGTTGGGCAACTTATCACTTCGATATCACGGCTCTGTGATTTAGTAACCTGTAAACTAATTAAAACTAGTAAGGTAATGGCATCAATGTTGGACACTTTTAGCTGAGAGGCACGAATGATGGACACTTAGTTCTTATTTCAAAAATCATAAAGTTATAAATTGAATATGTCCCAACAAATGCACAACACTTAACTCCTTTGAAATAAGCACTAATGTTCATGATTGGTTCCTTGTCCATTACTGGTGCCGTCACCTTACTTACTTAAAAACAATCAAAATCATGTTATAAAATTTCAAAAACTATTTTGTAGATAAGTTTTATTTTGACATTTTGTATTATGATCTAAATTATTTCAATAAATATGTAGTGTCTGTTTATATGAAAGTTACAAATGATTAATAAAAATACTATAGTATATAGGTCAATTATAATTTCTGTATTTTACTAGATATAAATAAATTAAAAAAATTATATATCTTCCGATAATCGGAAGTTGAATCTACTATATTGTTGACTGGAACTGTTCAACATCATCATCATTATATTACTCGAAAGAGGTCCACCTGTAGACCAGTAAAATTACCAAAACCTGGACATAATTCGATAACTGTAATTTTCTTTTTCTATGATATAAAGTATTGTTAATTATTTCTAAAATATTGAAAATTAAACATTTTAGGGTTCCGCGTCAATGTAAAAAACCCAAGACCGTGGGTATAACATTAATAGTAGGTAATTATCTATTCAATTACATTTTGGCGACCTTAATGAGGTCGTCTGTCCATCTTGTGGGTGGACGTCCTACGCTGCTCTTGCTAGTCCGTAGTCTCCACTCAAGCACCTTTCGCTGGATGCAGGGCGCTTCCAACCGGTATATGTGGAGGTCCAAGAGGGAGGCCTATGTTCAGCAGTGGACGTCTTGTGGCTGAGATGATGATGATGAATTAGATTTTCAATTTCTTATGTTGTGATGAAAACTTGATCATAGTACCCAATACGGTCTTGGGTTTTTTACATTGACGCTTTTAAAATGTTTAATTTTTTATATTTTAAAAAGCACTAACAATACTTTATTTCATAGAAAAAGAAAATTGCAGTTATCGAATTATGTCCAGGTTTCGGTACTTTTACTGGTCTATTTTCGTAATTTTACTGGTCTACTGTTGGACATATATCTGTGGCCCTAGTAAGAGATACAAGTCAAATTAACACAGCGAAAAAGGGTACACGTGCCGTACATTTTATAGGACATGTGACTTTTTTTACTGAGCCAATTTTACTTATTCCCCCTTTCACTAGGGTCATAGATATGTCTACCCTAAAGCGGCTCGCAATGACCAGTTTTGCGCCACTCGCATCCAGTAAATTCCCGCGATCTTTACCAGGTCGTCGGTCCACCTTGTGGAGGATCTGCCCACGCTTTTGGAAATTTATCAACTTTTTAACTAGGAAATCGTTGTTTCCTCTCAAAGTGCAAGCCCTAAGTAAGTATGCTTTCAAGCGGATGCTGCGTAAACACCTGAAACAAGAGCTTGGATAATTGCATCCAACATTTATAATATGTTCGATATTTAATTCGAAAAAAAAATAGAAAAAAATTGATTCGCAGCGGGACTCGAACCCACAACCACTGGATCACTAGCCCAGTGCACTACCAGGTGTGCTATACGAGTACCGCTCAGACTTATTTTCTATATTTCTTTCGAATTAAATATCGAAGATATTCGCTAGCAGACGTGTCTGCATAATAAAAAAAATATTTTATAATATGTATTAATTATGTGGTTACTACCATATATTAGTAGTTTATGTATCTGTGCATAATGAAGGGCATTACAACAAGAATGTGGGTTTATGATACGAGCCGAAGGCTAGTTTCATAATAATATCACACGAGTGTTGTAATGCCTAATTATGTATAGGTGCATACACTACTTTATTTACACATATATCATAAGTGTTTTAAGATTGGTTTAGGAACCGTAGGGACATGACCTGCATTATTGCTAGTGTTCATTGAAACATTAAAAAAGTCAACGAACAAAACAAATGACAGCTTGGAATGGCGGCGTTGCGTATTTCGTATCTCAGTCAAATATTTTTTTAAACCATAGACAAGCGAATGAACTCCCTATTCTATTGTCATTCGAGTTCAAATGTCGTTCGATTTATATTAAAAAAACATAACGAATTGGCGTTTCGTATCAATGACTGTTTTAATATCTATAGATACTAGAATAGAAACCCCACTTGAATTTGACAGCTGTTCCAAATTCAAACTCATAACCTACTGATTTCAGTAGGTAATGTTAACATTACATCTCCATTCATTTCTGATGGTTGGTAATGCTGCTCATTGCCTACGGTTTCTGGACGCATTTTAGAGCACTTATGATTTATACGTAGATAAATTTATTTATAAATTTTTTTGTATTATATTTGTGTATTTCACATGTAGTTTATTATAACGTTCTTCTTTATTTTAGTTATCAATATTCTATTACTTTTTTCGCTTTGCACCAATGTAAATGTTTCTGTTTAGCCCAATGGTTGACTGGTAGAGAATACCGTTTGGCATTAAGTGCGCCATTTCCCCAACAGGCTTTTACTTACCGGGTCGCTCCATCAACTTAGATTATTAACACGCTGTACTTATGAAATAAATAATTTTAAAGATTTTTAATTTTGTATTTTGTATTTTTGTGCAATAACATTTAATTAAATAAAATACCTTGCCAATATTAATTACCTATGCTACATACCCGTAGCCCAATAATAGCACACTGTATACCGAAGTACGGTCAACATCTTTAGACAGAGGCATGTCAACAGCTGCCGGCGATGTCGGATCGGGCGCCTGTTTTGCATACCGTACTGGTTTTACATTACAATGTACTGAGCGTCTGCCCTGAATATATTTTACATGAATAGGAGAGCCATGATTGAATAGTTAACTTGCAAGGAATAAAAATGAATCGATTATAGCGCGATTTTATTCATCATCAACAAACCAAACAAACTTTGTCTTTTTTTACCAAAGGCAAATGTCACAATACCTTACAAAAATACAAGTACATATGTCCTTTTAAGAATCAATAATTCATAGATGTTGATGTGAGAAATAAAAAATGTATTTAAAAAGATAATATATTTATCTACATACATATTATTGGGGCTCTAAAATACGTCCAGAAACCGTAGGCAACCAGCATTACCAACCAGCAGAAATTAATGGAGACGTAATGTTAACATTACCTCCTGAAAACAGTAGGTGATGAGTTTAAATTTGGAACAGCTGTCAAATTCAAGTGGGGTGTCTATTCTAGTATCTATAGGTATTAAAACAGTCATTGATGCGAAACGCCAATTCGTTATGTTTTTTTAATATAAATCGAACAACATTTGCACTCGAGTGACAATAGAATAGGGGAGTTCATTCGCTTGTCTATGGTTTAAAAAAATATTTGACTGAGATACGAAATACGAAACGCCGCCATTCCAAGCTGTAATTTTTTTTGTTCGTTGGCTTTTTTATGTTTACAAGTAGCACTAGTAATAATGCAGGTCATTTCCCTACGGTTCCTGAACCCATCTTAAAACACTTATGATATGTGTGTAGATAAAGTAGTGTATGCAACTATACATAATTAGGCATTGCAACACTCGTGTGATGTTATTATGAAACTCGCCTTCGACTCGTTTCATAAACCCACACTCTTGTTCTAATGCCCTTCATTATGCACAGATGCATAAACTACTATTACTTTAAAAGATATTTGATTGGTAATCATTAATCCGAACGGGTAGCATGATTGTCATTTTATCGTTTATCGCGCTAACCGTCACTTTCCCACTCGCGTACTTATTGGGGCGTGACAGGTATTGTGACAAGTGATAAAAACCCGATCATGTTAGGCTAGCAGGGTATAACTTTTTCATTTTTATGCCACTTCGAACTAGTACAACAATTATTTTAGTGACATTTTCTGTCAACAGGTCTAATCGCTTATGGGTAAAAACTTAATTAAGGGACTATGTCTATGTAGTTGTGTAGAGAATAATTATAAGAACTTACGTCAACATTTGAATATAGAACGATCACATACGGTGTACAAATACGTTACTACTACATAGACATGTCCTTTAGCCAAGTTTAATATAGATACGACAGTTTCCCGCGATACCGAACAAATCGTTCATAGATAAAAAAAATTGTCTCTAAGGGATTTTTTACTTACTCGCCGAACTTTTATCCAAACGGTATACAATTTTGCGCTTTCGTGGCAGCAAATGAGCTGTCAGTGTGCCGTGTGTGTGTGTGTGTCAGCACTTGTGGTCATTTGTTCGATTTGGACAAAAGAACGGCGAACGCGTATCTATCAGCTACTTAGATGTTTGAGAGTGTAATAAAATGAACACATTGTATTTTTTTGCCTTTTGTAACAACATGAAGCCCGGATTCCCAGGGCATATCTATACTAACATAATGATTGAGATCGTTCACCCCGTGTCTAATCCAAATAATCGATCTCTGGTCATCAGCCTTATTCATTAGCTAGTAATTGCTACTTATTAAATATACTTTAACCCACCATAGTTAAACGAATATATTATTTTAATTTGAAAAGCTTAAACATCAAGATTTCCATATTAAAATAAATTGCATAAAAATACAAAGAAAATTCCAACTTTAACAAAGCTGCACAGAGCCGTATAATTTCTCGGTGAAACTCACGTATGCAAATAGTACAAAAACTACACAGAGCGAAATATGTCGGCAATTATACTAAACAGAAAATTAAATATGAAAATCTCTTTGTCCGGATGAGAGCGTGTCGAATAAGGACGCGGAAACCATACATCTGCGAAATTTAGGGAAGGACGTAGAAACCATACTGCGGCGAAATATGTTAAACATTTTACACTGGGGTTCGTGGCCGTGGTCTCTCCTCGGCGGATGGAATGCAAATCTTCGTAAATAGACTTTCGATGACGAGGACAATAGAAAATATACCTTATAGTTATATGAATTGTATCCTATTTTGCTACTGTAGTAAGATTGGCGATTATTTTGACGTTAGTAGGTACTAGCTTCTCAAATTTTAAACAATTTTATGCGTATCACAAGGTAAAGCTAGTTTGCATTAAAAAACAAACGTATTATCTCAGTTTGTAACAAATCGCCGCTAATTTTTGCACAAATACTTACCTGATCAGATGTCACATACATTGCTGAAAATAATAAAAGTTATCAACAATACACTCGTATTACTAATTTTACATTAACTTGATACAAAACCTCAAACCGCCCATAGATCAGAACCTGCCAAGCCAAAGCCGATTATTATTTGGCAAAATTATAATTCCAAATGAATTATTGGAATGGAAAGCCGAAGGTACAAAACGAAGGAAGAGAAAGAAAACTAATATTTAAACAGTCCTTTCCGCGTAAACTTCATTGAACGTCATACATTCCACATTCACCACTCAACAGAAGTAATTTGTAAACAACAGTGATATGAGAGAACACAAGCCAACCAACACTCGTGTCTCGAACATGCCTCAAATACTGAAAACCGTATTATTCGTCGCTTACATCGCGCTATTCATACATTTTCTTAAACTTCTCCGCACACAGAAAAAATCAATCGAAATTGAGTACATCGTCCGACCTCCAGGAAGTTACAAGAAGATAATGAGGGAAATTAAAAAGATAAACCAGAAGAACAAAACTGAATTTCAGTACACAGTCTTTGATAAGGCTTTTGAGAAACCGCTCAGACTGCAAACAGATTTAAGATACATTTTGAAGTGGACAAAAGCAATGACGCACTACTCGAGTCCGGACTTCATTAACGGGCAAAGACCATTTTTGGACAATAACTGCCCATTTTACAACTGTTTCATGACAAATGACAAAAGCGTGTTGCTAGACCCTAGATATTTCGACGCCATATTGTTTGACGTTGAAAACAATTGGGATTATCACCCCTACATCAGAGCATTACATCAAAAATACATATTTACTGCTTCTGAACCGGCCGGTCTATTCCCTATATGTGAGCCTTTATACAACAGCTATTACAATTGGTCCTGGAGTTACAGGCTGGACTCGACAATCCCCCAACCATTTTTCAATATATACTTCAAGAACGGTAGCATCGCTGGGCCTCAGTTGAAAATGCAATGGCTGGAAAATCCTTACACTATTCCATTGCACGTAAAAGCAAAGTTAAAGCGTAAAACAAAACTGGCTGCTTGGTTTGTGTCGCATTGCAAAACAAAAAGCAAACGGGAACAGCTTGTAGCAGACATGAATAAATATCTAGAGATGTATAATTTCACTATAGACATTTATGGGTTATGCGGTAAACATGCTTGTCCCAAGGATGATCTGAATACGTGTTTGGAAATGTTGCAGGTAGACTATTACTTTTATCTAGCGTTTGAGAACTCATTGGACGAGGACTATGTGACAGAAAAAGTGTTGAATGCTTTGAATTATTATACTGTGCCTGTGGTTTATGGTGGAGCTGATTATTCGAGGTGAGATGACATTATTTGGAAAAAGTATTATTTAGTTTTAATGTGATTTACAGTGATGGACGAAATTCTTTGGATGATATTTCATTATACGTAAAAGTGAGTGCCAAAGCGTGCACTATTCAATTGAAAATTTCGGTGAGTTGAATGTCATAATCGCCATGCTTGGCATGCGGGTGATGCGGGTTGGTGATCGCATTATGTTCTAGTCGCCATTTAGAGATAATAACCGAGTTCCGGTTTTATATTATGTTTAAACGGTGTACTCCCTTTTTGGCGAAATATGTTTCGCCGAATTTCATTTCGCAACCAACTTTTCGCCAAAGTTTCATTTGACAAATTAATAGTTGGCATAACCTTACTTCGCATTTTTCTGATGTTGCAATATTTTCATATTGCAAAATGTTACTTCGTCAAACTTTTATGTGGCAAATATTTATATAGCAAATGAATTTCTTAGGCATTCAAGACATTGACAAAATATTATTTGGCAAATTTTTATACTGCAAACTTTTATTTCAACAATTTTTTATCTGGCAAATCATTATATCAATAACGTATAGTTAATGCAACAGTTCCCTTTTCATACATTTACAAATAAGAAAAAGATACATAAATACCGCCACTAACATGTTCTGTATTTTTTTTTTTTTTTCATAATGAATTGCCATAATGTTAGGTTAACGTATTTTTTATCTCTTGCCTGAAACAATTAAGCAATTAGTTTAATAACAGGCGTCACATATCTAAAGAGACCAGTTAGGTACGACGACGAGCGAAGCGAGGAGGAGTGTTAGGTAGAACTGTGACCCAACGTGTTAGGTAGAAGTGTTAGGTAGAACTGTGACCCAGAACCGACTTTTTGTTAATACTATACATTACCCACAAAATTCCTCTGCTACATAAGAGTTGGGAAGTAATATTTCGCCGAAATAAAAATAATGGGATTAATAGTTTGGAAGCTGATAGTCTGCTAAGTAAGAGTATGCCAATTAATGCATTTGGCGAAAACATTTTTGACGTCATGATAAAATTCCCAAGTAATAAGTTGCTTTATAATAATTTATCAAATCATTAGTTGCCAAATGATGGGATTACGAGGTGTTGTATTGGGAAATAACAATTTGCCCAAATAAAAATATGGGAATAATTGTTTGGGGTCTAATAATTTGCGAAATAATTTTCGCCGAAACATTAGTAAACCTGTTTAAACAGAAACCTAAAGTAAAACCCAGATAGATCACTTAGGGGACAACCGGTGGACACAAACTGTAAATCGTGATATCTAAACACTAGCAGACAACGACTAACATATTAACCACTAGAATTTTCAAATCTGGAACATATATTATTCAAATGTCATAAAGTTCAACTAAGAAAAGATTTGTTGAACAATAACCCTTAACAGTGTGAAAATACGGTTAGAACTTATAAGGAAGAAGTCGCGAGCGACGTAAAGATACGCCAAGACTATTAGGGGGAGAAGTCGGGAGCGGCGTATAGATACCTCACTAACGGCCCAGCCACGACAATGCGCGACTTGCGGCGCGGCAAGCGTTATCCGTACGTTGCGCGGTCAAGACGCGCAATGCATTGCGGTTAGTTGGAATCACACGCAATGAACAGATAAAACGCTTGCTGCGCCGCAATTCACCCAATATCGTGGCCAGGCCGTAAGCACCAGCTATCTTCAAAATAGTATTGTTATTTCAGATTTTTACCACCAGACTCGTATATTGACGCTAAAAAGATGACACCAGCGGCACTAGCGTCCCTCCTGGTTGAGATCAGCAGAGACCCAGCTACGTACTTCACATATTTCGCGTAAGTCAAACAAATTCATAATATAAACCTCGTAAAATATTACATTTGACGACAGATCTGGTCTAGTGAGTAGTGATCCTTGAAGCCGACGTTCCTGCGTTCAAATCCCAGTACGGGCCTTATTTCCTGGGTCAGGCGTGTTGTCTATGTATTTAATATACAGGGTGCTCAATCCAAATGGGTCAGTGGGGGAAGTCAGAAACTATGAGAGATAGCGAAATCTGTTCATAGGAACCATGACTTCGATTTCAGATTTAATAGGTACTCGTAATAATGGTATTATAACTTTTTTTTAAATCTCTCATACATAACCTGGAATCTCCAGGACTCTTCCGCACCAGATTTGTACTACCGGAATACACCTACTGAGTTTACGCTTCCAGAGAGATTGGTTGAGGCGGTCTCAACTGAGTCTGAGTGGTTATAGCCACTCCTAAACTCAGCAGGACGCGACACGTCCAGCACTATAATTTCACAAACCTTTTTCCTTATTCCAGGTGGCACCATAACTATGACTACAAAGCAAACTCCCTTGGCTCCCACCTCTGCAAAGTCTGTGAGATCCTGAATGACTCCCCTCAGGCTACTGAGCTCAACAATTTCACCCAATGGTGGAACGCAGGGAACTGTGAGGAAAACGAGCCGATTGTGAAGGAATTGAATAGTTAATTTAAGGGTAATAAAAAGATAAAACATATTTATATTTCAATTTATGCACATTATAATGCATCCATGAAAATAAAGAAAAGAAATAAAAACTACCACAGTTTCTAACCCCTCCTTCTACCTCTGACTTGCTGGACTGATACATAATTAGCGCAATAGTATGTCGCGGCGAGATAGACTTCGACTTTTAGAATGAAGAACGGGTTGTTTATCTCGACGCGAGTTACAGTATTAGGCTTACCGGTGATGTTATGAAATTCTGTTCCAATTACATTTGCAGAATGACATACAAATCGTTTTCAAATGAACATGTTCAATACCGTCCACTTCATACAATTAAAACTGTTGTGAGCCATGTTACTACTACTTAGTAACAAACGGATAAACTCACGTATAATTATATCTCTCACTGCGATACACCCTCAACGCGATCGGTGTGTCCTAACTCGGCTTGAAGATGGGTTACCCGATACATGTCGCCTAGTGCGATATCATTATATGTGAGTTTATCCGTTTGTAACTAAGTAACCGTCCACTTCTTTAAAAATAAGTTAGGAATGTTACTTGCCTCTTTCTAAAAATGGTTTTATAAACGAGATCTCTATTACCTAAAGTATTTTGTTTGTAAGAGAAAGTTTTTGTCAGAATGTTTATCTAATCACAAACAAGTAAACCAAATAAGACAAGTTAAGTAAGTAAAGTTTACTTATCTGTGTATCTAATATAGCCTAACAAACCATATTTCTCACGAGCAATAGAAGATATAAACTATTTTAAAAAGAGTTAATATCACTGTGTCATAAAAATACAGTATGATCTTGTCGGTCTATGTTCTAAATAAGTGAAAAGCCAAGCAAATTTTTGCCACTACATAAACCCATATTTTTACTTCCATTCGTAATTTTCATAAAACGTTTGAAACCGTCCTATCAAACCGAGCAAGACTCGTCATCAAAATATAAAACCCCGTGCTCCCAAGGTGTCAGCGGAAATTTTAATTATATTCATAAAAAAATGGCGGCCAATGGTGATGACTCTGTAATTGGAATTATCCCGAATCGAGGCTTTGAATAATGAGTCGCTTAACGAGCGCGGTAAGAGGATTGCGAAACGTTTGGAGACTGCTTCTGGTGTTATTCGTAGAAATTTTGAGAAAAATAGTAGTTTAATCGAGACGAAAAGGCTCTTAACCGGTATTAAAAAAAAACGATATAGACTAATATTTACAATTCACCCCTTCTTTTTATGTAGGTCTCAGTAATGTATTTACGAGTATGTTCTTGCTCCGAAAAGTTACATTATCCAATTCAACCCGAAAAAGGAAGCTAAAGAGCAAAACGGGTTATAATACCGGTATTTTATATATGGAGAAAATTCCGGTAACGGTCACGTACATGGGGCCCCATGTTAAGCCACTTCCTTAAGTTCGTAACTTAAACGTGTAATGCTAATCGATCTAGTCAATAGAACTAGGAGGTTCAGATTTCGAAATGTATGTATGTACAGTCAGCAGCAAAAGATGCTAAGCGCTTGAAGTGTTCAAAATGACCTACACACGCTCTTATTCTCTTGACAATAGAGACGTGTTGACCTCATTTTGAACACCTCAAATGCTTAGCTACTTCTGCTGCTGACTGTACCTAGGCGACATTATTTAAGTAATATTGAGCACTCTCTTTTTGAGGGTAAATATCTTTATTCTTCTTTCAAGGAAAATATTTCATTATTTCTAAATAGGGGCCATTTTTTTAAAGCCTTTAACCTACCCGACTCTCACGCTAAAATGTGGATAGCCATAGAATAAAAATGGTGGGTGTTGAAACTATGAATTCCTTGGCAAAATATTAGTGGCTTACACTAGCTTGTCACCAATATTGAATTGATTTTCGCCCCTTAAATTATTGATTTCAAATGCTCAAAACCCAAAAAAATTTCTACAGGCCTAGTTTTCGCTCTTAATTAAAAGGTGTGCTGGAAGTCGCTTGAAATCCTGTAAATATGTATAGGCTAGGTGGAGTGACGACTTGCGCAAGATGGCTGGCAGGAGCTGGCGATGGCGTGAAATTGGGGAGGCCTATGTCCAGCAGTGGACTACGATAGGCTGATGATGATGATGATGATGTATGGTTCGTCAATTTGAAGCAAAGTGGACACCAGGATTTATAGAGCCATGGTGCCAAAAACGTCAGGATGATGATAACGATGACTGTTCTGTGTCGGTGACACTCTGTACAGAGAGGTCACCAGGTCACGTTCATCACTTCAGAACAGATAGCATGGTTGCCATTTTATCGTATATCGCGCTATCCATCACGTTCGCACTTACATACTTGTTGGAGCGTGACAGGTATTATGACAAATGATAAAAACCCTATACTAGGCTATGGGTGAAAAACTTAGCTGAAGCACCTGGCCTATGTGGTAGTAACGTGTGCGTACACGCATGTCGGCGTTCTATATTCAAATTTTGACGTAAGTTCCATATTAGAATGCTGGTGGCCTAGTGGTAAGAGCATGCGACTTGCAATCCGGAGGTCGCAGGTTCGAACCCCGGCTAGTATCAATGAATTTTTCAAAACTTAAGTACGAAATATCATTTGATATTTACCAGTCGCTTTTCGGTGACGGAAAACATCGTGAGGAAACCAGACTGATCCTAATAACCCTCTGGGTTGGAAGGTCAGATGGCAGTCACTTTCGTAAAACTAGTGCATACGCCAAATCCTGGGATTAGTTGCCAAGCGGACCCCAGGCTCCCATGAGCCGTGGAAAATGCCGGGAAAACGGGAAGAAGATGATGACGTAAGTTCCATATTAATGATCTACATAATATATATACATTGTCTTTCAGTTAAGTTTTTCACCTATAGCAGGTGTTAATGGCAAGTTTCACAACATAGAGAATTTTCATGCGGTGATGATGAGCCGTTTACTACTGCTTTTATAAAAAAAAAGATAAAAGACATTTATTTATTCATGACGTACAGAATACAAGATGTATAATAAGTAAGACATCACGAAATGGACCCAACTCTGGCTTGAGAAGTCAGCGCTGATCTTCCGTTGAGCCCCTTTGGTGATGTCACGAAAAATAACACAAAACAATAAGGAAACAATAAAAGATTAAATATAGAAAACAATAGGTACTTAGAAGGAAGAAATAAACTAAAACAAACCACGAAGTGAAAGTTATCTATCATACATACATACATACATTTCAGCCGTATGCAGTCCACTGCTGGACATATGCCTCCCACAAATATGATTTCTATCATCTTGGGGGTAGTTGCCATAGTCGCCACGCTTGGCAGGCGGGTTGGCGACCGCAGTAGCTGTAGATTGGTTTTGGACGGTCGCTGCTGCCCCTCCGTAGGATTTTTCCCTTTGTCGCCTCTTACGACACCCGCGGGAAGAGATGGGGTGGTGCTATTCTAGTCAGCCGGCATCACACGGCAATCTATCAGACGTCTATCATTTATGTACTTATTTAAGTTTTATTATTCACACACACATCGCAAAAGCATCCCCAGTAGTCTTATGCATCAGCAAACGAGTCTGTGACACGCCGTCTAGTTCATATGTACCATAAATACATATCTTCACCTTAATCCGTTGACATAAGGTGTATAATCCAGCGAAATGAGGTGTACATCATTAGTCGCAGTTTGGAAACTTTATTTGACTGCAACTTTGGCGGCGCCCGTCGAGTTCAGCTCAGGAATGTTGTGGACATTCCCACGATAAATTAAGTTTTCTCAAACATGCACTACAATGTTGACATTGAAATGTTCTTTGTACCTACTAGTATATAAGCGAATTGGTAACGCTGTAATGCATATAATATATATGCTATAATAAATAAATTGAAATTGAGAAAAAAAAAATTGTGATTGGCTGCGAAATATCTTGTAGCAGGTTTGATTTCACGACAGGTCGTTAAGGTTAACATTGCCTGAGGCCTAAGGCCGGGAAGATCCTCATTTTCAAATGCACATGTGACTCAGCATTATGGCGATTGGTCATTAAAAAGAAAATATAAGTAACATTTTCTCAAACATGCAATGAAATGTCTTCGTTACGTGCGTCATAATAGGCTTCGGAGTATCACGTTTAGGGCGGATCAACTCCAGAGAACAGGTAACGAATTCATATAAAATTGAAGGCCTAGGCCGGGAAGTATTTTTTTTTTAATTTTTTATGTATACCTGGCGTCTGTGTTCATGAAGCCTGTTCAAACAGCTGAATTACATTTTTTAATCATTTTTAGTGAAAATGATTAGTGGGCTAAAAAATTATCTCGCCTATTTCAGACGAAATGGTATGAAGAGATTTATTTTATTTATCATAAAAATGAATATTCATATCATCAGGTTATTAGATTATTATATTTATTATACATGCTCTCAATTTTTAAATTATATTGCCAAACACTACTCCACGCATGCGCGTTTTTGAACGCACGTTTGAGTCAACCAATCACAGGACACTTTTACTTGTTATAATAATGGCGGAATGGAAAAGTGTTCGGCGTGTAAAACTCTGTTTTTTAAGACTAAATAGTCGTAAATTGTGTGATTCAATGCTTTTGTGACTTAAGTATAGTGTTACGGGTGTATAAAAATGGAATAATCTAACCGGGCCCGGTTTTAAGTATTTATATTTTGTTATTGTGTACCGCCAAAGGCAGGTGCCGTAGCGCCAACATTTTAAAGGATTCTTTTTTGGTGGTTTTTTAAATGTTGTATGTTGTAATTATAGCCAGACTATGTATGATAATCATTAATTATTACATCGAAGGCAAAAATACTACAAAGCGGGATTGGAGGGAAAATTAAAAAACTTTTGTCGTTTTTATTAATTGAATTTATTTCATTGCATTAGTTTGAGAAAAGCACTATACATGCCTAGCCGTGAAAGGGTCTTGAAGGCTTCGTATACTATCCGGCCTCCCTTCGGTCGGCCGTCTATACAACTCAGCCTTCAACCCCCTGTTTCCCGGCGGCTGCAGTAATGTACTATTTTTTGTAAATATTGCAGCTTTATTTGGCAAGATTACTTTACATTTTTCTGGAAAAAAAAATTTAAGTTTTAAGTTTTTTTGTAAAAACACCTCGGCATGAAACTGGGTTGTCGACCTCGTAATAATCCGTCTACATAAGAAGTCTTAGGAGGGAAAAATAAGTAATTAGATGATTACTTGAACCATTAATAGAGGGACAAATGTTTTTTTTTCTGAAATATGAACTATTTTTTATGGGTTGACATTAATACAAACCTGAAGGATTACTCGTATACTTGGCCGACCACCCCTTACTTCCCGGCTTTGTAGTAATGTACTAATTCATTTTCCATTTATTTTATTTCATTACGGTAACATTGATCTCATAATGTTAGAATATACTAAACAACCTTCTAAAATAACGTTACACGCAAAATCGTTAATATTTTAGTTTCTGTGGCGCTTTCTAGAATCGATGACCATATTGGCTACAGCTCCGGAACCAGTTAGGTAATTTGTTTTAACCACCTTTTTCTTCTTTCAATTATGGTTGGAAAATGCCTTATCCACTTTAAGCTGTTAGTCGAGATAAGGATCCCAATCATAGCTAAAGTACACTCCTACTTCTGCAAACTGCAAAAATAAACTCACGGCAAACTCTTCCTTGCTAATATAATAAATGTGAAACTTCAAGGTAAGGAGTTCAATTTGTGACATGTTTTATTTGCACTCTAAAAACGAGCATTGTATAAACATAAGAAACATGCTTTTCACTTCACTATCTAGAAAAGTCCGTATTTATACTTTAACAACAGATAACAAAGTTGCTTTTTATTCACAAGTAATTTCATACATATGATTTTTTGGGTTTGATTCACTATGGTCGTGGTTCAATCTTGGAACCTTTCTCTAGCTCGGGTCTCAATATCAGCACGAGGAGGTAAACCACTGACATCAAGGAATAGACTCCTACACGCGAACAAATTATGTACAAAAATATGGCACTAAATGACATTTCTACGAGCCCCAATGCAAAATAGCTCGTCTAGTCGCAATTCTGCATGCGTATTTTTTTTCAAAAACTAGTATTTCTACCCGAATCGACTTTGATGATTAATGGAATACACTAGACGCAATGTCACTAAAGCTAGCTTAGTTTTGAGTTGTACAAAGTGTACATCTCGTTATTTATTTTAATATAATTTAATTATAAATATTACATCTCACACGCAAATAATTACGTCTGCTTCATATTTAAGGCAAAATAGGTCGTCTATTTAAAATAAAACCTGATTACCAGGGTTCGTAATATAAAATATTATTTTCAAATTAAATACGGAATATTCTCTGTGATGTAAAATGACAAACCACTATATAAAAGGGCAAATTCAGCCTAATTTTTTATTACTCCAAATCGTTTTTCTATCGAGATGGCACGAGGTAAGCCAGTGACTGAAGAAGTGCGGAAAATTATAATCTCCAGTAACAATAAAGGCAA
Organism: Grapholita molesta; assembly: GCA_022674325.2. Lineage (NCBI taxonomy): Eukaryota > Metazoa > Arthropoda > Insecta > Lepidoptera > Tortricidae > Grapholita > Grapholita molesta. The sequence continues at coordinate 4,874,838 of CP053133.2, read as the reverse complement.
ATCTACGTACCAAATTGCCAAGGACCTTTCTATGCCAAGGTCTACAATCCAAACTATCATCGAGCATCATCGAAAACACGACAAAATTTCTTGTTTAAAGAAATCCGGCCGCCCACGAATTACTACTAAAGCAGAAAACAGGATTCTGAGGAAGATCATCAAGAAAAATCGTCGTGCAAGAGCTGGAGAACTTACGGTACTATGGCGTGACGCAATTAAAAAACATTTCAGTGGATACTTGCAAGAGAGTGATGAAGAGGATGGGCTACGGTTTTACACTGCTAAAGAGAAACCGTTACTTACACAACGGCAGAAAACTAACAGGTTGAAATTCGCCAAAAAGTACAGAAATTGGACCGTCGATCAGTGGCGTAAAATTATATGGAGTGACGAATCTAAATTTGAAGTCACAGTAGGCGATGAACGAAGTAAAGTCATTCGCGAAAAAGGAGAGGCATTTCAAAAGATTGTCTTAAGCGTAAGGTAAAGTTTCCAGCTTCCTTAATGATTTGGGGCTGCATGTCGGCACAGGGTGTCGGCTGTCTGCAATTTATAGATGGAACCGTCAATGCCGAAAAATACAAAAGCATCTTACAAGAGAGTTTGCTGCCGTCTATACGTAAGTTAAAGTATAAAAATGCGTATACTTTTCAACAAGATGGTGCCTCATGCCATACCGCTAAAGCAACGATGGCGTGGCTGAAAAAGAAAAAAATACCTACCATGTCGTGGCCATCCAGCAGCCCGGACTTGTCTCCCATAGAAACGTTGTGGTGGAAAATGAAGAAGAAGTTGCGAAAGGACCCGTCCAGATCAAAAGCTGATCTTAAAGAGAAACTTACCTGTGTTTGGAATGAAACAACCCCGGAAGAGTGTCGACAGCTGGTAGATACAATGCCGCTCAGAATTAAAGCCGTTTTAGATGCAAAAGGAGACGCCACCAAGTGGTAGACATTCTAATCTGCGTCGGTAACACTATAGACGAACTTTTTTGCATTTTAGTACAATTGGTGAAACAATGTTTTTTTTTATTACCAAGGAAAGTTCGTTTTTTTTTCATTGAATAAATAAAATACGATTTATAACTTATACTGTTTTTATATTGCTAATTCTTCCAAACACCTTCGTCCCCCAGAATTTTTAGGTTAACGTTAGTTTAGTACATTTTTTTCCTACCAGACGTACTCATTTGCATTGGGGCTCGTATCACGTTCCAGTTTATGCTAATAATGCTAATTTATAATCTTCTTTTAGATAATATAAACAAACAAAAAGAGCTCAGTGTACCTACTAATTATTAAGTATTAAACTTCACTATTGATAAAGTAATAACTTTTCAGTCATTGTTGACACTTGCACTGACAGCGGTTCAAAGACTAACTAAATGTGCCGCCCAAGTTGTTCGAGCGGTTGTTTTTAGAGCCATTTTTTTAGGGCTGATTGTGTATCTACGTTTATTATACATCGATGAGGTAAACACTAAATTTGCTCCCTTGTATACATAACAAATAACTATTATAAGTCAACTTACGTATAACTAAATAATTTATATTACATACTACGTACCAATAACCGCGCTGCTTACAAGTTCCTTATAAACGCTCAGTTTGTGCAAGTTCCATAACTTCTGTGTCTTAATTTATGTTTTGATTAAGTTGGAAAAGCTTTTAAACTCGACTAGAGTGTTTCACAACTTTTCATATTTATTTTCTATTTGATTTCCAATGTAAACTTATAATGATTATCGTAAATACTTGTACAAAAGTTAGGATAGGTTTTCTAAGACACCTATCTATTTTGGACCCGGGTATGTCCTTAAACTACGTCCAACAATGAGAAATGAGAAATGGTAGGGCACAGCGTTGACCATCACGCTTGAATCTGGGGCAGCCCAACTGGGGAAGTACGTCCTCCTTACAGAAGACCACAGCCATAATAGCACTGCCACCTTTCAGGTATGTAGTGTTGTGTTCCTGATGGTGAGTAAGGTTCCCAGAGCTCCAACCCCCTTTAAAGGCCGGCAACGCGTTTGTGTCTCCCCTGGTGTTGCGAGTGCCCATGGGCGACGGTAATTGCTTAACACCAGGCAATCCGTCTGCTCGTTTGCCGCCTATGTCATAAAAAAAAAAACCTAACAACACTTAAATTTTGAATTTAAGCATATATTTTTACTTATTTACGAAGGACGGCAATCGTGAAAAACACAAGGAGTGATGACTTGCGCAAGATGGCTGGCAGGAGCTGGATGCGAATAGCCGAAGATTGAACACTATGGCGTGAAATTGGGAAGGCCTATACAGCAGTGGACTGCGATATACTGATGATGATGATGACAAAATACGCAGGAATATACACATAGGAGATATAATCACCATCAGCTGAAAGATGTCTGCTGGACAAAGGGCTCCCCCAAAGATTCCCACAACGACAATCCTGTACCGCATGGGTCAATTTCCCGAGACCCTAACCAGAACAGAATGACCCTGGCACGTTTTTTATTCTCTTAACAAAGTGTCAAGCTCATTTTGAACACCTCACCTGCATAGCAAATTTTGCTACTGATGAATCAAGTGAATGTCGTATCGTATCAGGCTGCCAAGGAAAAATCTAGAATAAGGAGTTTTGCTCTTGCAATTTATGAAGGCGAGTGGATTAAGCAAGTTTAGACATTGTGGCTATAGAAATAGGAAGAATCAACTCGCATTCAAGAATTCATTGAGATTGGCTTCACGATAAATACATCTCATTCGCAGTAGAACTAAAGTAACCGCTATAGCCCTCCGGATCGCTAAACTTAAGTGGCAGTGGGCGGGGCTCATTATACGTGAACCGATGGCAGTTGGGGCGTTAAGGTTCTCGAGTGGCGACCAAGTACCGGAAGGTGGAGCGTGGGCAGATCCCCCACAAGGTGAACCAGTGGATCTTTACCATGTGGTAAAGATCGCTAAATGCGGGTGGAACAAAACTGGTCCCTATGGGTCGCTCATATGTGCAGCAGTGAACGTCCTTAGACTGGTATGATGATGATGAATCACATGTCTTAAGTCTATGATGAACTCCATAGAAGTGCCCTTAATATACCTAATAGTCAAAATCTTCACTAACACTCCCTCATATATTGCAACCGGCACTAAATAAAGTGCGTAGTTTAACCATTGCACAAAAGGTATTATGTCATTACTAAAACCGAGTCATTTATGACCTTTATACAGATGTAAACATGTTGGCCTAGAGTAAAGAAGGGCTTAAGCGGGTTAGTAATTGGTAGAAATAAATGCGTTTCGGAGTCGATATCAGTTTTAGTGGCAAAGTTCGGTGGATAACGGGAGCGTTAACAAAATCACCGCCGTAATAATTGCATCGCTTCTAGCGAGCGTTTGCTTCTGAAAACCAGTTAAAATTTTGGTTATACTGTGACGTCTAGACGTCAGCACGTAGAGAAGATAGATAGAGGTAAATTAAAAGAAATCAAATTATTTTTTGTTAACTATTGATGTAGATGTAGTCAAGGAAGTTTAAGATGTAGGAAGGAAGGCAGAGAACTGTCTAGCCTTGGTGCATAAAGCAACAACCTCATGAGGTGGCGACCCATGAGGAAACTAGGAAGAAGATGGCAACTGTGTGTAAACATTCGTTTAATTTAGGTATTAACCTAATAGTGATATCGGGGTTTCAAGTTTTCGATGGCACCGACGTATTTACACCGGTTTGCCCAAAGATCAAGCCGGTGAGAACATTGGGAACACGTAGCTGGGCTCCCGAACTTGTTAATTAGTTTCGTCCACTACTTTCCTGGCCGTACTTACGGGGACTCTTGAGATATTGGCGCTGATTAGTTGGAATGGGATTTGGCTGCTTGCCCGAGTAGAATGAGCCTGTTGAAAGAAACATGATAATTTTAAGTGAATAATTACACAGATAGTCCATTTTCTCTTTCCCTACGAGCTAAAAAAATTCGTATTCGGAGTTTTTAAGTTATCATGGTCATTATCATGGTAATGTCATGGTCCTGGGTTCGATTCCCAGTCAGGGCATTAATTTGTGTGATGAGCACAGATATTTGTTCCTGAGTCATGGGTGTTTATCTATCTATTATATATATCGTCGTCTAGTACCTACAACACAAGCCTCACTGAGCTTACCGTAGGACTAGGTCGATTTGTGTAAGATTGTCCCAAAATATTTATTTATTTATGAAAAAAACAACGTTATAGCTCAGCCATTCTCACGGAATAACTGAGTTATGTCGTGAGGATGGCGTTTCAACAGTGTCGAAATATCCGAAACTCATAAAAAATAACATACAAGCATCACGTTTTAGGCAATGGGCAACGGGATCGATTATCTTTTGTCCCTTGAAATAGCTGATAGCTCATAGCTTACTAGCTCGCGGTGCGGTGGGACCAGTGCCAAGTAATAGTTGTAATATTTGAAGTTTACTACCTGAATGATACCGAATAATAAAACAATATAATATGGTTATCCGACGTATAAGTATTTAAGAAAGCCTATCGCAAAAAATTAAGTTAGAAAACTTCGGGTATCTGTCTCTTTTATCCAATTAAGGCTTAAGTAATTAATGACAGAGACAAACGTTCGAAAGTTGCGAACTTCGATTTTCGCGGTCAAACAATGTAGATGGCAGTTTAACCACCTAAGTTAATAAAAGAGCTAGATTTAGTTTCGCACTATTTGCAACGGTAAAAATCGTTTTGCAGCCCCATAAATAGTTAAACTGGAAAAACGCGAACGAATCTTACTCACAAAATGAAACCAGAATATAAACGTCACAAGTGCGCACCGAGTTAAAGATAAACTTACATTTTGGTACTAAGCTGCTATTGAGTCCTGAGTCATCGGTGCACGCCCTTTCCGTGTATAGTGAACGTTACTTTTCTAAACAGCGCACCGATTTTTATTGAGTAAGGGAAAAGGTGGTCGAAGCTGCCTAGAAAAAAGCTTTTTCAATCTTAAACTGATTTGTTTTAGCTAAAAAACCTTCGGCTTTTACGAGGAAATATTCTTTTCTACATTCGACGCGGCTGCTTTAGTCTTTTGTTTCCTTTGGTCTATGACACATGCCGTCAATTAGAGCACTGCTTAGAGCGTAGTCACACGGGCGTTTCGGTCCCGCGTTCTCACATAAAATTCCGTGACGTGTACGGGATCGCCAGGAAAACGTCGAGTGGCCGCCGCTATTGTGCCCGGGCCCGTAGTGTATTGGCTTGAGTGCACGCTCGAAGCGGAGTATTTGGCGGGGTTGTGACGAACAAGCGATTTGAGCAGCGTGCACTGTGGCCACTCGCATGGGTATGCCTTTGTTTAATACGCACGCCGCCCGACTCGCTCCGCTACCCGCCAAAAATTCAAGAAAAATAGAAAAGTTTGACTCGGATCCAGTAGTTGTGGGTTAGAGTCCCGCTGCGAGTCAAAATTTTTCTATTTTTCTTTCGATTTAAATATCGAAGATATTCGCTAGCAGACGTTTCTGCGTAATAAAAAATAATTAAGGAAAATTTTGATATACTTTAACATAAATAAGCTACTTGAAAATTTCTCAGAAAGATTGTTTGTGGGTAGTGTACTGTCGCCATCAAATATATCGAAGGTGGTCACTGGTCACAAATATCTTATCGCTATAACAATACAGGCGATGTTCACATATTTGTGACCACCTGCACAACTTCCATATATCTGTTGACGATTGTACGTAAAAAGATTGTGAAATTATCTCAATTTGAATGTCGCGTCCCTACATGCCGATTTTCACCGGCTTAACTAACTTCTCCGTAATTCAACAATTTTCCTTGGATCATGAAGAAAAAGCATATAAGTCATATACCTGTATGTTATACTCTATTTTTTTTTATAAATACCCCAGTTTATTTTTTTTAAATTTGTTCATGAAAAATGCCAGCTTTCCAGTCTATTTTCTATTAATCCACAATAAAATTTTAAATGCCAAATGAAATTAGCATTAAATTAGTGACTGTGTCGTAAATAACATACCCATATCAGCGTAAAATGTCAACCAAGAATCCTCGGTCCAGGCACACCTGCGCAAAGAAATGTATTCGTTTTGGTTGTTATTAAGCTTTATAATAACTCATTCTAAGTGAGAACCCTATATGTATTTGAAACAGAAAGTTATCTTAAAAAATACATTACGTACGTAACTGATCGACCGGTCTGGCCTAGTGGGTAGTGACCCTGCCCATCCCGCCGATGGGTTCAAATGACAGTCAGGGCATTTATTTGTGTGATGAGCACGGATATTTGTTCCTGAGTCATGGGTGTTTTCTCCGTATTTAAGTATAAATATGTATCTATTTCTTATATACAGGGAATCAATACAAATGGGTCAGTAGGGAAAAGTCAGAAACCATGAGAGATAGCGAAATCCGTTCTTAGGAACCATGGCTTCGATTTAAAATTTAATAATAATGGCATTCAATATACTACAATAATAAATTCGAGTACAATAATGTCTAGCTAGCTAGTGTATACAACAATGTAAAGGTGTAGCTATAAAAAAAATATATAATTGATCTACTACCCACGTTTTAATGAATTATTTAAGTGAAATAAATAAATGAAAATTGAAAAAAGGAAAATTGTAATTGATGCTGACTGTACATAATAAATAAGACACCCATATCAGCATATGACAAGTAAGAGTTAATCCAGTGGACCACACCTGCTGCGAGGGTTGGCTGGAGATGAATATTATTTATTCGTACCGTGTTGATATTAAAATATATTTCGGGACAATCTTCCACAAATCGACCTAGTCCTACGGCAAGCTCAGTAAGTCTTATGTAGTAGTGTCTTATGTTGTAGGTACTAGACGACGATATATATATAATAGATATAGATACATATAAATACTTAAATACATAGAAAACACCCATGACTCAGGAACAAATATCTGTGCTCATGACACAAATAAATGCACTGACTGGGATTCGAACCCACTAGGTCGTCAAAAAATACACGAGTATCTTTAGCATAATTTATCGCGACTGTACCTAAGTGGTAAGGAAAACTTTGCCAACGATCATTTAATTGAGATCCGATGACAGACTGGAGTATTTTTTACAAGTTTTTATTCAACTTTTTTTTTACACAACGACGGTGACAAACAAGCATACGGCCCGCCTGATGATAAGCAGTTACCATAGCCTACGGACGCCTGCAACTCCAAAGGACACCCAACACCACCAAGTCTCTCTTTAATTATTACGGTATTACTCGAGACCGACAGCTTCGCTCTACAGGCAACATGTCCCTGTACCCTTACCATGAGTTGTGACATTGAGGTTTTCGATAACGAGTATCGAGTTTACTGTATGTGCATCTCACTTGTACTATTTTAGTGCGAACGAGATGCACAGATAGTAAACTCTTTACTCGGTATAGAAAACCTCAATGTAACAACTCATGGTAAGGGTACTGTCTATCCCTCATCACCGAACTGGGTTTATGTCGAACTCCTTCTCAGTGCAGGTCGCGCGACTTTGGAATAGCCTTCCCATTAGTAACTTAAAAATTCTGCAAATGAGTTTGCATTTTTTTTTTATGACATAGGCGGCAAACGAGCAGACGGATTGCGTGGTGGTAAGCAATTACCGTCGCCCATGGGCACCTGCAACACCAGGGGAGTCACAAGCGCGTTGCGGGCCTTTAAGGGGGGTTGGAGCTCTTGCATTGCATTTAAGAAATCAGTAGGTACAGTCACCGACTTTAATTGTTGAGCCACATACGGTTCAAACTATTTTCTTTTGTTTAATACTTACTCTATGAAATGCCCAATGTAAAGTGAACCCCAAATGGCTCAACAATTAAAGTCTCTGACCGTACGTGCTGTCTTTACTGGTAGAATGCGGGTTTCTTAGTTCATCTGCTTGTTATGTTTCGTCTACATTTATTTATGTATTACATATGTAATCTATATATATAAATCTCAAAGTCCTGACTGACTGACTCACTTAAATCAACGCACAGCCCAAACCGCTGGGTCTAAAGTTTCCAAACTCGGCACACAGGTTCCTTATAAGGTCTAGGGTGCACTAAGAAAGGATTTTTAAAAATTCACCCTCTAAGGGGTGAAATGGGGTCCAAAGTTTGTATGGGGATTTATGATTAGTTACACCAATTAATTTGAAACTTCACAATAGTATTCCTAACGACAAATGAGTAAACACGTGTTTCAGCATTTTTGAGAATTCAACCCTTAATAGGAGAAAATGGGGTTTAAAAAGTCTGAAAACGACATGTGTATGTTTCCTATGGTTAATCGGGTCGCTGTTGACAAAAACAACAACGGTTTTAAAATATGTGCACTAAAAAGTATTTTTCAAAAGAGGGTAAGTATATAAAAAGAATTACATTTCACACTCTTCACAGTAGAACTTAATAAGGAACAAGATGAGGAATTACAGCGTCATGTGATATGAACTGAGATGAGAGATTTTTAATCGCTTAAGAGGATGGAATGTAGGTACCGTCATACGCAAAAGAAGGGGTCAAAAGTCCGTATTGCCTTGAAATAAAGATGTGCTACACTGCACAGATGTGCAGTTGGTTGTAGACGTTTCATATAGTTAATAGGCATAAAAAAATTGGCTATGTGTGAGGCAGACTCGCGCGCGAAGAGTGCCGTGTCATTGGTAAATAAAACAGTTTTTTATGGTAACACTTTTCATAAGATATAGCCGTCAGACAGACAGACAGACCGACGTTTTAAGTCTAAGCAATAAGGTTCCGTTCTTACAATTTGGGGACGGAATCCTAAGAAAGCGAAGTTTTACGGGAAAGTGGTTTAAAAGTTTAAGTGTTAACACACATAGGTACATACATACAACAGGCGGTGTTCTAAGCTACTAAGCTAAAAGTAACTATTCTACGCGGACGAAGTCGCGGGCAGAAGCTAGTTAAGTATATGTGTGTGTGCCGTGTGATGTCGGCTGACTAGAATAGCACTACCTCATCTCCTCCCGCGGGTGTCGTAAGAGGCGACAAAGGGAAATATCCTACGAACGGGCAGCAGCGTCCGTGGAAACCCAATTTACAGCTACTGCGGTCGCCAACCCGCCTGCCAAGCGTGGCGACTATGGCAATTACCCCTATGATAGTACAAGTCATATTTATGGGAGGCCTATGTCCAGCAGTGGACTGCATACGGCTGAAATGTATATATATAGTGTATAGTTTATATACATTCTTGTATATCCGTATGTATCTATGTATTTATTTGTTTTGATTTTCCTATTAGCAGCACCGCCCACAATTTCTCTGCTTTGCCTAAAGGTTGACTGGTAGGGAATGCTTTATAGCATTAAGTTCGCCTTTTGTACTGTAAGAGTTTCTCTTGTGCAATAAAGATTAAATAAATAAATAAAACCGGTATATAAGCCCCAGCAGGCAATGCACCAAACGAATGTTTTTTGTGCACGTTTATTGTATTCCGCTGAATACCGTTATCGCCGGCAATGGCCGCCCACAAACAAACTCAATTCACAACTAATATTTTACACATTCACTCGAAAGTAAAAAGTATAGGCCATTGGCGAGTTCCATTGTTGTTAATAAAAATCGGGCAAATGATTATTTATATATAATAAATTACCTTTTCTCGCGGAAGTCATTACACCTAAGTGCAATCTTTATTTGATTTGGACGTCCAACAATGATAGGTAGGGCACAGCAATGACCATCACGCTTGAGTCTGGAGAAGCCCAACTGGGGAAGTACCTCCTCCTAAAAGAAGATCACAGCCATAATAGTACTGCTGCCTTACAGGTATGTAGTTTTGTGTTCCTGATGATGAGTAAGGTTCCCAGCGCTCCAACCCCCCTTAAAGGCCGGCAACGCGTCTGACTCTCCTGGTATTGCGGGTGCCCATGGGCGAGGGTAATTGCTTACTATCAGGCAATCCGTCTGCTCGTTTGCCACCTTTGTCATAAAAAAAAAACTTATGATGCTAAAATTAACAGAAGTCGGTAAAAAAATTAAATAACTGTTGCATATGCATGTGTTCTAAACTAACACTGTAGCGATTTGATTGCGACTAAGTTTCGGTTATACCAAATCGCATGTCTAATATCATCGTTATAGTCGACATTTACTTGTATGGAACATTTGACAGTTGTCTTCGCTACGGGACAGCTGCGTCCCGATTTTTAAATCCAATCATTTGCATCCCACGCATCCAATCATAAATTTAAATAAAAAATGCAATTTTTATTGTAATTAGAGGTTCATGATGTATTCAGAATTTGTCGTTTACAAATTGGGAAACTTAGCGTGACTTTAACAATGCTTTCAATTTGTAAAGGAATGAAGAAACAGAGAGATCTAAATCTGAAACTCGAGGCGCAAACTGTTTTCATTCTTTTCATCTTATGTCCATTCTTTTCATAAACGAGAATGCAACCGGTAGAGAAACACACACAATGTATCTAGCGCTAAGTATTATGATTAGGAGCGTAACATCCTTTACAGAATAACTGATAAATAATCTGAATATAAAATAAATGACACGAAGGCACATACCCGGTTATGAGTGCTAACAGAAACACCGGGCGCGGGCGACCGCTCAAATGAAAATTAAATGATGAATAGATATGCGGGCGCCGGCAAAAACCGCCATTAATTCTACTGACACTCGTTGCGGACTGTTGCTACTTACTCAGTTTTGATTTTTGCCACTCGGTTTAGTTTTTATGACGACAGGTCTGGCCTAGTAGGTAGTTACCTGGGTTCAAATCCCAGTAAGGGCATTTATTTGTATGATGTTGAAACCACATTTTGATTGCATCTAAATACACATAACATGTATTTGTAGAAGCTATATGTTCCTTTCCATAATAGGTCACCTACCAAGAGCGTCAGTAGTACGCAGGGCCACATTTCTTGTAACAAACTATGCTTCAGTTGTCCCCTGACAGAATAACAACAAATAGTTGATTCACTTATTAATAATATATATTGTTTGGCTAGTTTATGTTTATACATATCTTTAACCATAAGCTGCATTTGCATCCTGGATGGCTTTATGCTATTGATCGCCATTAGTTAATTAAAAAAAAAACATTGTTGCAAAGTATGTATATGTAAAAATATTCAGCTCTGATAGCTGATTTAAAATATTAAAGATAATTTATATAGCTTTTGTGAACGTAGAACTACTTATAAATAGGTCATACAGGTCAATTAGGTTCGCGTCTTTGCTGTGCACATTGTTAAAGTTAAGGATTTTAAAGTGAATTATTTGGTTCTATGAAATATCAACATAATTAAATCGCTCCCCGTCTTACGTAACACAATACCGCAAAAACATCATTTGTAATCAGATTAGCCTTTAACCTTTTGAACGCCAAGCACCACTAAAGTGGTCGCGTGATATCGTGCCTGCCATGCCACCGACCACTAAAGTGGCTATTGTGGACGCTGTCAAAGCAATTGTCCTGCTTACAGATAAGGTATATTTGTTCTTCACAAGTCATACCATGGTGTATACGTTACATTTTGACGCGAGAGGAAAAGCGTTGAAAAATTTTACTATTGACCGCAGATAAGACAATTTATGTTTTAATCAATCTGTATGACTCTTATATATAATAAAGCTATGATATGCTAAAGATGCTTGTCATGTAGGGATGAAGAGAAACGCTCAAATGAATAAGGCCTATATTACCGGGACACCAAGTGTACACCAGGTGAAATACCCTTCATATAGCTGCATACAATTTGTTGGTGGCGGGCGACTGGTTGCGCCGCAATGGAGTTCTGGTGAAATGTAGGCCTAAAAGTATACAACAATATACAGATGAAACAGCTATACCTATATGAAGAATGAAAGACTTAGATTAAGACGGCTAGAATCTATTCTAATATTATAAACACGAAAGTAACTTTCTCTGTCTGTTACCTCTTCACGCTTAAACCGCTGCACCAATTGAGATGAAATTTGGTATGAAGAGAGTTTGATCTACGAGAAAGGACATAGGATAATTTTTATACCCCAACCATACTTTAAAGACTGGCGCGGCTGGCCGACGCAGTCGCGAGAAAAAGCTAGTGTAATGTTAACCCGTTTATTACCCATACCTAATAAACTTAGTTTCAAAGATATTTCTAATTGCGACCCCTAAATTTAAGATTCAACCCTAATTAAACTGGATACGTTCTTTAATAGCCCTTCATTAAAGTAATTATTGAAACATAAACTGCCTGCTGACTTTAATTCCTTTAATATATATAGGTACCTATAGGTACACTCTGAGACTAAGGATATAACCTCATTGACAAGGTGAATAACGATATCATCATCATTTTCCTCACGTTCTCTCGGCATTATGCCACGACTCATGGGAGCCTGGGGTCCGCTTGGCAACTAATCCAGGATTTAGCGTAGGCACTACTTTTACGAAAGCGATTGCCATCTGACCTTCCAACCCAGGGGGTAAACTATGCCTTATTGGGATTAGTCCTGTTTCTTCACCATGTTTTCCCTCACCGAAAAGTGACTGGTAAATACCAAATGATATTTCGTACATAAGTTCCGAGAAACTCCTGATTGCAAGTTGCGCGGTATTTTTCCGCTAGGCCACCGGCCAACTTAAAAACATAAAACTAGTTAGATGAATAGATAGGTAGATAGATAGATAAATAGTTTTCCTGATTACTGCAAAAACACAATAGCAAAATATAAGAAACAATAAAATAACACAGATTATGACAAAAGGAAATCCAAAAAATGGAAAATCTAAGGTGCGTGTGGTGTGTTGTGTGTGTTGCAGCTAAAGAAAAAGCTAATTTACACGCTTAAATCTCTCAAGCAAAACAATGATATTCTACCGAGACGCAGGTCAGGGTAGTTTCCCAAAAAATAAAGGTAGAATTCGAATCAACAACTTTTTTTTTAATTAACTGAGTTAATTTCTTTCGGATAAGTATGGTAGTATGTTACCTTCTGCATAACATCCTCCTAGTTTGAATTTGGCAAACGTTTCTAATTACGGTGAATGCATAATTACAGTATCATCTTAGAAACTATACTACCATATTACTACCTAATTTAGTCCACAATACTACTGTCATACAATTAATGTCACTGGAATATTCCGTGTGTTAGACATTGCGACAAGATGAACTACATAGTCCACAATAGCGAACCTGACCCTGCATATGAACCCGACGGTTCTGGGTTCGAACCACAGTGAGAGTATTTGTGTGATGATCATAAGTATTTATACCTAAGTAAGTTTTTCCTGTATGGGTGTTTTCTGTTATTAAAAATAAAATAAATATTTCGCAACAATATTATACCGGGTGTGACCTGTAACAGGAGCGTTAACTTTAGGCATCATTTCTACACCAGAAACGTAGCAACATTTGTTCTACGACTTTTGAAAATAACTAATAGTTTAATAAATATTAATAAAAAAAGATTTTCCAAGCAAGCAATGTATCGCGTAGACTATGAAGTTTGTAGGATGACAGTAAACATCAACTAGACTATTGGATGCTGTTCATTGAAAATATTATAAAGTTTGTTCGCAAAAATCACAAGTAATAAATTACCCAATGATTTAAAGTTGTTGAACAAATGTTGTTACGTTCGTGGTGTAGAAGGGATCCCTAAAATTTTTGCTCCTTTACAGGCCGCACCCGGTATATACAATATTATGTATTTACCTTTTTTTTTTATGACATAGGCGGCAAACAAGCAGACGGATTGCCTGATGGTAAGCAATTACCGTCGCCCATGGGCACCCGCAACACCAGGGGAGACACAAGCGCGTTGCCGACCTTTAAGGGGGGTTGGAGCTCTGGGAACCTTACTCACCATCAGGAACACAACACTACATACCTGAAAGGTAGCAGTGCTATTATGGCTGTGGTCTTCTGTATGGAGGAGGTACTTCCCCAGTTGGGCTGCCCCAGATGCAAGCGTGATGGTACTGATGGTCATCGCTGTGCCCTACCTCTCATTGTTGGACGTAGTTCAAGGACATACCCGGGTCCAAAACCACCACCACCACCTATATATTATATTATTATACACAAGGCGTGCCACGCCTATGCCACATGGAGGAAAAGTACCTTGAATATTGTAGATGCAACATTTTATTGAAAGAAGCCATTATTTTAATTTAAAAACAATTTAAACTGCATTAACGGATTTTTAAATAATTACATGGTTGAACAGCGATGCGAATCCGTTACACGAGAAAAAAATACCCTGTGTTTATCATACCGATCGAAAGGCTATATCATATGGTTATTTTTTTTAATACCTTCATGTGGCATAGCCGTGGGACACCCTCTATTTTGTTGGCTGAGTACCCACAACCTTCGCTTCATTCCGTGTTTTCTTGAGCATACCGTGGGGCTCGGTCAATTTGTGTAAGGATGTTCTTTTTTTTTAATAACAAAGGTGGCAAACGAGCAGACGGATTGCCTCATGGTAAGCAATTACCGTCGCCCATGGGCACTCGCAACACCAAGGGAGTCACAAGCGCGTTGCCGACCTATAAGTAGGTTGGAGCTCTGGGAACCTTATTCACCATCAGGAACACAACACTACATACCTGAAAGGTAGCAGTGCTATTATGGCTGTGGTCTTCTGTAAGGAGGAGGTACTTCCCCAGTTGGGCTTCTCCAGATTCAAGCGTGATGGTTCGTGAAGCGTGGTGGCTTCGCTCTACCTCTCATTGTTGGTCGTAGTTTAAGGACATACCCGGGTCCATGTTTTTATTGAACTAACCAGTTCGATTTCGATAGTGAATGTGTAACTTAAATCTCTAAATTATTATTTACACCTAAACTAATACAAAAGCTACTTCACTGCCAAAGTAATATTAGTTATTAATAGTGCAACACTTTTTTCGTTATAATAACGGGAGAACCCGGAAACTCAGGCATAATTCGATTAAAAATACTTTTAGCGAAATATTTGTCACTAACTTTGTTTTAACCTCTCATTGTTGGACGTAGTTTAAGGACATACCCGGGTCCAAAATGTTCCGAGATGTTCTGTTTATTTATTTATTTAAAACCTCGCCATTTTTTTCATTTTACGACTGTAGAACTAATACTACTGCCATAATATTAAAAACAGCCTAAACATCCAGCTATCTCTGGCACCGCGCCAGCACTAACGACGGCGGAATCTTGCAAATGCTCTCCAATATCGACTGCGGCACTTCCGATCACATGAAATGAACTATTAAATATTCTGAAATTAGTTCGCTGGTGTATTTTATACGTTAACTAAATAGCACCACCCCATCTCCTCCCACGGGTGTCGTAGAGGCGACCGAATTAACAGCTACTGCGGTGGCCAACCCGTCTGCCAAGCGTGGTGACTATGACAACTACCAAAGAGATGATACAACTTATATTTGGGGGTGGCTGTCCAGCAGTGGGCGACTTACAGCTGACATGATGAATGTTTGGAAAAGGCTTTAATATCGTGGTTTAATTTTACAAGGAAGCATTATTTTATTTATCATCAGCAGTCGTTCCCTCAATGCTGAGGATCGTGACATCATGTCCTAAGGTTGCAGACCAGTCTCCTCCATAGGCTTCTGTCACCCGCCAAATGCACGGCTTCCTGCAGATGTAGATGCAACGGTGCAGTAACTTGGGCGCTCCATCTAGCGGGTGGTCTGCCGCGAGTCCTCTGGCCCTCAACTTTGCCCGTCATAGTCGTCTTCTCCAGGCTATCAGGTGAGCGACGAGAGAGGTGGCCAAAGTATGAATGGATATACTATCGATTAGTATAATAAAATAGAGAGTGTGAGTATTTTATTTTATTTTAGTTGGTTCGAGTCCCGGGCCAGGCAAGCGAGTTGTAGAAAATCTTTGAATGCAGTTTTGTTTCTTTTTAAAAATAAAAGAATGTCACCTTTAAGTAAAATGAGCTAGCTCAAGGCTCTAAGGTAGTTTCCCTCCAAGGCCCGAGTTAAATTTCCACACTGTATGTTGCAGCTAATGCAAATGAATGAACCAAGTTACGATACGACGATTTTGACGTCAGGTCTAGCCTAGCTCTGACCCTGTCTATGAAGCCGACGGTCCTAGGTTCAAAGATCAGTAAAGGCATTTATTTGTGTGATGAGTATGTTTTGGTTCCTGAGTCATGGGTGTTTTTTACGTATTATAGATGTGTATATTATCTGTATCGTGGACTGAGTACCAGCAACACAGGTCTTCTTGAGCTTACCGTGGCGTGAAGCTCAGTCAATTTGTGTAAGGTCCCATCCCTCTATATAATAAAGCTTGAATTTGTAAGTAAAACCAACCACAATATTAATCTCCAAAGAATTTATTAAAAATAGAAACTCGCATTTTTCTTGGCGTGTAGCATCAAAGCGAAGTTTTCCTTTAACATGGGAAGGTATGTAAAACAGAAAATGTCAGCAGGTCCATATTTGTTTTAATTAAGCTTCTCGTGCATATAACCAACTATTTAGAAACAACATAAAGTAACAGTTACAAAAAAAATTTAACTACATTAAACCTAAATAGATCTAAAATAAGGTACGTTAAATCTAAATAAAGCTAAAATAAGAAGAAAAAACCTAATTATAAAAAGAAAAGCCTTTCAAAAAGTCCCACCTGCGGTATGGATCCCATAACGCTGGCGGCGTTACCTCTCTGCACGGCGAGGGAAATGCGCTGGGAGAGGTAAGCGCCAGTTCTACGGTCTCCAGATACGTTGACCAGCCGTTTCGACAGGGCTCCTATAAAAGATTTCATGTCAGCTGATCAAGGACCCATTGTCTCCACAGCAAGCGCCGCAAACTCATAGATAGATAATTTTTTGAATAACATCCACACCATATAACAGTATAAAAATGGCGCTGGCGGCCCAGTGGTAACATCATGCGACTTGCAATCCGCGGATCGCAGGCTCCCATAAGCTGTGGCAAAATGCCTACAACGCGAGAAAGATGATGATTCAGTATAAAGATCGTCTAAAACTAAAAAATAATGCACGCTTATAAGAAGTAATATAGAAACATAAGCCTTTGCATTACACCTAAAGTATTTTAAATCTCGACAATGTCATACCTAGTAATTTTATATTTCTCTATAAATCAAACTTAATTAATCAACTCTAATTTCACTCAATGATGTAATTTTAATACTGTTTAATTTCATCGCAATTAAATTTTAAATATAAAGTTGAGAATAGTGTTGTTGCCCAGCAGTCTGTGACACAACATGTTAATATATCCATAGATATACATTTTAAACTTAATAAGGCGTTGTAACATAGGTATATTGGTACTTTCCTACGTTGCATGTTAGGTTAGTAGCTACTGTATCTGTTTCCTCTTTACAACTAGTTCTAATTAGTTAAAAGCACACCCAGACGCCAGTAAATACTTTACCGATGGTCGTTCGACGAAAACTGTGGTCTCGGCTATAATTAATTTGACCGAGGCTATAATCGCGGCCACGATAAATTTATTTGGCGTTTTGTGTTACAATATGCTGTTTGGTTTGATTTATACGGTTTCAAATACTCGTAACTCTAATTACTGGATATCATGAGATTATATAGTAAAAATATATATACAATCGAACATAAATAACCTCGTCCTTTTTTAAAGTCGGTTGAAAAGCAATGTCATGGGCAGTAGTTAAGGTGCCAATCGATGAAAAATCGCAATCGAAACGAAAAGTAACTTGACTTTTCGTTGCATCTGTCGTTCTTATATATTATTGTTGCATTTCGATTCCGTCGACCGGGAAAAGCAAACTGGACGTTCATAACCCATAGGAGTCACAATTACTAAATTAATTAAATTAAATTTGTTTTTATTTCAGACCGGTTGATCCATAGTTTGTTATTTACATATTTTCTTAACCGCTATGTTAGTGGCACAATACAACAACAAAACAAACAATAAAATAAAAAGTATATATATAAGGAATTAAAAACTAAACTATGTTACCTAGGTAGATAGGATATATATTGGCAGGGGCAAGCAAGGAAGACTACCTGCTCTACTTGGCCCTACCAATAGCCATTTCAACCCAGTAACGAGTGAGAGGAGAGTCGAGGCGCTCAGCCAACACCCTCAGAAGGCCGTTGCCGCTACCACGCATACGTTTCAGCAGTGATCCAACTCTTTTTCTCCTGATGGCAAAAAAGTCGTCTGTACGGGCCTCTGCAAACATTCTGGATGCACTGCAATGTCTCGGCAGCTGCAACAACATTCTGAGGACGTTATTGTATTGCACGCGAATTGCGTTGTAGGCTCTCTGTGTAAATCTCACCCACAGACTGCACGTGTAGAACGTCTGACAGTAGGCCTTGAAAAGTGTCAGTTTGACCTCGTTACTACAGCGTGCAAATCTGCGGGCGATCATATTGCCCCGTACAGCCATCGCTCTCCTCTCCCTCTCCATATCCGAGTCATCGCCTAGGTCACTGGTGAGCATATGGCCAAGATATTTAACCCTATTAACTACTTTAACAGGTACACCGCACAGCTTGATCTCAGGGACAGCCTCCAGGTTGTATTTACGGGCCTTGAACACCACCAGCTCGCTTTTGGTAGCGTTATACCTGAGACCATGCTGCTCAGCGTAACCCTCACATAATTTTAGCAACTGCCTTACGGAGTCGACCGATGGCCCCAACAGCACCATATCGTCCGCGTAGCTGATATTATTAAAACACTTATCGCCCATGTGACAACCGACGCGCGCCCTGTTGAGACCATCGATCAACTCATTTACATATAGGTTAAACAAAATTGGTGATGAAAGCCCCCCTTGCCTAACACCACATTGTAGTCGATACTCGTCCGATTCTTCCCCCGCCCATCTCACGCGATTGACCTGGGAGCTGTACCAATACCTTAGCAACGCAACACATTCCGCTGGTAGGCCCGTGCGTGCTAGTTTGTCCCACAGTATATCGTACACAACCAGGTCAAACGCTTTCGACAGGTCAAGGAAACACCCGTAGATGGGTGTGTTTCTGTCCTTATAGTACTGGACAGCTTGTTTAACGCACAAAATTGCACAGTCTGTTGACAACCCTGGCCTAAAGCCAAACTGAGCATCGTTTAACTTTATGTACCTACAAAGTTGCGCATTAATCAAACCGTCCAGCACCTTTGCAATAACAGTTGCCAGGGAAATAGGTCTGTAATTTGAGACGTCTGACAGGTCTCCCGTCTTATTTTTGACTAGCGGTATGACCACTGTCCTAGTCAGCTGCTCGGGCAAGTATCCGTGCCTCAGACACAGCGTGCAAAGCATTGCCAGCGATCGCGGTAGGTGAGTTCCAGCATATTTAAGATGTTCGATACTGAGACCGTCATGTCCCGGCGATTTTCCCCTCTGCATGTTTCTGATTACATTATGAACATCTTTAGCCGTAAACTCTACAGTACCCTCGCCCACGACAGTCTCAGTAACACTCACCCCGGGTGTCGCTGTAGTATTCAGAAGTGGAGTTACAGCGAACAAACTTTTAAAGTTATTGGCAATGCTCTTTGCATCGCTAACACCCCCCACAGTCACCGGTACACACGTTCGAACGTTGTGCTTCTTTGTGTTCTTCCAGAAGGCTTTAAAGTCTTTTGCGGCTTGTTTAGAGGCAAGTATATCGCACTTTATTTGTTCTTGCCTGTCTTGACACCACTTTAACTTAGACTTAAAAAGCCTCCTGGTTTCGCACATTTTGTCAAAAACTGGACCCTGACGAGGCCTGTTGGCTGTCACCCAAATCAGAAATTTAGCTCTCGCCTCTCTGTGGGCATCGGCTACGTATTTATTCCAGCCCACCAGATGTCCAGCCCTTGTACACTTCCTGCCTGCTGGCCTACTTGATTTTCTAGCCGCCTCCGTCAACGAGGATATTATGTAATTATACATATCATTCAAAATATCGTGATGTTTCCGCTCTGTACACAACCTATCAGCACATGACGTTAACTCGGCCGGAAAGTCAAGCATCCTCAGTTTCTCATTACATACCTCTTGATATACGTCAATTTGTGAAGCACATCGGTCCCCCCAAACAACTCCCTCATACAGCCGCCTCACGGGGCCATAGTGACAATGGGTTCTATTCATCTCACAAACAACTGTAAGCGGTAGGTGGTCGGACCAATACACGTCATGTTCCACCTTAACCTCACGCACGGTTGCCCGCGCAGCCTCCGTGACAATGCAGTGATCCAACCACCTATTACATCCATGTGCATCGCTAGTGAATGTATAAGTCCCCGATTTAACACCTAAGAGCTCCATGTCGATGCAAGACCACTTCTGTGTTTCACAAAACTGTAACATTTCAGCACAGAACAATTCGTTCGGGTGCGCATTAAAGTCACCTAGGATATATATAGATTGTACATCCGCATTTTCCTCACATATGGCACTTATTTCGCTTAAACATTCGGTAAACAACGGCAAATTGTCTACAGAGTAATAAATAGTCTTTAAAATTACTAATAGTGTCCCTAGTCTCTAGAAAGTTAGTGCCTTAACGGTAACGACGTAAGAGTTGTAATCTTTAGGTACACAGTATCCTTACCATAAGTTGTGACTTTGAGGGTTTCGATAACAAGTATTGAGTTATCGTTATCGAAAACCTCAATGTCACAACTCATGGTAAAGGTACAGTTCTACGCCCAGTTCGTACCGAGGTACATGACCAACAACAGTTTTAATTATATTATTGCCCTTATACTTTATCATATTTACCATTTAGTATCTACAATTTACGTAAAAACAACATTTTTCGACGCAGAATTTTCCTACGAATATTTTAATTCCAACGATTGTTTAACTCAAATAAACCACCAATAAAACCCGGCATCCAATATTTTTATTCTCCTGCACACAGTAATAAAAAAGCGAATATTCAAGCGTGTTGTGCCGTGATGTACAACAGAAATTCGTTTGCAATCCGGCCAGCATATCGTTAAAACCAAGCCGGGCTTGAATTCTGTACAATCGATTACGAAACTATTATTTGGCCAGTAAGACTACACCCAAGTATAAGACAGGCTGATGTACCGACCCTGGGCTCGAAACATAAATTCATGCAAACGGTTACAAGTACCTATCTATATAAAATTTTGACAGTTGAGTTAAACAGGGCTATCTTTAGCCCAGGTACCATAACTACTAATCTTCTTCTGTTATTACCACAGGCAGGGATGGGTATACTTTTGTTTCATCTAACTCTTCGATAAATCAAATGTATCTTATACACACATATAAAGATAAACATATACTTCCTGCCTGGCACAGCAAAACTCTGGAATAAATTGTCGTGTGCAGTATTTCCGGACCGATATGACATCCAAACCTTCAAGAAAAGAGCGTATAGGGATCTTAAAGGCCGGCAACGTACTTGTGACTCCTCTGGTGTTGCGAGTGTCCATGGGCGGCGGTAGTTGCTTACTATCAGGCAATCCGTCTGCTCGTTTGCCTCCTATATCATAAAAAAAATACAATTCAATTATAAATAGTCTTTAAAATTACTAAAACTAAATAAACTTAAAAAAATAAATATTATTAAATATTTTGTTTACGAAACTAATACATTTGTGTGATACGCAGTTATGACACTGTACGAATGTGGAAAGTGTATAGATACATATATGAGGTAGTATTATTTATGCATGCCTATAACACTAAATAATTGCAGCGTTGAAAACGCGTCGTGATTCCAGTTAAAATTCACAAATAGTGAAACAGGTTTATATATATTATGGCAGAAACTGCCCTAGTATCTGCCCTAGTAGTAAAAAAATCTTTTATCACTCTTCACTATTTTTTCAAAATAAATTTAAATATATATCTTATGCCGTTGAATATAAAAACATAAACATTAATTATGTTAAAACTCAAATCGACGAACTGAAATATTCAAACACAATAAATGCGTTCTTTTTACAAAAAAATATTGAAATAACGCAACATGATTTAAAAACTAAGTATAAACTTACTACCATTATAAAATCACACATTTATATGTTTCCTAGCACGAAGCTTTAAATTTTTCCTTTTCTTTAAATTCAACCATAAAATGATTGTGCAATTTAATGGCTTAGGCCTAATTTAAATTCCGCTGAGCATTCTGACGTGTAATTTAGGCCGTTGTACAGAATACCATGTTGACAGTACCATGAATAACTAGTGTGGCGGGATTACGCCCGGCTTGGTTAGCGTTGGTTGAAACTTAGTCTGCATGGAAAACCAAAATTACTATTAAAAGAAAAAAACTAGCTCCCCTCTTTTTTAAAAGCTACAGTTAGTACTAATGTAAGAAAAGAACAATAAGCTATTTTTGAGCTAATGATCAAACTATGAAGTACACAAATGTAGTACAGACAGCAGTAGTTGGTAAGCGGGCGAGATGTTCAAAATGAGTTTGACGCAACTTTATTTTGAAGAGAATAAGAGCGTGACAAGATTATTTTTAACGCCTGGCCCGCTTAGCAATTTCTCACGCTGACTGTACCTATATAATTATACTGTAATGACAATTTGTGCTGAGGCTCTAGTCTAAGTTTCTTTTGACGTAAAAAAAGCGTCTCTAACGCATAAGTGACAATGGGATATGAGAAACACTAACGCGATGGTAACGTTTTGTTACGTTAAAAACTTACACTCAGGCTCAGCACTCATCACACAAATAAATGCCCGTTACTGGGATTGGATCCCAGTGCGATCGGCTTCATAGGCAGAGTCACTACCCGCTAGGCCCAACTTATAATTGAAGACTTGACTTGCAAAGATTAAGGAACAGAAACTAAAAGCAGCCAATTGGTGTCAAACTTTACGTAGTTGAATATGTTGGAGGCTTGTATAAAACTTTTGTGCCCTTACCATGAGTTGTGACATTGAGGTGTTCGATAACGAGTGTCGAGTTTACAATATGTGCATCCGGTTCGCACTAAAATACTACAAGGGCACTATTTTACTACTGCAAGATGCACAGACAGTAAACTCTATACTCGTTATCGAAAACCTTAATGTCAAAACTCATGGTAAGGGTACTGTACCTACATCACGTTCGCACTAAAATAGTACAAGCGAGACGCACAGATAGTAAACTCGATACTGGTTATCGAAAACCTTAATGTCAAAACTCATGGTACGTACATAGTACCCTTGTACTGTAGCTCTTAAAAAAGAGGGGAGAGTAGCTTTTTTTCTTCTAATCTGTGCATCTCGTTTTTACTGTTTTAGTGCGAAAGAGATGCACAGATAGTAAACTCGATACTCGTTATCGAAAACCTTAATGTCAAAACTCATGGTAAGGGTACTGTAGCTCTTAAAAAAGAGGGGAGAGTAGCTTTTTTTCTTCTAATCTGTGCATCTCGTTTGTACTGTTTTATTGCGAAAGAGATGCACAGATAGTAAACTCTATACTCGTTATCGAAAACCTCAATGTCACAACTCATGGTAAGGGTACAAAACTCACATTGCCATGTTTTCGGCTTAGCGCGAGTCGATACTCTCGTCCGCGTGTTCCGCTCTAAGCCTACTTTGGGTGACTTTGAGCCTTATACACCGCGTAACATGATTTTGCCAGAGTTATCCTGACCATATTTAGGGACTAAAATGTCCAAAAAAACCTTTAGAAATTCACCTCGTTTCAGAGTTACAACCCATTACAAAAAATATATGATTATAACTCAGCACCGTTCGCTTTCTTAAGGGCGATTTTACCACAATTGAACTCATTGTTTGTTTTCAGGCATACCTAGTTTTCTCAATAAATTATTTTTTTATGTCCAAAAAACATGAAAAACGGAACAAATAACAATTGATAACTGTATATGTATCATTAAGAGCGCTGGTAGCCTAGCGGTAAAAGCGTGCGGCTAGCAATCCGGAGGTCGCAAATTCAAACCGCGGCTCGTACCAATGAGTTTTTCAGAACTTATGTGCGAAATATTATATAAAACTCTGAAGTTGCAGGCATCCATAGGCTATGGTAACTGCTTACCATCAGCCATTTGCTTGTTTGTGACCATAGCTGTATTATAAAAAAAAGGCTCAAGTTATAAGATAGGATAAACACACATACATTGTAAGTTATATAAAACTTCTTCTTCTTCTTCTTTTAAAAAAATATGGCTTCCATCAATAAATCAATCGATGATTTCGCCAGTGTCAAGTAGAATAACAAATAAGTATAATAACATATAAGTTTGCCCTTAGAGCATGACGTTGTTCGGTAGTAGGCCTTGCATTTTGTAAAGTGGTAGCTGGACTTTACAGAAAGCTAAGAGGCGGCCGTGACCCCGGGATTGAACGGTGATGACCAAAATAGTGGTGAAACACGTTTTGAAATCTATTCTTCATTAGCAGCACAATTCTGCGTTAGATCACTGCATAATACGCTATCAATATTACCCTTACACACTAAACTACGTTTGAACAAAAAACAAAAAATATATTTTCAAGACGACTTCGCCATTTTGAGGTTCAACCGTCAATCCTATATAAAACTTGTAATGAAAGAAATTCTTTGCTGCACTGTTTTTTAGGACGTCAAGTTCTTTTTTAAAGGCTGGTCTATGAGTCATGTCTTGTGCCTTACGGTGCTTGATGCCTGCGACAAGTCTGACCGACTTGTTGGCGCCCGGTCAGCGGTCGTCGGCCAGCCATGCCAGTCTTTAAATTATGGTTAAAAATGATCCCATGTCCTTTCTCGTAGCTCAAACTCTCCAATATACCAATATACTAAATATGAAATTTGGTGTTGAGACTTGAGACCCATACCAAACTTCATTCTAATTGATTCAGCGGTTTAAGCGTGAAGCGGTATACTTTTAGGCCTACATTTCACCAGGACATCATAGCTGCGCAACCAGTCGCCCGCCACTAACAAATTGTATGCAGTTTATGAAGGGTATCTCACCTGGTGTCCACTTGGTGTCCCGGTAATATAGGCCTTATTCATTTGAGCAATATGCTTAAGTACTGCACATTTAGTAATTAATAGAGTAATTGTATAAAGCGGGTTTTAACACTGTGCAATCGAGTTTCAATTACGTAAGTTAACTGCATTTGCAAATATTAAACGATCGGGTCGAATGCAGGTTAATTTGGGGCATTTGTAACTTGACTACATCATCATTGACGACCGGTCTGGCTTAGTGGGTAGTGACCTGGGAAGCCGGTGGTCCTGGGTTCGAATCCAAGTAAGGGCATTTATTTGTGGGATGAGCACAGATTTTGTTCCCGAGTCATGGGTGTTTATAAGTATCTATCTATTATATATATCGTTGTCTAGTACCTACAACACAAGCCTTACTTATTTTACCGTATGCCTAGATCGATTTGTGTGAGATTTTCCCGAAATATTTATTTATTTATTTATCATCAGCTACGGAATTCCACTGATGGACATTCCCATAACAGCATGGGGAGCTTATTGCAATAATCGCCAGGGATGGCAGGCGGATTGGCGATCGCAGTACGTCCAACCTCTAAACTTGTTATTGCATTAAACAAATAATCTTATTATCTATCTAACATACTGGCAGAATTTCCCCTTTCTTCTGCCTATAGTCGGGTAAAGTGCTCGACTACTTTGTTATTATTAAGACAACAATCCTGCACACCCGTTTGCCACACCAGTTTTATGCAATAAACATAAAATCCTCCACAAACCGCCGACGCACGGGCGCTCCACATCCAACCAATTTGACTACCAACTCTCTTACACTCCCAGTTCACGGAAAAATGAGTCTTATATGTATATCCTAAAGGTTGTTTTAGCTTCTCACGTTGATGATAGATAAGAGGGTGTGAGGATAACAACTGAATCCAACCCAAAGGCTCAACAAGATTATGGTATCTTAAAAGCGTGTCACTCTTACACTATTTGTCATATGCTAAGTGATTTCCCTAGTAGCGCAGCAGTTTCGCTGAATCACAGTGTGACGTGGATGTATGGGCTTTTTCTGGAAACTAAGTACATTGGGTAGACAGATATTGCTAAGGGAGTTTTGTAGTCGATCAAAGACACTTATTTCTGTCAGCTTTGCGTGTTGAGTGTTGGAGACTTGTAAGGGATATAATAATTAGGGACATTTTCTTTTTCATTTTTGACTAGGAGTGTTAAATGGTCATCTGCCATGTAAAAAAAATAGACGAACTGAAGACTATAAGGGGATGATATAAGCTGTATAGAATTAATTTAAACAGCCAATTATGTAAGTAAACAGTATATGAGCATTTCTCAAAAAGTTTGTACACTTGGATCATGTCTTCGATTTTGATTAAAAGCGGTAGACTGATAGAGCAAATGATGCTTAGCAAGATCTACCATATTTCCCAAAATGTCCCATAAAGTTTGTATCGAACTTTTCTTTTTTGCTACCTAATTTCTATAGACTTTCGGTGAATGGATTTGAAATGAACCAAATAACAGAAAACTATGTATATGCATTCAGCTATAAGTACACAGATTGTAGCAATCCTTAGCTTTCTCCATCCCCATAGCAAACTTGATGATATCATCTTCTATTTTTATCATCAAAACAACTACTCTTTAAGACGTTACACGTACAGAGCAAAATAGACCTTACACTAACACCGCTACCGCGAAACACGATATTCGTAAATTTTGGACGATTGTCTCTATCATTCTCATGACGTTGTAATTGGGGTAAAAGAAACAGATGCCCGAAATATACGAAAATCTGTGCAGTAACTTTTACGTTTGACATGGCATTAAAAAGGTTAACGTGTTAAACATTTTTTTTAAGTTCGGGCAGCGTGTCTTAGTTAATTTTATACAATGCGGGTACGGGTTTCAAGAGTCAGTATTACACATAAATAATTAATTAAAAATTCAGTACAGCCTTTGCCTATATACAGTATAAGCCCGAAATGTGTTGTAGGTAGTACTTGCGCGGTGGTAGAGTTAACAGAAGTCCGTTCAAAAACTTCTCTCATTTGCGGCCGGCCCGCGTAGTTCCGATCGCCGACCGGACGCCGATAAATCGGCCAGACTTGTCGCAGCCAAAACCAAGCACAGGAAGGCACATAGGACATGGAACTACATTTAAAAGGCAACAACAACTGTGCGGCATAGGGTCGATTCGACCTAAAGCACATGCTAATTGCCGGAGTGGAATTGGTAACTGCTGTTACAACCAGCGTAGGAAATATGGCTTCAAATTAATATTTTCTCCTTTTTGTTTTCCCATACAAACTGTTCTTATGTGTCATTCATACCACAGATAATTAATAAACTAACATGGCACATATCGTTTTCGCTGCATTCCGTAAAAGTAGAATAGAATAGAATAGAATAGAAATTATTTATTCGTAAACACATACTAATTTACACAAAACAAAAGTAAACTTTTAAATATTTTTTTGCATTTTTCGAAGCCATAAAAAATATGATCATTTTTTTTGTGTTAATTGCACAATGATTACGTAACGACAATGTAAGCCCAACAATAAATATAACAAGAAAAAGTTCATCATTTCAGCCGTAAGTCACCCAGCGCAGACATATGCCTCCCCGAAATATAGCTTGTTTCATCTTGGACGGTTATTGCCATAGTCGCCGCGGTTTTCAGGCGGGTTGGCGATCGCAGTAGCTGCAAATTGCGTTTCGACGGACACTGCTGCCCATCCGTCGGTTGAAAAAGTTATCTGTTATTAAATTGGTCAGTAATGGCCACACCTGCATTAGGTAAGTGGTGATAATTTCTAGAAGCTTAAGCCCGACTGGCCGCAATGTTGGGATTAGGTCCCCGAACGCTCCGAATTCAATGAGTAGGTGTGTCTGTCCGAGATAATAGGGACCGTAAAATTAATAGGAGGATTGGTGCAGTACATAGTTCAGGCTGATATCACACTTGCGATTTGCGAGCGAGTTTTGTATGGAGGCGAATACGCAGCGAGTTCGCCGCGTGCGAGTTTTGTATAGAAATCGCTTGCAAATCGCCCAAGTATGATAACGCCCTGTGTAGGGCGTGCGTTGAGATGTAACTTATAATAATTCGAGAACATTCATCGTTTTTATACGGAGCGAGATATAATTTACAAGCGATAATTTTCTTTGTGTACTCGGGTATTGTGTCTAAACTATGTCCAGAATCCTCTGGTGCGTGTAATTTTTTCCTCACGAATCAAAGTGCGTTAGGTACTCAACCATACTCATCAATATTATTGAGTTTTTCCCGTATACGGAGCAATGGTGTTCCGGAGATTTGGGAGTCGTACGCGGAGCCAGATGAGCCAACGCGCAGAGGCCGTTTCGACAATTTAATGAAAAGTAAGGTGTACACTAAGCGGATGTTGCCCCTGTCCGTATCATGGGCCGCGCACAGAGACAGCACCCGCAATGGTATAAGGGCTATTGATTTTTAATGGAATCTAGAATGTACCAGGCTATTGAGTTCATTATTATTCTGTCGAAACGCTATCTTGAAGAGATAGCTTTGCAGTGATAAGACCGGCTGTTGTTAGAATACAGAATCAATTTTAGAAACTATTTCCCGATGATAAATCAATAACGGTTGCAATAGAAACTTCTAGATCTTTGCCGAGCACTAGACTCCACTGCACTGGTCGGAATGAAATGTAACTTGCTATCTGCCTGGCTACGGAAAGCCGTATGTACATACAAAAACCAGTTCAAATTTCAAATTTATCACATACTATTAAGATTCATAATTGAATGAGTTTTCTAATGACTGTTGCAGCTTTTACGCGTTATGAAGTCGGGATGTCATACGACAGCGTCAATTCTGTAGTGAGAGTTTGATATATTGAAATTAGATTGAATATGTATTTTTTTTTTTGATGGAAAAGCAATTTTAGTAGGTACTTTTTCTTATACTGATTTAGAGGTATATACTTTTTCTGGTACCAATAAACGTTCAGGTTCCACAAAATGGAAAATGGTGGTTTATACTACATACCTAATTTGATTGTACATTATACGAGACGTACGGGTATAGCAAACACTTTCTATACACGAAAAGCGAAATTAAACCTTGCGTCGTTGTCATAAGGGCTGATTCAAGTTTTTATTAGCAGGGATCACGCTATCATGTGTGCCCAATACTAGCCAGTTACTTTGTGTCCGCTCCGAACGGCAAACAAGGAAACTTCCTTACAAAAGAAAGTAAACAGAAATAGAGCGTCCGTGGAAGTTAGCTAGTTAGCGCACGTGGTTGCCCAAATGGGGGCCAGATATAGCATATTTAGAGACAGTATGTTAACTTTAAAGTAGAAAAAAAAAGAAATAAAATATACTTATTTTATTTTAACGTTAAAACATTACATATTATTGAAACAAGGTAAGAAACATATAGGCGTTAAAATAGGACCCCCTCTCAGCGTAATGCCACGGCAAGTGATGGCGCTGGTTTTCAGTGGGGACCTACTTAACCTAACTTAAAACTAAGTAGTGGTGGCGACACAAACGCCAACGACACTAAAGTAAACTAAATTATCACGCATTTTGACACTGATATGACATAGCTCTGGCCCGCCGGTTTATTCGCATGGAATTGGAACTAAATTAAGTTCTGGGATTAAAATTTATATATACCAATACCAATTGGTGGGGGGAGGCAGTTGCCGTAGGACCACCAAAGGTGGTACATGGGCTGATAGTGCGTTGTTGAGCCAGTTTCGGTGTTTATATATCACAGATGCCCTTTTTTTTTTTCCTGACTTGGGCTGTATGCACATGTGTGGTGCGATAGAGCAAGCGGACGGTGGGGGGGGGAAGGAAGCCTGGGGAAAATCCAGGACCCTTCTGAGCCAGACTTGACTTGTACTACTGGAATACTCCTAATGAATTTTCGCCTCCAGCGAGATTGGTTGAGACGGTCTCAACCGAATCTGAGTGGTGTTTAATAGTATCGAGCTGATGGGGTTAAGCCCCGAGTCGTGGTGCAAACTGAGGGTCGTCTGGTACCACGGAGCACCAGTCGCCCTACGGAGAAAACGATTCTCACAGATGCCCAACAAATTGGTTATCAATGGGGCGGCTAGCGATATCTCGGAGCCTATAAGCCTGAGCACACACATGTTTAGACCTGTATTAGCAGTCAACGTACTGAACACGATATTTGGACTGTGCGGTAACTAATATAACAAAGTTGGTACCAACTTGTTATTTATCTAATTCGGGTCGGGTGTTGTGGGGAAAAATGAAGTAGCCTTGTAAGGATGTAGCTCACAAACATCTATTGTTTAATTATATTACATAACATTTACAGTTAATCGCAAAAGTAAAAAAATACTTTTCACTGTTATGGCGGCTCAGCTACCATAACGTAGATTTTTTTTTTTTACTTTATAAAATGTATCCATGACTCATACCTAGATAGACCATATTCGTTTACTCCACGATGATGGCACATGCCAGTTTGAGTATACAAAAGTTGCATCTAGAATTGCACATTATAAAATACTTCTTACTGAAGTTATTTGGGTAGCGCGCACTGTAATCACTCTCATATATTTTCATTACTTTGATATGTACGCAGTGCCGCGATACGGTGTGCACTCAGTGTGACCAGTTAATGCCAAACAGCCTTCCTTCAACGCGCAACCGTTTTTTAGCACATTATTGGGGCATTGCTTCAATACTAGGCGTTATTCGGCTGCATGGGATCCCAGTATGGAGATTTTTTGCCTTATTTTAACACGAGTACCTACGGGTGTGTAGGGTCGACAACTTTCCAATGAGATTGGTCGATATTATATACTCCATGTCGTTATAGGCCTGAAAATAATCCATTGATGACTTTCCACTAATGTCGATAATGACGTTCTGAACTTGTCTTTTTACTTTTTCCTTTATTAAGATCAAATGTGTTTTTTATTCTAATTTCGCTTCAGAATTTCCTGGTATACTTGTCTGGTTCAATTGAGATTCTTTGGAATATATGGTGAAGTAATACAACAGTGGAAGCACAATTATAAGCGTGAGGCATTTATTCAATAAGTAAGAAAAGAACATCTTTCGATGGTCAGTACTATTACACTACTTTGGATACGAAAAAATGTTTGCATTTTATACCCGAACAGCGGTTTAAAAAACTGTACCTACTTCAAAAACTCATTATTTCTACATGTAAAATCACATTCTTTCGTACGGCAACATAAAGTCTAATTTCGCTTTAAAGACTCTCTGACGAAAAAATCTTAAATATTTTGGAATTTTCGATGTTTGATGTTTTTTAGAACAATGAAATGCCAAGTTTGTTGACAAATATATACGTTTTCTTAATGTAAGTCCCGGCGATTCGCCACAGCTCAGCGTCTGCGCCCGCTGCGTCTGTGAAATGAATATTAAAATAAACTACGCAAATATTTAGTACCTAATATACTAATAAAAAAAAGGTACTATTTAGTACCTGTTTTTATTAATTGTACCTCTACGTCAGGTTATTACATAATAAAGATACACCCACCATCCGTTAGGATCATCAGGATCAGTCAGGATCTTTATCCTGACTCACCTATAGTCCCGGAAAGATATAAGATAGGCCTTTTCAAGGCAAGACTGAAGACTGTTACTGAACTAGCGTGCTACACCCTCGACCTCGTCGACACTTACAGTCAGCAGCAAAAGTTGCTAAGCGTTTGAAGTGTTCAAAATGACCTACACGCGCTCTTATTCTCTTGACAATAGAGACGTGTTGACCTCATTTTGAACACCTCAAATGCTTAGCTACTTCTGCTGCTGACTGTACCATCAGGTGCGACTGAGGTCAAAAGCTGGTCAGTCTAATATATAAAAAAACTACTTGTGGATTTCAATGACGCTTTTAGATACGACCGGTCTGGCCAAGTGGGTAGTGACCCCGCCCTTAAAAGCGATGGTCCTGGATATTTAAGTCGAAAGAAAAATAGAAAAATTTGACTCGCAGCGGGACTCGAACCCACAACCACTGGATCACTAGCCCAGTGCACTACCAGTTGTGCTATACGAGCGCCGCTTAGACGTGTCAATTTTTTCTATCTTATCCTTCTTGGTATATACGTCATTACGGGTGCATCTACCGAAGAGTATTGAACCCTTTTTACGGAATCGATGTCTCAAATTTAGATTGAGAATTCATCGATAACAATGTGCTACCCCTTTCTAAAATTATTTTTATATTAATCTGCTAGCATATCTTTGATGTGCTAGCAGACGTTTCTGCTTAATATAAAAATAACGATGGTCCTGGGTTCTATTCCCAGTAAGGGCAGTTATTTGTGGGAATTGTACAGATCTTCTTCAGTCTGTAAGTAAATTACATATATCGTTGGCTTAGTACTTAGAATGAGCCTTCTTGAACTTACCAAGAGGCTCAGTCAGCTCAGAAGATTTGTGTAAATTATGTTCGATAAGAATGCTGTATCACTGAATTGCCAATGAAGGGTAAATCACCACTAACTGGCCACTTTTCAATAACTGACCACCTTATACTAAAATAGGTTCTATTTATAGGTAAACAGAATCAATTTTCAGTATAAAGTGGCCCATTATTAAAAAATGGCTCGTTACCTATGACTACACTCTAAAATTGGTATACCGATATGACAAACAAACTGAAGTACAGACAGACAGACCGACAGAGCAACAGACGACTCCTGTGTTTGGTTTCGACGTCACATTCGTCATTTATCGGTATTAGTCACAGACATTTAGTTAAATGGATGTCACAAATCATGATTAAAATTCTTTAATAATATTTACCAATAAATGAAAAATGATTTATTTGCTGAGGGTAAACAATAATATATGTACTGTATAACCCTTTCAAACTGTTTTACAGTATGCTAATATTTAAGCTCATGTGGCGACCACTTATCGGAAGGCGCAGCGTTTGTAGATCCTCCCAAGGACCGACGACCTGCTAGCCTAATTATGGTCGGGTTTTTATCACTTATCACAATATCTGTCACGCTCTAACAAGTATGCGAGTACGAAAGTGACGGGTAGCGCGATAGACGATAAAATGTCAACCATGGTAGACGTTTTGGTGAAGATTGCAGGAATCCACTGGATGCTCGTGGCCCAAAACCGGTTATTGTGGGAGACCTATGACCAGGGGTGGACGTTGCTCGAACCAGTACGTGGTTGCTGGTGATGATGGTGGTGGTATCATTATTATTTCATCTTTTTTTTACACACACACAAGAAGGTTACATTTACATACAAGAAGGTTCCCGGAGCTCCAACCCCCTTAAAGGCCGGCAATGCGCCCTGGTGTTGCGGGTGCCCATACTGCCCATGGGCGACGGTAATTGCTTACCATCAGGCAATCCGTCTGCTCTTTTGCCAGCTTTGTCATAAAAAAAAAACACGACTGACCAGCGTTTGACCTCAGTCACACCTGTAAATGTCGACGAGGTCGAGGGTGTAGCACGCTGGTTCAGTAACAGCCTATTTACTCTTGACTTGAAAAGACCCATTATATTAGTTCTTTAATACACATAAGAAAACCGTCTTCCTGGTATAAAGTACACCTTTTGCACGTCAGAAAGACGGACTTAATGCCATGAGGTATCCTCTATCAGTCAACCTTTGGGAAAAGAGAAAAGAGTGAAACAGAATGTTCAATAGCAGAAAAAAAAATACATTACTTGACTTAAGCTTGCCCTGTATACTTACATAAATCTCTTACCATGCACTTTGTCGACTTGTCAATAGAGGCGTTGTTCAGATATTTGTGACCACCTCCACAGCTCCAATATTACTGATGGCGACTGTACATATCCACGAATATAAAGTTATAAACCTAATGGCTGTATATGTATGGGCTACCAATATCGGGTGTGGCCTGTAATAAGAGCAATAACTTTAGGCATCGTGTCTACACCACAAACGTAGCAACATTTGTTCTACGACTTTCATACCAAAATAGTTTCCAAGCAAGCAAGGTATTGTGAAAAATGTGAAACTTGTAAGCTGACAGTAAATGTCAACTAGACCATTGGATGCTTTTAATTGAAAATACTATTTAGTGAGATCGAAAAAATCCCATATAATAAATTACACATTTTTTTTAAATTGTAGATCATATATTGCTACATTCGTTTAGAGGCGATCCCTAAAGTTATTACTTCTATTACAGGCCACACCCATGTCCGTGGTGTTAGCTAATGGCACCGATATAGCGCTGAATTATTGTAATTGCCGCACGAGCTGCAAACATGACGCGTGCCGCTGCATATTATGCGTGTTAGCTGCATAAGACAATAGTTAGCCTTTGGTCTTCCTCTCTATAACACCTGTATAAGAACAGTATAGGTAGTTTCACGAGAGTTGAGGCGAATGGATTACGCACACAACCATACAAAGTACTGATTGCAAAAGAGTGAACGAATTGAAAGAATGAGTAATCTCCCTATCATTACATGAAATGTTGTTGTGTGAGTGACTTCAACTCTCGTGAAACTACCTATACCGACCATTCATATTACACCTTCTGGTTTTTTGTGTGTTTAGTCAAGGCTATAAAAATGTATATTCAAAGTCAATAGAAAACAAAAATAATGTAAACTGCTGACTGACAACTGAATTTTTAAGCAAAAAAAAAATGGTTTGACACATGACAAAATATTTTTATTTTATTTATTAAGAGCATTGGCAACACAGGCCATGAGCTCAAATCAAAACAATTAAAATAAGATTTACAGTAGTAGTATGTACAAAAATTAAAAAAAAAAAATAACGAAGACACACCATAAGAATCAAAATCTTATTAGGTATAGAAGTTCGTTTTGAAACCATGGTTGTTCTTTAAAATTGCCTAATTGCGAAGCTAAGAGTACTAGAGGTTTGTTGGGTTTGTTTACATTATTTTCGTTTTCTATTGACGTTGTCAAGTCCATTTTCAAACACTTTAAAAACCGATTTTAAAACATTCCAAAACAGTGAAATAGTGCTTAAATAATGTAAACTATGATTTAGACCTATCAGCTTAACCTGCCTTTCTAAAATCCTATAATAAATAAGATAAATATACCTTAACTGCAATATTGCGATAATCCATCTGTATTACTTTCAATTAACCAAACAAATATGGTTAGTAAGTATTCAAATTTTGATAATCATAATAGTTACTAAAAATTGCTTTTTAATTTCGCACAAACACTAATTCATTCGAACATCTAAAACCTGTGCACATTTTTCGCATTTGGCTTTTGTACAATTTGCACGCCCATCAAAGGAATCCAATGGGACAAACAGAGATGCTACCGCCATAAACTCGATAAATTTCGGGAATCTTTCTCTTTTACCCCAATTAAGACGTCATGAGAGTAACAGAGACGATCGTCCGAAATTTACGAATAGCGTTTTTGGCGGTAGCGCCTCTGCCTTTAAGGCGTTTTTTTCTCTTTAACCATTCAAAAGTGTTCGTTGACTTTGACAGCTACTATCGCTGTTGGTTCGCAACACAATTTGCATTGTCCTCTAAAAGGCGCCATTGCGCCGTGTTTGAAAATCGAATGTAACTTTTGTTTTTCCCTTGTCTTTTATTCTACTACGTGTTCCTTTATGGTTATTTTCTATTAACATTGGTTAAGGGAACGCGACTAACGATGAAATAAAAGATCAACGTGAAGTCAGTACGGCCACGTGCCTGAGTCTGATAAACTATATGAAAGTAGACTCACGATTAGAAAGAAAAAAAATATGTATTTATGTAGATAAATTTTACACGGTGCCTTTGCCACAAAAGGGTCACAACTCAGCATTTAGCTTAGCTTTTGGACCCGGGTATGTCCTTAAACTACGTCCAACAATGAGAGGTAGGGCACAGCGATGACCATCATGCTTGAATCTGGGGCAGCCCAACTGGGGAAGTACCTCCTCCTTACAGAAGACCACAGATAGCACTGCTACCTTTCAGGTATATAGTGTTGTATTCCTGATGGTGAGTAAGGTTCCCAGAGCTCCAACCCCCCTTAAAGGCCGGGAACGCGCTTGTGACTCCCCTGGTGTTGCGGGTGCCCATGGGCGACGATAATTGCTTACTATCAGGCAATCCGTCTGCTCGTTTGCCGCCTATGTCATAAAAAAAAAAAAAAAAAGCTGGCAAAGCCAGCGCTGTTCTTCCGTCGTAACCCAATTCTATATCAATTCGTCTAATTATGTTACATTTTATTCAGAATGAAATTAAATTAGGTTTTGAATGATACCATTTTTTCTGCTGCAGGAATATATTAACTATTATATTATAAACTAAAATATTACATCTCTTTTTCCAGAGCCAAATTTCAAAACGTAAATTATAAACCTACTTATTGTTGGTACAATAAAATGCTTTGGTATCCAATGCTCCTGTACCTTTACCATGAGTAGTGACTTTGAAATTTTCGATAACGAGTATCGAGTTTACTATCTGTGTATCTCGTTCGCACTAAAATAGTACAAGCGAGATGGGCAGATAGTAAACTCGTTAGCGAAAACCTCACGTCACAACTCAGTATCGAGTTTACTATCTGTGCATCTCGCTTTGTACTATTTTAGTGCGAACGAGATGCACAGATAGTAAGCTCGATACTCGTTATCGAAAATGTCAATGTCACAACTCATAATAAAAGTACAGAGCCCTTTATGTAAGTTTTTAACGTAACAAAACGTCACACATTTTACGCGCAGCCGCTGATGTCTACACACAGTCATGTCGTAAACTCTCCATAATAATAAACACAAAACTATCTTGAGATTCAACCATATTAATTGTATAGAAGCGGGTAACACACGTGTCGAATATCGCTTGACACGTGTCACTCCATAACAAGGAGCATAATCATGAGCCGCCCTTGTTGGCTGACCGGCGAAGACTGCGGGCTTTTCAATAATAATTACAAAAAATGTATTTTTTAACAGATTCTAATATGTGAAAAAGTTATTATATTAAAGTTTCATATTAACATCGAATTTTAATTAATTATAACATTTAAATTTCGGTAAGGGCACTGTACACTATTTTAAAACGTGTCGCGCAAGTTCAGACAAACTTAAGCTAACAGTTAAATATAACAGCAATATAGACTTTAAAACCACCTTTAAGCCGCCTTTAAACAAAGAACTCCCAACTTAAACTGCCAAGCCCCGCAGTGTTCACGCCGTCATTTAAAAAATAAGAAGGTTTTAAAATTCCAGAAGTTGGCGGCGAAGCCCGAGGAACTCGGCTTAGCAGTTGGGAACTTTCAATCGGCATTAGGGATATTAAGTCGAGGTTTCCACGGGCCGACAGTACCCGGCGTCTAAAACTCTTTTTTATAAGCTATTTATTAAATAAATATTAAGTTGTAGTGTCTTCGGTAATATGCTATATTAAAAGGCTATAGCAAGGAAGCTCCGTGTAAGGAAACAAAATATGCCCCTGGCGGTATCAGCCAATGAGTATACCTTATGTATTGGTCATAATGCTAGTTATTAATCTGTCAAGATTCAAACTTTTTAACAGTTTCCTAGAAATGTCACTTAAAAGTTGAAATAAAATTGAAAATATATTTTACATATAAAGAGATGTCACATTAGTGTTAAAAAAATGGCGGGTGTCGTTGACACACAAGTAAAAAAAAAATTTGAAATTTTTGCCATCAAAAATGACTACGCGTGTCGACCTAGAGACATCTAGTTTTCTGCAATGTTGCTCCTCTTTAAGCCATTAACAACATATTTTAAGCACAAAAGAATCGGACCAGTAGTTTTGAAGATATTAAGAAAAGTAAAAAAAAGTGTTATTTCTAGTTCTTTTAAGTGATATTTCTAGGAAACTGTCAAAAATTTTGACATAATACTTGGCAGATTAATAACTAGCATTAAGACCAATACATAGGGTATACACATTGGCTGATGCCGCCAGAGGCATATTTTATTTCCTCACACGGCTATAGCCTTTATGTCATCTTAGGTTTATTTTTTAATGTTTTCTTGACGCAAATGACGCACAACATGGCTCACAACAGTTTAAATTATATTTTCTTGACGTTTTAAACAGTAGGCCAAACCTCTCGTCAATCCTCTAAATATGCGTAATCATCGCATATTTGAACTAAACGAGAATTCTAGTTATAAAAATATCTAAATAAACAATGACAATGAAAGCATGGTTGATTTTTAAAATTGCGAAGTTATGATGGTAAAAAAAAAGGATTTGTTTATATTATTTCCTTCTCTATTGACCCCGAATATACCTTAACATTGAAACAATAAGGTGCATGTATAGATATTTTGGCACTTTAGTCGTATCGATAAATTTTACCTTGACTGAACAACGAGCACAGACGGTCTGTTCCAAATTGAATAGCGCTATCAATCTTGATTGACAGCTTGATTGACGTTCTATTAGAGTCACGAGCGCCGATCGTAATCAGGATTTAGTGCGCATGATCAGATCGTGGCGTCAGTCGAAACTCCGCCGTCAATGGAGGCAGACGCGTCTCGTGCGGTCGCAATCAACAAGCCTACCTTCGATGAAGAATTTATTACACAATTTGGACAACTCTCTGAACTATGGAATTCCCACCATAAGGATTATACGAATAAATCTAAAAGGCAGAAAGGATACTGTAAGTTATTAAGGATTTTTCAAAAGTACAAGCCATATGCCACTGTGGACGATGTACGCAAGAAAATTAATAGTTTAAGGTCGAATTATAGACGGGAGTTGAGGAAAGTTGCGGAGACACAGAAAAAAGGAGATGATTACACGCCAAAATCGAAATCGTTTAAACTGCTTAGTTTTTTATACGACTCGGAGATACCGGATTACATTGAGCAGGTGAGTTTATTTTTCTAACTTACCTTCTTCATAAAAGGACGTAACTATAGTGAACTGAAACTTCACTTGTTTTTGCGGTTCTTTTTTGTTTAGTTGTTTTTCATGTCGAATGAAGGTCATACATGTAAGATAGTTTTTTTTCTATAGCATCTAATCAGAAGCGATACCGCGAACATCGAAGTTCGTATATTTTGGGTATCTTTAATTTTTTTACTCCAATTACGACAAAGACAATCGTCCGAAAATTACGAATATCGGTATTCGCAGTAGCGCCGCTGTATGAGTATGTATTTAAACATTGTCATATTGCAATATAGCTTACACCTTCGT
Organism: Grapholita molesta; assembly: GCA_022674325.2. Classification (NCBI taxonomy): domain Eukaryota; kingdom Metazoa; phylum Arthropoda; class Insecta; order Lepidoptera; family Tortricidae; genus Grapholita; species Grapholita molesta. The sequence goes on along the minus strand of CP053133.2, from coordinate 4,835,719 downwards.
AAACATTGCCTGCTAAATAAATAATAACATTAATACATAAAAGTAAAACATATAACCACTTTTTACAATAAATTGACAAATGGATGATGAAGATCTTTGGTATCATGACGTTGTACCATGAGTGTGTTTCCATGGCTTATGAGTATTATTTTGATATTGAGTACTTTACAATATTCCTATTAAGTTATCCCGGTCATAACAAAATATAAACCTATCCTATTTATTTCAGAATCCTCAAACAGAAGAAGTGATTATAAAATTCGAAGAAGAAACTGATTCACTGCAGCATTCTACATCCCCTAATGGAACGACATATAGTGACTACAACAACATATCACCAACACCAAAAGACATCAATAACGAAGAGTGTCAACCAGCCTATATGACACCAGTCCCAGAAAGTCATATCTATCAGCGCCCTTATAAAGAAACCGCGGCTTGGTCTCTAGCCAATCTTTGGTCTCAAAAACTAGAAGAAATTGATCCAATGCAAAGATTATTCGCTGAGAAAGCTATTAATGATGTGTTGTTTGAGGCTCAATTAGGCAATCTACATAGGCATTCTGTTAAGATTAATGAATGTAATGAGCAACCAAATAAAAACACTGTTTGATTTTTATATTTAAGACTGATGTGGGCGTTAAGGCCGCCATGCTCAAGTGGAACTGGGCTGGACACGTCTGCCGAATGCACCCTGACCGATGGGCTAAATTAACCACTGACTGGACCGAACAAGTCGGCCGGGGCAGAGGCAGATGGCTAAAAGGAGATGGCGGGATGACCTGGATGGTTTCTGTCGCGATTGGCGGGAGCATGCACTAGACCGCGACGAGTGGCTAAAGCGAGGGGAGGCCTTTGCCCAGCAGTGGGACACAACATGGGCTACGTAAAAAAAAAAAATAAGTCTGACAACGGTTGACTTTAGTCACACCCTGATGGTAAGTGTCGACGAGGTCGAGTGTGTAGCACGCTGGTTCAGTAACAGCCTATTCACTCTTGCCTAGAAAAACCCAAATTATATTTTTCCGGGAATACAGACAAAGGTACTACATATAATTTTATATAGTCTTCAAATCAATTTAAATTAAGAAAAAAACTAAATTTAAACTAAAGTGTATGTGTGAATTTCAATTAGAGTTTTATTTCTAAAATAATAATATATCAAGAAATGTGGACACTAACATACTACTGAAATAACACTACTGAACTTTTTATAAGCCTTGTGGCTTGCAACAAATGTTTTTTTTTTATAATGTATGTTTGCATTGTGAGCATCTATTTCATAAATAAAATAACAAGTAAGAACATTATTTTTTATTAAAACAAGTGTGTACTAGTTAAACTATAACTAAAACCGTTTGAGATGGAATTTTAACACGCTTATGTAAATTTGGTGGCAATGCAATATTATGGTACAGTCAGAGGAGAAGTTGCGGGCGATTTCTTGCCTAATCTAGCTGTCAGACTGAAAATAGTATATTACGTACCCAGGGCGGTAAACAAAGAATGGCTCAGATCGCGGGCGCTCGTATTAGTGGCCCGAACCGGAGGTGATGGCCATAAACAAGTGATCTGAGGCCTTCTCTATGACCGCCCGTGGTGCGTACAAACTTTTACGTCTTCATCCGGGTGTAAAGTGAGATTTTCCGTCGCGCTCTATGGCGGTAATTCTCGCTTACCGCCCAGTGTGATGTAAAAATACAAGCAGAGCAGTAGAATATATAACCTCCTCTTTTTTTGAAGTCCGTCAATGAGTCATCTCTAATATCTGAAAACTATTTATATTACCTTATATTTTTAGTCATTTATCTACATACCTGAGATGGAGTATTACCATATTCCTACTTTCTCGACGAGTACTTAATATGCCACATCGGCGGTCGGCGATTTTTCACCGCAAAACATAAATTCCTCTTACAACTTTGAGTGATCTTCCTAAGGTTTATACCTAATTTTACGGCAAAACTTTTGGAGCGGGCGTGTTCCAATTTGTCTATTTCGTAGCGAGGTAATGATATTTTAATGTAATGAGTTTTCACTACATGGCAGCACCGTGGCGAGAAGTCTAGCTGTCATAATCCACCATGTTTAATTCATACTTAATATTTTTTTATTGATTAAACTCCCTTGTCAAAATATGAATATAAGATATCTTATTGAACATAAGACGATAACGCAGCACAAATATGTATGGAAATTAATCTTTTGCCTTTTTTGCAGTTTAATATTGCTTGTATTTTATGAAACGAACACCAAATCACCCAAAAAAAATGCTTAATACATCATCATCATTTCAGCCGTATGCAGTCCACTGCTGGACATAGGCCTCCCACAAATATGACTTGTATCACATTGGGGGTAGCTGCCATAGTCACCACGCTCGGCAGGCGAATTGGCGACCGGAGTAGCTGTAGATTGGGTTTCGACGGACGCTGCTGCCCGTCCGTAGAATTTTACCCTTTGTCGCCTCTTACGACACCCGCGGGAGGAGATGGGGTGGTGCTATTCTAGTCAGCCGGCATCACCATATACTTAATTATCGTCATAAAACTGTCATGCTTTAACTTTCCACAATTCACGTTAATTGGGGACATTTTTTTCTGAAAACTCCCAAATACGCTATAATATGTATTTATTTGACTTATTTATCACTGTAGTATCACAGTATGAACGTCGTATAATAGTACCGGCCGGTACGTAATATAGTACACTTATAACGGGCTCCTTCATAACTTGTGATTTGGTTGCGTTAACGGCGCTTGTTCAATGTGTTTTGTGATATACGTGGCATTGGTGGTATAGTGATGCTTTAACAGAGTTAGGCTGAATAAAGGGTTGTTAGAGTCAGATTAGGTACTTATAGGCTGGTTTTAGTGGTAGTGGTGGTAGTTGGTCTCTTACAGTTAGGGATAATAATGTGACGAAAGGTCTAGCCTAGTAGGTAGTGACCTAGTGTCCCTGCCCATAAAGCCTACGGTCCTAGTTTCAAATGCCAGTAAGGGCATTTATTTGAGACACTTCTACACTAATATTATAAAGGCGAAAGTTTGTGAGTGTGTACGTTTGTTACTTCTTCACGTCTAAACGGCTGGAGTGATTTTAATAAAATTTGGTAAGGATTTAGCCTGACACCCTGGATTCATAGACTACTTTTTTTCCCTAATAGACTACGGGTAACATCGCGGCGCACAGCTAGTGTTGTGTGAAAATAGTTTAGCCGATTGACGCGGTTTATCTACGATTATGTTTCTTCTGTAGGTATACAATACAGTGTAAACTCTGCCAATGTTAGACAATCAGAAATTTTCCAAAAACAAACAATTGTATATTAGAAAAATTGAGAACCTCTTTGTTTTGAATTCGGTAATTAATAGTAAATTGAATTTAGAGCAAAAACGATTTTAAAATAGAGTCGTAACTACTACTTAAATTAAGCAATCGTTTTAGAAGCTAGAGAAAAAACATCGCAGTTAACCATACATTATGAGGGGTCAATAGGCCCTATCGCAGTGAACGTGTTGAAATTGAATTTAAACTTAAAAATTTACCACAAAGCAGTATGTGGAGTTACTGTCTCTTATTATAATTAAGTACATTCCAGATTATTATTTTCATTTATCTACGTTTATCTATCAGTGCTTATTATAAAATGGGACTTAAAAACTGAAGGTATTGCTACCTAGATTTTTTCCCAGAAATATCTTCTTCGTCGAGGACGGAATGATCAGTCCATTAAGTTCCGTTTAATTTGCAATTATAATTATATAAAATACGTCACAGAAGTAAAACAAAACAGACAGTTCATTTGCATAAATCGGTAGGCGACCAAACGAATCCTTCTAAAAGTTATCGGGTCGATGGAGAACAACTGTCGCCCACGACAGACGAGCTGATTGTCGTCGCATTCCAATAAGCGGTTTATTCAGTAATTTGCATCTTTGTACAGATTGGAACAGCGCAGACAATCGAAACAAATATATTACGTACACACAGCAACACTCTTAACTGTACATCGGTGGACTTTATGCCTTATATAATAAGGTTTACCAATGTATAGCTAAGAGTGTTGTTGACTGTACCAGTTTCGGAATCCCGATTTCGAATGAGTTCTAGATAATATTTCCTAATTACTAGCTACTCATTCCAGACTTCCAGTTAATTTCTTCTCTAATACGCTAAGCAGCAAAGGTACCTAGGGCGATGTGTTTAATACCTTAAGTTATAAAGCGAGGAAGTAGAAAATTGTTTTGATAAATTTAAGGTGTTGAAACAAAATAGATATAGGACAAAGAGCATAAGGCTTAAAAACTTGTACAAAACACTGCTAAAAACTATTATGGCAAAAGAACTAACTTGATTTTTATTACAAAATTGTATAACGATATAAACTACCTAAGGGAATAAAATAAGCGTAGTGTAGTAAGGTTAAAATTAAAAATGAGGTAAAAAACATTATTTGTTTGGAAAGACTGAATACAATTCTTATAATAAAATTATATTGATTCTATATTATTTCAAATGTTACTTCTTTTTGAATTGAAAACTCTTTTCATAAAATACCAGCATAATAAAATTGTATCTTAAAATGAGCGCTATCTCGTTAACAAACTGCAATCGCAATTGTTAGAAAATTGTTGTGTGTTTTATGATAAATAAATTTAAAAAAATTACGTACGTAATTCGCCAATAGGCCTTTCTGTTCATAAATAAGTTCTGTATTGGGCAGATCTATTTACATGTCAAAACAGCTGAACTTTGAGGAACCGAGGGAACAGACTGGCTACGACTTCCTGGTGACAACTTACCTGTACGTATTAAGGGTACAATCAAGGTCATAATAGTACTTTTTGATACTAGTGAAAAAAAATTGTTTTCGATGAGGGTGAAAGTTGGAGCCCGAGTGAAATGAGGGTGAAAGGTGGAGCCCGAGTGAAACAAGGGTGACAATCATATATACATACATACATTTCAGCCGTATGCAGTCCACTGCTGGACATAGGCCTCCAATAAATATGACTTGTATCATCTTGGGGTGTAGTTGCCATAGTCGCCATGCTTGGCAGGCGGGTGGTGCTATTTTAGTCAGCCGGCAACACACGGCACAACACCGACAATCACCCGAGTCTTAAAGAAGTTTTTACACGTGTATCAAACCCAATTTTTCATAACAAGTGCCTTAAAAAGTTAAATTTACGGACGCGAAGCGTGCTAAATGTGCAGTTGACATTTGACTCCATTTCCATACAAACTTTTACTTTAAACGTTGTGTTTAAACTCTTTAAAAACGACAATATTAATTGATACCGGTTACAGGTATTCTTCCGCGCGTGCGAAGCCGTCGATCCTTGTGTATTATTTGAAAATGAAGTATTCATTAATAGAAAAGAAATAATATGACATATTGCTTTGTTTTTCAGAAACAAAGCAATATGTCATATTATTATTAATGACATTTTTAAGAGAGTTTTTATAATTAATTAAAATTCGATGTTAATATGAAACTTTAATATAATAACTTTTTCACATATTAGAATTTGTTAAAAATATTTTTTTGTAATTATTATTGAGAAGCCCGCAGTCTTCGCCGGTCAGCCAACAAGGACGGCTCATGATTATGCTCATCGTTTTGGAGTGACACGTGTCAAGCAATATTCGACACGTGTGTTACCCGCTTCTATACAATTAATATGGTTTAATCTCTAGATAATTTTGTGTTTATTATTATGGATAGTTTATGATGTGTGTAGACATCAGTGGCGGCGCGTCAATTTTTTTCTTAGACAAGACAGAGCCTATATGTCTTAGCCTTTTGTTCTTGAGCCCTGAACTGCAGTAAAGTTAGGCAGGCCGGCGGGAATCGGCTTGTATAAACGCGCCGCCACTGGTAGACATCTATCTATACATTCATACTACGCAGTAGAAATATCAATACGATAAGTAACTGCTGTCATCCCGAAGCCCGAAAGTCCTATTATGCGAATCACTTCGTTCGTTCATCTATTAAGCCTCGGTCAAATCAAAGAGCGTGGCTCGGCGCGACGTCCGCGTCGCGTGATGCCGACGTGATGACTGTCAAACAGGGCGCGCGCGGACCGCGCCGGCCTCGCGCTTTCAACACGCCCTCATCACGCGCGCGAACGCGGCGTGGACGCGGCGCGATGCGGGCGTCACTCTCGCACTATGCACCGCGCGCCACTTAACGTCCGACTGAGGAGACCAAGCGCGGCGCAGCGTGCCGCCGCGTCCGCGCCGCGCAGCGCTGCGCCCGCGCCGTCTGGACGCAAGGGGCCGCGCGGCGCGGGGCGCGACAGAAGCGGGCGCGACAGAAGCGGGGCGCGATGGCAGCGGGACGCAGTCTGTTTGACGTCGCTAACCTGTTAGCATGTGTTTAAGGCCGCCGCGATCGCGCGCGCGACCGCGGCGTGGCGTCACGCCCTCTGGTTTGACCGAGGCTTTAGATGGACTGGATCTCTGGATTATGTGTGTTAGATGGAGACACACAAATTTCGAATTCCGATTATCGCGGTAGGCCTTTAGTGTGCCCTAAGGGGAAAGGGTTTAATATAGTTAAAACTGTTGTGAGTATCACTATCACTATCTATCATGTTGTCATGTCACTACTACTTAGTTAGAAAGAATGAACTCACGTTGACTTATATCGCACTAGGCGACATGTTTATGGTGAGCTCAGAGGCTCTAGTGTAACTTTTGACGTAAAAAACGTCTCGAACGCGTAAGCGATAATTTTATTTATATGGGTAACTAACGTGATGGTGACGTTTTGTTACGTTAAAAACTTCACTCAGGGCTCTGTACCCTTACTATGAGTTGTGACATTGACGTTTTCGATAACGAGTATCGAGCTTACTATCTGTGCATCTCACTTGTACTATTATAGTGCGAACGAGATGCACAGATAGTAAACTCGATTCTCGTTATCGAAAACGTCAATGTCACAACTCATGGTTAGGGTACTGGTACCTATTTTTTTTATGACATGGGCGGCAAACGAGCAGACGGATTGCCTGGTAATAAGCAATTACCGTCGCCCATGAGCACCCGCAACATCAGGGGAGTCACAAGCGCGTTGCCGGCCTTTAAGGGGGGTTGGAGCTCTGGGAACCTTACTCACCATCAGGAACACAACACTACATACCTGAAAGGTAGCAGTGCTATTATGGATGTGGTCTTCTGTAAGGAGGAGGTACTTCCCCAGTTGGGCTGCCCCAGATTCAAGCGTGATGGTCATCGCTGTGCCCTACCTCTCATTGTTGGACGTAGTTTAAGGACATACCCGGGTCCAAAATTTTCAAGCCGAGTCATAACGCACCGCTTGGGGATTATGACACACTAATCCGTTTGTAAGTAGTAGTAATATGGCTCACAACAGTTTTAATTATATTTTAATTTACTTACAATTCTTGATATACTACAACAGTTACAACACTTTCTATATCAATCTGGTCGACCCATATTTAACCAAATGGGCCGAAAAAAGTCAATCAAAAACGTACATGTTGCTCCATCGATCAGCAGTGGAACTAACTTGTCAGATTGGAGCGTGATCAGTCAATCCGGCCATTACGCGGGACTATCCGTCAGTGTGGGAAGCGTTTTCATGGTTACACGGCACGGGACGAGAATTTTGTTTGTGAAATTTCACGAGAGATGGCGTTAGAGTACAGTGACATCTCTCATGACATTTCACAAACGAACACAAACAAAATACAGTGTCATCGCGCAAATGTAATTTTTTCTGATACTATAAAGGTAATGTTTTGGTTTTATGTTCTGTATTAAATGACATTGTAGCGTGTTATACGCCTGCATACAGTGTTTAAGCAATAAATGAAATAGGTAGCACATACAAAATATCTTGTATTCACACAAATAAACAAGAATTTATCAAGGCATAGGCTTTCACATTAGTAAGCAACGTAATTAGACGTTGCTTACTAATGTGAAAGCATTGAACAAAAAGTAATCCTTCAGGTTTGTATTAATGTCAACCCATAAAAAATAGTTCATATTTCAGAAAAACATATTTGTCCCTCTATTAATGGTTCAAGTAATCATTTAATTACTTATTTTTTCCTCCTAAGACTTCTTGTACATACATTACATTTGTACATCTGCCACAACAAATTTAAAACTTTTAGTTATTAACCAGGAGTTCCAAATTCGAAAACAAAATAATTGCTGTGGCACTCTGACTTTTTACACATTTTCATATCGAGATCGAATAGAGAAATTGACCCACGGAACCCACAATGGCGCTTTCGGCATCAGCTCCTACGGATCGACAGGGATAGCGAAAATATTACCAAAGTGCTCAGCAAAAATGAAAACTTTAGCACCTAAATATATAGAGTCTTTTAAATTCTTCGTATAAACCTTTTGCGTCATTACCCACAAACATTCCAGTCATTACCCATCGATTCATCAAACACAGTGTCCACGGAATGGTATTTCCGACGGACAATGGGCACGCGGCGCTGAGATGAAGATAGATCGAGTCCGGACGAGACGCGTGGTCACCGGATCTGCGTAAGAGCTAAAGCTACTGGCAGTCTTGCGATTTTGCGATCAAACTTAGATATATAATGCGATTTGGGACTAACTTGTACTAACTTACTGCAATGGCGCAATGACTCGAAGTGGATCTTGGCACCGACACTAAAAACCGCCTGGCCTGTCTGTTTAACGAAGTTTCTGTCTTGTTGACAGAGGTATTTGGACGTCCAAGTGGTCTTCGAGCTGCTGGTTTCTTATCCCATACCCATCGGAGTCTTGCATCTTTAGATTCTCCCATGATGTTCGGCTCGGATACCAGATCTTCAAGTTCCTGGTTTTTACGCATCCTCCAGGTTCCAGCTTCTCTGCGAGTGGATCCCAGTATTTTCGGAGGAACTTTTACTCAGCCACGACCAGTGCCTGTTCTTCTTTTTGTGTTAGTGCACACTTCGTTGCACAACTGCACATTAAGGTGTTAGTGTCCAAGCTTATGACCAATAACACTATCTTACACAGACGAGGTATTCCTACGGTAATATCAAGAAGGCTTAAGTTACAGTTTATATAAAAGACATACAGTCAGCAGCAGAAGTAGCTAAGCATTTGAGGTTTTCAAAATGAGGTCAACACGTCTCTATTGTCATGAGAATAAGAGCGCGTGTAGGTCATTTTGAACACTTCAAACGCTTAGCAACTTTTGCTGCTGACTGTAAACATACCTACTCAAATACATGTTATTAAAAACTGTGAGTGATACTTAGTTACAACGACTGAACTCACGTGTACTTATATCTATGAAATTGGGGTTGACTATATAATATGAAAATGGCGTTATGCCGAAATGCCAGTCGGATAAACCGTCAATATAAGTTAACACGTCTACAGCCAGTACGTCGCCAGATGTGGCGTAGTCATTTGTTTCCTCTAGCCTATGAGAAATGACGTCACATAATGTTCGTGAACATGTTAAATAACAACCGGTAAAGACCTAATATTAGAGTTAGGTATATAGATAAAGATAGAATGGTTCGTGTGTCTCGGCCCTTATCCCCGCTTATCGGGTGATCGATGCGCGCCTTGTTAGAGAACGTTGCGTTTGTTTTGTAACCCGATCGTACTTTTAAACACGGAATAAGTAATATAGAGTTCTGCAAACATTTTTGTTAATAGAAAAAGGCAGTATGTCCGAATATCGACGTATGGCAGTACGTAAACTAACCCGTAACGTTTTGTTTCCCAATAGTCCAATTGACGTTTAACTTTCATTGAATATGTTTATATATGGTTTTTATTGTACAGTAAAAATCATAGATATAGATAATTTGTATACATGCACCCTATTGTTGTACTATTACGATACATGTATACATATTTTTGCGCTTTGGCTGAGTCGATATCTTTGACCTTGACATTATTAAGCGTGTGCAATTTTATTTGTATCAAGTTGGCAGACATTTTCACACTCATAGTTCCTCATAGCAGAGTTCAAGCAGTTTATATGCCAATTTATACGAATGACTTAATAAAAACAAAAAAACATGAAGTAAGTAATATAATTTAAAAGGTTTTTGTTTCGTAATGCTTCAGAAATTAAGCCAAAAAGCCTTTCGGCCCGCAGTCTTTCCCCAGATTACAGTGCCTTATTAATTTGTCCGTACAGTTAGGAGGGTTGTAATTTTATCGCCTTCAGTGTTACACTCTCGCACTTACATACTTGTTAGAGCGGGATAACCGCGGTTACAAATGACATAGGTACTGTAGATAATAGTTGCATCCATAAAAATAGAGTGACAACCTTAATAAAACTATGACATAAATTATAGCGACAAAAAGTCGCATGTTGAGCAAATGTATTCAAGGGGCCCATTTTGGATTCAGCGTCGCATCTGTCATAGACAGTGGCCCCCAAGGGAGCAAAAACTGAATATTACAGATACGAGTATTATACTGCGCTACTACGGATTCCAGAGTCCTGAGTGTAAGTTCTTAACGTAACTTTACGTCACGAACTCGTTTGCGTTTCCCATATAATAGTAGTTTATGTATCTGTACATAATGAAGGGCATTACAACAAGAGTGTGGGTTTATGAAACGAGCCGAAGGCGAGTTTCATAATAATATCACACGATTGTTGTAATGCCTAATTATGTATAGTTACATACACTACTTTATCTACACACATATCATTAAGTGTTTTAAGATGGGTTCAGAAACCGTAGGGAAATGACTTATTACTAGGGTTACTTGTAAACATTAAAAAGTCAACGAACAAAACAAATGACAGCTTCGAACGGCGGCGTTGCGTATTTCGTATCTCAGTCAATTTTTTTTTTAAACCATAGACAAGCGAATGAACTCCCTATTCTACTGTCACTCGTGATTTATATTAAAAAAACATAACGAATTGGCGTTTCGTATCAATGGCTGTTTTAATATCTATAGATACTAGATTAGACACCCCACTTGAATTTGACAGCTGTTCCAAATTTAAATTCATAACCTACTGGTAATGTTAACATTACCTACTGAAATCTTTCTGATGGTTGGTAATGCTGGTCATTGCCTACGGTTTCTGGACGCATTTTAGGGCACTTATGACATGTACGTAGATAAATAACATTATCACTTACGCGTTCGTAAACGTTTTCTTACGTCAAAAGAAACTTACACTAGAGCCTCGGAAAAATGTGTTATAGTTTATCAGTTGGTACTTTTAGTTACTAAGTGATTGGATTTAAATTGAAGGATGCCAAAAACAAAATAACTCGCTGGCTAAGACATTATGCATATGTATTGTATGGTAGCATTTTTATGTCTAAATTCTAGACACTTATAATGTGAAGTTTCAGCTTGAAGGAAAATGCTTTCGTTCATCCGGCTATTAATTTGGTTGCATTTGTCATCTTGTGAAAGTTTGTTATTAATTTTCAGATTTTTCAAATCATTATTTCCATCTTAATCGATATTTTTTTTATTGCGGAAAAGTAGAGATTAATGTGAAATCGGTATGATAAGGAAACAACAAAGAAAGTATTTGGTATTTTTATATAGATATATAATAAATGTGATTTTCAACTTTAATATATTTTTTAAAAACTTAACATAGCTCATGGTAGGGTGTCCACGCCCCAAGCGTCTTATACATAATGGATAACGGCCAGGCTAGTTTCAATAAAAGGATTTTTTGTATGCCCTCCTACATTTCTGGATATTGTAACATCGTTTTCTTCTTCATATTTATTCTCTTTTTACACGAGTCACGTTTTAGCGCCATTCATAAATGATTTATGGACTGTTTTGGAAGTCTATGCTGTCATTATAGGCTATTTCGTGAGCCCAGTGCGTTTCATAGTGTATTAATAGTTCATTTTGAAACCGTTGCATAATAGTTTGTTATCTTTAGTCGATCACGCTAACTTTGCATAGAGTCAATGATAAAAAGGGCACTTTGCCGAAAGGCTCATTAAGTTGGAGGGTTATTATTAGATACGTCTTTTTTAGAGTTAGTCTCCCCTATTTTAAAGTTAGGTTTAGTTTTAGTGGTTTATTATGTTAACAGATTCTTAGGCAATTCAAAAGTGAAAGCTAAGAAAATACTATACCTAATAAAAAAATTAACATTTCGGGACAACCTTACACAAATAGACTTAGTCCTAAGGTAAACTCAGTCTGTCTTGTAGGTACTAGTCGATGACATATATAATAGATAGATACATATACATACTTAATACATAGAAAACACTCATGATTCAGAAACAAATATCTGTGCTCATCATACAAATAAATGCTCTGACTGGGATTTGAACCCAGGACTATCGGCTTCATAGGCAGTGTCACTACCCACTAGACCAGACCGGTCGTCAAGAATTATTTTACTATTCAGATCTTGCGCCTTTTTTGGGTTTGTTTTTATTTACTAAATATATAATACGTCATGATGACTCATAAACAAAAACATTGAATGAATAGTTAGGAACTATATCAAAGGCTCGTCCTTACATAAAGCTAGGACTTTAAGAAACCTAGAGACATTTTACGCAAAAGCTTTGAAACGGATTTAAGCTCATTCTTCCTGAAAAATAATTGTCACGAGACTGAAACGGCTGTCCACGAGGATCCCTTTAAAGTTTCAGCTTTAAAACGTGACAGGCCATCTTGGTTCCTTTGAAAAAAAAACCAAGTTAATAAAAAAACGCCATAGGTTCGAACTTTGACGCTGACTGCATCATAATTATACCTAGATATTTTTGACGCTGACTGCATCATAATTATACCTAGGTAATAATATCTTAAAAATATATTATAAATCATCAATCGTACAAGTTAAGTGGCGCAGTCGGTAGGATCTCTTAAAGAAGATCCTTCACGTCTCAAGAAGTTTTTACTCGTTTATCCTTTTGTCGATTCATATTTGTTAGAAAGAAATATAGAGGACAGATAGAAATAATTAAGTAACATATATATACTCTACCACTTTTAATTGTTATAGTCTCACTCATGGATCCCACAGTCAATCTGTGAAAAAAGTTTTTATTTTTAAGTCATCGTTCATTGTTTTTACTAAAAAAATGTGACTTTTATTTAGTAAGCTGGCTCAGGGGCTCGTGGATGACCAGAGGGCTGGCTCATTCCTCGCCCAGAGGATAAGTATCGCTATTCATCACGGGAATGCTGCCAGCCTTCTGGGCACCCTTCCATGCGGTGCAGAGTTGGCTCCCATTTTTTATTTGTAAATATTTATATAGACCTTGCCAGTAACTTTTAGTTTTAAATTAGTCATAGTTGTTTTTTATAATGTTTAGATTTATTAATTAATAACCGTTATCTAAAGAAATTTACTATAATAAGACGCAGCGCGAAAGTAAAAAATACAATATGTTATTTGAAACTTTTCTTATATTTTTTTACCATGAATCTAATTCAATTATTATGCATTGCAGAACAGTAAAATATAATATTCTACTCACACCTGGCACCGTATTGTCTCCGCATTAATATTACAGATTACCTTTAGTCTAGCGCAGATTTACAACGCTACACGACCACAAAAAAAGGAAACGGAACAAATCGAACCAAGCATGTAATAGTACATGTCTTTGAGTCAAATACAGAAAGAAGCTTCGTATGTCATGTGTGTAAATAAAAATAAATTTCTGATTGGCAAAGATGCTACCGACAACTAGAGAGATGATGATAATTATTTACCAGATTCTTCATCTCTTTCCTCACGTTGGCCCGGCATTTTGCCACGGCTCATATGATCCCAGGGGTTCCGCTTGAAAACGAATCCCAGGACTCAACGAAGGTACCAGTTTTGTAATATATCGACGGTGAGCCGACGACCAAGAACTCCTAACTACGAAAACCTAATTTAACAGTAGACGACAAAACCGTTTTATAATTTTATATGTAAATTAATATTGTGCAGAAAAGTGAATAGGCAAAAACAACTCATAATAATATAATTTGACACTACAGTAAAAAAAGTGAAAGAAAGAATAGGAATAAAACAGGCCATTCTATTAAAATCAATTGAGTTTTGCTTTTGCGTCACGTTTCGGACAGCATAGGTCTTCATTTTCAAACATAAGCATTTCACGTAAAAAGGTTTGAATAAATTGTTACAATAATTCTGTAGGACCGTTAGAAGTAGCATATCTGCTATATTAAAGTGTCCATGTTAATACTCGGTTCGGTATGCCGCGGGCGCCAGTGATTTGCCGATGAGTGGCCCGGAATGCAAAGACGAGATGTCTCCAGCAAAGCAGAGGGTGTATTCTGGAAAACCACGGAAAACTGTGTTGTTTCCATCTTTATCCAATAAGGAAGAGAAAGAGAGGTGGTATTATTATTTTAAATAAAATACACGATGTGTGTGTACTATGTTGGAGTAGTTTAACATGCATTTAACCCTTTATAAGGCAGAGGCAATATATCGACCACAAATGCTCACTTGGAAATTCAGCCATACTTTCTTAATAATATGGTACAATGTCGTTTGTACTTGTTAGAAAATTAACTTCTCTTAAAACATGCTTTGAAAAGTAGGCTTCCGATAGCTGCAACGTATTTTGCGATACCATGTCTCAGTCAATGGGGCCTTCTAAAGGGTTAAGGGTAGAATACCCGTCGGTAAATAAAGATTAATGTAAGTGTTATTTTACTAAATCAATTCTCTCTTACTGTAAATATACGTAGCTGCGCTACACGTAACGCATTCACTTTACTTCATACTAACTTTCAACTAACATTTGGCCGGTTATAAAACCGTGGGTGTATAATTTCTCAAAACATTTACTAAATATTGTGTCACTTAAAACAGCAACCCTACTAGGGTCCAAAAATATTACAATTTTATACTGGAGGTAATTTTTGAGAATCACGCACTCGACTCTGAAACTTAAAACTCTTCTAGAAACGAAGAAATTGTATTTTAGTAATATGAATTTACTAGAATTGAATAAGATAATAAGAATGAAAACTAGGCATCAATGGCGGCGGCGGATCAAAATTTATCTTAGACAAGACGCAACTACTGGTTTTGCCATTTTGTCATTAGGCCTAGGACATCTGTTCAACTGTGGTAAAGTTAGTAAAGCCGGCGGACATTTTTTTTATGACAAAGTTGGCAAACGAGCGGACGGATAACGACGGACGCAACTACCGTCGCCCATAGGCACGTAACACCAGGGGAGTCACAAGCGCGTTGGAGCCTTACTCACCATCAGGAACACAACACCACATACCTGAAAGGTAGCAGTGCTATTATGGCTGTGCTCTTCTGTAAGTAGTACTTCCCCAGTTGGGCTTCTCCAGACTCAAGCGTGATGGTACTTCGCTGTGGCCTCTACCTCTCATTGTCGTAGAAGGACATATCCGCGGACATCGCTTGTTTGAACGAGCTGTCGTACTAGGCATAATATTGAGCCAAACTATAACGCAATAATGATGACGAGCAACAATGAGCTACAATTATCAGTAAGTAAACAATTGTATTGCACAAACATACATTTCAATTTAACAAAACTTATCAAGCGCTACAAATTGTTTTGTAAACAGAATTCGGACGAAAACATAAGTATGTGTGTTTGTTTTGCTTTGTATAAATATTATAGGAGAACCTTACGCAAATTGAGAGCCCCATGGTAAGCTCAAGAGGGTTGTAGAATTTTCATTTTATAAACATATAAACTATATAATTTGTAAACTGTTGTGAGTTATGTTACTACTACATAGTTACAAACGGATAAACTCACGTGTAATTTATAGCACTAGGCGACATGTTTCGAGTAAGCTCTGGTACCCATTTTCAAGCCGAGTCAGGACACACTGCTCGCGTTGAGGGTGTATCCTGGAATAAATCCTTTGTAACTAAGTAGTATTATATCATTTGTATTCTAACATAAGAAAATTAAAAAAAAAAGACTAAGGACGAACGATAACCTATTCTCCACCCGAACAGGGCGATAGCTCTAAGATGAAAAAAAGCGAGGAGATCAAAGGGAGAGCGAGAAAGAGAGACATATGATAAGTACATAGACATACCATTTAACTAGACGGAGCGTGCTAATAATAATACCACGATCGAAAGGGATGGTCTTGTGTAACTTTCCATAGGTATGGCAGAGACGGCGCTATTTTCGTCCGTCTTTGTTGTCTCACATATTTTTGTTCCCCTCCAAATCGGTCCCTTCAGAACTGTCAAAGTTGAAGGGGTACAAACAAATACAATTGAAGTTTTCTTTGGTTTTCAACCACAGTTGCGGTAATTAATAAAGACTAAGCTAATGCTTTTGTTATAAAGAATGTCCTGTAAAGCAAAACTGTAGTGAATTGTTACATTTTGGGCTACAGAAGCAAGAATATCTTTGTCCCTTACTGGCGCACGCGGATGCGTTCTCCAGCCATTATTAGCATTATTTGTTTTTTTATGACACAGGCGGCAAACGAGCAGACGGTTTGCCTGGTGTTAAGCAATTACCGTTGCCCATGGGCACCCGCAACACCAGGGGAGTCACAAGCGCGTTGCCGGCCTTTAAGGCGGGTTGGAGCTCTGGGAACCTTACTCACCATCAGGCACACAACACTACCTGATAGCTGAAAGGTGGCAGTGATATTATGGCTGTGGTCTTCTGTAAGGAGGAGGTACTTTCCCAGTTGGGCTGCCCCAGATTCAAGCGTGATGGTCAACGCTGTGCCCTACCTCTCATTGTTAGACGTAGTTTAAGGACATACCCGGGTCCAAAATTATTCCTCATAGGAAAAGTATGAACATTTGTTTGTCGAAAGTTCCAGAATACGAGTTCAGGCAGGCGCGGAGGTCGCGTCGCACTAATGAGATTCTTTGGCTCGCGGTTTGCATTTCAGATTCAGATCGTCACGTCCGCCTCCCGGCTCTAATGAGCTTTCCGAATAACACTATTATCTAAGTACGTAACTTAATTTACTGAAAATCTCATTGTATAGGCTGGGGTTCCTATTGACGCCTCAAGGTCAGGGCTTTTATATGGTTGCCTTAATGTGTGTATATTATCAATAGTTGAGTTGTCAGCATAATGCGTATCTATTGCTTCACTTCTCACTTCGTTCGGGAAAATAACCATCTCGTGGTAATATGGCCTACTTTAGCCACTTGTCAAACAATCTACTATTATGAACAGTATGCAGCAGAATTTACTAAGCAGCCCAGGTGCTCAAAATGATTTTAACACGCTCTAGTCATCTTACCAATAAAGTGGTGTCAAGCTCATTATGAACACTTCACCCGCATAGCTACTTCTGCTGTTTTTTTTTATAAGTGATAGGTTAGCATTTGACCCCTGATGGTAAGCGACGATGAGACCGATAATGAAGCATACTTACCTAGCAAGTGCTTGTTCACTCTTGACATAAAGACATCCAGGTTGTATTGCAAAAAGATCAGCTGGAAGAGAATTCCACTCCCTGGCTGTGCAGATCAGAAAAGTAGAAGCAAAGCACTTTGTTCTTGTTAAAGGAATATCCACAACATAGGGATGGAATCTCAACCCACACCTCGTCCCATAACATTTATTTATTATATTATGAGTTCATGCAAACCGCTGTTTACTGTTATTAAGATTTTCTTGGTCGGTCACACAGTCTCACACTATTAACAACAATAATATTACTTTGCAGTGAACATTAATGCATGAAAAAAATACGCAAATACGCAAATACGGGTTGGCACTGATTGACTAGCACGTTATTAAACAGCGGAATAGCAAAGTAATATTATTGTTGTTAATAATATGGACTTCCGCAAAGTAACGCCTGATTCAATTAATTAGTCTCACACTAATAAACACAATGCCTACTAATTCGCGTAAACGTGTAAGCATTAAAGTAAGATTTATATTCGCTCTACTTTGACATAGCCGTCAAACCCTCATGTCAACTTAAATAACGTGAACACATTTTCCTAAACCATTTACCGTCGTACTTTTTGATTCATATTCGTACGAAACGCAACAAAAAATAACTTTTCTAAAGCGTCCATCAAAATGATTTCCGTAACAGCAGTAATCGGTTGTCCCTTCAAAAAACCCATACGATTTTGTCCCGGACTGTCCGTAGGACCCACGTCACGGGCACAATACAAGCGACGAGATCACAATGAGACGCCATTTTGAAAAAGCGGGAAAAATCGCGACAAGTCAAATAAAAGGTGCTATTCAATTTGTTACGGCTTATGAATCACAAACGCTTTACTTCGGTTTTGAAAATGTGATTATATTTTTACTATACAATAAATTAATAGTAGATTGTTCAACAAGGGACTAAAACAGGCCGTTATGATACGAGACGTTTATCCTTATGATTATCCTTATTATAGTGTATGAAGTTCGAGTGTCATTATGGCTGTTTAGTCCCACGTTAAACACGCCGGTTTTCACTTCGAAAACAACTATGTTCTACACAATCACAATATTTATTAATAGAAAGAATTAAAAGTAACATATATACCGTTAACGTTAGTATGGTTTTGAGCATGGAATGTATCGGTGCCTGGCGTGAAGAACTTGATAACTCGAATTACACGATTTTTTTTTTATCGTCGCAATGGCTTTCTAAAATATTATTTTAGTAGGTAAAAAATTGACAACTCGATATCTACGTAACTTTTAGAGATATTGCCTGTGTCAGTATATGAATATGTCCACATTTTGCGTATTTTATTTAACTAATCGAGATATCTACGCGACAGGTTACAAAAATAATTACAATATTGTAACATATCCTTCTATCAACTTTTACACAAAAACCGCTCTAGCTTACGAAAATTGACAAAACGAGATATCAAAATGATGACTAACACATTATTACGTTAACAAGTGAATATATACTTTTATCTACTTATGCTCAACTGCCGTTAACTTGATATATCAACTTATAGTTTTACATTTTGATGAATATGGTAAATCAAAGTCGACATAAGTAGATATTAAGTTATTACGAGCGGGTAGCTTATTCATACACAACGTAAATCATTTTATAAGTCGTCACTAGAGGTTCAACATACGCAAACCACAAGACTTATGTCCTAAATTCAAATTTTTCTTAACGTATATTTCGACTTATTAAGTTACTCACGCTTTGTACAGAATATGATATATCTTGTTATCTTAGTAATATTCGCATTTATAGAATGGGCCATGTCAAAATTATTTTAACATCTCGACTTGTCAACATATTCACGGAACAATGGAATAGTTTCATCTTAGTTATTTCTAGATATCATGTTATTTCGAAGTTAACTCGGCCAACTAAAACTTGATATGTATACATGTCCAATTTTATGTTCAATGAAATAAAATATACACATCAAATTGTCAAGTTACTGCCGTCGCGAGTGAGCATGCGTCTCTCTCTTACATACGTAGTAAACACTCGTCTATCTCACAACTCCGAAAATCCGTCCATCTGTCAAAGTTTCGCGCGTTTAGAAACCAAAATAATTCTATATTTTTGAGTGTTAGGTGATTAAAGTGTTGGTTGGTTGTAATTAGTTGTAAAGTGGTGGAATTGAAAGAAATAAAGTGAGCACTGAGGAAAAGGTGAGTTACGTTCATTAAAGTATTATATTCCATAATAATCTAACAGAATAGGCATAGCCATTCAGCGGGGGAATGTAGCCAGCCTTATAGGCACCCTTCCGCAAGGGACAGGCTTAGGGGACTTAGGTTAGTATATTTTTTCTTTTTTTAGTTTAGTTTATTATGTAATCTTTTTATAATACACTTTGCATAAATAAATACTATAGGTATTAACTCAAAAAAACCATGTGTTTTAAATTTCGCGCCATTTGAACCGAGCTATTTTCACGTACCATAAATTAGTCAAATAAGTGACCTTTAAGGGCGAGTTATATAATGTATTACATATAAAACATATACATACATACTTAATCATATTTTTCATGACCGATAAACACGTTTAAGATTTATATAATAAAGGGTTTACGGCCATGTGGATCCTCTTGAATTGCAGGCGTCGATAGGCTACGGTAAAGTACTGCTTCCCATCAGGATCGAGTAAAAGAAGCAAAGAAACGGCCGAAAAATAGTTAAATTTGATCCCTTTTTTGGCCATAGGTAAAAAGCAATCAACGACTAGTAACCATGAAACCTGTTAACTAGTAAAAAAAAACCTGTTCAGAGCCGTGCGCCTGATACTCCCTAGTATACCTATATAAATTTTAGTAAATTATTCAATTGTTTTTATTTTAAAAAACATTCAATCCTATGTCCTCGAGGATGCAACCCTTTTTTATACCATAAATTAGGAGGATATTTTGTGCTCAGGAAGCCGAAATCTGAACCAGATGGCCGAGTACCAGTGTTTTTGTTATTTTTGTTAATTACGATTTTAGGAAACTAGAGTATCATATTTATAACGAGACACAATATTAAGATTAAATTTAGGCTGAAAGTCTACAAGTCGGGTAAACGGCCGAAAAGTTATCCTCGTACTCTGTTCTCTCTTCAGGTCTCCTCTATTTGTCCATTAAAACCTCAAGATTAACGAATTATGGTCCCAATCCTTACCTCGATGTGGATAATCCAGATATGAAAGGAAACATGTCTACCAATATGAAAATGAAGGATAGCCATTAATTCCACAAGTTTGTTGAAAAATGCTACATAATTTTTTCGAGTTTTATATGTGAACAGAAGTCGTTTTTATTTAAAAGTTGAAATAGATAACATATACTTAAGAAAAAACGACGAGGACCTCCGGTGTTCGAGACGGGATTCGAACCCGCATCTCCAGCTATCGCGGCTGACGCCTTAACCAATTTGGCCACCCGTACACAGCGGACCACGTCGAAATTAATGAAGTATATGTGATCTTGTTTATTTTTAAACGGTTTTAGGCACCGTTTTACCAGCTCTAAGGTGAAACACTACGTGTTTGCACCTCCTATATGAATACCTTTCGGGATTCTGATATAGCTAGAGAGGTGGTGCTGCCATCTATGAAACTAAGAACAAATCAAATTATTTTTTTATATGAAATATATATATTTTTTTTTTGATTTGCTTTGATTCCCAAGTAGTAATACTACTATATAAATTAAAAGTTGAAATAGATAACATATACTTAAGAAAAAACGACGAGGACCTCCGGTGTTCGAGACGGGATTCGAACCCGCATCTCCAGCTATCGCGGCTGACGCCTTAACCAATTTGGCCACCCGTACACAGCGGACCACGTCGAAATTAATGAAGTATATGTGATCTTGTTTATTTTTAAACGGTTTTAGGCACCGTTTTACCAGCTCTAAGGTGAAACACTACGTGTTTGCACCTCCTATATGAATACCTTTCGGGATTCTGATATAGCTAGAGAGGTGGTGCTGCCATCTATGAAACTAATAACAAATCAAATTATTTTTTTATATGAAATTTTTTTTTTTTTTTTTGATTTGCGTCAGCAGTGCTATTATAGCTATGCTCTTCTGTAAGTAGTACTTCCCCAGTTGGGCTTCTCCGGACTCAATCGTGATGGTACTTCGCTGTGGCCTCTACCTCTCATTGTTGGACGTAGTTTAAGGACATACCCGCGAACATCGGCTTGTTTGAACGGGCTGTCGTACTAGGCATAATATTGAGCCAAACTATAACGCAATAATGATGACGAGCAACAATGAGCTACAATTATCAGTAAGTAAACAATTGTATTGCACAAACATACATTTCAATTTAACAAAACTTATCAAGCGCTACAAATTGTTTTGTATACAGAATTCGGACGGAAACATACATAAGTATGTGTGTTCGTTTTGCTTTGTATAAATATTATAGGACAACCTTACACAAATTGAGAGCCCCGTGGTAAGCTCAAGAGGGTTGTAGAATTTTCATTTTACAAACATATAAACTATATTTTGTATAATTAAAACTGTTGTGAGCCATGTTACTACTACTTAGTTACAAACGGATAAACTCACGTGTAATTATATAGCACTAGGCGACATATTTCGGGTAAGCTCTGGTACCCATTTTCAAGCCGAGTCAGGACACACCGCTCGCGTTGAGGGTGTATCGCTCACTCAAGTGAGCTCGGCCAAAATGTCACCTAGTGCGATATAATTACATGTGAGTTTATCACTTTGTAACTAAGTAGTAGTAACCTGGCTTATATGGTTATATTTTTGTATTCTAACATAACAAAATTTAAGAAATCCCACTAAGGACGAACGATAACCTAGTCTCCACTCGAACAGGACGATAGCTCTAAGATG
Organism: Grapholita molesta; assembly: GCA_022674325.2. Taxonomy (NCBI): domain Eukaryota; kingdom Metazoa; phylum Arthropoda; class Insecta; order Lepidoptera; family Tortricidae; genus Grapholita; species Grapholita molesta. The sequence continues at coordinate 4,813,440 of CP053133.2, read as the reverse complement.
AAAAAGAGCGAGGTATAGGAGATAAAAGAGAGAGAGAGAAATATATGAAAAGTATTACCATTTGCTTGTCGAAAGTTCCAGAATAGGAGTTCAGGCAGGCGCGGAGGTCGCGTCGCACTAATGAGATTCTTTGGCTCGCGGTTTGCATTTCAGATTCAGATCGTCACGTCCGCCTCCCGGCGCTAATGAGCTTTCCGAATAACACTATTATCTTAGTATGTAACTTAATTTACTGAAAATCTCATTGTATAGGCTGGGGTTCCTATTGACGCCTCAAGGTCAGGGCTTTTATATCGTTACCTTACTGTGTATATATTATTAATAGTTGAGTTCTCACAGTCAGCATAGTGCGTTTTGCTTAAGAAGTTCCCACTTCTCACTTCGTTCGGGAAAATAACCATCTCGTGGTAATATGGCCTACTTTAGCCCCTTGTCAAATAATCTACTATTATCAACAGTATGCAGCAGACTTTGCTAAGAGGTCCACGTGCTCAAAATGATTTTAACACGCTCTAGTCATCTTACCAATAAAGTTGTGTCAAGCTGATTTTGGAAACCTCATCCGCATAGCTACTTCTGCTTTTTTTTATAAGTGATAGGTTAGCATTTGGCCCCTGATGGTAAGCGACGATGAGGCCGATGATGGAGCATGCTTACCTAGCAAGTGCTTGTTCAGTCTTAACATGAAGACATCCAGGTTGTATTGCACCGGGAAAAGATCAGCTGGAAGAGAATTCCACTCCCGGGCTGTGCGGATGAGAAAAGTAAAGCGCAAAAGCGCAAAGCGGTTTGTTCTGGTTAAAGGAATATCCACAACATAGGGATGGAATCTCAACCCACGCCTCGTCCCATAACATTTAAATGGAGACGGTGGAATGACTTCATGCAAACTGCTGTTGACTGTTATTAAGATTTTCTTGGTGGGTCACACAGTCTCTCACTAATAATCACAATGCCTACTAATTCGCGTAAACGTGTATGCATTAAAGTAAGATTTACATATATTCGCTCTACTTTGACATAGCCGTCAGACCCTCATGTCAACTTAAATAACGTGAACACGTTTTCCTAAACCATTTACCGTCGTACTTTTTGATTCATATTCGTACGAAACGTAACAAAAAATAACTTTTCTAAAGCGTCCATCAAAATGATTTCCGTAACAGCAGTAATCGGTTGTCCCTTCAAAAAACCCATACGATTTTGTCCCGGACTGTCCGTAGGACCCACGTCACGGGCACAATACAAGCGACGAGTTCACAATGAGACGCCATTTTGAAAAAGCGGGAAAAATCGCGACAAGTCAAATAAAACGTGCTATTCAATTTGTTACGGCTTATGAATCACAAACGCTTTACTTCGGTTTTGAAAATGTGATTATATTTCTGACTAAAAAATGAATTAAAATATTGTTAAGGCTCGCTAGGGCTAAATAAACTTCTGCTACCCTACGTGTGCAGCGGCGCTACCGCGGAAAACGATATTCGTAAATTTCGGACGATTGTCTCTGTCATTCTCATCACATCTTAATTAGACTAAAAGAGAAAATAGCCCGAAAGATACGAACTTCTATGTTCGTGGTACCGGCCCAGGTAGGATATTCTGAACTCAATCAGTGTTGTCTAATAACCAGACATTATGCGGAAAGCTATAATTGAACACCGTTTTCGGAATATACCTTATATCAATACACAACTTATGATCTGCTAATTAGTGTGTAGTGATGAAATAGCAGATCAGGGCAGATGGTTGAGCTTATCGACGGTAAGCATGAGAGCATCTGCCTCTTCAATATATAAATCTTTTCACATATTGGCCAACAGTGTCATCGATAATCCCGCCAAACTTGGGGTAGTGAAGTGTGTTGTGAAAAATCTGCCTCTTATAGGCACTGGTCCCACCGCGAGCCAGTAAGCTATCAACTATTTCAAGGGACAAAAGATAATCGCTCCCGTGTAAATAAAAGAGAGAGATATAAATTTATAGCTCATCGCCCGGCGATGAACTACGATCGCCCGATTACGCTACACGGTCGATTATTAGTTACTTAGCTAATAGCTCATAGCTTACTAGCTCGCGGTGGGACCAGTGCGTCAGTTGTCTCAAACTGACGGTTGCAATGTCAAAGTAAGAAATTCTTTCATCTTACGCACGCAGTGTTTAAAAACAAAAGACAATCACAGCATTCTACTTCGGTTTTATACTTCAACCCCAGCTTACATTACAGACAGCTGCAAGCGTACTTTGCGACTCAATTCATTTAGCGGTCTTTCGATCAAATTCGAAATTTAAAAAGTACTTCGCTTAAAAGAGTGTCAGACAAAAATAGTTTTAAAAAAACTTGATAATATGGGACGATCGTCATTAAAATACTGGAAATTTATCGTTCACGTAATCTGTATAATAATAAGTGCATGTTGTGTCAACGAGAGATTAAATTACACAAAAATAATTAAGCTCCAACGTTACTTAATTGATATAAAACACATACTAATTTGGACCAATCTGCCAGGAGTCAGACATCAAGGTCAAACTCATTTTATTAAAAAGAAATGTAGTAAAATCAATTGTTTTTTTACTAAAAACAGAACCTTCTTTGGGGATGTCCGGTATTTTGATGCCGTTGTTTTTAACATCGGTGATTTAGAAAAGGACAAGGAATTGGATGTTCCGGACGTCAGAGGAGTAAATCAAGTGTATATTTTTGCTGCAAACGATTCTGCTGATAAATTCCCCGTGTGTAATCCTTTATATGACAATTTTTTTAATTGGACATGGACGTACAGGTATGTGATATATAAATTTATCGTCAGCATCAAAATTGCTGAATCCTATTTTATATCGTAGTTATCCATGATTGCTGTGATAATAGTCATTTTAAATAGAAATTTTGTGTTAAACGGAAAATAAAATAATTATCAAATAGGTAAAACAGCCACGTTAGTTCTGCAACAACTAAAATTTCTAACGGACGTGGATAGGCACTAACTAAGTGACAATTTACAGTTTGACGTACACCAAAGACAGATATTCAAATTAAAATAGCAAATGAAATAGAGGGGTTTTCTTGCTCTCATTATCTTATCATCTGTCGCGACCAGGATAATGAAAGACAGTTCAAATACCAGCGATAGAATGTATAGGATGGTTCCCAGCTTTATTGACCAATACCGAAAACGAAAAGAAGAAGAATCTACTAGAGCTCGTCTTTTGTTCCAGACACGATTCCACAATACCATACAGATTCATATCAATCTACAACAACCGTTCAGAAGAACTTGGCTCCCATTTCCCCTGGCCCCTACACACAGAACCTACCGACCCCACGATCATATCGCAGCTAACGACCAAATCCAAAGGCGCAGCCGCCATTTTAGACAAATGCAAATCAAATAGCAACCGAGAAGGCTTCATACAAAATCTAAGAAAAGAAATGGAGATATACAACCTTACTTTAGATGTTTTTGGCGATTGTGGCACGAAGCAATGTAAGCGAAGGTCGTTCGGAGCGTGCAATTGGCGTTTAAGGAACCAGTATTTCTTTTATTTGGCTATGGAGGACTCGATAGACCACGATTTTGTCACTGATGTCGTTTTAAGGGCGTATAAGAACAATGTTGTACCGGTTGTTTATGGCGGGGCGAATTATAACCAGTGAGTATCAAATCAACAGTGGCCTATGGATGGTTCATATAGGACTTATGGGCATTGGTTTTCCTGTAGAGAGTATTTGAGTTGAAAGTCAAGTTGTATTTATAAACGGCTGTCTATCCAGCTACGGCTGGTAATAAATACTCTGATTTACTGCTGAGGCTATATAGGTACATATAATTTTAGTCGAGTGTCAATGTATGCAAAAACGTCAAGTTAATTCGCCTGAGATATATTTACAACTTTATGCACAATGCGATATATTTTTCTCTACCCTTGACATGTGTTTTTGCTCTTTACGTATATTCGTGATAAGTTTAATTTTGAGTTTTAGTAAATCATCTTTGGTGCTGGCTGACTAAAATAGACCATCCTATTTCCTCCCGCGTGGTGACGAAGGGAAAAAACTGACAGAAAGGCAGCAGTGATCGTTGAAACCCAATCCACAGCTACTGCGATCATCAAACCGCCTGCCAAGCGTGTTGACTATGGCAAGCTTCCAAGATGATAGAAGTATTTTTTGGGGGAGGCCTATATCCAGCAGTAGATGAGTTACTGCTGAAATGATGATGGAATCGGCTTGGACCTTATTCCAAGAGCATTATAAAAAAAATTACCTATATGTGTCATAATCTAGGAAAAGGGACTCGAATCGATCGTCGAATCGCGAAGTATTGTATCATTTTGAACAACGACATAAGCGCCATCGACAATAATGTCCCTTTTCATAGATAATGTCACATAATATTTCCACTTTACTTATTTTACAGTTACCTCCCACCCCAATCCTACATCGACGCGCTAAAACTAGGCATCCCAGAAACAGCCAAGAAAATGTACGAAAGCATCAAACACAAAGAGCAATATTACGACTTCTTCAAATGGCGAAACCACTACCAAGTCCGTACGTCAACCCCCCTTGACGCCTGTGCTTTGTGTAAGAAGTTGTCAGAAGTACCACAGCTGAAACGGAGAACTAGTTACAATATGTTCAGGAAATGGTGGTTGCCTGGCTACGCCGAGCGGTGCTGGATTGCCTCTTTGAATCGGGACTATCAGGAAGCATCTAGGCCAAACGTTGAAAGAAAATGGCGAATCAAACCTATCAAAGTATAAGCATTTAGAAAGTGTTATACTGTATGAAACCGATTTTTCGATGAAATCTGGACGCGACTTCGTCTACCATCCATGCCCGTGTTTAAAGTATTGTTGCGGGATAAAAATTATCCGTGTCCTTTCTGTAGTTCAAACTCTCTCAACACCAAATTTCATCCCACTTAGTTCAGTGGTTTAAGCTTGAAGAGGTTACAGACCGAGAGAGTTATTTTCGCATTAATAATATTAGTAAAGATATTATGGATAGTCTGACCCACTTACTACATAGCCCAGGAAGGTTATGTGTTATGTGTGTCCTAATTTATACTAGACTAGAGATTTTCGTTCAGGTATATCATGTTCAAATGTTATACCTACTGTGTTACTGAATGAAAAAACTACATTTTTTTCCCAGCAATTTAAAATATAATGACTGAGTTATATAGGAGAGAATCGTATAATATATTCGTAAACCCTACACCTGGTTTTTTTAACACTAGTAAAATAACGGTTGCATTTAATTTAGTAATGTCAATATAATCTCGTAAATAAGATTTATGATTCCGAAGCGCGGATCTAGCTTTCAAAAGGGGTTGTGGTCACTAAGCTACACTAGGGACACTAGACTTGCTAGATAGATATCTTCGAACTGTCTCAGGAATCGTAAGTATGACGTCACAAGTCCTACAATGGTGGATCCGCCGTTGATGATTCCATTGTTGAAATGAAATAGAATTTATTTAACGTTATTATAGTGGAGAGAATAAGAGGCAAATAATATGACAGCTATTAAATTTAAATCGAAAGTAAAATAGAAAAAATTTACTCGAAGCTGGACTCGAACCCACAACCAGTGGATAACTAGCCCAGTGCACTACCAATTGTGCTATCCGAGTACCGCTTAGACCTGTCGAATTTTTCTATCTTATCCTTCGTGGTATAGGTCACCACCACCAGGTGACGTGTAGTCACATCTACCGCCAGCGTATTGAACACTTAACGGCATCGAAGTCTCAAATCGTGTGCTACCCAAATTGTTAACGATGAATTCTCAATGTACCTAGATTCAGAAAAATTGAAAAATTTGTCTCGATGTGGGACTCGATTACCCACAACCACTAGACTATTTTTCTATTTTTCTTTCGATTTAAATATCGAAGATATTCACCAGCAGACGTTTCTGAATAATAAAAAATTTGCTATTAAATTGTTTTCTTAAAAATCGCTCGACGATCATCGCACGATTTTTCTAATCCTTAAAAAACGAGCTAATAGCTCTATTATCTCAAAAACAGGACGAGTATTTTCATTTCCATTAAAATCATAAACACATTGGCTCATTCCTATCAAAAACTACCCTCGCCCGCAAAAGTTAAACCCAAGGATTACAATCCCAATCGGCGCCGGATTAAAAGTTAAATTATTTTAACCGATTAAAACGTATGATAAAATGGCGCCGTGTTAATTTAACTTGTGCTGAACATTGTCGTATTTGTTTACGAGTAGCGACACGCCCTGGGTTTGTTTTGGAGTTAAATTTATAGGTTGTTGGTGTTTTATGTTAAGCAATCTACTCGCTTTGAAAATGTATGAATTCAGCCCTGGCCAATAGGCTACCGTTCACGATAGAACGCGTCAATATTTCTCAATTGTGTGCAATTTTTAACGGTTTCAGGCACCGTTGGCCATACTGAGATTGGCAAGATGGTTCCGCGATCTATGAGACTGTAAATAAAGTTAAATAAACATAAAATAAGTGTGTCTAAACTGTACTTTTTTTCACACTCATCAACTACTTTTCCCATCGAGAGGATTCTAACGAGCCTAAATACCACGCGTTCATCTTATATATTTTATGAATTGCTATAGCTACCCTCTGGCTCAGTGGTACCGTTATATTACATTGTCACCGAACTTACATAACTGTTTTAAAATTTCAGCGCAATTGGTTAAAGATATCTGCTTCAAAATTGAGTTGCGATGTTTCAACCGAACATACGTACTTACAATGCAAGTTAAAAAAAGGTTGTAAATATATGTAAATTATGTTGAAATCATCATCATCATCTCAGTAAAAAGACGTCCACTGCTGGGCATAGACTTTCCCAAAGGATAGCTACCACGGATACGACCGCCACGGTTCCCCATTTTGAAATAGTTTTCAATAAAACTTTACAAGAAATTTAGATTTTTCGTTTATTAGAGTAATGTCCCAATTTTAAATCCAACGGATGTCGAAATAAAAAAAAAATTGTTCCTATAATTCATTGATATTTTATTAGAAATAAACGAGACTTATCTGCGTATTAACCTTAAAAAATACCTCCGACATTTTAAATTATACGCGGTTAAGTCCCGGTGAAAACTGCGAAAATTTAAATCAGTTAATTTATAATGTCCTTTGCATGCCTATAGCCAAAGATAAGGATGGTACAATAGGTAAACCTATAAGGTCAATGTGGGTAAGACCGTCTACCAACCAATTTCCTACATTATCTCATAGGTAATTAGTGTCATATGACGGACTTCCCTTAAAAATATAGTATGCCGGTCTTACCCACATCGGCAAAACCTTCTGTAGACAAAACCTAATCTCCTTCCCCTTTAATCCCCCATATCACTCGGTTAATTGCTATGCTAAGCGGGCGCTTCCTTGGCGAACTTTTTGCTAGTTCACCGCGTTGTGTCAAAACGTCGTATCTGAATTTATATAGGCTGAGTACACACAGGATAAGGCGAGTAATAGTAGCCTTTTTTTTACAAGCTTTGAATACTGGTTGACGTAACTGGTGACCGAAGAGATAGCGGCTTTCTGGTACAACGAAAGAAATTCCGCCAGTATCCTTGTAATGTGCCTAAATTGAAAAATAAAGATCAATTATCTTTTTTTTTATCAAGGGCCTCTTTTAGATTTAATGTAGTAAGTAGTTAAGTACTCGTAGTTATTATAATAGTGTAATTATTGTATATAATAAATAAACGTCATTAAATAAAGAAAAAACCTTTGTGTAACAATTTTTTTTTTACCCGCCTGCTAAGACCCTTCGACTATGACAACTTAACACAATATAATACAAGTCATATTTGGGAGAGGCCTCAGCAGTGAATGTTTTTAAAGCTGACATGATGATGATGATAACTTAATTTTCACATAATATACTAGCTATGCCAATCATTGCCATAACTATACACATTACCTTAAATCTGAAATCTAAATAGGCCCATTTTCTTGGCCAGGTATTCCTCGTCACTGTTTGTAAGGTAACTCGTCTATTTTGAAAGACTATGAGTTTGCGGCGCTTGCTATGGACAGATTGGGTCCTTAGTCAGCTGACATAAAATCCTGTCGAAACGGCTGGTCTACGTATCTGGAGACCGTAGAGGTGGCGCGTACCTCTCCCAGCGCATTTCCCTCGCCGTGCAGAGAGGTAACGCCGCCATCGTTATGGGATCCATACCGCAGGTGGGAATTAAGGACTTTTCTGTTTATAAATGGGTCTTTCTTCTAGATTATTTAGTTTTAATGTACTTTTCACCTCTCTCGCTCGGAAAACCTTTCTTTATAGCGCGAAATCTGCGTGGAAAAGCCTATTTTATCCGCTAGCGTGGAAAAGTCATTCGAATTTCGAAGCCGATGATTGTAATTCTCTGTGGTGCATGTAACTTTTTTAAAGTATAAAACTCCTTCAACGCGTGACTGGGGCGCTACCGCGAAAAACGATATTCGTAAATTTCGGACGATTGTCTCTGTCACTTTCATTGGAGTAAAAGAGAAAGATGCTCGCAATATACGAACTTCGACGTTCGCAGTACCGCGGTGAGTTCATAATAACCATAGATAATAACCAATCAGAAACATGTTTTTGATTACCTACAGATTTTTTACTTTTTTATTTTTACCTACACTTTATTTTATTACAAATAGGTTTTATTATATATACTAATAGTATTTCAGTTAATTTACCTATTTTGACTAATTAATTCATTAAATAAAACACGATTTCAATGTTTATTTGATAAAGAAATGCACCTTTGCACCTTTGCGCCTGGAGTGACGCGGGGCGGGTTATTTTACTAAATATGATTGTATTCGTTTTTTGTGTATTATTGTATTTTTTAATGTAGGTATATTAATTGTGTAAGTTATTTATAAATATTACAATGTTATTAATTACAATTTTTTATAAAGAAATTGAAATATAGGTTTACTTAACATTGTAATTTTTTTTAAGTTTTAAGTTATCACAATTCACGTAAATTTGTCGGATTTGTCCTGTGCTAAGCTCTTTGAACTTAACGTATGAACTATAAAAATTAATGATTCTAGTAGCGATGCCGATATGATTTCCTGAAAAATCGCGCGATAAGTTTTGTTTTATTGTTTTTCTTGCCACTCGAATTTTCCTCGCTGTAGTGAGGTGAAAAATTGTGTGTTCCGCATGACTGCAAAATTATTTGGCGTCTCGTGTCTTGAACTTTCTATCTATCTTTAAACCATTCGCTTCGCTCATGGTTCAATCTTACCTTCCTTCGCTTGCTCAGCTTTCAATTTCAACACTAGCGCCAAATAACCACTTTGCAGCCTTGCATAACAAATAACTATTATTTAAAATTTATTGTACCAATTTAAAGTAGCAAAGGTTACTTGGGTCATCAGTGTTTTTCTATCTGAAAGAGCAAACATGGAGGATCTAATTTAGAGAATAATATTTCTTATTTAGATTTTACACACAAAACTATCGTGAGATTGAAACATATTAATTGTATAAAAGCGGGTAACTCACGTTTTATAAGTCGAATATTGCTCGACATGTTTCACTCCGTAACGAGGAGCATAATCATGAGCCATTCGCGTTGGCTTACCGACGCAGACTTTATGCTCCTCGTTACGGAGTGAAACATGTCGATCAATATTCGACTTATAAAACGTGAGTTACCCGCTTTATACAATAATACTTATTTAGATTTATTTAGATTAAATGTAGTTCAATTTTAATTAAATTTTTTTTTTTTATTTAAACCGAAAGTTTGTGTTGTACCTATTTTGTGTTAAATAAAGCATTTATTAACCTAAGAAATATTGTAACCACTATTGTAATTATCGTTCAAAAAAAAAGAAAACCCCGCCCAAATATTTAAAATGAGACAAAATCACAATTAGGTTTAGAAGGGTTATGGATTTTACAACTGTGTAAAAACAGCTTTATACGGACATATGGCCTTTAGACTCGTACAGCACTAGTGCGGTAATCTACATTTCTAATCGGTACCGAGAGAAACCGTAAATTTTGAGTCGCATACATTGTCCCATTAATATTGTAACGTATTAAGCGTTTCATTTGCCATACTAATTGCAACCTTAGTATCTATGAATTAAGGAGTAAAGTCGACTAAATGTAAATACGAGAAGATTATTCGTTAGAGCTGTAAGGCATGAAGAATGAGATCTTCAACATACGAATTTCAACCTTGCTGCATTGTGATTGAGTTGTAAATAATATGCTTTTTCTTCATACACGGATGACGTCGAAAGATATATATTTTGTCTCGCACACGAGTATGTAAGTAAGTTATTGTTATTGTAAATTAATGTTAACTACACATAGCGCAAATAATTTATTTTTTGAATAAACTTTTTAAATAAGTGCTAGCACTTACGCTATTTTTTCTTACACACGGTGACATACCCATAGGTACAGTTAGTATCAATAGTATTGTATGAAACACTATACCTATGTTTTTTACAAATGTAGATAATTTGTAAATAGCATTGAACATTCACAGCGCAGCAGAGTTGTCAGATTTTGATAAAGCATTTTAATACATATATGGGTGTCCTCATTGTAGAACACAGTACATTACTACAGAGGCCGGGAAGTAAGGGGTTGCCGACCGAGTATAAATGTAGACCGAGCGTAGTGAGGCCGGATTGTTACGAGTGTTTTTTTTCATATAGTTTTTTTTTAGTAATAAAAATATATATGAAACAAATCTTAAAGATAATACCTTCTTAACGGCTATTACTACAGCGCTTTTATTGTGAATAAAGTAAATTATTCAAATAAAATACAGTCCCATCTAATAATATGTATTCATTTGAAAACGTATGTCTGAGGCATAAGGATCGAAATCGTTAACATGATTTGGAGCCCACCGTACAAAAAATAGCATAGGTAATAAAAGAGTTTAAAAACCCGAAAGATCAGTTTCACGTTCCCGATTTAAGTAGTAAATAACAATATTTATATTAAAGTGGAACTTCAATTAAAACTGTGAGAGCCAAGTTATGAAAATGTTTGATAGACTCGTCCGTTTCCTAAAGAAACATTAGTTCGCAAGTCGAGTTTTTAAAAAAGGTAAATAACTCTTCTGGATTTCAATTACTGTTTCTCAGATGAAAATTAAATTGCGTTTAACTTATCTCTGTTACTTACTTGCGTTTATTGGTCTAAATCTTAATAAATGCATTAAGAAATAAAATGTGAAAAAAAATATTTTTGGTACATACAAAAGCATTTATTCCCGACTGTACTTTTTTTGCAAAATCGTCATCTACTCATCGAAAGGATTCTAACGAGCCTAAACATCACGGGTTTATCTGGTGTATTTTAGGAGTTGCTTTTGCTACCTTCTGGCTTCAACATCAGAGCAGATCAGTGATACCATAATATTGTATTGTCACCGAACTTACGCTTCACACAGCGCCCGCGCCACACGCACCCGCCCGCCGGCTGTGTGAAAGTGTTCATTTAAAACTAGCTGAACAATCGCGCCACGGGCCCGCGGTTACACGCGCCCGACCCGCGCCCGCGCTATATGTGAATCGAGCTTAAGTGTGCTAAAGTTCAGCTCAATCGGTTAAGGATGTCTGCTCCAAAATTTAGTTGCAGATTCCACCCGGATAAACATACATACATTGCAAGTTAAATAAAAGCTAAAGAAATCGCGAAGCGTCTGGTTGATGTTACTGGTGACCGAAGAGCTGGCGGCTTCCTCGCACAACGTATCAGCATTGCGATACTACGAGGAAATGCCGCCATCATCCTTGGTACAATGCCTCACGGGCCTTTTTTAGATTTAATAACTAGTTAAGCTCGTATTTTAATGAATGTAATTATTGTAAATAAAGTATTAAATATTAATTAAATTCTGTAAAATAAGATATTAGACTATTATCGGCCATAAATGTAGCATAAAAACCCTTGCATCAGTTTTGCCTTAAGCCATATGCTTTGGTAGTCAAACTATATTTTATGGTAAACAAACTATTAAAAAACATCCGCTTAATCAGCCAGGCAAGTCAAAGGTGAATTTCTCAAGTTAAAATGGAGTCCAGTAAAGAAAAAGCAATCCGCATTGCCGCCGGCAACGTTTGCGTAGGTAAATTAGTTGGCTCTGTCCGAAGTTAGATTGCATCCAAGTCTGCTACGTTGTTTAATTTTTAGTCCAGAAGTTTCTGTTATGCGCCAAGGTTTTAAAGTTAGTTGCTCAAAGGAATCTTGATTATGAGGTTATTTGTACTTAGCAGTACGCACGGGGATTAAAAGATATGTACCTACTAACAGACATCTTATTAAACTAACTATCTCCACCACTTGGATAGGGACTAATTTATACTGAATTTAATTAGGTGCAGTAATTTGCGTCATACATGTAGCGCAATTACCTACAATAATAAAACAACAAATTAATTTTTACGACTTCTGGCATCCATTAAGTAAATAATGTAACAGATTTTCACTACGCGAATCGAAGCAATTAAATAATTTTATTCAAATAATTTTAACTTGCAATAAGTAAGTAGAGGTGTGGTAGAGGTAGTGTGTATTTTTAGCGTGAAATTCTTAAATTAAATATTCCGAAACCAATCCGTCTGCTCGTTTGCCTCCTATATCATAAAAAAAAAAAAAACATATTGTGAACGTCTTTTGCTTGCATCATAATAATTTTGATACCACGAAGCCCTGAAAGTTCGCTAAACCTGTCATCTGGCTGAGTTACATATCTTACCCTTGACAGAAATATTAACTTCAAGATTTTGAATATTGGGAACTGCGTTGTTTTAATGCATTGTATGGGTTTTCAAAGATTATGTAATTTATGTACTTTTTTGCCTTTGATCAAACCACAAACCACGAAGTATTTTTAACCGACTCTCTGGAAATTCTCGAATGATCATGGCAAAATTTCCTAGAGTCCATCTTTCAAATTGACCATAGAGATCAAAGAAAAAAAAGTTTGACAACTAAATTGACAAGTAAACGAAAACATCTGTAAAATAATTTCAGTTATTTACGCCTAATTATTACAAATAGATTCATTTTCTTAACTAAACCATCGATGCGCAAGTTTCGTGTACAATTTAGGAGCTGTGTTTTGTTACATTATTTACTTTTTGTTAAGTTAGGTTATGTTTTGTTATGAGTCAATATAGGGTCGAGATGATATGAGTTTTCGAGATTGTGCCTTGAAAAAGTTGGCCTTATATGGGAGTTAGTGTAGTGTGATCAGTTTACTTCCGTTTTCCAATATGAGCGAACGCGAGGGTTCCAGCGATGCGGGGTCCAACGACCCCAATAGCGATGAATCGAAAAGTCCATCTCAGCCTATGCCTACTGGACCAAGGTAAGAAAATTGCATCATTTTTGCCTTTGTTACTGATATTATGATCCTTTGTTCTTATATAACTTAAGCTTATTTTGAACTCAATTGGTTTAAACATGAAACAAAGTGAATTATTTAAATACATTTTCTTATGATGTAGTAGATTTTAAAATATGTTACAACACTGTTTACAAAGTCGTTCTTTTTTAATTTGAATTTAGAATTTATTATTACACGACATTCTTACACAAATTGACTGAGCACCATGGTAAGCTCAGGAAGGCTTGTGTTGTGGGTACTCAGCCAACAACTCAATATAATTATGTAATATAAAAATACTTAAATACATGTATAACACCATGACTCAGGAACAAATATCTGTGCCCATCACAGAAATAAACGCCCTTACTGGGATATGAAATTAGGATCATCATCATCATAGGCTGGTCACTACCCATTAGGCCAAACCTATTGTCAAATCATGATATAAAAGTCATCTTAGTTAAATTATACATAGTGTATTATTCAAATCATTTTAGTAAATAAACCTGTGATAATTGAGATTATATTTTTTTCTATTCTAATCTTAAACCTAGATTAGTATAGTAGTAGTATTAAGTACCAAAAAAAACTATAAAATCAATTCTGATAAGAAAAATCTTTGTTAGTAAAAATTAACCAAACAAACTTATTAAACATAAACTTAATGAATTATTATTATACAGATAAACCTTGAACCACTGTTTACAGACTAAAACTAAATAGGAAATAGTTAAAACAAAGGAAAGTATAAAAATATTTTCCAGCAAAAACAAAAGGCATCTATTATGATTACACCCCGTTATCTAATGCTCATTTTGGGGGCAATCAAACATAGTGCTGTTGCTTACCATAATTAGTCGATTCACATTTATCTGCAAAAGTTATTTGTCATGCTAAAATTCTTCTTTAGTGAAAGCTATAGAGACACATTCATTCCTCTTTTTAGTCAAATCGGAGGGTGACAATTATAAATATTGAATATCGTCAATTTGGGGTCCGATTTTTAAAATAGTCACCAAGTAATCTTCATGGAGATTCTCATTCATTCTCTATGGAAATCACTTGGTGACTATTTCAAAAATCGGACACAAGATCTTTTGACATGTTATTGAGTGAGTAAGTCGTTAAATTTTTATCAACTTAGATTATCGTAACTGCCCAATCACTTGCCCCTAAACTGAGCATAAGATAACGGGGTGTAATTATGATGTAGTTTTCTATTTAGAAACTTATAATATTTCAGTGCGCACAGTTACTATGCCAACGAGCCCATCCAGTTCCGAGTTCGAGGCTCCACCATCACCGGAGCCTCTCCGCCCAGCTTTGTGACGCTGGATGACATCATGAAGGCCGCACATGGCATGCAGAACATGGCCCTGGCCCATGAGATTGCTGTTGACAATGACTTTAAGCTTGAGCCGTTTGAACCACCAGATAACAGGTATGATTATTACCAAGGTACCAAAAACCTTTCATTTTGAAAATGGAACCATGTTCTTACAATGGAGACTACCTTGTGTTTATATTATGTTTTATATTGTTTATTCATTAACACATCTTTTTTTACCCACCCTCAATTCAATTGCACTATCCATGGATCGGACAAGTAAAAAGATTGACTTCTTGAATCTCAACTGTGAATTTTGAACACACAACCACACTTACCATTCCAGCAACATCGATTAAATGTAGCTGACTGTATACACTTCATATATTATGATATGAAAATGTCTAAAATAATAATATTTTACAACATAAGGAAGTCTCTGTAGCACAGAACAGGGATATGTTAAGAAGTAACGAGCGTTTTTCCGAGCCATTTATATAAAACTTATAATGTTTGTCATGATAAGTAAAATAAAAATAATTTATTTCAGACTAAAGGTCCGTACATAGTAAACATTAAAATCTTATAACCAGTGTAAGTAGAACAAGCTAATCTTACCTAAAACTAAACTGGAAGCTGCATTATATTATATATTGTTGGGGCCATTTTCGCGCTCGGCGACGGTGGCAAACAAGCATACTGCCCACCTGAGTTACCGTAGCCTATGAACACCTGCAACTCCAGAGGATTCACGCGTTGACTACCCTTTATGAACCTATACACTCCTTTTGAAGAACCTCATATTATTTACAGCTACCAAAAACTGGTAAAAGAAACAATGCATAGAGCATATTTTGACATTCTCCGGGAGCAACTGAACTCCGACCCTCCTTCCTACAAGCAGGCTCTAGTGCTACTAGAAGACGTCAAGCAGGTATACTGGCTTCTTGTTCCTTCTTATGCGGAGTGGGGTGGACTTGTCAATCTAGGTTCCCAAATTTACATGAAATGTCTTTAGAAGGGATGTACCAAAGATTATATTTTCCAGTAGCAACAGTATCAGTTGGGAACCTAGACTCACAACACGTAATGCTTTTCTATGGTTTATGGACTATATATATTTTTTTGAGTTGAGGATTAATAAATTACCACTCACCATACTGCATGAAGCGTCTTTTCTGTGTGTTCGACTGTATATTTACAAGCAACGTTAGATCACGCATTCACGCGCTACGCTGCGTGGTAATGTTAATCGCCTATCTATGATATTTTATAAAATAAAATATACATTGTTAAAAGTTTATAGGGTAAACACAGTACTTACAGAAATAGTGCAAAACGATTGAACATCGGTGTCATTTTTACAATAAAGTGCCATATTAATGCATATAAAAATTACACTTATTTAATACCGTCGTATTTCGATTGAAATCCAAGTTTTCCCTATGGAAAATCATTATGCACTACATCTGAAAAAGTTAAAGGATCTTAGCTATTTTTCAACATTAAAAACCTGTGCGATAAAAGCCAGTAGCATTGACGACCGGTCTGGCCTAGTGGGTAGTGACCCTGCCTATGAAGCCGATGGTCCTGGGTTCAAATCTCAGTCAGGGCATTTATTTGTGTGATGAGCACAGATATTTGTTCCTGAGTCATGGGTGTTTTCTATGTATTTAAGTATTTATATATATCTATCTATTATATATATCGTCGTCTAGTACCTACAACACAAGCCTTACTGAGCTTACCGAAGAACTAGGTCGATTTGTGTAATTTTTTTTTATCATGACGAACTAACATGACCATATTTCAATCTGATCAGGGTCTGTTCTCAATTCTGCTCCCGCGCCACACTCGCATCCGCGAGATGATCGAAGAGGTCCTGGACCCGGAGTTCATCAAGCAACAGGCGGAGAACAACAGTCTGGACTTCGACAAGTACGCCAAGTTCGTCATCGACCTCATGGCCAAGATGGCCGCCCCGGCGAGGGATGAGATGATACAGAACATTACTAAGCTCACTGACACGGTAAAATATGTTTTTAGACAGATAACTCATTATTGCACTAATTAATATGCTACAGTCGCCATCAGATATATTGGAGCTGTTTAGGTAGTCCGTGTGATGCCGGCTGACTAGAATAGCACCACCCCATCTCCTCTCGCGGGTATCGTAAGAGGCGACAAAGGGAAAAGTCCAATCCTACAGACGGGCAGCAGCGTCCGTCGAAACCCAACAAAAACAACTGTATAGAAAGGATAAAAAGATATATATTAAAATCATTTTTCATCATCATCATTTGAACCGCAAATCGTCCACTACTGGACATCTTAATCACACCTTAATTGCTGCGTGTTTTGAGCCACGAAGGTCTTCTCCAACGCTTTCCCACAAATCTATCTATACCATAATGAATTATCTAGAAAGAGAAAAATCGACGGATGTATGTGCAACTCCCTCCCCAAGATCAATTAAGTGCAATGTTTACTTCCAGGTGGAGATCTTCCGAGCTATCCTGGAGACCCTCGAAGTGCTGAAGCTGGACCTGGCCAACACGCTGATCGCCATGGTCCGGCCGCACGTGCAGAAGGAGAGCGTGCACTATGAGAAGGTCAAGTTCGAGGAAATGCTGAAGGTCACCGAAGGTACACCGTTCATAAATATGTATACATATATGAACCCTAATCCATTGAAATAAGGTGGAAATTTTCATACCATTTTTTACATGGTACAGCGTTCATAAATATGTATACATATATGAACCCTAATCCGTTGAAATAAGGTGGAAATTTTCATACCATTTTTTACATGGTACACCGTTCATAAATATGTATACATATATGAACCCTAATCCGTTGAAATAAGGTGGAAATTTGCATACCATTTTTTACGTGGTTGTACTCCAGCCGAACCTTACATCATACATTTCAGCCGTATGCAGTCCACTGCTCTACATAGGCCTCCCACAAATATGACTTGTATGGGGAGGTAGTTGCCATAGTCGCCACGCGCCAGGCGGATTGGCGACCGCAGTAGCTGTAGATTGGTTTTCGACGGGCGCTGCTGCCCATCCGTAGGATTTTTCCCTTTGTCGCCTCTTACGACACCCGCGGGAGGAGATGAGGTGGTGCTATTCTAGTCAGCCGGAATCACTCGACACGTTCATAAATATGTATACAATCGAACCTTAATCCGTTGAAATAAGGTGGAATATTGTATACCATTTTTATTTAGTCGTGATATTTTCCAGCCTTAATATAAGGAGCATAATCTAAATAGGATATTTCGCTAGTAACTAGCCAAGTAGCCACCAATAACATCCACATTATACTGAAAATGAACTTTGTGTTTATGCGATTAGAATTCGTTTTAGTGTGAGGTGCCCAGTTATTGAAGGGTGGCCTTGGAAAATGTGTTCTATTTGTAGGTGAACAGAATTCATTTTCAGTATAACGTGGCCCATTTACCTTAATATAAATATTCCATTAAATGTTTGGAAAATGCATTTTCCCAAAAAAAGGTTAACATAGAGTATAGTCAACCGATTTGATTTAAAGGCCATTTGGTTCCTTGTCATAGTGAAAATCTATATTAAAGACGCAAAAGATGTTCTTATTAATGTCACTGTGACAAGGTTCGAAGTGGCCTAGAAATCAAATTGGTTGACTATACATAAATAGGTCCTTACTATGAAATAAATAAATAAATATTTCGAGACAATCTTACACAAATCGACCTAGTACTACGGTAAGCTCATTAAGGTTTGTGTTGTAGGTACAGTCACCGACTGTAATTGTTGAGCCACTTACGGTTCAAGCTATTTTCTTTTGTTTAATACTTACTTTATGAAATGCCCAATGTAAAGGAACCCTAAATGGTTCATCAATTAAAGTCCCTGACCGTACTAGACGACGATATATATAATACATACATACATATACATACTTAAATACATATAAAACACCCATGGGTGTCCCAGTCATGACTGAGGAACAAATATCTGTGTTTATCACACAAATAAATGCCCTGACTGGAATTCGAATCCAGGACCTTGGGCTTCATAGGCAGGGTCACTACCAACTAGACCAGTCGTCATGTCATTAATTATTATAAAGGAGGATGTATTTATTGTATTTCAGATGGCCTCCAACACACACGGGTTTGGCTTACTCGGCACATTGATAGGACTGAGCTGACTCCGCCGGTCACAGATGTGAATGTTATAAGAAATGTGACAGCCCAGACTTTAGCTAAGGCTTATCTAGAGTTGTTGGAGTGGGATAAAGGCTCCGGCACATATCCGGAGGTAAGTATATGGGGTGCATTCCACGAAAAGTGTCGGGGACGTGACGCTATTTTTTAAATACTTCTGTCAGAGCTACGAGCTTCACATTATGTAAATCGATATTTAGTAACTTTTAAATCAACGGTATATTTATCACACTAATGCAAGTGGCTGAATCAACTATTCTTTGTCCCTCGTTGCCATGGTTACGTTCCTCTTAAAACCACAGTTTTATGGCATCTAAATGCACAAAACATGCATATTTCTGGTAGGGATATGTCCCTTCCATAATGTGTCACCTACCAAGCGTGTTAGTAGAACGCGGGGCCATATTTCTTATAACAAACTATGCCTCAGATGTCTCCTGGCTGACTGGACAGAATAACAACAACAAATAGTTTTATTCACTCAAGTAAATAAGTAATAAGGTAACTGCCATACGCGTCACGTCACCGACAAAGTTGACCTTTTCGTGGAATGCAACATGGGTTGTTAGATTTTTGATTGAACAAGTTGTTTCATATGTGTTAGACCATATATGTTATAATAGCTTTATCCCACGGCTTTGCACGCGCAGAAAAATACCTGTAACCGGTAGCAATTATCAAAAAACGCTGAAATTATTTTTCTTTTCATTTAACAACGTTTAAAGTCTCAGTTGACATTTGACTCCATATACAAAGTTATATTTAACCCCTTAGGGGATGAATTTGAAAAAACGCCGAAATTATTTTTCTTTTATTCGAATAAGGAGTGTTTACACAAAATTTCAAGTCGCTTTAAATTTTACATAATCCCCATACCCCCTTTCAACCCCCTTAATGGTGGAATTTCAAAAATTCCCTTGTTAGTGGGTCCTTACGGTACCCATGACTCAGGAACAAATATCTGTGCTCATCATACAAATAAATGCTCTAACTGGGAATCGAACCCAGGACATAGGCAGGGTCACTACCCACTAGGCCAGACCGATCGTCAAATAACAATAACAAAACTATTTATTTACTTATATTTTACATTATATCAAAAGTGTACGGATTACGTTCAACTTTTTCAAGATCGGTCCCACTCGGCGTTTAGGTTAGTAGCCGATATACTGTGTACGTCTTGTCGTTCAAGTAATATGTACTTATCGATAACAGGTCGATATTTTTATTTTAGCAAGCCCTAAGCAAATATCGATACTGCTAGAAAAATATCTAGGTGTATTAATAAGTTATAAAATTCCAGACGGTGACATTAGACGCGCCTCGCTTCGCCGAGCTCGGCACACAAGTATACCGACTCATCTGCACGGCGTCGCTCATACTGTCCAGTCCCACGTGTGGCGACGCTGACGCCGCGGCGAAACACAAACTCAACCTTAAGGAGAAGATCGTGGTTATCTTGGGAGACACCGCCACTGATACGTGAGTTTTTTTTTATTTTATTTCTCACGCTCGCAAAGATCGACTCTCCACTCGGCCACATTTTTTATGGTATAGGCGGCAAACGAGCAGACGGATTGCCTGGTGGTAAGCAATTACCGTCGCCCATGGGCACCCGCAACACCAGAGGAGTCACAAGCGCGTTGCCGGCCTTTAAGGGGTTGGAGCTCTGGGAACCTTACTCACCATCAGGAACACAGCACTACATACCTGAAAGGTAGCAGTGATATTATGGCTGTGGTCTTCTGTAAGGAGGAGGTACTTCCCCAGTTGGGCTGCCCCAGACTCAAGCGTGATGCTTATCGCTGTGCCCTACCTCTCATTGCTGGACGTAGTTTAAGGACATACCCGGGTCCAAATAGGCAAAAGATCTCTTATTAACGTCACTGTGACAAGGTTCGAAGTGGCCTAGAAATCAAATGGACTATACAGTTGCCATCAGATACAACGCCTCTATTGTCAAGGCGATAAAGTGCATGTTTAGATATTTGTGACCACCTCCACAGCCCCGATATATGTCATAGTCTTCAAACATACACCTAATATTCTAAAATATTGATTTACTTTTAGACAACTAAAATCAGTGCTGCCATCTGTGGCCGAAGAAGTGATAGTGGCGACTGATCAACTCCTGGACTCTCTGGATCAGCCACCACTGACGGTAGATACGAAGGAACTTATACGGACCCAGATCGGTTCCCTGAGGGACCCCGAGCATAGAGTCAGGCAGATTGTTCGTGAGTACATATTTTTGTTTAATAAGTATAGTTAAGTCCACCAGTATGTATAGCATGATCACAGAGTTATCTTATCTTATGTTATGGGGACGGTTACACTTCCTTAGGATTTTTTCTTTCTCTTCTCTCTTTGGGATTGTGATTCTCTGATTAGGATCTTTTGTGTAGTTGTCCCCCGTTGCGCCTATTCCAGACCATTTTTAAACGGAGCACAGAATTAAATTTCATGGTAACCCTTTTTTACGATTTACCACATGCGTGTCAATTTAATTTCAACCTAAGCATACGACTTTAAGGTTCATATTAGAATGGATTATCCCAAATATTAACTCTAACTATTTAGAATATATTTGGTATTTCTAGGAAAGACTACCGGATTGGTGAGGCCTGAAAAAGGGTTAAACTTAAAACCATGGAATCATAAATATAAACTTATAAGTATTATAACAGTTATAACATGTGTTTTTTAAATAATTATATTTTACTATAATAAACGTGTATCCGCGTTAAATTTTAAATATGTGATCGCGCTCTCAAACTAAATTGAAGAAATAATACATTTATTTGAAACGACATAGGCTTATACATTATTTAAGTTTTCTACAAGTCACTCTAATCACTTTTTTCTGAACATTATATTAAATTAAATTATTGGCCTGCTTTTGATAAAAAGTGCAAATGAATTAAGCCAACTAAATACGGATTATATCGCGTAAACTAATTTCAAATTCGTACCAAAGTTTTTCTTCAAATTATTTATCGTCCTGAGGCCCACGGGTAGGGTTGCCAACCGTCCCACTATATGCGTCCCGTTTCTGGGGCCCTAGAGCATGCGTCCCGCAAGGGGTCCACGCGGGACGCCGATTGTCATGGCTTGTCCCGCGGTTTTAAGCCTGGTCCCGCAATGTCCTTAAATGGACCCGGGTATGTCCTTAAACTACGTCCAACAATGAGAGGTAGGGCACAGCGATGACCATCACGCTTGAATCTGGGGCAGCCCAACTGGGGAAGTACCTCCTCCTTACAGAAGACCACAGCCATAATAGCACTGCTACCTTTCAGGTATGTAGTGTTGTGTTCCTGATGGTGAGTAAGGTTCCCAGAGATCCAACCCCCCTTAAAGGCCGGTAACGCGCTTGTGACTCCCCTGGTGTTGCGGGTGCCCATGTGCGACGGTAATTGCTCACCACCAGGCAATCCGTCTGCTCGTTTGCCGCCTGTGTCATAAAAAAAATGTGATAGTAAATGTACCGCAAATCTCTGAATCACGGGCCTACATGTAGTACTAATTACTTTAAAGAAATTAGATTTTTATAAAATTGGACCAGAGTTGAGTTTTACTTGTTTCCTTCGATTTTGGCACAAAAGAACTGAACTTTATTATCTACACTATAAAAAACGCAATCAAGTAGCATTTTACTTGTATGGTCCTCAGGATGATATTGGGAATTCTTTCTTGATACTCCCAAAATTTACTTACCAATTCCTAATTTTCTTTTTCAGGTCAACGCGTCCTGGAATTCCTAAAAATGATCCTAGTGTGCGCGGGAGGTTCTCGACAAATACCCGTCGGCCTCTCCGCTCTGGCTCCCGAACTGACTAACATCTCAGGCACTCTCTTGCGCTACGTCATGCATAACAAAGCTGTGTTTACAAGTTACTACATTGATATCGTCACGGAAGCACTTAGTAAGAGCTAGACGATTTGGAAATAATACTATTGGCACTACTGACACGATGGGAAACGCGCAAGACGTGATGTAGATGGCGCTATAATCAAATATGAACTGTTTTTGTTCAATATAGAATCCAGATTCTATATTACTTAAACAAAATTCTTAGCTGGTTTTTAAGTCTAATATTGCTACACGGTTATATTTCTTATTTCTGCACTATATCTACTATACAGTGTGTAAATCTAATACGGGCGAATCTCTTAACAGTGGGTAACATAGGACGTAAGAAATATATTTGGATAACTTTTGCTTAAAAGTCCAATCAAAATTTTATCCATACAAAATAATTCGGCCCGCTATGTGATGCGATACACTCGAGATTATTCACGATTATTTTCAAAAGCTTATATCTAATGTTCGCAGTACATTACTGCTCAGAAATTGTACAAAATAATTACATGCGTATAATAAGTATTAAAAAAATCTTTTAGTTAATGATCATACTAGTAAAATCAATGTCTGGTATTCTTCGGCCGTATTCGATTTACACACAATGGAATTAATGTTTTTTTTTAAAGGTAAACAATGTATTTCAAAATACAAATAAATTAAAACAATTAATAATTAAATCTAAAACCAAGGATCATAGAACACGGAAATTAACAATGTCAATACACAGTCCCGTTCATTCAACATTCAGACTGTTCTTCTATCGATACTGTATCTCAGCAACATCTGTGAACTTAAGTTGAACAATGAACGATAGATGGCGGTAATTTGTTTGCCCAAAATAAGGGAACGTGATTTTGTAGACATTGTTAACCATTTTTTCGATCCTCGTCTAAACATACACAAAAGTATAGCATAAAATCATGTTGGTTTTTGTAATTCATCACTTCACGATGACTGAAATGAAATGATTCATAAAAAGCGAGGAGCAAGTATCTCTTTTACTCACATGAGATGTCAATATCATATCTCTTGATATAGCCAGGATAACTTCGCTCCTTAACCTTTTGACCGCCGAACGTCAAAAATGTAAAGTTCAATTTTGAACTCTGTCATAATATATGACGGTGTAATTTACGTTGTCACTTTGTGTCATATATGAGACGATGGCGGTCAAAGGGTTAATAGTCCCTACTTGCTTTATCATGTCCTGCGAATGAGCTGCATGAGAATTATATCATAGTTCTCTTTTGTTATAATATCGACATGCATTCTCCTACGTAACGCCAGCAGCTCTTGCGTCACTTGAAAATTTCTGCGTTACACAAAACATAGGTAACACTGTTTTAACCCTTTTCAATAAAGCTGAAATTAATAATCAGACCTCAGAGGGGCAATTTTTGAGCGTCAAATACTCGACTTTCATTTCAAACTCTGTCAGAAATGAAGAAATGGGATTCTAGAAACAGGAATGGTAGAATATCTTGGGTATCGATTACAGATTTCGTACAAAAGTAATGGTGAGAACTTGTGTGCGAATATATTGGTTCGTAAGTTTTTGCAATTCGAGTGCACGACTCAAAAATCGGCCCCCTGGTACGACATTCCCCTTTGTTACGACTTGAATACATGTATTAAGAATGTTGACTACGGGAGTTTTTATAAAAAGACAATAAGCGTGACTTGTAGAAAAGTTAAATAATGTCAGTTTTGTGACGATATCGAACCTGTATGAAAATTAATTTTTTGGCATTTTGCATTGTAATATTGCACCAAATCTAAATATTTCTAGAAATCTAATGTTTAATTATCGTCACAAAACTGAACTTTTCTACAAGTCACACTAATTAAGTACACATTTTTTTCTAAAAACTCCCACACGATAAAACTGATAAAATGAATAACATGAATTGTATGCTATCTGCATTTATATTTTACCACTAATATAAGATAATGTTTTTTTACTAAATAATAATATATTTATAGGTTGCTATGTAATCACTAAACTCGAGAATTATGCACAAGTATTTGTAGAATGATTTCTTTTTTCATCTACGAACACTGCCGCTTATAGTATTTTAACATGGAAATGGTGCTTAGTAAATTAATTTTAAACACTTAAAGTTATATTTTACCGATTATGTTCACTTAGTATATATCTAATTTCTGGTCCAATAGAAAACGAAAAAAATGTAAACAAACCTGCATGGCTTCGTTATTACTCATTTTTGAACAAAAACCATGATTTTATTGTCAGTGTACACAAATATAAGCGATAATTACCTGTATTCAGTAAAAATGCATTTATATAATAAATCAATAATATTTTGTTGTGTCAAATGCTTATTTTACTTAGAAATTCAGTTGTCAGTCCGCCATTTTTGTTTACCTTATTTTTCTTTTCTATTGAACTTGAGTATGAATATACATATTAATATTATCTACACTATGAAGGAGAAAAAAATGGTTGTTTGTTTTTATTGAAAACATAATATAATGGACCGATTTGAAAAAATATTTCACCATTAGATTCCTATATATAAAACACTTCAAACTTTCGCGTTTTCTACATATTAACTAAAACGAAACGTTGGAACTCGAGGTTATTAAATTGTAATTCGCGATAGAAGTAGATATTTTGCTAAATTGGTTTTCAACCATTAACATTTGAAAATCTACATGTCTTATCTAGTTAACTAGATAACACACAGAAACAAACAATAGAATAATGAGAGTTTACCCCCAAAAAAAACGTTAAATAATGTCAGTTTTGTGACGATAATTAAGCATGAACTCTGTATGCAATTTTTTTTTTACCTTTTTTGCATTGTACCACTATTTAAAGTTTATGAAACGAGCACTATTTATAGAAATTTAATACTTAATTATCGTCACAAAACTGACAGAGTTAACTTCTCTATAAGTCTTCAAGCAAGTTAGTTGGGGATATTTTTTTCTGAAAAAACCCTAATAATATACACAAACTTAGTATTATTATTCCTTTATATAAGGTGCGATCACATCTGAGAATATGTACACAGTTAATGTGACAATAATATGTATACCAGACTTTATGTCATATTAACCGATTTGTTGCGTCTTCCACTTTCAAAAACTTTTGTCTGTGGCGGCGAACAATTGTTTCATGACGCGGCAGGCCATACGCCGTAGAATGTGATGACACTCCTCTCGTGTCATACGCCACACGTTAAAAACATTGATGACTCGCCTGTAGTGCTATCCGCACTGAATCGGTTAAAAGTGCCGTGGCTACATATCGAGTGTTTCCTATAACAAGAGCAATAACTGAAGGCTTTGTGTCTACACGACAAACGTAGCAACATTTATTTTACGACTTTTAAAAATAACATAGTTTACTAAATATGATTAAAAAAAGATTTTCCAAGCAAGCAATGTATTGTGAAAACTATGAAGTTTGTAGGCCGACAGTAAACGTTAACTAGACTGTTGGATGATGTTCATATTTTTTTTAAATATCCGCAATTAGTAAATTTCACAATTTTTTAAAGTTGTAGAACAATATGTTGCTACGTTCGTGGCGTAGAAGCGATCGCTAAAATTGTTGCTCTTATTACAGGACACACCCGTTAGATTTGTCACATTCAATGTAGCCAAATTTTCAGACGTGATTGTATATGTTATATTGGAAATGAAGTGGCTGTGCCCTTTTCCTTTATTTAGATAAAGAAACTAAATTAGTTATTTTTACATACAAAATGTAAGTCACATTTTTTTATCGCAAATTATTTTAAACTTCTTACAGTATAGTTAACATTAACCAAATTATTATCATAGGTTATATTCAAATTTGTAACTATTTCCGATCATTGAATGTTTGTAATGAAATTGTAATAACATTACAAATTATAATATATGATACGATATGAGATAGAAATAAGACTCACTCGACGTCAAATTTTTAAAATGATAATAAATATAACAAAATGTACCTATACATTTAGTAACTATATTATGATCCATTATGAGATTAGGATTTATAAATAAATTTAAAGTTTTTTAATATTACAAATGGAATCTCTTTTGTGTGTCCAGTTTGTTTTTTATATTGTTCTAATCAAATGAACCTCTGACTAATAAAGTACCTATTGCTAAATATCTGTTTTTTTATTAAAAGAAAACCTGCCTCCCATATGTTGTACAATCAAGGGCATGACATACTGGATAATTTCGGGGCCGTAGAGCAAGATAATAATAATACATACATACATTCATTTCCACCGTATGCAGTCCACTGCTGGACAGAGGCCTCCCACAAATATGACTTGTTTCATCTTGGGGGGTAGTTGCCGTAGTCGCAACGCTTGGCAGGCGGGTTGGCGACCGCAGTAGCTGTGATTGAGTTTCAAAGGACGCTGCTGCCCGTCCGTTCCTTTGTGGCCTCTTTCGACACCCGCGGGAGGAGATGGGGTGGTGCTATTCTAGTCTGCGTATGTCAAAAGGCAATGGGGTGTCCATGACTTGGTTAGTTTAAGATTATATTAATTGAAAAAAAATACTAAAATAAAAGATATTAAACCCATTACCGCACACGAAGCCATTTGCGGCAGTAATAATTTACAACTATTGAAAGTTTGTTAAAGTTCAAATTCATAAAAATATTTCTTTACGTCATGCAGTAAGGGGCTAAGATAATATTGACCAATTACTGAACCAGAAAAACTGGTTCTGGATCGCGACCCAGAAATCACCTGTATACAATGTTCCATCTAGGTAGGGTGATATGTGTACTTATACAAAGTTATTCTCTTTACTGTACATACAATCATATATACATAACTACTATTTGCTTAGACTGTTCGAACACTTTACCCACCTACCTTACCTTTAATATGGCACCTTGAGTCTTTCCTATAAGGTCGTGTGTGGTAATGACTTATACGTCAGGGTGTACCCAGGGACCGGCCCGCTATCCCTTATAAAGGGTTTTGTATGGGTTTTACATAAGGCTTTACTCACCATACCCTTATTTGACAATACCCTTTCATTTTGCTGTTAAAGCCCTTATAAAAGCGCTATCCCAATACCCTAACAAAACCCTAATCATCCGCTCACCAAAACCTTACATATTGCTTATAAGGGTTAGCCTTATAAAAGGGCTTCCCTTTTACATACAAGCGTGCTAATTGAAATCGTCTGCCTTGTTCATAAAGCACACATTGCTCTGATCTGGCGTTTTCTTTGACTTCTTTGATTTGATGTACGCGCGCTTTTCGAACACTAGCGTAGACATATGTCATAGTATATACTAAACCTGTCTCTTTCACGCAAGGATTAACTACGAAATTACTAAAGGGAAAGCTTTATAAAAAGCGCTAAGTAATAAGGGTAACCCTTTATAAGGGATAGCAAGGCATAAAGGATAGCGGTTAGTGATTGTAAAGGGCTAGTTTTATGTTTGGCTTAGTCGTACGGTAAGGGATAGTCAAATATATGGGCTAGCAGTTCAAACTGGTAAGTCTTTCAATGTGTTAGCCGTGTTTAAGGGTTGCCCTTTTAATGGCTTTTGCCGCGGAAAGGGTTGTCCGATCCCTGGGTGTACCACATACTTTAAAACCAAAATGGTCGCGTACCCAACGGTTTCAGAGGAATTTCCTCCCGCGTACGCTAAGTTTGTGGAATGAGCTTTCTGCGGAGGTCATCTCAAAGGATATGGGGTTCTTCAAAAAGGGTGTAGAGGGTTTTGCGGGGTCGGCACCGCGTGAATGATGCCTCAGTATAGTAAACGTCCATAGGCTGCGATGACCGCCTACCATCAAGCGGGCCGCATGCTTGTTTGCCACCTTTGTGGTATAAAAAAAAACGTTGAGTCACTGGCCCTGAATGGGTCTAAGAAAACTTAATCCTAAGCAGAGTTTAAAGAAACCAAAATCAGTCAAATACTTTAATTGTAACAAATATCTTATAATATACAGTACACAAACAGAAATTGGTTGCACTAATCAGAGCCGCTGTGTTTGGACGAGGCGCTGGAAGCAGAGCCACTGCGCGAGCCCTGTAACAAATAAAAATAGTAAAAAATAAGTTTCTGGGCCATTACAGTCCGCGTCATATAGTTGGTAGCATCCAAAGTACTCAAAAAGTTCGGTACACCATAGAATTAGTATGGTGTACCGAACTATTTGAGTACTTTGAATGCTACGAACTATATGACGCTGACTGTACAACTATTATTTAAAGCGGGATAGTTATAGGTGTAAAAATAAAACAACTAAAACGGATTAAATCGCGTATACTAATTTAAACTTCATCCCAACGTTTCTAACCCTTTAGCAGCGTTCGTGGTCATCGAGTGGACTGAGGAAAAATATTAATTTACCTCCATCCTCAAAAAATTACAAAATGCAAACCTACCCACATATCAATTATTAAACAATTTTGGTGCATGCACATGGTAATTGCACACGCCAGAGGGGCTTATTACAAATTAAAGTCCAAATGTATAAACTACAAAGTCCAATGTCCACACTGTCCAACACTATGGCCTCACAGTCTTGCCTGCTGTTTTATTAAATGAACCACAGGATCCCAAGATGGTGGTACAGAAAAGCCATCCTCTCTATTGAAGTTTGGATACTTCTTAATTTCAATAGCCTCTTACAACATTCTGGGAATATATCGTTTTCGAAGTTTAAATTAGTATACGCGATTTAATCCGTTTTAATTGTTTTATTTCATGAGTAAAAGACAATATTATATAGGTGAAAAAGTTAAGAAAGTCACCATGTCGATGTAGTTGTGCGGAGAATTAATATGGAACTTACGTCAAAATTTGAATATAGAACACCAATATGCGTGTACAGACACGTTACTACTACATAGACCAGGTGCTTTAGCTAAGTTTTTCACCTATACCATGTATATTATTTTGAATGAGTTTCAGATATTTCGGCACTGTTGCAAGCGCCATCCTCACGGAATAACTAAAATCGTATATTTCTGGGCCATTTTATTTGAAGTAATACTTTTTTTTTTAATTTTGTTTTTTTTTGTGTGGTTTTTACTCAGAATCATGAGCTCTTTCGAGCCTGATAGGAGAAAAAATGTGTCCCAAGCTTTTTATAAATTTTTTATTACTTCCATTCCGTAACCGTCATATGAAATATATGAAAAATAAAGGTTGAACACGCCAAAACGTGGGCACATAAAATTACAAATGAATAGAAAACAAAGGTCTACTGAAGCAAAATATATATTGAATATAGTTAAAAATATTATAGTTTATCATGCTAATATATAATAATTTCATTTCAGCCTTTGGATTTGACATGTCACAGTCTTTGTGATGACCAGGACACTGGCACTTTGCACGACGTAATTACCGCATGTTTAAGTAATCTAAGCCAGAATTATTTGCGGATTAGTTAATTATATAACTTTAACAGGTGTCTTTTTCAAATGTCCCTTGATACGGACCCAGTTCATTGGCATCTGCCTTAATTTAGAGCCACCCGCCTTCATTTAGAACCGTCCACCAAGAATACAATTTTTGCACTGTTAGCATGTCTATCATGTTAATACCCCTTCGTCTCCGTTATAGTGTAGTGACGACATGATGAATGCTACCAAAATAATCACTATGAGCTGTGACTTCTTTAAAATAGACTCAAGTCATTTTCACAAATATTTCTTGCATTAAATTTCTATGGTCAATGTCTCTTATGCGAATCAATTAACGGCGACGCTAGATACAATCGCAAGTAGCTTGCTGAACCAATAAATAATAGGGATACATAGCATAATTTTTATCTTGCACTCTTCTGGAATGTATTAGCAACTCATACAAGTCAAAGTTTTAACTAATTGATTCGTTATATATTAATATTTTCACAAGTTTCTTTAGCCTAATCGAATTTTCCAAGGCTGATGGTGCAAAGTGATTTCGCTCCATCATTGTTTAAAGCTCGCTACCATGAAAACGTAAAATTCTATTGACAACTATTGTAGTATCATATGTTCTCCATACTATAGCTATTTTAATTTAAGTAAAGAAATAAAATTAAACCACCCATGACAAAAAATATTAGCAAAAACGTGTGCCCAAGTTTTGGCGTGTTCAACCTTTAGTAACGGAGTGGAATAAAAGCTTGGGACAAATTATTTATCCTATTAGGCTCGAAAGAGTAGAAACCACACAAAAAAAAATCGAAAAAAAAATGGCCCCGTGTATACATATTTTGGGACTATGACTGCTTTAAATTAATCGCTTACCCGTCTCGACCCGCTGCCCGAGCGACTGCGGCTTCGTTCAGATCCACTCCCGGAGCGCGACTTCCTCGAGCTCGCCCGTGACCCCTTTGAGGAGGCCCGTGACCCCTTTGAGGAGGCGCGTGACCCCTTTGAGGAGGCGCGTGACCCTTTCGAGGAGGCGCGTGAGGAGGCCCGACTTGATCTCTTGCTGGCGCGGGAAGATGCGCGTGAACTCGCTTTGGAACTGGCTTTGGAGCCCTAGAATAAAAAAAAAGAACATTTTCATGAAGCTTCACAAACAGCAAAATCCTCTGACCTTCATTAGACTTTATACTGTTGCAATAGACCCGGGTATGTCCAACAATGAGAGGTACGGCACAGCGAAGTACCATCACGCTTGAGTCTGGAACAGCCCAACTGGGGAAGTACCTCCTCCTTACAGAAGACACACACCACAGCCATAATAGCACTTTCAGGTATGTAGTGTTGTGTTCCTGATGGTGAGTAAGGTTCTCAGAGTTCCAACCCCCCTTAAAGGCCGGCAACGTACTTGTGACTCCCCTGGTGTCCATGGGCGACGGTAATTGCTTACCATCAGGCAATCAGTCTGTTCATTTGCAGCCTATGTTATAAAAGTTTATAAATGTTCAGTTAACGTATGCGGAGTGAAATTTGGACAAAGTTTGAATATATAAAATGTAAAAAACAAAAATCAAAAAAAAATATGTGTGTATGTCAATATCAAGTCTATATATCTGTCAATCAATCTGGTAAGTTTCATAAGGATTGGATGTTTGATTTTGTAATTATGGTAAATAACAAAGAACGCCGTCGTAAAACTGTATGTAATTTCTACAGTATACATCCCCTATGGCCGAAATCGAAGGTGGTGGAACATTTTGTACAAATGGGTGAGAGTCGAAGCATCATTTATAATATTTTAGCGTCTTTTACCTTAAAAAACAACCACTGCTAGAAAGCCTGGTTCTGGAAATTATCCCAGCTTGAGCAAGTTTTCTGAGAGAGCTCGACTAAAGAAAATTACCGCCGGCCGTATTGCTAAATCTTACAGAGAGCTGGGAAGAAAATTTAAATGTGACGGAAAAACTGTCAAAAAATATCTTGATGACATGGGCATCGATAAGCGGTGTAGAAAATTTAAATCCACCGTCTCCGAAAATCAAAAATCCACTCAGAAAATACGGCTGCGTAAATTGGTCAAAGAAATATTTTACGCCAAAAACAATGTGAGTTGCGTCATGGATGACGAGTCATATTTCACGTTAGATGGAAACTAGTGGCAAGGCAATTACTATTTTGAGAAGACCAATGGTCCAACTGATGAGAACGTGAAATATGTTGAGCATACCAAGTTTCCTAAAAAAGTTTTGCTATGGCTTGCCATCAGGAACGCGGAATGTCCAAGGCGGTGTTCTTTGAATCAGGTTTAACTGTGAACGCCGATCGCTACATAGAGCGTTGTTTGCCATTAGTGCGAGATTTCTTAAATACGAGTCATAGAGGAGAAAATGCTGTGTTTTGGCCAGACTTAGCCTCAAGCTATTATTCCAAAAACACTTAGCAAAATGGCGGAGCTAAACACCCCATAGGTACCGAAGACATCAAATCCACCTAATGTTCCGCAACTTCGCCCTATTGAAGATTTTTGGGCAAATCTGAAGAGGCGAGTATATTGCGATAATTTTCGGTCCAAAAATGTGCAAAGCTTGATTCGTAAAATAAAATTGGAGTTGAATAAAATGCCCACATCTATGTTTTCGACAGCGATGGACAAAGTTCCTCAGAACTACCGTAAAGCATCTCGCATGGGAGTAAACTTTTTTACATTAAACATTATTAGGTACTTTATTATAAAAACATAACTATTTAAAAAATAATGGTGTTTTTTTATTTAAAACAAGATTGCATTTTGTCCAAATTTCACTCCGCATACGTTAACAGCGTGCGCAATTAGCGTCAAAAATATCGATACAGCCATAATGGCAAAATATTATATCAGGGCCAAATAATTATGGACAAGATTATATTCCCAATACAACTATGAACACGAGATTTTCAATTTGATTAGAATATAAAATTTGCTGGTGCTAACTTTATTATTTAAAATATTGACGTATCCGTGTTAAATCAAGATTTAATATTGGTTATAAACAACTTAATATGCAAATCCTGCCTCGGACGCCGGAGGCCCTTGTCACTTTTTCTTGTCATTATCTTAGATGACTCATCTATTTCTATTCATAATTTATTTAGCAGTTACTTTAGTTTTAGTTAGTCTACTTAAAAATCAATGCAAATCGAAATATTACTTACAAAAAAATTCTTAGTTATGTATTTTTAACGACGGTCAAATTAACATTTTTCATGTGTTCATACAATAATAATATAATCGTTCCTAATTAAATTATAAAAACCGGTCAAGAACATGTTGGCCCATGATAATCTTGTCCTTAATTATCTCGCCACGACTGTACATGTACAGTCAGCATCGTATAGTCAGTTGCAGTCAGTATGGCCAAATATATCGTAACACATCCTTATTGCTATATAAATAAAGATCTGTATCGATATATTTGGCCACTTCGGTTGCCACTAACTATATGACGCTGACTGTACCTTAATATTATAACAATATTACTAGTACGGGGACGTCCAATTAAATTTAACCTTGACAGCAGGGACGAAATAGCGATTACCTACATACTTAGAATTTGAGACTTAGCTTCTTTATAATACGGTTTAAAGTAAGTTGTTAATTGAAAACATAAATTACTTTTTACTTTTTTTCCGGTGTATCACCAAGTCAAGTGTCTTGAACTGGCACGTAAGCAAAACCGGTACCCTTACCATGAGTTGTGACATTGAGGTTTTCGATAACGAGTATCGATTTTACTATCTGTGCATCTCGCTTGTACTATTTAGAGCGAACGAGATACACAGATAATAAAGATAAAGATAAAAAACATTTATTTGTGACAACACATATACAAAAACAATGTCAGACAAAGAAAGAAAAAAAATACACCTGGTGTGCATCACAAAATTGACTCAACTCAGCATATTGCCAGCTCAGGAGCCAGCGCTGATCTTCCGCTGAGCCCATTCGGTGATGCCACGACAGATAACACACAAATTTACCTACACAAAACATACTTACAAATTCATAATTATAATATAACATCTAACATAAAAAGAAGACTAGGTAGGTACAGAAAACAAACACATAACTTTCCATCAACGCGACCATAAATGACAGCGCTTACTTAGCCCGCCCGATAGTAAACTCGATACTCGTTATCGAAAACGTCAATGTCACAACTCATGGTAAGGGTACGGTACCTTTTTAAGAGTTTAAGTCACGTCTGATAGTCAGTTTTGTGACAAACGTGTTTGAGATCGACAGTCAGTTTCGTCATAATTCTAATTTATAATCAGCCGTTAATATTTTCTCATTTACATACGTCGTTATTTCTAGCTTACATTTTTAACCGTAAGCATATAGCAGCTATAAACTTTTTCGCTATTACGCACTGTTTCTGTCTTCAAAGACTAATCGCATTGGAATACCTATAAATATTTATTCGTAGATACACGCATAAAAAGAAAAATGAAAACTACAATTGATTTAAAAAAAATGTGCCACGAGATGATCTCATCAGCATGGCGGCAGCCACTGCTGATACTCCGATGACACCATCAAGTGATAATTGCTCATATAAATCTAAACAAGGTGGTCTTAGTGAGATGTATCAAAGAAAATATTTGTACCTAGTATATACTCTAGTGTACAAAAACTGTTTCTGTGTTAATAATAAAAATAAAATAAATGACGTCAGTGTAGTGTGAGTGAAAACAAAAAAAAATATAGAATTTTTTAAGGGTGAAGTTACTCAATAAGGTGCAAGCGTGAAACAGCGGCGCTGCCGCGATCAACGATATTCGTAAATTTCGGACGATTGTCTCTGTCACTCGCATGACACCCTTAATTGGAGTAAAAGAGAAAGATGCCCGTAATATACGAACTTCGACGTTCGTGGTACCGGGTTAGAACAGGATAGAAACGTGGTACAGAATAGAATAGAACAGAATACAGAAGAAACGTGATACATGTTAATAACATTAACATCTTTTTCTTAATTCTAGATGGGTAATGGGTGTGCCTCGCGTTGACCAGTTTAATTAAAGTGCCGGTGTATAAAATAATTACGAGCTATAAAAATGTCGAGTCATTCTCTATTAAATGATAAAAAATAACACCGAAAACTTTATGGTAGTAGTGTTTGGTTGTGGGTGTTTTTAGCTTCAACGGGCCCAACGTTAACGTTGCATTCTTAATTGGTTGAAAAACTAGTTGATATACCGTTGTTACAAGTTTTTCAGTTACAGTACTATTATAAAGAGGAAATACTTGTTAGTTTGAATTAGGGCTCGCGGTCGTGTCCGTGATTCGTGAACCCGTAGCCGTGCGCCCGGTTTCGTGAATCACGGCAATGGTTTTCTGGTCCGTTCCGCACGTGACATTCGGTTACGTGAAATTAGGTTACGTGAATCTGTGTAGATCCGTGTAGGCGTGATCACGCCTTCACGTATCTTAAAAACACGCCGGTTCGGTCCGCCCGTAATATATACTAATTGGTAACTGAATTCAATAAAACTTAGTCCTTATTTATTTTTCTCTCGGGCGTGGCGAAATTACGAAACGTGCGATAAGTATCCAACGAAACCGATCTCGAAGCTCCACACACGGACGCAGGTACGGGCTACGTATCATGTCGTGTCACGGCGTGTCACGTGAATACGGATGCGAACGTAGGTACGAGATACGTACCTTGCCGTGTTCGTGAAATTCGTGATCTTAGTACCGCCGGGCTTAAGAAACCGTAGCTACGGATCGGCGTGTATCACGGATATCAGGAGCCCTAGTTTGAATTGAGTAAGCTTCGTAACTACTCAACTGTGTTATTCGAGATATTCTTTTAGCATTAG
Source organism: Grapholita molesta (assembly GCA_022674325.2). NCBI lineage: Eukaryota > Metazoa > Arthropoda > Insecta > Lepidoptera > Tortricidae > Grapholita > Grapholita molesta. The sequence continues at coordinate 4,777,410 of CP053133.2, read as the reverse complement.
AATCCAAAATCATCCTCCTGAACATAAGGTACTAAGTTTTATTGAATTGAGTTACCACTTAGTATATATTACGTGCGGACCGAACCGTCGTGTTCTTAAGATACGTGACGGCGTGATCACGCCTACACGGATCTACACGGATTCACGTACCCTAATTTCATGTAACCGAATGTCACGTACGGAACGGACGAGAAAACCGTTGCCGTGATTCACGAAACCGGGCGCACGGCGACGGGTTCACGAAACACGGACACGACCGCGAGCCCTAGTTACTACTACATATACCAAGTGCTTTAGCAAGTTTTTCACCTATATTTCCTTTTTTTTTATTGGTACATGCTAGTTTTTTGCTCAATTCCGTTGCGCGCAGCCCTCTTTCCGCCTCCTTCTTAACAACCGCCTTATCATTGTAACGCATCTCACAAACGTTAAATAATTTGATCCGCTGTACTAACAACCTTATTGCTTTACATTAGAGTTCAATTTGGTATTTAAGTTAATGGCTAGTTAATGCAGTCACGTAAAACGTTTCATTCGTTAACGCACTGTTCGTTGAATCAACTAACAGTCCGTTTGTTCGTCGGCCATCACTACATGTCACCAATTAACCAAAATTTGCTCCATACCTATCAATAACTACATATGTTTCAGTTCGGCACTCCATCACGTAACACGTAAGCAATTTTATATAGGCTAATACCGTTAGGGCTGGTCCATTGATCACGTCATATTTTTGGCCGCTTTTGCACTTCTCCATACAGTGTGTGTTTTTCATACGAGCTTATATTGTAGTGGCGATTAGTATTGGATCTATTTACATTAATTTTGTTAAAATAATAGGTTTTTTCATGCATAATAATTAAGCACGCAATGTATTGTAACCATAATAATTGACGTACCGATGCGTCATGTCATGTAAGCATATAACACTATTTAACAAAATTATTAACATAATACGAGTATTACTGGATACTATATATTATGTGGACTCCATATATACGCCCGTATGAAAAATACACACTGTATAACATACAGACAAAAAAAATACAAATTCACGTGATTTTTTTTGCCAACTACTTAATAATATGTAGTACCTATTAAAATTCTCACAAGTGAATTACAAAATTTGTAAAGTGCATTGTTTTATGAAAATAAATAACTATACAAATATGTTTTAAGTCACGTCACGGCTCCCTCCCCTTTGCTTCAATATTAAATAATCAATGGACGAGCCCTTGTCTACAATACCCATTACCCACAAAAAAGCAAACACTGACGTACACAAACATTGAAAACAAACAATTCAGTCGGATGTCGGAGGTCGAACTGGTCGGTATCAACAAACACAACATTTTGATTTCAACCGAAATAAATTAAAACAATATACAGCTGAAAGTGGTTTAAAAGGCAAATCGTGAACAAAAGACAATCGTAACGATGAATACAACAACAGAACTGAGTGAATTCAACATGACAATATGGAGAGACTTTATAGAAGATTCCATTATAGTTAGTGACGATTTCAAAGTGGTATACACCGTAGTAATGTGCATTGTAATTGCCATAGGAGTATCCGTGAATCTACTTATAAGCATCGTCATATATTTCGACAAAACTATGCACACAGTTACAAATTATTACTTATTCAGCCTGGCAATATCCGACATGGCACTAACGTTCGTACTGATATTTGTACTCCACGAACAATTGAGCGGGACAAATTTTAGCGAAATCGCTTGTAAAATTCAATACTTTGGTCTCATGAGCTTATGGAATTATAGTGTGCTAACTATGACAGCGTTGTCTATCGAGAGATACGTGGCAGTTTGTCATCCTTTGAAGATAAACGCACATAAGAATTTGCGGCGGGTGATAAAAATAATAGCTGTCATGTGGTTGGTGGCGGCTGCCGAGTCAGGATCTGAACTGATGAATATAGAGTTAGTAAAAGTAGAGCCTGGCCACTTACTGATATGCTTCAGTGTGCCTACAGCATACGCCAGGGTTATGAGCGGTGTGCTAGCTGTAATAACATTCTTTATACCACTGCTTATAATAATATGTGCGTATTCCATGATATTTTTGAAAGTCAATTTGATAAGAAGAAAGGATTTATTAAGCGGAGCGTCTAATCAGAGAAGCCCTAGGGGGAAGATTAATAAGTTGATTGGTGAGTATGTCTGTCATTATATCTGGCGGGGTGACACATGTCCAGACATAGAAGTTTTGGTGGCAATGTCAAGTAACTAGGGACTTAATTCCGATATAAAATTTATCGATACTTATTTCGAAGTGACGTTTCATATTAGCTTTAAAGTTCACAAAATCAAGTTCAAATTAACCCGAGGATCATGGTGTGAAATTTTTTTACAGGAAAATAGGCCTTGTCATTATTGACATAAGAGCCTGATTGAGTATGAGATACCCTGCCTTATGCTCGCCGGGTGAATTATAATATGATGATTACCACCCATCGACGTTACCTTTATAAGTTTTAGGAGTTTAAAAATTCAAATAAAAATTAACTAAATATTTTTTAATATTCAATCGTTTTCGATGCAAAGTAAACTCATCATTTTCATTCAATCAATTATGTCATAAGAAAGTACAACTTATCGATAAAATAATATCGTGTGGAAGTCTCTAGCTAAATTTTATTCGTGCTAAGAAAAGTTCTATATCTGCACATGACTGACGCAACAGTTTCTCGACTCGTGATATGCTCCAATATCTATATATCTGTTGGCGACTGTACCAGGAAAAAATCAAATATAGCTAAAAAAATATACGATTTCAACTAACTACGGAACTAAATAACCCTTTTTTCTACTTTTCATCACTGAATCATTTGTCCGCTGAGTTATAAGATTTAGCTGTTTTTGAAGACATTACCCACTTAATCGCTTTTGTTGCTGACTAGACGTTTTTTCACATAGCTCAAATGCCTAAAAAAGTAAACGACTGCTTACAGAACATATTTTTTTCACTTTGCATCATTAAATCGTTTGTACAAATTTTAGGTTATAAGATTTAGTCGTTGTGTGGTATATGGTATATTTTCTATGGCCGTTTGGGTTAAAATGTGAACAAGAACAGTCAGCGTCATATGTCACAGTCACAGTCAGTATGGTCAAATTTATCGATGCAGATCTTTATTTATATACACACCCTGTATCGATATATATGGCCATACTGACTGTAACTAACTATAGACGCTGACTGAACATTATAGGTATGTGCCTACATATGTATTTTTTCTTTGCAGTGGTCATGACAGTGGCGTTTCTCATCTGTTGGATGCCCCACTTTTTTCTAAGAATATTATTCGCAGTTCGAGAACCTAACGAGCTGAATAAAGAAACAAAAGTAAGTTTTTTTTTATCTGACTATAATTTACTTTATCTACGTAGGTACATATCATTAGTGCTATAAAATGCGTCCAGAAACCGTAGGCAATAACCAGTATACCAACCATCAGAAATTAATGGAGATGTAAAGTTAACATTGATACGAAACGCCAATTCGTTATGTTTGTTTAATATAAATAGAACGACATTTAAACTCGAGTGAAATACGAAATACGCAACGCCGCCATTCCAAGCTGTCATTTGTTCGTTGACTTTTAATATTTACAAGCAGCACTAGTAATAACCCATCTTAAAACACTTATTATATGTGTGTAGATAAAGTAGTGTATGCATATGCAACTATACATAAATGGGCATTACAACAAGAGTGTGATGTTATTATGAAACTCGCCTCGACTCGTTTCATAAACACGCACTCTTCTTGTACTGCCCTTCATTATGCACAGATGCATAAAGGGCTCATAAAAAAATCATGTGATCGTTTTTGGCCTTATTTTGACACCCCCCTCCCCCTTGGTGATATTTGGTGATCTTAAAGCTCCCCCCCCATTCAAGATCACGTGTAGTTTTCGAGTGATTTTTGACTTGAAACTTTTCACTACAAAGTCAACGAAATTATGTTACATCAAACCGAAAACAGTACTACTAAAACTAAACGAACGTACACGTGATGTGGTCTTGGACTCCCCCTCCCCCATCGTGATCAACGTGATATTTCTTTGACTTTGAATGAGCCCAAACTACTAATTCAGTACAATGTGCGAATTCGAACGTTTTTAGGGTCCCGTAGTCAACATTATTCCCTTTATAATTTCGTTATGTCTGTCTATTACTATACACAGTGAGAGTTTGTCTTAAACAGTTGTAATATGGTATGAATATGTAAATGAGTTACGCAGACCAAGTGGGAAATTAAAAATGGAAACAAGATTTTTCAATCCTAAAGTGGAGGTGTTGTTAAATGGGTATTTCAAAAGAATTGAGTTTACAGTAAACATTTTTGATAAGACGAATATTATCTAAAATAATCACAACAACGAAGTCAGAACAAATATGTGCCTGTTACTGTTACTTTAAAATCAAGTACTAAAAATATGAAAGTACAGCTTAATAAAGAAATATTAATTTGAACTTTATCAATTGAACCATTTTTAGTTTACGGAACCCTAGACCACGGCCCGACAAGCTGTTGGCCGGTTTATTTCTGTTTTGTAAATATCCAATAATTTTGAAATCTTGATGTTAACTATTAAACTATCCATTAGTCTCTGAACTTGTTGATTTGGATACAATAATTTATGGAATTAAGAAGAAATCAAATTATTTTTCATGATATATTTTGATTGGCATTGATTTTCAACCCGCAACTTTTTGATCTCCAAGTTTCCCGGCTGAAAAGCTGCGGGTGAAATGCGGGTTCAAAGCCTGCCTCGGATGCCGGAGGAGCTGGCTACTTTTCTTAAGTGCCATCTATTTCCAATTTATAATTATTTATACTTTGGAAATTACAGCACAAAACATAAATAAAAAGAACTAAATATTTTATACTAATAAAAAACCTAATTATAAAAAAATATATTTAAACTAAACTTAAATATACCTATACACCAAACCCACCCATGTATAATTTATCTGTAACAGATTAAAAATCGATGCAAATCAAAATAATTATATGTCATCTAATTCAATTTGTATCCATTTAGCAAAAAAAAAAGTTTCAAAATTAAATGTTTCATCATTAAATGAGTCACTTAAATTCAAACTCAGGTAAATCCATCTGTCAGATCATGCGATTTTGGTATTATGAAAAGGTAATAGGGTAGATATTTTCAGAGAGGGTCGAATGGATTTATCTGAGTTTGAAGATAAGCGACACAAATGTTTACTTTTGACATTATACAGTACTAAACTTCTTGTGAAAATAATAGCAGAATTTCAATCTTAGACTATATAAAGGTCATCTTAAAACAAAACTTATTTCTTTGCAGTGGTGGACACTAATATTCAAACTGATAGCAATCAGTGGATGGTTCTGTGTCATACTCAACCCGGTTATATTCAGCATTGCATCCACTAAATTCAGAAGATCTCTCAAGGTAAAGTTGCACTTGTATTTTCAAGGTGATGATTCATATTTTAGGGTAAATCGACGTTGCAAAACTATTTTCCATCGGGAAAACTCGTACTTTATTAAATGAGTGATCGAGACGTGTGTATGAAATATTTATATATGATTGACGATTGAACCTCAAAATGGCGAAGTCGTCTTGAATAGTACATTACTTAGGGTTTTTAACTTTATAACCGCCCGGGGGCGTACATAGTTTTACGTCTTCACCTGGGTGTAAAGTGATATTATCCGTCGCGCCCTAGGGCGGTAAATCTCACTTACCGCCCAGAATGACGTAAAATATATTTTTTGTTTTTGTTCAATCGTAGTTTAGTGTGTAATATTGATAACTTATTATGCAGTGATCTAACGCAGAATTGTGAAGCTAATGAAGAATTGATTTCAAAACGTGTTTCACCACTATTTTGGTCATCCGCGTACCCGTACGCGTTCATAGACTTCGTCGGTCAGCCAGCGCGAACGTCTCGTGATTATGCTCTGTGTGAACGCTCAAATTTTGACGAATATGTTTTTTTTTGTCTTCAGGAACTTTGGAACACAAAAGTCCTTCACAGAGTGAACAGTTAATAAAAATGGTAATAAAACTATATTAGTTTTTTTATGTTGTCTTAGGACTATGATTAAAAGTTCGATTAGAAAATGTTGCTTTTTATTATGTATTGCCATTAAGTTAACCTATTCTTTTAGAATGTAACCTATATATTTTATAAAGTAAAAAGTGCCACCTGTTTATTAAATAGATAAGCTTAGAAATATAGGAGATGTGTTCAAAGTGTGTCTTCGAAGACTTTATAGGTGAAAAACTTAACTGAAGGACCATGTCTATGTAGTTGTGCTGAGAATTAACATGGAATTTACGTTAAAATTTGAATATGGAACGCCGACGTACGTGTACAGACACGTTACTACTACATAGTTCTGATTGACAGCGGCGTTACCGCGAAAAACGATATTCGGAAATTGCCAGCATCTTTCTCTTTTACTCCAATTAAGGCGCCATGAGAGTGACAGAGATAATAGTCCGAAATTTACAAATATCGTTTTTCGTGGTAGCGCTGCAGGTATTAACGAGATTGTACTTCATTATTGAAAAAAATCTCACCTTTCCACTTCCCTTTGAGCTGGCCCGCGATCCTCTAGAGCTGGCGCGAGATGACGCCCGCGACCCCGACCTCGACCGGGAACGGCCTGACCCAGATCTGTATACAAACAACACACGTTACAATTTCATCATTTGTATTTCATTATTTTTATTTGCCGTGCGAAGCCGGCTGACTAGAATAGCACCACCCCATCTCCCGCGGGTGTCGTAAGAGGCGACAACGGGAAAAATCCTACGGACGGACAGCAGCGTCCGTGGAAACCCAATCTACAGCTACTGCGGTCGCCAGCCCGCCAGCCAAGCGTGGCGACTATGGCAACTACCCCCAAGATGATACAAGTCATATTTGTGTGAGGCAGTGGACTGCATACGGCTGAAATGTATGTATGTGTATGTATTCATCCCCATGTCCAAACACACACGTGATTCATATATATTTAGTTATTTCAGCTTAATCGGTTAAATATAACGGCTTCAAAATTGAGTTGCAAGATTTCACCCAAACATAATTACATTGTAAGTTAATTAAAAGGTTGTAAAAAAAAACGAATATAGTACATTTCGATACTAATAAAAAAAATTTTTTTTTCGACTAGGGTGAAAGTTGGAGCCCGAGTGAAACGAGGGTGACAATCACTCGAGTCTTAAAGAAGTTTTTACACGTGTATCGAACCCAATTTGTCATAATAAGTGCCTTAAAAAGTGAATTTTCCGCACGCGAAGCGCACTTTTTACGCACTAGTTAGGAAAAAATAATAAATATTGGTACCTTGCTGATCCGGATCGCGCAGAGCCCGATCGTGACCTCGATTTTCTTGACGCTGCTGAGCCAGATCTCGACCGAGACTTGGAGCGAGACTTGGACCGAGACTTGGATCGAGACTTGGACCGAGACTTTGACCGAGACTTTGACCGGGACCCTGAACGGGAGCGTTCTGAAGCCGCCGGTGATTTTGATCCCGACTTCGAGCGCGAGCGAGATCTGTAAACATTTGTTATGTAATAAAAACAACACAAGAATACAAATAGGGTACAAAATAAATTAAGAAAAAGACGAAATCGGGTAAGCAGGTTTTATACGGCAGGTCTAATGGGTAGTGACACTGCCTATGAAGCCAATGGTCCTGGGTTAAAATCCCAGTAAGGGCAGTGTGATGAGCACAGATATTAGTTCCCGAGTCATGGGCGTTATATATTATGTATTTAAGTATTTGTATATTATATATATATATTGTTGGCTGAGCACCCACAACACAAGCCTTCTTGAACTTACCGTGGGGCTCACAACAATCAATCTGTGTAAGAATGTCCTCTGTAATATTTATTCATTTATTCATCCGTATAACTCAAAACCTGATGGAGTCTTGGAGAAATTTAATTGGAGCTAGGTTTAAAACAAACATAGAGATCTGTCCACGCCATGTACAAAAACTTCTGGGATAGCAGTTTTATTGAACTATTTGAGTACACACCGCAACACTCTTAGCTGTACATCGGTGCACCTTATGCCTTATATAATAACCTTTTATAAGGCAGAGGCGATATATCGACCACATATGCTCACTTGGAAATTCAACCATACTGACTTACTGTTATGGAACAATGTCGCTTGTACTTTTTGGAAATTTAACTTGCTCTTAAAATAGGCTTTGAAATGTAGACTTGTGATAGCTGCAACAAATTCGCGATATCATGTCTCAGTCAATGGGGCCTTATAAAGGGATAAGGTCCACCAATTCACAGCTTAGAGTTTTGCTATGTGTACATAATATTATCTTCGATTACCACGATAATTATTTATGAAATAAGTTTTTAAAGTATCGGAAATGTAATTAAAAAATATAATAAATTGTTACTAAAATATGACGTACAACAGATACATCGGAGCTGTGGAGGTGGTCACAAATATCGGAACGACGACTCTATTAACAAACCGATAAAATGCATGCTCCGATATTTTTAAATACCTTGGCTGCTCCTATATATTTGATGGCGACTGTACTAGCGACAACCCGATATAGTTATGTACCACTGCTAAGGAAAACCCTCTTAACATAATAATTGTACATATAAGCCTCTTGAATCATTAGTTTAAAAATTATAAGCATATACATACAAAAGGCCCGAGGCGATTTTGTAATAGTGCAGAGGTAAGACATACTATAAAAATAAATAAATATTTCGAGACAATCTTACACAAATCGACCTAGTACTACGGTAAGCTCAGTAAGGCTTGTGTTGTAGGTAATATACGACGATATATATGTAATAGAAACATAGATATAAATACTTAAATACATAGAACACAAACATGACTCAGGAACAAATATTTGTGCTCATCACACAAAGAAATGCCCTGACTGGTATTTGAACCCAGGACCATCGGCTTCATAGGCAGAGACACTACCCAGTAGGGCAGACCGGTCCTGGCATATGATATACTATACCTACTTATCCTTAATAAATACATATAGAATATACACACTACCTTCCTTTTTCTCCATTCTGTTCTTGTTTCTCTTCCTCCTCCTCGTCGTCTTCCTCCTCTTCCTCATCATCCTCTTCCTATTAAAAAAGAAATTAAAAAAAAACAATGAAGAACAAAGCCGCGAAGCCATTGAAAAGTAAGTCGGTATAGGTGAAACTTAACTGAATCACCATGTCTATGTAGTTGTGCAGGGAATTAATATGAAACTTATGTCAAAATTTGAAAATAGAACGCTAACATGCGTGTACAGACACGTTACTACTACATAGACCAGGTGCTTTAGCTAAGTTGTTCACCTATATGACTGCCGCATTTACAAGATTATCAATCTCGGCAATCGATTCATGTTGTTTCACATTATTCTTTTGCATTTTATTCTTCTTTAGTTGTTGAATAAAAATACATTAAATTTATTGAAAGTGGGCACATGTTTACATAATACTGGGTTAAATCTGGGTGGTGATCCAAAATGTCAAAAGTGATAAAGACGATCATACTAAACAACTTTTCTCATGGGACCAATATTGAATTCGCGAAAAAAAACCCTCTACTTTAAACATACTAGGACTTAATTGCGAGTTAATGTATGGAGCAGCTATTTTTTTTTTTATTACGACCCAGATTACATCCTGTATACAATATTAAGTGATGAGCCCCAAACTAGGCTGAGCCTGTATCTTGAAACCCATCGAGTCGGTTAACAAGTACATAGGTATCGTCACAAACGGCAAGACAAGAAATTTCGAGCATATAATAAGGAAATAGTTACTTGTTATACAAGGAAGCAAAGTTACTAGTAAGTTTACCTTTTCGTGCTAATTGAGACCGGAGCTAGCGAAAGATTCCAAAATTGAAGATTGGTTCAAAGAGTGGAATCTTGAGCAGGGAGGATTTCAAAGCACGAGACGGGAACACACTTTGCTTCCGAGTGAAACACACAATTTCTCACCTCACTATCGCGAGGAAAATATTAACTTTAAAAATGTAAAAAATAAACAAAAGAACATCCAACAAGCTAACATAAAAAACAAACAATTTGTATGAAATGAGTTTGCACTCTTGTGAATAAAATAAAACTCTGCAGGTCATGTCGCCTAGTGCGATATAATTACACGTGAGTTTATCCGTTTGTAACTAAGTAATTACAACTCTGTTATCTGTTTTTAATGAATAAAACAGTTCTTTCCGAGCTAGTGAGGTGAAAAAACAATATATCGGTAGGCGGAAGCGTCACGATAGTCTTGTGGTATAGCATACCTGCACGGGCTCGAGCTGCTTCTCGCGCAGGCGCAGGATGCGGTGCTCGGCGGCGCTGAGCGGCCGGTGCGTGACCACGAGCCGCGTGAGCGCCTGCGCCGCCGCGCCCGCGCGCGCGCGCCGCTTCGACAGCCGCACGCGCGTCTCCAGCTCGTTGTAGTACACCGCGTGGTTGCGGACCACCTGCGGGGCACCACCGGACATACAACTATTGGTGCCGATGACTTTTAACTGGGGACTTATCGATATAAAATTTATCGATATACATTTCGAAGTGACATTAGATGTAAAGTTCACTGGATAATTGAAAATTACTTATTAGCGGTACTCGTATAGCACAATTGGTAGTGCACTGGGCTAGTGATCCAGTGGTTGTGGTTTCGAGTCCCGCTGCGGGTCAAATTTTTCTATTTTTCTTTCGAATTAAATATCGAAGATATTCGCTAGCAAACGTTTCTGCACAATAAAAAAAATTGAAAATTAACTTTAATATGATGATTACCACACATCAATGTTACCTATATTTTTTAGGAGTTTTAACCCTCTGCCACTGATGTGACGTCAAACATACACCTATGCATTGCAAAAATCGTCTATTTTTTCATATTCAATCGTGTCACTGCAAAGAAGTGCATTACATCATTTTCAGTCAATCAATTATGAACCTTATATTATTAATAATAAGTACTGTGATAAGAAAGTACAACATATCGATAAAATAATATTTATATAATAATACAATTACAAACAAAGAATATTGGAGTGTTTAAATGAATATTAGTAATCATAATATCCATACTAATATTATAAATACGAAAGTGTCTGTTTGTTTGTCCGTCTTTCACGGCAAAACGGAGCGAATTGACGTGATTTTTTAAGTGGAGGTAGTTGAAGGGATGGAGAGTGACACAGGCTACCTTTTCCAGCGGGAAAACATCTTATTCCCACGGGAATCAATCTGTTACATTTTCCTCTAACCTTGCTGGCAAAGGCACGGGTATCATCTAGTTATACATGAACTCACCAAGAAATAGTTCTCCTCGTAACCCTTAGAAGCCTTGCTCTTAACGTTCCAGTTGTACTCTCTAGCCATCTTGTACTCATAGGTGTCTCCGTCCATGTACGGAGTGGCTTCAGCGATGTCTCTGCGCCGCTTCATGATCGTGTCCTCTGTCGGTAAGCAATAGGCTACAAATTGCTCTCCGCTCTCGTCCATCACACCTCTGAAAGTATAAGTTAGGAGCGTTAAAACACTGGACGGCTTGATGGTGAAAAACTGTGATCCCGATGCAATGAGTCAGAAATTTGTGGCATTATCTAGCAAAAGGGACCTTATTGTCACGGCGATTGTTACGGCGAACCGCGTTGCGTTTGTATTGCGGCAGCTTGAACGGCGTAAGCGCCATCGACAATAAGGTCCCTTTTCATAGATAATGTCACATTTGACATTGTAACAGCAAATACTCATTACAACATACAATATGGGGGAATTGCAAAAATATTGTACCTAATTAAGGATCTGCAGTTAATGTAAACTTAAACATTTCATCTTGTTAATTTTTAACGGTTTTTGTCACCGTTTTACCAGCTCTAAGGTGAAACACTACGTGTTTGCGGCTCCTATATGAATCCCTTTCGGGATTAGGGATAGCTAGAGAGATGGATCTATGAAAGTAAGAACAAATATTTTTAAAGGCGTTCGAGACGGGATCTCGAACGCCGGAGGCCTTCGTCGCTTTTTCTTCATCATTTCATAACTAATCGTGTTAATTGTATTGTATTTATTGTGCTTAATTAATCCACACTATTATTATAAATGCGAAAGGAACTGTCTGCCTGTCTGTCTGTTACCTCTTCACGCTTAAGACGGTGAACTGATGTTTGCTATGGAGTTTGCGTGACAAGAAAGGACATAGGATAAGTTTTATCTCGCAACCATACTTTAAAGATGGGCAGGTAAAGCTAGTACTCATATATGTTAAAGGCATAACACACATTTATGCCTATAACTTAAATATCAACGCATCAACGGCTAACTGTTGTAACACAAATGAATTGAAAATTAAGACTAAGATTAGGCTTCTTAAATGTAAAGTGCATACTGCAAAGAACTGATCTGATACTATCAGGTCTGAAAGCTGCAAGTGTGTAACAAATAAATAAGTAAACATTTTTCTTAAGTGTTGCCTGCTTCTATTTGTTAAGGCATTTAACAATGCACAGAAAGCCTCATTAGGGAAGGGCTCTTTCATGATTCATGACCTACTACAATGTAATGTATGATTTCCTGGTAAAAAAGAGAGTGAATCTTGAAATCTACTTAGAAACAATCACTAATTAGTTAATCTGTGTGCCGTGATGCTGGCGTGTTGTGTGTGGCTGGTGTTGTAAGAGGCGACAAAGGGAAAAATCCTACAGCTAATGCGGTCGCGGGCGTGGCGACTATAGCAACTACCCCAAGTTGACACAAGTCATATTTGTGGGAGGCCTATGTCCAGCAGTGGACTGCATATGGCTGAATGTATGTAATGTAATGGAAACTATGATAATAATTAGTTCTATCATAGACTAGTACTGACCGAATCATAGCCTGTGACATAGCTTCTATCTGTCCGGCCACATTCTTGTCAGCTGGTGCAGGATCCGTGTCAAATATGACCTGCGCACATGGATATTTCCACATCTCAAAATCGGGGAACACAGGCATGATCTCCACGGGCACAACTCCTGGCTTGCTGTAGTGCTTCTCTATAGGCATCTTGTTGTCTTCAAATGTCTTCTCGATGGCCTTAATCTGGCTCTCTCGGTCCATATACAGTGTTTCTTCGCTGAATATCTTCTTGACATTGTAACCAACTTTGGCTTCAACCTGTGTAAATTAAAGCAATTAGTTATTTAATATTATACAAGATTACAGGATACCTTTCACAAATTGATATCAACGTTCAAGAAAGCTTGTGTTGTGGGTTACTCGGCAAAGCAGGAACAATACCTTTGCTTATCACAAAATTAAATGTCCTTACTGGGATTTGAACTCAATCAGCTTCATAGGCAGACAGGGTCGCAAATGCAAATCGGGCAAATGAGGTGGCATAATGAGGAAGATGATGAGGCCGGGCGATAGACTATTCTGTCCTTTTTTAAGTATATTATTTCAAGGGGGATGGGTAGTCTATCTCAGCTCAAGATATTATCACATCCCATCTTCTGCTAACTCTACTGTCTTCCCACAGTACAACAGTTGTAAAAAAAAGGCTAAGCTATATTTGTTTTGTTGATTAAAAACAACTACCACCACCAATGATATACAGAGTTACATACAATCCTATAAACACTTTACTAACTTCCAAGCTCTTTATTTTATTTCTTAGGAGCTTCAAAAGCATGTAAGGTCAATGTGGGGTTAGACTGGCATACTATATTTTAAGGGAAGTCTGTCATATGACTCTAAATACCTATGAGATAATGTAGGAAATTGGTTGGTAGACGTCTTTCCAGATAGACAGTCTTACCCAAATTGACCTTAATTCTTAAGATACTAAAATTTAAATGCAGCCATAGTGTCATAAAATATGTTTTGTTTTGTTATGAACCACCTTTAACCTCTTTTGCTTTGCCTAAAGGTAGAGAATGCTTTGTAGCATCAAATCTGCCTTTTGTACTTTTGTGTTTTGTGCATTAAAGATTAAATAAGTAAATAAAAACAAGAAGAGGTTGATAGTAGGATTTTTCGCATAACATAGTAAATAAAACTGCTGACCTTTTCCATGGATTGCGGCTGGAACCTCGTCTGCTCAGTGGAGATGTACTCCGAGCGACGCAGCCACGACACATTCTTTGCATGATGACGCGACCTTTTCGAGTCCTGTGGCGTCAAAACGTCGTCTTCCAACAGTTTCTCATCTGCTGGGTCCAGAAGCGCGTTACCATCTCCTTGGTAAATATCCCGATTTATCAAATCTATGTGTACACCCAAATCATGCTCTGTAAGGACTTCATACCGGTAATTCTTTTCCAATGAGGTGGGATTGTACTGAATGAAACGAGTCGAGGGAAATGGATATGTTATGAACTTTAAGTCAAAAGGTATGTCTGGCAGTGTGTTACAATATTTAACGCGGGTTACAAGCTCCGACCTGTAATGAAATTAAAATGTTTGTATAGAAAATAAATGTCTACGTAGCGGCAGGATTGTTATGGTTTAAGAAACTAACCTTCTTTCGCCAGTCCTTTGCGGGCGTTTGTCCCGTTCCGGCTCGTTGGTCTGAACCGTTGGCGGCATTGTGGGATTCACTTTGAACAGATATTATTTAACACATGTTAAACTTTAACTCTTAAATATATTTACAATCGCTGTAACTTTTGCTTGCTTGACAATTAACTCTAAAATCGAGATCGCTTGGCATTTGGCAGAACGCCTGACAGAACACGAACTGACCGACCTGACTGACAGTAGTGACAGTTTAGCTTCCGCTAGATCATAAACGGTCCGAATTAAGGCCAAAGGAGAAAAACACTGTTTTTTAATAGTAACAAGATCCTTGTTCTTAAGAAACTTATTCGGAAGAGATTACTTAATGCGGAATAGTTACCATGTTTGTTAATTTCAGTGAATTTCCGATAGCTCGGCACTGTTGCAAACGCCATCCTCACTCCACACCAACTAACTAAAGTATTGGAGGTGGACAAACCATACACTGTAGAAATCTATAGGTGAAAAACTTAGCTAACAAGCACCTGGCATATGTAGTAGCAACGTTGGCGTTCTATATTCAAATTTCGACGTGAGTTCCATATTAATTCTCTGCACAGCTAGAGAGACATGGTCCTTCAGTAAAAATTTTCACCTATGTGCCTATACCCTCTTTCTGATGCGCTTTGTTGTGTGACTTTACTACTATCGTTCGCGTTCTCACTCGCGATTCGCTCTCGTTGATGATATACCATAGGTACTTACTGTGTCAATTGGCGCTTTTTACTTTAAAAACAGACACTTTGCGGGTTGTAACTTTCGAATAACTGGACGCCTAACACTTGACAGTGGCAATCCATCCTCCCAGTTCAAGTTCTTGCACTTTTGAATTTCTATCGCTGCTTTCACTAACCTGGCTAAATTTAACGTAATGTCGAGAGTAGGGTACCTTTAGACTATTCGTGGTCGGAATCACGCCCGCACGGCTGCTCAGTACAAAAATAACACAGAAATAGTTAATCGGACTGACTGTGAGCCTGGAACGGTACAGCGAATATTCGTTCGTATATTTCGGGCATTTTTCTCTTTTACTTCAATTAAGGTTTCATGAGAGTGACAGAGACAACCGTCCGAAATCTATGAATATCGTTGTTCGCGGTAGCGCCGCTGTGCTATGAGCGTGCTCAAAGTGCTTATAACTCGAGCCGGATCAAGGCAATTGTCACCCTTTTCTGACTTTTGTGTAGCTTTAAGGCAATTAGTCTCAGATACCTAATTGATACATTTAAAAAAAAAACAGTCAACAAATTACGTATACATAGGTATATAGGTAGTATACTAATCTTAAGTTTATGTATACGTCAACTACAATTTGGACTTACATTTCTGTAATGTAAATTGATTTTTATGATATTGCATTAGACATATCATTTTATACATAAATATATTTTTGAATAATATTAAACGAATTATTTTTTATGGAAAAAATGAGGTTTTGCTTCAATTATTGAATATGGTATTTTTATAGTTACTTCCGGACGATTCCATTCGTTCCATTCCAAATTCCAATTCATGCATTCATTCCGTTCATTCACTTTGTTCTAATCCAATCAGTCCAATCACGTTGTTCCTTCATCCTTGCTTTGCCGTTTGATTTCACAGTTCACACCGCCATCTTTCTTTTCCAACAAATTGTGTCCGCGACAAGGTACGTTGATATTTCAAATAAATTGTTAAATTGAGTTCTAGTGATTTCTAATTGAACTTTTTGATTCCTTTACAATTCGAGAACTGTTGTAAGTGTGTATTGGCGAGTTAATTTGGTTATTATCAGCGTGGAACATCTTCAGCCATGTGGTCGGTCAGCGAACCGAATTTGGTTTTTATATGTACTGCGCACTATGTTTTCAGAGATGAAATCTTATGATTAGTCTGTATGTTTTACTGAATAAACGGTTATTTAACTTTTTGGTTGTCAGTTTATTGATGACATTGACATGTGTAGCGGAATATATATTGTTTTTTCAGGCCGGCACATTGATATGCTTCAACGTGGCGGCAAACTTAACTTTTGGTGTTGTTTTAGGTGAAACCATGGGTACAGTCGAACGTGCTGGCGATGCGACTTCAGAGATGGAATCAGGCGAGGAGGAGGAAATTGTTGGGGGTGGTGAATTGGCGCAGCACCTCATGAAAAGGTCAGTTCATGTTTATAGGTTATGTTCTTTCTTTGACGGTTCCTTATTTTCTCCGAGTGTTATATGTATTTTTCAATATATAACTTGTGGCTCCACATGAGAAATGACCTTAATAATCCATTTATGGGAATCCCTGTGCCAAGATAAAACTTGTGATATTTGGATATGTTAGGTCTAATAAAGTATATAAGTACTGTAATAAGCATGTTACCACTGTATGGACGTGTTGATGTTTGAACCAAAGTTCCAAAGATACATTAAAAAATTTGAAGTGTATCTCTTATTTTCTGTTTAATTATTAGATTAATCGATATTGCCAATTGGGTAATATTCCTATTACATTGAAATTAAAATGTGATGCCTACATTTTATTATAAACATCTTTAAAACTTATCTACCAACTGAGAGACAATACACACCTGAACCATTAAGAACCTTGAAAATTGGATCATTTTGTATATAAGATGTTAAAGCTCGACTGAATGAAACGTTTTTGTCATTCAACTTCTGGACAACCATCTGTATGAAAACAACTAGTACAGTTCTGAATGTGTGGCCCTAATACCATGTGCCCTGTCACTATGTGAAACTTTAATTGAATGTGTCATGTGACATTCTCATCGGATGAGTAATGATCTAATTTAAACAGGAGTCACTTGAAAGAAGCTGTAACAATTCATTTATGTAGAAATGGTCAGTTTACATATGGAGAAGACTAAATACAATAAGTTAAAAAAAAAAAAAAACAATTTCAACTATGTAGTTTTTTTTTTATTTAGTTTAAATTTTGGGCCATAATATTCAAAGTTGTACAATGTATAAAATGTAAAAAAAAAAAATAGAAGAACAGGAACCATGATATGGTATGTTAGAACAACAAATATT
The DNA here is from genome assembly GCA_022674325.2 of Grapholita molesta. Lineage (NCBI taxonomy): Eukaryota > Metazoa > Arthropoda > Insecta > Lepidoptera > Tortricidae > Grapholita > Grapholita molesta. The sequence goes on along the minus strand of CP053133.2, from coordinate 4,759,789 downwards.
TGTCTAGATGTCCCCTTGCCACCAACATATGCCAAATAATATGTTGTATGGTTAAAACTTAAAATTTTATTGGGTTTGAGGCATTTGGTTTATTTATTTTATATATTTTGAGCACAGAAAACTAACTTGATACAGGGCACAAAATACCTTGATGGGCTAATGTACCCTTACCATCAGTATATAAATATAAACACCTTAATTAGAATAAGTCAACTTCTTCCTAAAAATTGTAGAAAGCAGAATTGAAGAGACAAGAGGCACTGGATAACCTGTCTCCGCCTAATAAAAAGTGGGGCCCATATGAGAAAATCAAAAGACTGGCTCAAACAATAGGATTAGCAATAACTCCACAAGAGCATGGCTCTTAAATAAATGATGATGATGATGAATTAGAATAGGCTCTACAATTATATAGCTACACACTGAACATTAGGTCAATCATCTTAACATAATGCTATGTAATCCTTGAATTAGCATTAACTATAAAAAAACAATAAGAGCTCTAATCATCTTTTCTTATTCACTAGTCTTAATCATGAGGTCAATGAACCGGTGACTAATCGTTTCATGCTCTATTTCAAAGTCAATCTAGCATGGAAATGAAATCACTATCTTGTCTTCATCTCGTCTACTAGACTTGATTTATAAGTGCATGCTTTTGTATGTTGTAGCTGGGATAAAAAAAATGGAGTAAAAAATTACCAACAATTAAATTTGTATATTATTTTGCCAAGTAGTACACCAAACACCAAGTATTGTTAACATATTTTCAAATACTTATTACAGTATATTCTTTGATAGTTAAAGAAAAATAAAATAAACTTTGGTAAATATTTTGATTCATTTTGATTTTTAAGTAGTAAAGTAACTACTAAATAAATTACAAATTGACTGGATTCTCTAATCGCGTCCAAAGTGTCGAAACCTGCCTGACCTGGTCACTTTTTCCTATTTCTTTAAGTACTTTTTTTTAAGTCTATTTCATCTATTTCAGTTAACAGTGAAGGGCATGAATAATTTTCTTATCTATGTTCTAGTCAGCCGGCACCACACGGCATATTTATAATATTAACACTTTAACTGTCCATGCAATACATGTAATGCACCGTCAAACTAGCTCTGTCAAGTTCACGTGACGTCAGAAATGGATGGCGCTGTACATTAGTGCATCACCTGTAATGCACGGACGTATGGATTCATGTCCGTGGTGCAAGCGAGGGTCAGTTAAAGTGTTAATAAGATTAAAATGGTTGTAAGGTAAAACGTTGGAAATTTCGTTCAGCCACACAATAAAATTCTCAGACGACGCGTTTCCAAAATAACATTAATTTTGCTATTTACCTATTTAATTACCTAGTTCAATAACACAGTATTTCTAAGAAAACACCTCTATAATGACTAGACACAAAAAAAATCTAGCCCGCTAGTTTTTCTGTCTCATTGTTCTCTCAACCTTTAACTGAAAGCGCGTAGACTACAATTAAATTTGCTAATGACATGACCGATCGATGATGGGATCATCAATCTTCTGTGCTGATGATACGTAATAATGTGATAAGTTTTGGATTTTCGTTCATGAGAAAGAAAAAAAGAATATCTACGTTATCAGCCACGAACAACATAGGACCTAGACCTCAATCAAATGGGGGTTCAATATTCTCGCCACGCTTGGCGATTGCAGTATCTTTCACCAACCAACCCCAACCCCGATCCCTACCTTTTTCCCTAAACTGCGAACAAAAAAATAACTAACTTTTTTTTGGAGTTACGATCATGAAATCCTATAAGGCGCGTCATATAAACTCCGTTATAGATGGCCTAACGCGAACATAGAATTTCGAAAGTTTCGTGCATCTCTATCTTTTACTCCAATTAAGACTCAATTAGAGTGACAGATGTGAATTTCGTGGTAGGCTTGTAATAGAGTATAGTGTACACTACATATTTCCTTGTCGTCAGAGACGTTAAACAGCCCTGCTCCGATTGTTTACAACGTACACGACGATTGACGCTATTTATAAATGGATATATGTACTTGGCCTTTTTTGATCGGAGAATCTGGGTTAATCGTTAGAAGAGCAGGATCGAAACTATTTTTATATCAAGTAATGGTTTATGTTATAAAATTACTGCGTCATTTCAGCCCTTGGTGTGTTGTCTCTGACAAGTTTGTTATTTGTTCTCTACTGTCATCTACTGTTATACTAATACTTATTATTTTCCTTACTTTCCTACATTCTAACACATAATTAACTCTTAAATCCAGCAACCGACAGCACAGTCGAATTAATCATAATTATCATAAGTCGCTACTTAACAATAGAATTACATTTCAAACACAAAATTATCGCGAATTGTATGTCGAGCAAAATTCGCGTGTTACCCGCTTATATACTAATAATATGGAATTAAATTTTATATAACTCTTCGGGTGAGCAACGTCTATTGTCGTCGTCTTATACTTCTTAACTACAACTTAATTGAGATTGCTCACCTGAAAGGGTTAAATTCAACTTGTTTCAAAGTACCCAATTTCAAGAACAATGTTCACATATTGTGCTTCGCTTGTTGCAGCGGCATGACCCGCGGTGAGATGCTGGCGGCCATCACGAACCGCATCCACGCTGAGGCCATCGCCTCCCTCCCCCCCAATGTCCGGCGGCGAGTGCGCGCGCTCAGAGCGCTGCAGAAGGAATTCGTTGACGTCGAGTCCAAGTTCTACAGCGAAGTCCATCAGTTGGAGTGCAAATATGAGAAGCTTTATAAGCCACTTTTTGAAAAGGTTACTAGACAAGCATTTAAGTTTTTTTTCCGTTCGTAACGCTTGCAATCACTATATGCCATGTCGCGTTGCAGAACTTAGCTCATAGCAGAGAAAATCATAGAAACAGCTATCTATCAGATGTACTAGCCTAATGTGTCCGTCATCCTCTTATAGTTAAGTCACACATACAATGAAGCTGTAATACTGCATTTAAATTTAAAAATATCTTGATGTTTGCTGGTGTTTCCCTCGTGATTAAAACCAACATATCTTTAATTTAGTGTATTGGACATAATTTTATTTGCTGGCTGGCAATTTTTATAATAACAATTAAAAGTTAACGCCATAAATATTTGTTCGTACAGCGCGCCCAAATTGTGAATGGCACATACGAGCCCACGGACAACGAGTGCTTGAACCCGTGGCGCGACGAGACCGAGGAGGAGGAGTTGGCGCGCGCCGTGCAGCAGGCCGCGCTCACCGACGGCGAGGAGAAGAAGGAGGGAGAGGAAGCCAAACCCGCTGAGTGAGTAGCTTTACAAACCTTATGGGGGTATGTGGGACTGTCTCCTCGCTGCTGCTACTCTTGCTAGCCAAGAGGAGGGGAGGAGAATACCCACTAAAAACCCAGCAGCGTCGTCCGCATTGCCGTTAGGAGAGTGCCACTGGATTACGATAGCACTCGATAGCTTTACAGTCCTGCCGATTTGCAAATCTTGACCTACCCTGAAGGCCCACGGATGTGTCTGAATCTGAGCGGCAAAGTGCTCAGCTGCGTGAGGTTGAACCCATTGACCGTGAGCTCGTAGACGGCAAACTGTTACAGGCATGTCGTAACTACAACATGACCTCGGGACTCTACCGCTTTTTAGTCGACGTACTTTGCGCCGTCTTAGGCGTTCTACACCGTGTGGCGTGACACCGGTGTGGGTAATGTAACGAAATAAGGCACACATTCCGACGGGAGCGTCGCGCCACGCTCACAAAACGCGCCTATGAGCGCGCCTTTAAGGTTAAATATGGTTCTGCCAGCCTATGTTGCCAATGCCATAAACAAGTTGCCTATGTTAATCTTTTTAACCCACACATTGCTGACACCCTAGGTTTGCCTATGCCACCTGCGTTTATAAGTAATGCAATAACATTTAACAGTATAAAATGGAAGCTAGCAAAATCTTGTACATGATGAGTTTTCTATCACCAAGATCTGAATGCCATGAGGATCTAAACATGCATCACCAACTGAGGCTCCCCGATACCTGAACCCCTCAAACTTGTCTCAAACCCCATGTAACCAGCCTTAACATTTCAGACCCCCCATGGACCCGAACGTCAAGGGAGTACCAGACTTCTGGTACACCATCTTCAGAAACGTGTCCATGCTCTGTGAAATGATGCAAGAACATGATGAGCCTATCCTTAAGACCTTGCAGGATATTAAAGGTAAGGCTTTTGAGTAAATAATATAGTGGTCATACACCAATTGACTCTGCATGTTATATATTTATTTGAACGTTTGAAAATAAGATGGAAGCGAAAGTTTACAACAGGTTTATTAATTTCATTTGAATTTACAAAAATTACGATATTTTTGCCGAAGGGAATTTTCTTACAGCTGGTTGACAACAAACTTTCCTAGTAGCTATGGTAGAGATTATATCTAACAATCTAAAGCAGATGACATTTTAGTGTCTGAACATAGCGTATAAAAGCTTAAAAATAAGTAGGTTACTACAGTCAGCGTCATATAGTTGGCAGCATCCAAAGTAGTCATAAAGTTCGGTACACCATAAAATTTATATGCTTTACTGAACTGTTTGACTACTTTGGATGCTATCAACTATATGACGCTGACTGTACAATGAAGCATATGCTGAGTAGTGATTGCAATCCGGATTATTCAAAGTTCAAAATCCGGATTTCAGAGCGTTTGAAAATCCGTTTTAAAATCCGGATTTTGAAAAGAAGAAACCGGTTTTTCGGATTTTTCCCCACTAGTACTAATTTGCATAAAATTAATGCTGATGCGAAATAATAAACGCTGCATATGAAGCGGTAACGCGGTACAGCTATTGCGTTGCGCACTCGCTCGCACCTATGATGAAGTATTTAGACAACCCATCATCAGGAGATTGAAGAATTGATCCGCACCACGGCCGCGGATTGACTCCGATTTACCTCTTCCCTCGGTGGCTTCCAATAGTGCAATGACAACTGTTGATGGGAATCAACAGCGACAAGACCAACCAGAGCTAAGTTTTAAAGAGCAATTAAATCAACATTTGGACCCGGGTATGTCCTTAAACTACGTCCAACAATGAGAAGTAGGACACAGCGATGACCATCGCGCTTGAATCTGGGGCAGCCCAACTGGGGAAGTACCTCCTCCTTACAGAAGATCACAGCCATAATAGCACTGCTACCTTTCAGGTATGTAGTGTTGTGTTCCTGATGGTGAGTAAGGTTCCCATCAGAGCGTCAACCCCCCTTAAAGGCCGGCAACGCGCTTGTGACTCCCCTGGTGTTGCGGGTGCCCATGGGCGACGGTAATTTCTTACCACCAGGCAATCCGTCAGCTCGTTTGCCGAATATGTCATAAAAAAAACAGCTGTCTTTGCTCGACCAAAATAATCCAGGAGTTGCCCAGATTGCTTCACCAGATGCCCCGGATTTAGCTACCCTAATCCACAAACGAGTAGAAATGGCCGTCCACGAGGGCGGAGGTAAAATCGGTAGCATTTTGTCTTCCTTATACAACCAGCTATCAATACTACCAACAAGTGTGGAGTGGGAAAGGGCATTTTCAGCTGTTGGGGTGTTCTGTAACCGTATGAGGACGAGATTAAGTGACGAATCTCTTGATGTGATGTTTCTTCTTTTTATTAAAACGTGGAAACAAAATATAAAAATTGTATTTTGCGATCATGTTATCAACCAATAGATGGGTTCCCTTGTTTACGCATAATTTGTTTTGTCATAATTTTAAGAGTTGTTATAATTGAATATGAGCAGAAATTGATCTCGCATAATTCTGTTTTGCCGAGTTCTGTTACGCAGAACTAAACTAAGCCGAATGGTAGATACGCATAATTTGGAAAACCCGAATTATTACGATTTTTTTTCCAGGACTGCGTTTCTGTTGTGGTCGCAGTTCTAACCTAACCTAACCGAAATTGTTTTTCTGTTGTGTTCACAGTTCTAACCTAACCTAACCGAAATTGTTTTTCTGTTGTGGTCACAGTTCTAACCTAACCTAACACACTTTCGGATATTCGGCCTCAATAATAGTATGCTAATATATTTTCGGACAAAGTAGTATTCGGCTACTAAAGAATTAGGCTAAATAAATATCGGCGACATTAACATTCGGCGTAAATAAATTATGCGAAACTTGGTATGCGTATTAAGATTCGGACAAAACAAATTATGCCAAATAAAGGGAACCCCAATAGATGATTTTGTTATTAAATAGCGTACTTAGTATATCAGTGTACGTGTTTTGTTTTTATTTTTATTTTTTTAATTTTGTTACTGGCGTAGCAGTGTACGAATTCTGTTTTTTTTTTTTTAAATCGAAATAACTTAATTTGAGAGAGAGATTTGAGAGAGAGTTTGTTTCACGTTGGCTTTATGCCACATATTGACTTTTACTAAAATCCGGATTTAATCCGAACTTCGGATTTCGGTCAAACTAAAATCCGAAAATCCGGATTTGGTCAAATGTTTACGGATTTGCAATCGCTAATGCTGAGTTGAGCAGTAACAGTACATGATGATCTCCTTATCACCAAGACCTGAATGCCATGATTATTCAACATGCATCACCAACTGAAGTCTTAGTTTCTTCAAACCACCACCAAATAGTATAGAACTTGCTCTAAATCTACGTTTGTTCACAGTCCTAATGCACGAAGACCCAATCGGCTTCACATTGGAATTCCACTTCGCGCCCAACGATTACTTCACAAACACGGTGCTCACGAAGGAGTACTCCATGAAGTGCAAGCCTGATGAGGAAAATCCGTTAGAATTTGAAGGCCCTGAAATCTACTCGTGCAAGGTTCGTTTTATTCCAGTAGTTGTAAGTAACCGAAAATGTTGCATAGGATAATGTAGAGGAGCTTTCTAAGAGGATTTTCTGTTCAGTGGCTTTCCAAAGCTAAGTAAAAAAACGATGGAGAACAGTAAAGGGCATAAAAATGTATATGTTGATTCACCCTTGCCAACCAAATATATACTTAAACCCTTGAGGGTCACGTGGCTAAGAACGGGCCCATAGCAAATTTATGTTAGGAATCTCTCATTTATAGAAAATACTTAAATCTGTATTACTTTGACATATAAATTTGCGTCATGATGCGTCACTTTACTAAATAAGAGAAAATAATAGCTCAATTGATTCCACTAAATGATGACAAACTTTACACCGATATCTGAATACATTGATGTTCACAACATGCACTACCAACTGAGGCAACATTCCTACTGACCCCAACTCTCTTACATTTCCACTAGCTAGTAGCTACAATATACCTTAATTCCAGGGTTGTGAAATTAACTGGAAGAAGGGCAAGAACGTGACAGTGAAGACAATAAAGAAGAAGCAGAAGCACAAGTCGCGCGGTTCCGTGCGCACCGTCACCAAGTCTGTGCAGGCTGATTCCTTCTTCAACTTTTTCTCACCGCCGGCCATGCCCGAGGACCCCAATTCCACTTTGGCTTCAGACATCCAGGTACATACTAATATATTTATAGCTTTTAACACACGTTAATTGCTTTGCTAGTGCTTCTTTTGAGAATGCGGTCTTATGACCTGAATGAATAAATAATAATGAAGAATTTGATCTGTCTGCAAGAGTAGGCGAAAAAGATGGAAATCTAAAATAAAACATATATTTTTGTAGCAGTAGCAAAATGTTTTTTTGAGGCCCATCAAAAATAATTATTTTTTGGGGCGAGTTGATACAACATTCAGGGTAAACATAGCAAAAACTGCCCTTTATTAAAGCATGGATAGGGGAAGATATTTATTTTTGCTCCCACCTACCCCAAAAATCAGGCTTCTGCTTGCCTTTTCTAGAATCTACTTATTCGTTATTTTGTACTTAAACTATGGAAGGCTAGCTAATAGTACAACTACCAGTACCCTTACCATGAGTTTTGACATTCGAGTTTACTATCTCTGCATCTCGCTTGTACTATTTTAGTGCGAACGAGATGCACAGGTAGTGAACTCGATACTCGTTATCGAAAACCTGGGGTAAGGGTAAAGAGCGCGACGTCGTTATGTATACATCCCCAAACCTTAACTAACCATTTACTCCCGTGTAGGCGCTACTGACGGCGGACTTCGAGATCGGCCACTACATCCGGGAGCGTGTCGTGTCACGCGCCGTCCTGCTCTACACGGGCGAGGGGCTCGACGACGACGACGATGAAGACTACGAGGAGGAGGTACGTCCACTCCACAATTCTCATCGTTAGCAATCGTATAGAAAAAAAAAATAACTAAAGCCTTACGGCCCGGCCACGACATTGCGCGAATTGCGGCGCGGCAAGCGTTTCATCTGTTCATTGCATGGGATCACAACTAACTGCAGTGCATTGCGCGTCTTGACCGCGCAACGAACAGACAACGCTTGCGGCGCCGCAAGTCGCCCATTGTGCTGGCCGGGCCGTTAGCGTGTCTTCGACTAACGATTACAAAAAGTCGATAAAATGCTTACATTGACACATACTTACTGGCTAGGTGGGTTCTCCCTTCATGGTCTTTTGCCTCTACAACGTGCGTAGCGTGTAGCGAAGGGTGGAGAGATAAAATCTGCAATCTAAAATGGCTTTGAATACTTCACTACTACACAGGCATTAGATAAGTTTTTTACCTCTATGGGTGTATGTATGTATATATCCTCAGATCTAGAGCCAACACATTTCAATGCAACTAGCATAGTTTTGGTCGGCTACCACAACTCTCACTAAAATCTGAATATACTTATCTATAGTACTAAAGAAATATGTTGGGTTTTTGTAGTCTACACATGACAAGCCAACATTTATTCTATCTGCTATCAAATTCATTGATGACTGAAAATTTGGATGGGGTATTGGTGTCATTTCTCAGAGCGTTACAATTACCGTGACTTAGGTAGTTTCATCTCCAAACCATTGAAAACACGGTGTTAACTCTGAGAAATAACCTTTGACGCTTGCATACTACATTTCTTTTCCATTTCTCAACTCATTTCTAACCTATAAAATATCGTTTACTGGTAAAGCTTACCGCTAAACTTGTCACGCGATTTAAGAATCGCTTAAGGCGCCGTTTTAAATATCGTGCAGACATGCTGTTGGCTATCACGACATTGTAAATATAATATCATTCACGCTTTCAGTTACTTTTGGATTATGGTTCATTCTTCAGCGCTTTTCAATACGACAGTATCTATGACATGTATGGTGTTATACGACAATCGCCATGTCTTAAGTCTTTGGTCGATAATTCACCAGATTCATTCATTCATTAGCCGTTGATAATACGTTGATGTAAAAGTGCGAGCAAAGCTGTTTTACGTTTTGTCACATTCTTTACGATGCGTGGAACCGCCTATTAGCTGATAAAATATAACATACATTATGATCATTAATTATAAGTGTAATTTTCATAAGTAGTTAAGAATATTACAAACTTATGTATTAAATAAGACTTGAATATGTCATTGCAGCATAGTGAATTCTCCAGCCATCTAGCCCATACGTTTATTAGTTGCATGGTAGATTTTCCAAATGCTTACGTAGCTAGTTTCCGAGTGGATTTTATTTTGTCCCCATCCCTCCCCTGTTCAGACGCAGGTACGGTCGTGCCAAAATTCCTGTTTGTTTTGTTTTGCTTTAGTGTCGGTCGCGGTATATAGGTAATAAATGGTAGGCAGACCAAGATTTGCGCGATTCTGAATGTAGTTGTATGGAACGTACTTGACATAACCAAAAAAGTTGACGGGTGGATTTTAAGGTTATATTGTTAAGGTCCGATTTGTCAATCCTCAGGTAAGCACCCGACAGATGTCCGTGGACCTATTCGTTCAGCTTATCTGACGATTAAAAATCTGACTACTGGTAGTGATATTTGCATGTCCTAGATTCCTTATTATTCGAAATCGCGCATCACTCGGTCTACATATCATTTATTATGAGTCAAAAACGTGGAAGTGTCACGCGGTATCTTCGTCTGGAGGCGGGGCTGGGACCGGGACCAACGCCGTGTTTGTTTTCAGGAGGATTCGTATTCCGACGAGGACTCCGGGACCGAGGAAGTCTCGGACGCGGACGACTGATGCGACCCTTACGCCTTACGTAGCACCCAGATGCCTTAATGCGCACATATCTATCACATAATTAGATATTAAATACTATATCGCCTAGCGACAAGTGATAGGCTGTTAATACTCTACGAAGAACCCGCTAGAATTATAAATCCATAGTAAACGCCGCTAGATGTTATTAGGATTACGTACTCGACCCTGATCTATGCATGGTTTATCCTCCAGATAAATATGTTGTAGAGCCCGGGCCGGCAGCTCGCGGGAGGTGCCCTATGCACGACTAGTTGCATGTGTTAGGATAACTTTATTGCATTTCTAGTTTAGTTTATACAATTATTACGTTTTTATTTATTATTATAATATCAATATGTTAGTGTAGAGTGTATTTTTCTTTATTTGTTTTACATATTTAATTGTACTTTAAATTTTAATGTGATAACTATGATTCACGAAGGCTATTCATGTTTTTTCTACTATGTATGAAATTGTAAGCGTCATTCCGTGTGAAGCTCTATAGCCGTCGCTGTGCGATTGAATCTCTAGTGCCAAACTGTATTTTACTCTCGAGCATCGCAAAACCTGTGATCTTTCTGTCAAGAGATATATTTTAATAGTGAACTGACAATAACTAGGTCTGTAGTCGTATATTTTATTTATGGAACTTTCTATTGAAGTTAGCATAATATCGTCACGTGTAAGCAGCTCGTCGGGTAGACAACATTATGGTTATGGCTTGTGTTTTGGCATGATGTCGCTAAGATGACAATAAAAATTATATGCTTTTTATTCTTGTGTTTTATTTTGGCTTGATTTATGTTTTGCATGCGTCCTGTCCGTTCGTGTATTGAATGCTGATGGTTGCAGAATTCACTTGCATTGTTATGAAAATTGTTAGAAAAGGTAATATGTATTCTTTAACTACTTATTGATACCCGCCGAGCGCTTAACCCTTTTCTAGGCAGCATCAATTCAAATGGGAACATTGGTTCCCAGAAATCCCATTTTTTTTTCATAATAATTTATATATATAGTCACTTTTAGGATTGACACTTGATAAATCGTGCTAGGCCTCCTGGATAAGGGTTAAAACTATTTCAGTTGGGAATATTAACTGCCTACTCGTTAATTGTAACCCTTTAGTATATATATGTATACAGTATGACATGTCTTTAATTGTACATTAGGCATTTTAGGCACTGGTCCCACCGCCAGCTAGTAAGCTATGAGCTATCAGTTATTTCAAGGGACAAGATAATCGATCCCGTTTAAATAAAAGATACATAATATATGTCATAGCCGAGCGATAGTAGTTCATCGCCGGACGATGAGCTATAAATATATCTCTCTTTTATTTACACGGGAGCGTTTATCTTTTGTCCCTTGAAATAGCTCATAGCTTACTAGCTCGCGGTAGGACCAGTGCCTAAGAAGCCCATTTTGATACGTCGTGCACTTAAGGATTAAAATGGTAGTATCAGTACATTGCTTGCTCTTGGTCTATAAAAAAATGGTGTAATTATGGAGTCTCGTTTAGCGTGCTATCACGTCACGTTGTAATAGGTGACCAGACGCAATACATTTAACTCGATACATATACAACACTTTAATTTTGATAGACAAAGAATAACCTTCACCCATACTGACATCACTAGTACAGTTAGCGTCAAATAGTACCCGAATATATCGGTAGGTACTTATCTTCCATTTCTAAAGTAGCATGATATAAGTATTTGGTCACTTTCATTGCTAATACAAAGTATCATTGAGTTGATGCGTTCAAAGATATTAATGATAATGATGTACCGAACCCCGAGTGTTAAGTTTTAACGTAACAAAACGTCATCATCGCGTGCGTACCGTTCCCCATATAAATAACATCATCACTAACGCGTTCGAGACGTTTTTTTACGTCAAAAGACACTTTCACTAGAGCCTCAGATGTATACATACCTACAAAACGTTTATGTAGTTGTTAGATTTTTAACTGGCCCTTACGGCTACCTCTGTCTGTTGTTAAATAAAACCGCACGCACATAAAATGTTTGGTCACTCACCGGTTATTGAATTACGACTATTGAAGTTGCATTAAGATTCAAATAAAACTCACGGTCTACTTAGTACCTTTGGGGACTACACAGTACAGTAGATCGAACTTTTTTTATGCGGTAAATAACAAGTACGGCTTTGTCAATAGATAGAGTTAACCATAAACCAACTACAAATCTAACAAAATAACACACATGGGACAGAAAATGTTATGCTTTGCACACGAGTTTAAACCGACACAGCACTTACTAACATCGTTTCGTATGTCGAACTATTAGCCTGAACATTTCATAAAAAAATTGCCACATTTAAGTTTCTTTCCAAAAAAATAAAAAAAAATAATACTCAAAACCACGACATTCCAACAGCCAAAGAATTTTTTTTTTGCGTTAGCACCATACAATATATTCTAAATGGTTGTTAAACAACTTCTATTGTATTAGAAAGATATGATTATGCATAGAAAAAACTAAATTTTGGTACAGTCAGCGTCATATAGTTGGTAGCATCCAAAGTAGAATCCATAGAATTTATATGGTGTACCGAACTATTTGACTACTTTGAAAGCTGCTAACTATATGACGCTGTCTGTACAATAACAAAAGTTGAACTGGCAATTTTTTAGAGAAGTGCTTAAGTAATAATGTGTACACCATGCCTTATAAGCTTACCTTTCACTAATAACGCAGGAGGAAGAGGAATGCTCAACCGAAGAAAGCGATGACGACGAGCCCGCACCCCGGAGGCCGCGACCCAAGAAGCCCAGCAAGGCCCCTCAGGAGAACCCCGCCGAGTGCAAGCAGCAATAGAACTTACAACCCTAGCTTTTGATAACCCTTGTATAGTCGAAATTTGCTAAGTCCGAATGACCATAAACGCCATCTTTAGCTTCAGGACGAAAGATAATATGTAAAATGGCGTACTTTCCCTAAATGCAAGTAGCATATCTTAGCAAAATAATAGAGCAATCTACTTCTTTATTTACATTATGAGCCGGCTCTGCGATGTAACACGTTCAGCCCCGATGACAACGTCTGTGATCTTATTAAACCTTCAAAAGATTGTTCTCCTATGTCAGTACTCATATGCGCCGTGGAGGCTGTTTCATATATTTTGATCAACCGCGTGGCTAGGCTAACCGGTTAACTGCTAGTGCGGAACGGCACGGACACAGCGCCATCTCTTGTCGCCGGACCGGGGCTGTTATAACAGCGAAAATGGAACATCGCTAATAACGCAATTATGTTTGTCACTCTAATTACGTTTTGAAGAAAAAATAAAGATTATTTAAATTGTCGACTGCGCCATAGCTATAGTAAAGGCGCGTTTTCCATATGCAATGCGGAAAATCAAGGTTTCTGTTGCTGCAATGTAGAGCGTTCTAATACGTCGGGTTTTTGCAAAGATTTTTTGTTGCGACGATTTGTGTGATAATTGTGATCAAATTTCTCGTGTAGGTGTATTACATAATTCGATTAGGAGCGATTTTCGTATATTTTAAATTGAATTTATGAGCATTAAGAGCAATATGTTATCATTAACATAGTATGTTTGCGAAAATTCGAATTTAGCAAGTTGACGTTTGTTAATAAAATAATATTCCGCAGTTGCAATGTAACTATTTTAGTGGATAATGATTTTACTAATATCTTTCGTTCTGAACTGCTGACGTTTTATGGTTATTCTGTCATCTTAGAAAATTACTACTGTATAATGTACATGGTGCTGTCAATTCTTCACGCGAGTAGATCTGCAAGAGGTATTGTTAGGCTAGAAGCCGCAAGCAAGAAAGTTTTTCTTTGTTCAAAAGCCAAAACACATTTTTTACTGAAAGTGCCTTTTGTTTTATATCTGAAAATTAGTAAGAAAAATGGTGCGACAATGAAATGCATTCAGATTTGTTAAGTTTCCTAGTCGTTATGCAAACACGTCAGTTACTAAAAGAATACATGTTAACGCATTCACTGCCACCGACGCACATATGTGCGTTCATTTCCATACATTTTTGGAGGGGGTGGCAGCGAATGTGTTAAATGACGTGTTAGCGAGTGTGCTTTGATACAAAGTTTACTCTTTTTTATCTCGATTTACTAATAATTGTTATAGCTGGCACTGACGATTTTTGTCACCCTAAAGAAGTATTGACAGTTGCAATTGTATGTCGCGATTCAATAGTTTTCAATTCCCATACATTCCTAATGATGTTTTGAATGTTACAATTATTTTTATTGCACTTCATTTTAAAATTAATTTTGTAAGAATTATCCGCCTTAAGCGTGGCCATTGAATGAAATAACTTCTTATAGATGGTGCTTTGCGCCTTCCTGTCCTCATAAGAAAGCGGTACATATTTTTTTCTGCCTTTTTTGTTTGGACAGATTTAGCGGTAAGGTAAGTAAACATGTGATGTAGCAGCCAGTAGGTTTTATAAAAACGCATTGTTTTAAGACATATGTTAATTACTGGATTCGCATCGTTGAGAACGCAGCGCAAGTAAAACCGTTAGGCGTAAGAGTTGCCGGTGTTTTATGGTGTAATAAGACATTGGATTAGTATTACAATATCAACCGCATACACCAGCTATAAGGTATTTGTACACGTTTTTAAAATAAACATATTAATTTACGCAACCTATTTTATTAACCCCGATTGTTCCTATACCTAACTTTCTTCTAGAGAAAGTGGACACATACAAGTGAAAGCCCTGGGGTACATTTCATAACATTTTACAACTAATAATATTAACGGAACTCTTCTAATAAAAGGAATTGGAAAGGGACTTCCGCTAATAAGTTACAAGTTGTTATGCAATAGGCCCCTGGAGCCTATTTCTCGAAGACTTGTAATACAAGCAGAAGTCTCTTTCTAACAACGGCTGTCATAAAGTGAATTCCGCTTGTATTATCATAAGGAACGAGACTTCGATCTGATCTCAACCTTTTCAATGCTTTTCCTCGCATCAAAATGTGAGAAACACGCCAACATCTCGACTAGTGTGAATCTCGTTTGCCTAGTATGCACTAGGCACGATCCCTTTAGAGGAATTGATAAAACTATTGCAAGTGAACCTGAGACGAAACTGACCATGATTTTTCGCAGATCGGGGGTTATAACCATTTATATGTACAGTCGCCATCAGATATATCGGAGCTGTGGAGGTGGTCACAAATATGTGAACATGCACTTTATCGCCTTGACAATAGAGGCGTTGCTCAGATATTTGTGACCACCTCCACAGCTCCGATATATCTGATGGCGACTGTACAAATCAACCAAACAGAATATTGTTTTGAAAACTGATTTAAATTAAAACAGCGTACAAATATGTAGGTACGTAGATTTGAAAGACGACCACTTAGTTTGACCATAACGATAAAACTAAGTGTTGGGGGTAAAAAATGAGAATGAAAACACTGTTCGTTGGATCTATTTATTGACAATTATTTAACAATGTATCACGATTTGTCTTTTACATACAACCACATTCAGATCTATATCGTGATTTGGTACTATTGTTTTTGCTAACATTATTTATGCTAATTTAACTGGTCCCCCGAGCCAAATTCAAGCTCGGAAGGTGGTACTCTTTAACCCATTCATTGCTATTTCATATATTTTAAATTAATTACTTGAAAGCATTAGTGTCTAACACTGTACACGTTCCTTTGCGTTAGGGTTAAGAGACCACAAATAACCTGAATTATATTGTAAATTTATAAAAAATCCTATTTTTTTTTCTTCCAAACTCTATAACAAATATTGCTACATTATTACTAATGGTTAGGGTTTTCGAACCCTTAATTATCTCACAATAACTTCAGTAGTTTTCTAGATCACAAACATGGGGTAAGACATTAATCCTAACAATTGTATTAGCAGATACTACATTAGCATGGGGTTTCAAGGTTGCAGTCAAACGTATAAATAAAGTGTACAGTACAGTCCAAGTTTTTGGCAGAGAACATGGCGTAGAATACCTACAGGAGAAAAACTGAGCTAAAGCACGGTGTATGTAGTAACGTGCGTGTACACGCATGTCGGCGTTCTATATTCAAATTTTGACATAAGTTCCATATTAACACGTTCACTGCGTTATTAGGTCGATCGACCCCTACACAAGTATGGTTAAACGCGATGTTAACTAACTGCCGCAGCGAAGGTGTTAATTATCTGGACAACTACATATTTACAAAATGGTCCTTCAGTAAAGGTTTTCACCTATAATGTAATGAATATATTAAATCTGGGAAACCACAATATTAATCAACAGATTAAGTTTGAAATGAAAACGCACATTCTTATATGCCTTTCTCTCGTAACAACTGGTGACGAAATTAATGTTTTTACGGATTGAAATTATCTCTCTTGCCGTCCTAGATTTTTTTTAAAAGTTGAAACGTTAGTGCGAAAACCATGTTCGAACGAATGTAAACCATGCCAGCGCATAATTAAGTACGAATTAATAAACACTCAAATATAAATGTTCTAAATTTAATATTTTTAAAATAAGTATGTTTTTCAAATACAAAATGACAGAACAACCACATGTACATTTGCGAATATTTCAAGCAAAATTCAGATCTTTGCAGTTGTCGATAAGGTATGTTTATGATTGTAATTGCATTAGAACCTTACTGGCAATCAACAATTTTCCTTTTGCCATAAACGTCACATTATATTATTATGAAAAAATGGATAAATATTTGAGCCACACGGTTCCTCAGTCTGACGTTATTTAGCACCGAATTACCTTATAATACGCTACACTACAGCTACGGGCGATCGCCATCAAACTACGCAAACAAGGGAATGATGCGATATGACTGCATTAATTCTACAAAATTTTACTTACAGAAAATTGACACTTATTGACACGGAAGTTTCAATTACAGCTATCAGAACTACACTCAGAGAAGAACAAATATAAATTTAATAACGATTCATTTTTTTAAACAATAAATAAGGCTTAGGCCAAATAATATGTAGTATTGATAAATGATAATCTATTCAATAGCTTTGAAAACAAATCAATAATTTATATAGAAGTATTAGTGTGTCAATTTAACACTAAGAAGCCAAAGACGAAGAGATTAATTAAAAATCTATCACTATCATCACTAAAATGTCAGCACAAAATATAATACAAATTAAAAACATAAATAGAATGAACAGTGTTAACAATTTAAGATTAGAAATTTACAATAGAAATAGAACATTCCAAACAAGCTTTGAAATTGTACAAAATTCATCACATTTTGTATTCGATCACTCTTTACACTCTATAAATATTAAATTATAACTACCGGACCCGACAGGTGTTGTCATGTCTTCACTATGAATTAACCGTGGTTTACTAACATCCTCTAACGACATTTTCAGCGGGCAATGTTATGTTACTGACAAAAGTGCTAAGGTTACATTAGAAAAAAAAAAACATGGTTGTGAGATAAGTGAGCTTAAATTTTCTAATTTTTCGTACTATAATTTTAACTTCGGCCAATAAACTTCACTAATTGGCCAGAAAACAATTGTAACCAGAGATAAGGTTAAATGACATTGAAAAAAAAAAACGTACATTTAAAACGTTTTAAGTTATAAATTTGTTTTTATTCACATAAAGTAAAATGTATGCTGTAAGGTCTGAAAAACGGCAAAGGGGGGTAAGCGCGCCGTCTTACTGCCCAGCGCGGGAAAATAATTTTGAACACTTCAACCGCTTGGCAGTTTTGCTGCTCATATTAATTATAAAATTTTATTTATTTCTAATGTATTATAGTAGCTACAATTTAATAGTATCTACAAATTAAATAGTAGCTACAAATAAAATAGCAGCAGAGGCTAATTAGATTTTTTTCATAGCAAGCCATAGACAATATGACCTTCCATTTCTGTAGGATCCGAAAGAAAACCGCGCAATCAAATAAAAATTAGACCGGTGGCAAGGACCATACAAGACATAAAATTACAATGTCTATACAAAACAGCATCCTTTTAGACGTTAGCGACATCTATCATATTTAACAAGAGTACGTCTTAGTTCTATATTAGTTCTATGGAGATATGTCGCTGTCAAAATAACTCAACTTGTATCCACAGATAGCGCCACGTACCAAAAAAAAGAAATAGCCAGTATGTCGGAGGAACGGGACTTCACTTTGGGGGTTCCGGGATTAACGGAGGAACAGCGCTGGCTTTGCCAGCTACAGTTGTGACCCCGTTTGTGGCAAATACATTTATTGTATGCACTCATACATGTTTATATTCATTTGATAAAAAGATAAAAGGCATTTATTCATGACGTAGACATACAATAAACAGAATACAAGATTAAGAATAAGTAAGACATCACGAAATGGACCCAACTCAGCGTAATGCTCGCTTGAGAAGTCAGCGCTGATCTTCCGTTGAGCCCATTTGTTTGTCATACATTTTTTTTTCTATTCCTTGTATTAACAACAATAATATTACTTTGCTATTCCGCTGTTTAAAAACGTGCTAGTCAATCAACCCGCTAACCCGTTATATTTACTTGCGTATTTTTTTCATGCATTAATGTTTCCTCCCTCCAAAATCAAAATTAAATACGCAAATAAATATAACAAACCACCACCAATAATACCAAAACTCGACACGTGTTTCGCCTCTCCACGAGGCATCCTCAGGAGATGCTTGAGATGTTGTCGGTCTGACGTCCGACATCGGACTAATATTATTGTTGTTAATAATATGGACTTCCGCAAAGTAACGCCTGATTCAATTAATTACTTTTCCTTGTATTTGCTGTCTTATATGTTCCTTGACCGACGGGATCGGGTTCTACAGCTGCGCAGACGCTGTACATTTATATACAATGTTCACAATTCTCGTAATAC
The DNA here is from genome assembly GCA_022674325.2 of Grapholita molesta. Classification (NCBI taxonomy): domain Eukaryota; kingdom Metazoa; phylum Arthropoda; class Insecta; order Lepidoptera; family Tortricidae; genus Grapholita; species Grapholita molesta. The sequence goes on along the minus strand of CP053133.2, from coordinate 4,740,788 downwards.
TTTAAGTACATACGTCGGGATGAATCTATTATTATCAGAGCCCGGAAAATCCATAGCAAAACAAAAGACTGTCGCAATCAAACTAGTGATAGAAATATTTTTTTATCGATATCGAGTAAGATTTGTCTAAAAAAAAATCATACCGATATTTTTAGCTACATTATTTTTAATCATTCACGCCAATCGCAAAAGAAGCGCTAAGTAGGGTTTATTTATATATGTTATTTCATCTAAAACGCAACGTAACTTATATTATCAACGTTACTTATATTTCATGTTAAGTAATAACCCTTCCCTTTTGGCTTGGCCTTAGTCAGGTGACAAAGATGTAATCAACCTCATCAAAAAAAAACCTCACTTCAGATAATTAGTATTCCGTAAGACATTGATAAACTCGATATCGATAAAAAATGTTTCTAACACTAGTTTGTTTGCGACAATCTATTGTTATGCTATGGATTTTCCGGGCTCTGATTATTATTATATACATAAATTGTACCTAAACTTCACAACAGGTGTAGTAAACTTCACTAAAATTAACATGTGCTAAAAACACTCGGGGCTAAATACATTGAACTATACTCGCTCACTCATAAATACTATGTATTTTATTTATTTACAGTCAATATACGTTAAAAAACAATGTAAAACCGACGGTTCCAACGGTAAAAAATATTGTACAAATTTAAGTTTAGCGGACCCGCGTTTTTTCCCAAAACTGCGTTCAGAAACCAAAGAAGAAGCTCAGAGATCGCTCATTGTGGCAGTCTATGGTCGAGGCCTATGCCCAACAGTAGACATACGTAGCTGATACTACAGTCGATAAACGCTTTTCAAATTCTTGCAGTAATGTTAATAGGATAATTCGTTAGTAACTGGCCATATGATAATAAAATTGAACTCAGTTTATAGGTTATTAGAATTCATTTTAGTGTGAAGTAGCCAGTTACTGAAACCCCATTGGAAAATGTGGTATATTTTTAGGTAAACAAGATTCATTTTCAGTATAATGTGGCCAGTTATAAAAGTCGCCAGTTACTGGCAATTTACCGTTTGTTGCGGAAAAAATGTACAGTCGCCATCAGATATATCGGAGCTGTGGAGGTGGTCACAAATATCAGAACAACGACTCTATTGTCAAGGTGATAGAGTGCATGTTCCGGTATTTGTGACCACCTCCACAGCTCCGATATTTCTGATGGTGACTGTATTAAAACAGCAAGCCTTAGGATCCTTAATCGTGAAAAAGGGTACAAGTAACGAGCAACTAGTATGAAACTTTTATCCTTTGTCACTAGGGCCACAAACTTGAGAATGGATCCTTTTCGCTAAACTACGTTTTGATGAGTCCTTCTTATCTTATCGAGTTGTGGAGGTAGTCACAAATATCTGAACGACAATAGGCGATAAGTTTATCGCCTTGACAATAGCATGCACTTGCACGTTCAGATATTTGTGACTACCTTGGCCGCTTCGGTATATCTGAAGGCGATTGTACATGAACAATATTATTTACATGTTCGATGGCGCCACTATCAACGTCAAGTAGACGTTTTTTTTTTAATTTGGAAGAGTAGGGAGCACCAACCGCGTAAGATCGTTCAATTGCAATTCGTTATCTACTAAGGTTTTGGTAATTGCCGTTAATTTTAAAAGAAAAAAATCATGTGTAATGGAAATTCAAGTGTAATAAACGACTTAAATAAAATAGAAGTATAATTTATTGTACTAAATAACAGCATTTGATTTAACGTTTTTGTTTACTAAAATATTGATAACACATACATATAATGAGTTGGTGATCCGTTTAAAGGCATAATAATTACTACTCAGTTTCAACAGATGAACTCACGTGTACTTATATCGCGCTAGGCGATATGTTTCGGGTGAGCTCTGGTATCCATTTCAAGCCGGCACACTGCACGGCGTTTACGGCATAATAATTTATATCGTATTTTTTTTCTAAGTTTTCAGAATATTAAACAGATCACCAGTATTTTTTGTAACATTTTGCATTCAAGTAACTGGGGTATGTCTAAGTTAGAAGTTTCGAAGTCACACTACGTACAGTCAACCACTTTGATTTATAGACCACTTCACTTGTCACAGTGAAAACCTATATAAAGACGCAAATAGTCTCTTATTAACGTCACTGTGATTAGGTTCGAAGTGGCATAGAAATATAATTGGTTGACTACGCATTACGTACGGTTTTTTACATGCAACTTTTTCATACCCAGCATTTAAGTTCAATAATATGTACACGTTTACCTCAAGCTGTACAATTGTATACATTGGGTTCGACTGTACTCTGAGTCCGGATTCCCCGAGTCTACGCGGTCAGCTCAGCCCTACAAGGCCAGTACCCGAGTGGCCCAGCGTCGAAGCGGTCACGCGGGAGTCTTGGACTTCTTGCCGAAAGGCAGATGCAGGCGTCTCCGGCGAGGCTTGGGCACACCGTCCTCTTCCACCAGCGAAGAATCGGTGGATTCCTCTTCGGGGGGCGTGATGCTTGACGGACTGGGGACGTCCACGCTCATGGAGTCTGAAATATAAGTTTTTTGGTGAACATGTGTCTATTAAAACTACTGTCTAACTGCCGTAGTGGTGCTGACAGAAATTGGCGTTAATCGTTAATATGTTCGTAATGTCTATTGGCTTTCTGAGTCTTGAAATGGTTAAGAAAGACTCTGGTAGTTCAAAGAGGCCACGACGTCGCTGGAGCGCGAGCGGGCGAGGTGCGGCGGCAGCTGTAGTAATGTGGCCCCACTCACTCTCGGGCAGCGGCCTCTGCTTGGCCAGCAGCGGGCGCGGGCGCTCGTCGGGCGCCACGACGTCGCTGGAGCGCGAGCGGGCGAGGTGCGGCGGCAGCTGTAGTAATGTGGCCCCACTCACTCTCGGGCAGCGGCCTCTGCTTGGCCAGCAGCGGGCGCGGGCGCTCGTCGGGCGCCACCACGTCGCTGGAGCGCGAGCGGGCGAGGTGCGGCGGCAGCTGTAGTAATGTGGCCCCACTCACTCTCGGGCAGCGGCCTCTGCTTGGCCAGCAGCGGGCGCGGGCGCTCGTCGGGCGCCACGACGTCGCTGGAGCGCGAGCGGGCGAGGTGCGGCGGCAGCTGTAGTAATGTGGCCCCACTCACTCTCGGGCAGCGGCCTCTGCTTGGCCAGCAGCGGGCGCGGGCGCTCGTCGGGCGCCACCACGTCGCTGGAGCGCGAGCGGGCGAGGTGCGGCGGCAGCTGTAGTAATGTGGCCCCACTCACTCTCGGGCAGCGGCCTCTGCTTGGCCAGCAGCGGGCGCGGGCGCTCGTCGGGCGCCACCACGTCGCTGGAGCGCGAGCGGGCGAGGTGCGGCGGCAGCTGTAGTAATGTGGCCCCACTCACTCTCGGGCAGCGGCCTCTGCTTGGCCAGCAGCGGGCGCGGGCGCTCGTCGGGCGCCACGACGTCGCTGGAGCGCGAGCGGGCGAGGTGCGGCGGCAGCTGTAGTAATGTGGCCCCACTCACTCTCGGGCAGCGGCCTCTGCTTGGCCAGCAGCGGGCGCGGGCGCTCGTCGGGCGCCACCACGTCGCTGGAGCGCGAGCGGGCGAGGTGCGGCGGCAGCTGTAGTAATGTGGCCCCACTCACTCTCGGGCAGCGGCCTCTGCTTGGCCAGCAGCGGGCGCGGGCGCTCGTCGGGCGCCACCACGTCGCTGGAGCGCGAGCGGGCGAGGTGCGGCGGCAGCTGTAGTAATGTGGCCCCACTCACTCTCGGGCAGCGGCCTCTGCTTGGCCAGCAGCGGGCGCGGGCGCTCGTCGGGCGCCACGACGTCGCTGGAGCGCGAGCGGGCGAGGTGCGGCGGCAGCTGTAGTAATGTGGCCCCACTCACTCTCGGGCAGCGGCCTCTGCTTGGCCAGCAGCGGGCGCGGGCGCTCGTCGGCGCCACCACGTCGCTGGAGCGCGAGCGGGCGAGGTGCGGCGGCAGCTGTAGTAATGTGGCCCCACTCACTCTCGGGCAGCGGCCTCTGCTTGGCCAGCAGCGGGCGCGGGCGCTCGTCGGGCGCCACCACGTCGCTGGAGCGCGAGCGGGCGAGGTGCGGCGGCAGCTGTAGTAATGTGGCCCCACTCACTCTCGGGCAGCGGCCTCTGCTTGGCCAGCAGCGGGCGCGGGCGCTCGTCAGGCGCCACCACGTCGCTGGAGCGCGAGCGGGCGAGGTGCGGCGGCAGCTGTAGTAATGTGGCCCCACTCACTCTCGGGCAGCGGCCTCTGCTTGGCCAGCAGCGGGCGCGGGCGCTCGTCGGGCGCCACCACGTCGCTGGAGCGCGAGCGGGCGAGGTGCGGCGGCAGCTGTAGTAATGTGGCCCCACTCACTCTCGGGCAGCGGCCTCTGCTTGGCCAGCAGCGGGCGCGGGCGCTCGTCGGGCGACACGACGTCGCTGGAGCGCGAGCGGGCGAGGTGCGGCGGCAGCTGTAGTAATGTGGCCCCACTCACTCTCGGGCAGCGGCCTCTGCTTGGCCAGCAGCGGGCGCGGGCGCTCGTCGGGCGCCACGACGTCGCTGGAGCGCGAGCGGGCGAGGTGCGGCGGCAGCTGTAGTAATGTGGCCCCACTCACTCTCGGGCAGCGGCCTCTGCTTGGCCAGCAGCGGGCGCGGGCGCTCGTCGGGCGCCACCACGTCGCTGGAGCGCGAGCGGGCGAGGTGCGGCGGCAGCTGTAGTAATGTGGCCCCACTCACTCTCGGGCAGCGGCCTCTGCTTGGCCAGCAGCGGGCGCGGGCGCTCGTCGGGCGCCACCACGTCGCTGGAGCGCGAGCGGGCGAGGTGCGGCGGCAGCTGTAGTAATGTGGCCCCACTCACTCTCGGGCAGCGGCCTCTGCTTGGCCAGCAGCGGGCGCGGGCGCTCGTCAGGCGCCACCACGTCGCTGGAGCGCGAGCGGGCGAGGTGCGGCGGCAGCTGTAGTAATGTGGCCCCACTCACTCTCGGGCAGCGGCCTCTGCTTGGCCAGCAGCGGGCGCGGGCGCTCGTCGGGCGCCACCACGTCGCTGGAGCGCGAGCGGGCGAGGTGCGGCGGCAGCTGTAGTAATGTGGCCCCACTCACTCTCGGGCAGCGGCCTCTGCTTGGCCAGCAGCGGGCGCGGGCGCTCGTCGGGCGCCACCACGTCGCTGGAGCGCGAGCGGGCGAGGTGCGGCGGCAGCTGTAGTAATGTGGCCCCACTCACTCTCGGGCAGCGGCCTCTGCTTGGCCAGCAGCGGGCGCGGGCGCTCGTCGGGCGCCACCACGTCGCTGGAGCGCGAGCGGGCGAGGTGCGGCGGCAGCTGTAGTAATGTGGCCCCACTCACTCTCGGGCAGCGGCCTCTGCTTGGCCAGCAGCGGGCGCGGGCGCTCGTCGGGCGCCACGACGTCGCTGGAGCGCGAGCGGGCGAGGTGCGGCGGCAGCTGTAGTAATGTGGCCCCACTCACTCTCGGGCAGCGGCCTCTGCTTGGCCAGCAGCGGGCGCGGGCGCTCGTCGGGCGCCACCACGTCGCTGGAGCGCGAGCGGGCGAGGTGCGGCGGCAGCTGTAGTAATGTGGCCCCACTCACTCGGGCAGCGGCCTCTGCTTGGCCAGCAGCGGGCGCGGGCGCTCGTCAGGCGCCACCACGTCGCTGGAGCGCGAGCGGGCGAGGTGCGGCGGCAGCTGTAGTAATGTGGCCCCACTCACTCTCGGGCAGCGGCCTCTGCTTGGCCAGCAGCGGGCGCGGGCGCTCGTCGGGCGCCACGACGTCGCTGGAGCGCGAGCGGGCGAGGTGCGGCGGCAGCTGTAGTAATGTGGCCCCACTCACTCTCGGGCAGCGGCCTCTGCTTGGCCAGCAGCGGGCGCGGGCGCTCGTCAGGCGCCACCACGTCGCTGGAGCGCGAGCGGGCGAGGTGCGGCGGCAGCTGTAGTAATGTGGCCCCACTCACTCTCGGGCAGCGGCCTCTGCTTGGCCAGCAGCGGGCGCGGGCGCTCGTCAGGCGCCACCACGTCGCTGGAGCGCGAGCGGGCGAGGTGCGGCGGCAGCTGTAGTAATGTGGCCCCACTCACTCTCGGGCAGCGGCCTCTGCTTGGCCAGCAGCGGGCGCGGGCGCTCGTCAGGCGCCACCACGTCGCTGGAGCGCGAGCGGGCGAGGTGCGGCGGCAGCTGTAGTAATGTGGCCCCACTCACTCTCGGGCAGCGGCCTCTGCTTGGCCAGCAGCGGGCGCGGGCGCTCGTCAGGCGCCACCACGTCGCTGGAGCGCGAGCGGGCGAGGTGCGGCGGCAGCTGTAGTAATGTGGCCCCACTCACTCTCGGGCAGCGGCCTCTGCTTGGCCAGCAGCGGGCGCGGGCGCTCGTCGGGCGCCACCACGTCGCTGGAGCGCGAGCGGGCGAGGTGCGGCGGCGCGCGGCGCGGCGGCGGCAGGGGCGCCGCGCAGGGACGCCCGCAGCGCCGGCTGCGACTGCGAGTGCGGCGCGCGGCTCAGCTCCTCGCCAGTCCAGTTCACGCTGTGGATAACACTCTTGAATACATTCGGCAGAGGACAAACTTCGTATTAATCGATTCGTTATAACGTACGGATCGATTGCGTTAAACCTAAATAAATCAAAGTGCATCATTTGCCGGTGGTAATCTGTGCTGTGGTGGTAGTTTGCCGTGTGAAGCTGGCTGACTAGAATAGCTCCTCCCGCGGGTGTAGTAAAAGCCGACAAAGGGAAAAATCCTACAGACGGGCAGCAGCGTCCGTCGAACCCGCTACTGCGATCGCCAACCCGCCTGCCAAGCGTGGCGACTATGGCAACTACCCCCAAGATGATACAAGTCATATTTGTGGGAGGCATATGTCCAGCAGCGGCTGAAATGGATGTATGTATGTAATCTCTGCTCACTTGTCGCCCCCCAGTACGAAGTGCACGGGGTCCGCGCGCCGGCGCTCGTCTGCCGGACTCCTGCGCAGGTCGCCGAGCGAGCTCTTCACCCGCAGCTCTTCGCGGCGATCGTCGATCCGACGCTCACGCGCCTCTTGAGCTAGACGCTCTTCTAATTGTAACCTGTCAACATTGTAATGCAATTTGAATTGCTGCTTTGTGTTTTACTGTTAGCCGTATCAGAAGCATCAAACCCTTACAAGAAGAAGTGTACGATATATGTGTGAAATATGTAAAATGATGGCGTACACATTTCAGGTACATTGTGCTTAACGTTATGGGCCTTATTACACGATTTTTGAGCAAGGTAAAGGCGTAGCGCGCAGCGAATTTTCTCCGGGCCCGGAGCAATTTCGCCGCGACCGTGTAACGATCTCACCGCGAAAACACTACGAATTCGCTGGATGCGGAATGTCGCTGCAATCGATTCGAGTTTTGGACAGTCAGTAACGTAATTAATTAGATCAAAAATGGTCGCAGTGATACACAGGCTATACGAGCCGTGAATAGCCCCTGACAACAACAACAAGAAGAAGAAGAAGAACGCAACTAATTACGCTTGACTATTATTGCAACAAGAGATGGCTTGAAAGAAGACACCATTGTTTGGTAATGCGTCTGCCCTGGTTGGCTGAATTGACACGTGAACGTGAATGTACACTTATGAGCTATGGCATCTTAGTCTTATACGCTGCGCGCTCGCGGCGAAATTGTTGCACGCTTGCGTTGAATCTCGTGTACACTCGCGCTCTCCTCGCTTACTTCGCCCATAAATCGTCAATATGACAAAGCTCTGGCAAAGTTAATTCATGATCTCATAAAAAGCATCTTACACCCGCGGCTGGTATTCTGTACACCAAATATTTAAGGCAATAATCAAGTGGTAGTTTGGCCTAAGCTTGAGGGTGTTAGATAATAGGGAATGACAAGATTATTTATTGACATAATACTAATGTTTTTGTTTTTTCTTTCCTGACTATTTGTAATCTTTGACATGATAAAGATAAAGATAAGATAAACATATAATTTATATATTTGACAATACTTTACCTGGCCTCGGCTAACCGCAGATCTAGAGGGTAGTGTGGTGCGTCCGCCTCGCTGCCCGACGAGTCTTCCCGCCATCCGAAGTTGTCGGCCACTGCAACGCCGACCGCCATTTTACAACAATCATACAACGCACAAATAGAGATAAAATCTACAGAAGAAGTTTCACATAGACATTTTATTTACAAAAGTAACTAAATATAAGAGACACACCATAAGATTATTCTTGATTTGGACGATATTATGCAACATGTAGTTAACTGATTATAAAAGTAAAGTTATTAATATTATTATTTATTAACAATTCTACTTTTCTTAGTCTTAATCTCATAATAACTTTATTATTCTATGAATACTGTTAAGTTGAGTGTTAACTGTCAACTACCCGTATAAAATTGGCGACAAGAAGTTAAGGTGTAATGACATTAATAATAGTTTGACCCTTTTCGTCATATTTAGATTTGTATTCGTTAGACAGAGATGTAATTTATCAAAAGTGTGCTGACGTATTTTTCTTTTAAAAGCATGTATGAAATAAATACCATATTAAAGACCGTTTCATGCACTTAAGTTATCTCTTGACAGTCCATGGATATAGTAACTAATAAAAAAAAGGATAAAAACAATATATTTAAAACAAAAATTTATTTCTTAATTTATATACCTGATTTATTATAGTTACTCAGCTCTAGGGACAGTTCAAGAGAGAAGCAACAGAAAGCACAACATGGACAAAAGCGAGCAAAATATAAATATCTTACCTTAAAGAGAATAAGAGCAAAACTCTAGAGATCTTATACTTTTAGCGTTCAATTGTCATAACAACTCTTTTTCACACTACGCATTACTGTGAGGTGAAAAAGTGTAAACTTTTTATGGACATCATGTCGCAACCAGTCGCAAATTGTATACAGTTTTACGTAACCAAGTGGACACCAGGTGAGATACCCTTCATATAGCTGCATACAATTTGTTGGTGGCGGGCGACTGGTTGCCCTGCCAAGGATTCCCGGCCTAACTGTACAAAATAGGCACAAGAGAAAGTAAAGAACTCTGGAGTATTGCAGGCGTCAATGTAGCTCGTACGTTACTAGGTAAACTGGCAAAGGTGGTTCAAATAAAACACATCACAATCGTCAAAAGCTTTCAAACGTGCATTGTACAACTATCTATCACCAAATCAAAATGGCTACCGTTTTGAAAAAAATAAACGTGCATTTTTTTTTGTTAGTTTACAATAAATTTCTGCTGAACTGTTTATGGCTTATTTCAATTGTTTACGAGTTGTGGCTTATTTGAAATGCTTGGTTTTTTTATGAACTTTACGAAAATAAGTATATATGCAACATTACTATCGATTTTATAAAATAAATAAAATAAAGTGAATTAATTGGTTACTTTCCTGATGAATCAAATGCGTGGCAGTAATTCGTATGTTCATAGATAATAAAATAAAAAATAAAAAAAATCAGTAAACTATGATTTAAACTTACACGGTTTTTACACAGTTCGAAAACTATCGAACTGCTAGAAGATGTTGATGTCAACTTTAGCCAGTCTTTATCCGAGACCACTAGGACTAACTTTTTAAATAATAAAATAAAATTAATACACGCGGTCAAGTCCCCTTTTTTTTTAATAATGTAATAATCAGTAAACCATGTTATGATCTTATGATTAACTCTTTGTGTTATAATATAAACACAGCTCACACTATATTTTTTTATTCTTAACCTAAGACGATTTCTAGATACGCAGGTTATAAAAATTAACAACCTGAATACTTACCCTATGTTTTAAAACTAGAAAACTTATTTCAAATTATCTTTTGACCCATGGCATACTGTATCCCATTTACCCCTTATTTTTATAAATCAGTTAAAAAACAGACAGTCCGTCTCGCACGTACAGATTATCTATGAAGTTCAATATTTCTAACTTCCGCTAACGTAGTTAAAAAAATTGCAAACATACTGACTGCTAAGTAAGTAAGCAAAAAGCCTGTAAGCCAGGGGTTCCCAAAGTGTGCGCCGCGGCGCCCTGGTGCGCCGTGGAAAGTTCCGAAGGGCGCCGTGAGTCGATCATCTATTATTATCTATGTACAACGACGATAGATTCATGTTGTGGATGTTTAAGTTTCTTCCTACCTCCCTGTAACTAAACTAACCTAACCTGACTACTATTATTGAAGGTAATGGAGGTAGTTATTTCTTACTACTATATCTTTTTGAAATTAGCTAGGACAGGGCGCCGTGACAAAATACTAATTTTGTAACTGCGCCGCAGGTTGAAAAAGATTGGGAATCCCTGCTGTAAGCAATTTAAAAGTGTTCGTTAATCGTACAAGGAATCTGTGGTACAGTCGCCATCAGATATATCGGAGCTGTGGAGGTGGTCACAAATATCAAGGCGATAAAATGCATGCTCCGATATTTTTGAATACCTTGGCTGCTCCGATATATTTGATGGTGATTGTAAATCATGCACAAGGAAATAAAAACCCACACCAACATTATGTACTGATATTTACAGCGCAATGTGCAAGCTCAATAAATTACGTGTGATATGAGTAAAGTCTAAGTTAATGTTATACAATAATGTTGCCGAACAAGATTTTATATTATCGAACGTAAAGTTTTATATAAATGTCGCGTAGGATTTTTTTTGCAATTTATAAATACATTATTAGAATGAAAATGGGGCTTTCTGTACAAATCTCTATACGAAGTTATATACATATTTATATATTTATTATAACTAAAGCAATCGTGAGTCATGTTATTACTACTTAGGCACTGGTCCCACCGCGAGCTAGTAAGCTGTGAGCTATCAGCTATTACAAGGGACAAAAGATAATCGACCGTGTAAATAAAAGAGAGAGATTTATATCCATAGCTCATCGCCCGGCGATGAACTACGATCGCCCGGCTATGATTATCCGACGGCCCGATAATCTGTTGTCCCTTGAAATAGCTTACTAGCTCGCGGTGGGACCAGTGCCTTAGTTACAAACGGTTGAAGTCACGTGTACTTATATCGCACTAGGTGACATGTTTCGGGTATGCTCTGGTACCCATTCAGTAGACACCTAGCACGATATAAGCCTAGCACGATATATGTAAGTACACGTGAATTCATCCGTTTATAGACAGATATTTAAAAAAGTACAGTCTGTGTCAAAACCAATGTCCAGTCAGTAAAGAGTTAATAGTTTATAGTATTATTCTTTATTTCATACATGCTTCAATAATTTGTGAACTACAATATACTGCCTGAAAGCTTCCTATCGATTGTGATAAAAAAATGCGTTTTTTAAATAGATTTATTAATAATAAAAAAGTTAAACACCAAAAAATATAGTTCAACACTCATACTTAATGTAAATAGGTTTAAGTATCAGATCTAAAAGGAACTTATTCTTAGCTGATAAATATTAAAAAAATATAATAACACTCTTTCTTAGGTAACAGGCATCTTTGTACAGTCAGCAGCAGAAGTAGCTAAGCATTTGAGGTGTTCAAAATGAGGTCAACACGTCTCTAATGTCAAGAGAATAAGAGCGCGTGTAGGTCATTTTGAACACTTCAAACCCTTAGCAACTTTTGCTGCTGACTGTATGTGACTATTGTATTGTTATTCATAAACAAGTATATGAAATAATAAAATGTAAATGTTTTTCTTTGGTTGTGTTAAAAAAAGTTGCCTTCGTTGCCGAAAAATCCTAGAAAAAAAAATAACTTTTCTAAAATTAGTTCTTGTATAATAAAAAGAAAAACATTACATTTAGATAAAAAGGTGGCATATAGATTTTAAGTACGAATTAAGTTTAACTTAAATATAACGCTTTGAGCACTATTTTACTTCAAAATAATCGTAGTTTACTTTTATGTTAATTGTATTTATTTTTCATATAAATATATATCACATAGCCTTAGTATGGTTAAATATTGTATACAATTTTACTGTCTTTATAAATCGTATCTTACAAATTAATATGCAGTACGATTTTGCACCTAATTACAATGGTTTTAAGGTTAACATCTGTATACATAGCTATACGCTTGCATGTACACGAAAAATCCTAAAATATCTTCATATGAAATATAGCTACGATTTTAGCTGCTTTTTAATTGCAATTTTATACAACAAGGACATACATATATATATATATACTTCTTCATCTTGCATGGGATGAAAGAGTATAAACATATATATTCACTGTTTAATAACTGACCGAGACAGCTGTATATTTGTTGAGCGCGTGGGACCGGTTACCATAGCAACCAATGATATATTTATGCTGCTTTGTATTTATAACGACCGAATGATAAATTTTGCCTGCAGCTGCAAAGCGCACTGGTAACTGGATTAATGTCGTAAGTACCTCAATTAATATAGATTCCTTCATTTTAAACTTATTGCTAAAGGCTATGATGATATTGCGAGGTCCTACTTAACATTTTATATACAAAACCCTAACATTTCTTCGTTCATTCAAAGAAATAAAAGTTCAAAAGTACCATTCACTGGAGCGGCCACAATAGTCTTACTATTGGGTCAAAACCAGCGTGCCAATTGAGTGGTAACTAATAAAGCCTGACGTCTCGTTCGCTCTCACTGTCTTTACTGATGCGTACTGCAGCGCTCTCGCTCTATATTTATTGTATCGGCACTTGTTTTGCTAATGCTATGGTGTTAAAAGAAAACGTGTATATTCCATTTTTAAATGTGTCATTATCTAGGAAAAGGGACCTTATTGTCGATGGCACTTACGTCGAATCGCGTTGCGTTTGTAGTGTATCGTCTTGAACAACGACATAAGCGCCATCGACAATAAGGTCCCTTTTCATAGATAATGTCACAAATGATCATTAGTATTGTAGTGTCATTCAACTTTGGAATGAATGTACTATGTAGAAGATTCAAATTCCTTTGACGCCGTTAACGTGAACTAAAAAAGTATCACACTAAAAATATTTTTTTTTTGCTTGTAGTTTGCTATCGTTTGTATGTATAGTTGAAGGTCAAAGACTAATGTTCCAAAATACCTATACATGTACCTTAATATGAAGATAATAAGGTATATTTATACATATTTTGATACTTTGACCATATCCTCGTAACGCCCACCATACAAAAATATTGAATATTTAAAACCAATCTTACTATGCAATAGGGTTGAAATTTGTTTTGTACGAAAACTAATGAAATAAAAGAAATCTACTCTATTTCCTTTTATAAACGATTTAAACTCCATTGAAAGGGAGTGTACATTGTAATGTACATCGGGTCTTACGATGGTATTGATATTTTGACCTTAAATGTACAAACTTAAGACGTCAAATAAAAATAATTTATTTTTGTAATGAACATTAGTTATTCATTCATATGAATATATACAATTGTTTAAATGATATGGGTGATATAAATTTGTACATTTAGCATGTGTTCTTTTTTATGTTCAGAACAAAGCAGTCCTCTCGGCAATGTATTTTTTCCTTATATCTAAGCATTAAAACATTTTTTTACTACGTAAGTGACAGAAAAAAGGCAACGAAAATAATTAGGACAAACAAGATTAACCAACCATCAGTACACCTTATGCAGTTGCAATAGAGTTCACGAATGGTCAGTTAAAATTGTGGACGAAACTATCAAAGATACCGATACTACAAAAATGCCAATATATGTATACATGCTTATTACACCACTAAGCTAACATGGTCGTTCTCATTGCTACTATTATTGAAAACGGGATAGTTATAAGTTGTGGACCCATTACATCGCTGCAACGCAGACCACCGACTGAGTATTTCGATGACACAATGCCTTTCCTAACAAGTAAAGCTATTGCAATATCAACCTTGTGACTTTAAGCAGATGGTTGCTATTTGTATGCATTGATTTGTTACTTGCAATTATTTGTTATGCGGTAGCATAAAAGGGTCTTGAGTGCAGAACGGTCAGCTTAGAAAAGAACAACTATACCATGTACGTTAATCCTCGAAATGACACAGTGAGTATTCTATGTCGTGGATGCGATCGATTCTCGAGTGAGAATGCGAACGGTAGTAGTGAAAATGATATTCCATAAACCAAGCGCATCAGAAAGAGGGTAGATCGGCACGTAGTGTGGTTTGACCACCGTTAAATAAATATTTCGGGACAATCTTACCCAAATCGACCTAGTCCTACGGTAAGCTCAATAAGGCTTCTGTCACAGGTACTAGACGACGATACATAGATAAATACATATAAATACTTAAGTACATAGGAACACCCATGACTCAGAAACAAATATCAGTGCTCATCACACAAATAAGTGCCCTGACTGGGATTTGAACCCAGGACTTCATTGGCAGGGTCACTAACCACTATGGTACACTAGACTAATCTCGCAGTACTTCAATTATTTCGTGAGGCGCTTGCAACAGTGCCGAAATATCAGAAACTTGTTAGAATTAATATACATGGTATCTATCCCATTTTAAATAATGCGTTGTAATACAGTCAGCGTCATATAGTTAGCAGGTTCGAAAGTAGTATGAGTACTTTGGATGCTACCAACTGTACATGCTTATTAAAGTACAGTCTGCAGCAGATGTTGCTAAGAATGATCGTGACACGATCTTATTCTCTTAACTATAAAATAGTGTTAAGCTCATTTTGAACAACTCGCCCTTTGAGCAACTGTATACTTATTTTGGCACTTCGGCAGCGTCCATATCTTTGACGACGAGCAACTAGTCTAGATGCAGATGTTCGTACAGCAGGGACTTGGCGTCGAGGTCGTCGACCTTACCTGAGCCGCAGAGCGACGCGTCGTCGCCCACGCTCAGGTCGTCTTGTGAGCTGCTCACGCGAACTGGAAAAATAAAAATAAAATTAATGCCTAAGGCTAAGTTCACACGGCAACGTTCTGTACCTTTACCATGAGATGTGACATTGATGTTTTCGATAACGAGTATCGAGTTTACTATCTGTGCATTTTAGTGCGAACGAGATGCACAGATAGTAAACTTGATACTCGTTATCGAAAACGTCAATGTCACAACTCATGGTGAGGGTACTGCACGTTTGTTTACGTATTCAGTTTTAAACGACCAGCTGTTTACGCGGTAGATATTTTAGTGAATAAGGCTCAATCAACTATTCTGTCCCTCGTTGCTATGGTTACGTTCCCATGGGTCACTCTCCAAACCACAGTTTAATTTCATCTAAATATACAAAACATACATTTTTGTACATGCTATATCGTCAGCTATACTTACTCAACCTCATATCTGCAACAATCATTTGATGGAAATGTCGCTTCTCTTTCATTTGGAATACGGATGTTTTTATCGTCAAATGAGTGTTACAGACACGAGGTTGAGTAAGTATTTCAACGATATGTCACTTAAATAATGCGTCTCCTACTACGCGCGTCAGTACTACGCAGGGCCGCATTTCTCAATCGTCATTTCTCTGATTGGGTGAGCAGTTGAACCGCCGTCAGTCATTAGTTAATAATATTGAAAGATTGGGTTAAACCAAGTGGCAGACTTTCATTCAGAAATATACTGTGACCGTATTTCTTGCTACAATTACTGGAATTTTAGGCATAAAGTCACACATTTTTTAATTACTTAAGGCTAGGGACTGACGGTAGGTGAAACGCTCGGAGAATCACCCAATTAAAAAAAACGAGGTGTAGTGAGGATGAAAAATTTTGTCTCACTCGGCAGCAGTTTTTTCCCCTCTCGCTCAAGATTGCATTTTTTTAATCTTTCACTAACTCGAATCTCATTAGCACGAGAAGGTAAACTCTAACTTTGCTCCCTAAAACTAGTGTGCCAACACAATACATATGTTTGGATATAGCTCACCTCTGGCGCCCGGTCGGCCGTTGGAGTTCCGATACAACATTCCCTCCAGGAACTGTATGCCATTATTGTTTATGATGTTGAATCCGCAGAGCCGCTCGATCTGCTTCCACCTATGCATCCTCTCCTGCGAACAAATGTTTTGTAATTATTATTAGTTTAATTATATTGGTTTTCTACTCGTGTACTTTTATCTGTCATTTACATAGTCACGAACGTACATACCAGGTGTGGCCTGTAATAGGAGCATTAACTTTGGGCATCATTTCTACACCACATACGTAGCAACATTTGTTCTACGACTTTTGAAAGTAACTAATGGTTTAATAAATATTAATAAAAAAAGATTTTGCAAGCAAGCAATGTATTGCGTAAACTATGAAGTTTGCAGGCTGACAGGAAACGTCAACTAGACTATTGGATGCTGTTCATTGAAAATACTATTTAGTTTGTTGGAAAAATCACAAGTAATAAATAACCCAATTATTTAAAGTTGTAGAACAAATGTTGTTACGTTCGTGGTGTAGAAGAGTTCCCTAAAATTTTTGACCCTATTACAGGCCACACCCGGTATAAGGACATACATTATCTACTCGTTGTAAAACTCTAGTCTATTGCCCAAAATAGCACTTGTATCGTTTGAGACACCTTACGACACGGTAAGCTAGTGCGGAGTAGCAGGTGCTACATACCGATACATTGCTACCAACTTAACAAACGATTTAATGCATACGGTTTTTATATAAAAAAGAATTTGTACCAAGTTCATTGCTACCAACATCATAAAAATAACTTTTTGGTATCATCACTATTGGAAGGTGGACGTTTAAAAACAATTTTCCCGTAATTTGTTTTATTAATTTTAGTATTTTATTTAATTTTGCCTACTCATAGCATTGTATGCAACGTTGTATAAGTAGTCAAAAAATGCTCATGGCGTATTTATTAACAATGTTCGCGTTCGGCTCACATTGTTACCCACGCCACTCGCATTTTTGACCCTCTTATGCTACTGTTGCATAAAATACTATTTTAATATTGTACATACAGGCTGTATTTTTCACATGATACACAATTTGTTTTCTAAACCCATAAACAACTTGCAATCGAATGCTCCTACTCTCGGAGTGGACTAGTTCTTACGTACCGATAGTTCTTGAGTGACTTCGTTGAGCGCGGTGCGGGCTTCGACGATGGACCTGTCCACATCGTCAATGGACTTGCCGTGGGTGGACACAAACGCGCCGACAAGGCTCGAACGCTTCTTGCGGAGTTTCTCGCACTGAAAAAAAAAGGCATTTAGAAGCTTTATGTGTATTCTTTGATATTCATACATTTATAAAGATAAGCTATCTGTTCTCCACCAGCAGTGATCATTAGAAAATGGTCATAAGCAGACATATGATTCCGTGGGGCATTTGTTGACAGCTAGGGACTTCAATAGTCTTCAATTCTGTCTAGATCCTCTCACCACTACTCCACATTTTGATCACCGCCTCTGCGCCTGTCGTTTCCACACCTCGTGGATCAGGTAGAGTAGCTGCTGTTGTCCTGATCGTGACTAGGGCGGCCCTTCAAGTCTGTTGAAGTTGCATAAATGCCTTGTTTCTTCCGCAGATCCGCTCTGTTCTCCACCTGGTGGGTCAGGTGGAGCAACTGCTAACATGATGTCAACCAGGTCCTGTCCCAAATCCTGCCCTAGTTTCACCTCCACAAGTTGGTACACTCACCGCTTCTCCGGCCTATTGAAATTGCATAAACGCCTTGTTTCTTCCATTAATACGCTCTGTTCTCCACCTGACGGGTCAGGTGGAGCAACTAATAATATGATGGCAACCAGGACCTGTCCCCAATCCTGTCCTATCACCACCACAAGTTGGTACACTCACCGCTTCTCCGGCCTGTTGAAGTTGCATAAACGCCTGTTGTTTCTTCCATTAATACGCTCTCCACCTGGTGGGTCAGGTGGAGCAAGCAGCTAACACTTGAACCTTTGGACCCGGGTATGTCCTTAAACTACGGCCAACAATGAGAGGTAAGGCACAGCGATGACCATCACGCTTGAATCTGGAGCAGCCCAACTGGGGAAGTACCTCCTCCTTACAGTAGATCACAGCCATAATAGCACTGCTACCTTTCAGGTATGTAGTGTTGTGTTCCTGATGGTGTGTAAGGTTCCCAGAGCTCCAACCCCCCCTTAAAGGCCGGCAACGCGCTTGTGACTCCCCTGGTGTTGCGGGTGCCCATGGGCGACGGTAATTGCTTACCAGGCGATTCGTCTGCTCGTTTGCCGCCTATATCATAAAAAAAAGCACGATGGCACCCAGGACCTGTCCCCAATCCTGCCCTAGTTTCACCTCCACAAGTTGGTACACTCACCGCTTCCCTGGCCTGTTGCAATTGCATGTCTGCCTGTTGTTTCTTCCGCAGATACGATCTGTTCTCCACCTCGTGGGTCAGTTGCAGCCACTGCTGCAGGCCCGAGGGTGGCGCCCAGCACCTGTCTTCGAGCTCGCCTTCTGCACGCCTCAGTTCTGCTCTTAACATCTGTAAAACATTTAGAATTGATTAGGTTATAAAGTGATTTTTTTTGAAGTATACGCGTTTTTGCTGACGATATAGTGTGGAATTCGACTGTGTCAATTGTTTTATCTAAGAACTTTTCTCTAGATGAACCGATTTTATGTTTTTTTTTTCTTTTATTTGAAAATTAGTGTTCTAGGGATTAAGTCAGGCATATTACCTGAAGGTTCTTTTTTGTTAAATATTATTTGTCGTTTGTTCCTTACGCCAAGAACACTTTCTAAGAATTCTGATACAGACCGTTTTAGTCGACTACGAGACGAGATTTAAAAGAAAGGGATTGGAGACTCACTTCAATTTCAGCTTTCAATTGCGTGACTTCCAGGTCTGAGGAGGCAGAGTTGAGTAGTGGCGTGTCTCCCGCCTCTCTTAACTTTTTTTCCAAGTTCTTCTTCTCTGTGGTGGCGCTTTCCTGAAAACCAAGTTAATTAGACTATGAGTGTGTATGTTTGACTAGTTTCTTGGACTTGTCTCTTCGACTCCTGTTAGCAATCGTCTCATTCTCGCATTGCTAATTAGTCAAAGTCAAACTGGCCAAATATATAATTACTCGTAATAAACACATCCTTACTACTTATCGGCTATTGACGTCCACTGCTGGCCTTAGGGCTCACCATACATCGCTACCAGCGGCATGAGGGGTTTAATGCAATTGGCAGACGGGTTGGTGATCGCAGTGTATTTCACCGCTCTCTCCGGTGGTTCCTGGTCGCAGTATAGGGATCTACCCTGGTCCCACAATATATACAAATAAAGATCTATGTATTCAGATATATTTGGCAAATTTTAGGTTGAATACAACCGCTATCTATTTAACCTTTATGACGCCAACAACTCATACATACAGGACGACTGATATATATAGGCCATAGACTACATAGCAAAATAGACCTACATGCACATAATACAGTCAGCAGCAAAAGTGGCTGAGCGGGTGAAGTGTTCAAAATTACCTACACGCGCTCTTATTCTCTCAACAATAGAGATGTGTAGCTGTAGACCTCATTTTGAACACCTCAACCGCTTAGCCACTTCTGCTGACTGTACATAAAGTTCAATTTCAGTTTTGCATTTCGATGACGAGTTCGACCGGTACCTTTGCGTTCGACATGGCGTTGGAAAGATTAAGCATATCAGTACCTGTTCCAACCGCGCCTTCTCAAGTTCCTTCTGCATATCATCCAACGCCAGCTCTGCCCTCCTGAGCTGTTCCATGTCCCGCAGCATCCTCTGCACCTGATGCCGGCTCGCCCGCCCAGCCCGCAGCGCCGCCCAGCCGCCGGCGACCGCGCCCAGCATCAGCGACGCCAACAACCAGTCCTTCCAGCGACTGCCTTCTGGAAGAGAGCCCGGTCTAGGTAACTAGTATGGGTTGTTTTGATGGTGGCATTGGGTATAACATATACTCATAATGAAAAGGGTTGAACTAATAGGATAAGTTAATTGATTTATTTCTTTATGGTATCAATCGATTCCTATCGTTAGGATCAAAATCTGTATCGGACTAATTGCCTTTTGAAATTGTGGTTAAGCTCAGTGCATATGTGTAGGCTGTAATCTACACTAATATTATAAAGGCGAAAGTTTGTGAGTGTGTAAGTTTGTTACTTCTTCACGTCTAAGCGACTGGAGCGATTTTAATAAAATTTGGTATGGAGTTAGCTGACACCCTGGATTAACAAATAGGCTACGACCTTTTTTTCCTAATAGACCGTGTGTAACACCGCGGGGCGCAGCTAGTGTTTATTATAACTAGAACTCCCATAAACCGTTAACTATTGCACACGGGAAGACGATTTGTTTTTTAATCAGTCTTTATGATCCAAATGTGCTAAAAACGTAATATTGTAGTCGAAATAATAGAAACCTTGCTATACGTCTTCAGCGACCTTGTGGAAGCCACAAATTTAATATGATAGTCATGTGTCTAGGATCTGCTAATTGAAGTCTGAATCAAATGTAGTTAGTTCCTTTTTGTTTAAACTGGTATACCACTGTTTTTTTGCCACAGACAATTTTTTTAACGTGATTTTTTGTTATACATGGTGTTGTGAGTGGTTTCCAGTATATGGAAATCCTAAAGTATAGGCGATACAAAGAAACCGTCTTAGGAAACATTAGGTATTTTTTGTGAAAAGAATTATGGTATAGTTTCGGCAAAACTCTAGTTTTTCTTATCAGAACACGATGCCCATTATCCTCTTAAACGAATCACCAGTACTTTTGTCACACTTTGTTTGTGCTTAATGCATAAAGTATATAGGAACAACTAAAATAGTCTATTTAAATACTTTAATACATTTGTATATGGCTTTTATTCTAATTTTCGGTATTTCGGGTAATCTCGAAATACTTTATTAGTAAAATCAATTTGAATCCGCCTCCATACTAGTCAACATTGACGCGGCGTAGGTACTGAGCCCGAAGTTTAGGTATAATAGCTCCCGAGTTTCCGATCCCTGGTGATGGTAATTCACATTCGGATTCTTGTCACACTAGTTAACTAAATGTAGTATAAAACAACAACTATGGCAACTCCCCCAAGATTACAGCTACACTAAGAACGGCTTCAGATAAAGTAAAGCTCCTAGTTATGCAGTGAAATACCTCCAACTTAAAACAGGAATTAAACCTTTTAATATGTGTCGCGTCAGGCGATAGTTTTATATTCAATAGTAGTGAAAATATCGATAAGATATCATGAAATCGATTTAATAGCACTATGGCGTGTAAGAAAAGGGATAGAAACTCACGACAACGGTATTAAAACTATTAAACGTTACAGGTATACACAGGCGAAGTTCAACCTTGTAACAATGAAATAAAGACTTAAATTGCGATATCAATCGAAGGTAGGTTATAAATGTCATAATCCTTCTTAAATTAATTGCAATAATTATGCACGACAAGCAAGCACTATCACAACAAATTCTCTTTTGTTTTAAATTTCCTTAACAATAGTTGTTAAAAAAAATATTAATTATTGTTAATATAATTAAAACTTGTGTCATGTTACTACTACTTAGTAAAAAACGGATAAAATCATGTGTATTTATATCGCACTAGCAATGAGTGACGCACCCACAAACCCTCGCCCCGAGCAGGATACCGACTTGGCTTGAAAATGGGTACCACAGCTTACCCGAAACATGTCGTCTAGTGCGATATAAGTACACGAGAGTTCATCCGTTTGTAACTAAATAGTAATTATTGTTGATATTAGAAATTAGGTATTAAATTATCCAAAATTGGATTAATATATAGCCCTTCGGTTTTGAGTGTGAAAATATTGCGAGTTAAATAACATAACGAAAACATAACACCATACGTATTTATATGTATGTCTTCTCCGTATACAGAACAATGGTGTTCCGGACATTTAGTCCTTTTCGAAAATTAAAGGATATGTAAGGGGTACACTAAGCGAATCTTGCCCCTGCCCGTGTCATGGGACGCGCACAGAGACAGCACGCGCCATGGTGTAAGGACCATTGAGTTTTAATGAAATCTAAAATGCACTAGGCTATTGGGTGACGCTCTTTATTTACTAAATGTCTGTCTCTCTTTACGTCAATTAAAACATGTCAACTGCAGTTGATAATTTCAATACAATCCGACACGGGACATATTCATATAGTTATGTTATTCATAATGTTGACTTATTAAACTATATTTATGAATTTACCAATGTTTATTTAAACGTCCATGTGTGTACAGACGACGTCAAAGATATGTATACACTTTTGCACCTTATTACAAAGGATTAAGGTGGAAAACTGTAAACTTATCTTTGACGTCGACTGGATAAAGTTTTTTAACCCGTATGACAGTTGTTGTTGTGTCCCTTACGTCCTCAAATTGTCGTATCTGTCGGCATTAAATTTATTTTATAGACCTTAAATCACATGACTGACACGACTACAGATCCAACATGTCTCTGAATAAAGCTATAAGTGCGTAAAATCAACATTACTCGCCTATATTAGGTCTTTTATAGAACTTCAGATACTTTCTAATTTGGACTCCGGTACTTCGGCTAGACACGGTCAAGACCATGTCGACAGTGGAAATTTCAAATGTCGTAAGTCGCATATAAAAGTATGTCCCTTACGACATTTGAAATTTCCACCGTCGATGTCTAGCCGCCCGGAAACCTATGGAGCGGTTTCGTATTTTAAATTTTAATATTATTGTCAAATCAGAATTGCGTTTTAAGAAGCAAGGTTTGATACGTGGGCTGCTAAAGGATAGGACAAGAAGATTGTTACTTGGGCCGCAATGGCCGCTAATTTCATAGGTGTAAAAGTGACGAATGATTGTGAGAATGGAATTCTGTTTTAATGGATAAACGGCACGTGATATTTAACTAAGTTTCTAAATTATCCGTCGTTGTAATACATACCATATTACCTAAATACAAGCTACTAGGTTACGCAGTGTTTAAGCAATCATCATCACTATCATTAGCCGAAACCCGTCCTATGGTGGGCAAAGGCCTCTAAAATTATTTCCTTAACGACCGGTTTTGTGTCTCCCGGTTCGAGCTCTCTCACGACCTTGGCCTGATCGTCGGTCCACATAGTCGGAGACCTTCTTGTACCTTACCTATTGTTACTTATGCATTTGAGGATTTAAATTCTCTGAGCTTTTTTTTTTTATGACATAGATGGCAAACGAGCAGACGGATTGCCTGGTGGTAAGCAATTATCGTCGCCCATTGGCACCACGGGTGTCACAAGCGCGTTGCCGGCTTTTAAGGGGGGGCTTGGAACTCTGGAAACCGTACTCACTATCAAGAACACAACACTAAATACCTGAAAGGTAGCAGTGCTATTATTGCTATGGTCTTCTGTAAGGAGGAGGTACTTCCCCAGTTGGGCTTCTCCAGATTCAAGCGTGATGGTCATCGCTGTGCCCTACCTCTCATTGTTGGACGTAGTTTAAGGACATACCCGGGTCCAGCTATGTCGGTGACTTAAGTTCTTCAGCGAATCTCCTCATTTCTGAATTTTCTGATTCGATTCCGCAGAAATTTCGAACATAGCTAGCTCCATTACTCTCCGAGTAAGTGTTCAACGCAATACGTTACATCAATTAATCCCATCCCATTCTCTCGCAACAAAGAGCGCATGGAATAGGTAATTTTCATAATCTCACTAAACCGTAAGTACCCACGAGGTAAGTACGAATTGTCAATAGGTAAGCCAAGTGGGGAACTACCTACTGATGGGTTAATAATAAGTAGTTATAGAAGCGTAAGAGTTCAATGCCAGCTGTCATTAAACCCTTGTTAGTATATAACTACATACACATGACAATGTCATGAACATTCTTTACGTATTTATTTACTGTTTTAACCTGCAGAATATACTAGTATATATATGCATGCCCGCTTATTCATATTTGTCTTTCAAACCTATATCGATAACTAGCTTTTGCCCGCGGCTTCGCTCGCGTTAAGAAGTGTGTAAGTTATTTTTAGCACACTATCGTTCAAAACGTAGTTTTGTATGCCTGCATGCTTTTTGTTCGGAATATGCCGTTTTATCCACAACTGCCTACGGCATAGTAGCTTTATGCATGCAGTCTCAGCCCGATCGGTTTAAAATTGACAAAGTTTCATACAAACATTCATCCCCTATTTTATCCCCTTGGGGGTAGAATTGATCAAAATCCTTTCTTAGCGGATGCCTACGTCATAACATCTACTTGCATGCCAAATTTCAGCCCGATCTATCTAGTGGTTTGAGCTGTGCTTTGATAGATCACTATGTCAGTCAGTTAGTCACATTTGAGTTATATATATTTAGATTAAAATGAATATGGCTTCCGTCAATTCCGTCAAAGTTATTATAGCAGATCAACGAATGACAAAGCAAGTTTGCCCTTAGACCATGCCGGTGTATGGTAGTAGGCCTTGCGTTTTGTAAAGTGGTAGCTGGACTTTACAGAAAACCACGGGGCAGCCGCGGTCCCGGACTGCTGGGTGCTGACCAAAAAGTGATGTAACGTGTTTGATCAATATTTCATTACCTGCACATTTCTGCGTTAGATCACTGCATAATATATGTGTAATAACTTCAAACTCGGGTAAATCCATTCTGCTTTAAAGTTGATTATCTAAAAAAATGTATAACAAACTGAAAGATAATCAACCTTAGAGCAAAATGGAGTTACCTGAGTTTGAAGTTAAGCAACACATATATAGGTAAGCTATCAATACAAGAATGAACCAAAACAAAAAAATATGTCCTCAAGCCGACTTCGCCTTGTAGGTCAACAGGAAATTCCTCTAAAACCAACATTACTTAAATTAGGTTTAAGATTTTATGTTTGAGACGTTTATGAATAAGCGGGATAGACTATATCGTATAGACATTTTGCTGATATGTAATTGTTTTATGTCCGATTTCTATATTTTGCGATATGCCTTTTTGACGGTTGTTTTTTTTTTATAACAACGAGATAGTTACCACGTAAGTCAGTTCTAACGAGTTTCGTTGTAAGTAATAGACGTAACGAGGACGACCATGTTAGCTTTTTTTTCTAATGTCAGAAAAATAACCTTGTGAGAAATGTTATATGAAATAAATATATGTTTTTATCTAAGCAAATGATAACAGAAGCTTTCTAAGATAATCTTATTTGGTCTTATTACTAGAGATATAAATTAGGTGACGTCTGTATGTTGAACGACCGGATTTCGAGTGGGATTACTTTTTTATATAAATTCTATATCAATGTTTCCTTATTGTACATATTTCCTACCGTCGTCATCCGTCAAATCCAAGTATCGGCCACTGAACAATAAATACACACAGTAGGTCGTCCCCAGAGCGACCCAAGTTTCAAACATCACATCATAACACAACGTTTATGTCACTGTTATAGGAGCATCACGAAACCTGCGGCGCGAGCACTACTGTGCGATCGAGTGATATCATTCGCGCCAACCGTGATGGCGCGGGAGTGACCACGCGTGAGGACTTTGCAAACAGGATAGTTTTTTTGAGACTAGATCTTAAAAACCGGACGAGTGTGTCGTGGCAGTGTGATGTCACGAGGTAAACGTGATGTAACGGCAGCGACACTGACACACTGACATAAAGAAATGGACTCCTACACGCGAACAAATTATGCGCTGACAGCGGTTCAAAGAAGACTAACTAAATGCGCCGCCCAAGTTGCGTTCGGCTGTTTTTGAGAGCCATTTTTTTGGGACTGATTGTGAATCTACGTTTATTATACATCGATGCACGGACACGATTAAATTTCATTCAATACAACGCTAAGGAAATGTTAAAAATTGCTAGAAATACCAGAATGAAAAAGAACTTAAAATGAAGTGTAGTTTATACTAGACGGGACAGCGAGTTATGGATTTGCTACTGATAAAAACTAAATACATATATATGCGAATTAGTTTAAAGTTTAAGTGAAGTGTAGTTTATACTTGACTAGACAGCAAGCTATGGATATGCTACTGACAGAAGGCCGTGACCTGCGGAGGTGGATGAGAGCAAAAAACAACTGATTAATTAATCTTCTAATCTTCGCAAAGATAATCTTAGAATCTTGCGGCAGCATTGTTTAACGATGTTTCATTTTTATTTACATAAAACATTATTCTAAATAGAGTTACATATATTGGTAACATAATTATTATATATACCGTTTTGCTGGTTTTGGAATTGGTTAAGCAATTCGATAGAAGAGTGATAAGTGAAATAGATACAAATTTAATGATTTACGAGAAGCCTAGTAAGAATATGTTAGTTTTTAATGGTATGATTATCATACCAGAAAATGGGGGCCCTTTGGGTTTTGGATAGGTTTTATAACTATAGATAATATATGTTTATGTGAGTTAGCTAGTAATTGGAATACATATTTGTTACGTTAATAGATTTTAGATAGATCGTATTGCCGTTTAGGAATATGTATAAATGAAAAACATTAATTAATACGTGAATTAACCACATCGCATCACGTAACATATTTTTCAGATACAATTCGAGGACAGTCCTGAAATATCTTATTAAGAGTGTGGTGCAACTAGTAAATATGACTTAATAACACGTTGGAACATCGCGCGCGGACATTACAGGTACAGTCAGCAGCAGAAGTGGCTAAGCGGTTGAGGTTTTCAGAATGAGGTCAACACATATCTATTGTCAAGAGAATAAGAGCGTGTGGAGGTCATTTTGAACACTTCACCCGCTCAGCCACTTTTGCTGCTGACTGTACAAGCACAATTTGAAGCTGCGACTGAATAAAAATTAGAATTCAGCACTGCTCTTGCGTAACGATTTAGAGCGAGACACTAGAAAATCCCGCGTATTGTGAATAGAGATGTGACATTCCAGGTAAATTCCCAATACTGCTAGAGATTGAAATTTACCATTTGAGAATAATTCGTAATAGTTAGGCATCGGACGGAAGAGTGCAAATTACATAAGGAACAGGACTTGTACCATAATGGAGTAGCTATCAGCGTAACATATTTTATACAGTCGATCAATTTGTCGATGTCATCGATATAATAAAATTATTTCATCGTTATTAATGGTGTTAAATTTAGTAATTTAGAGCCTAGTAATATTTTTTTACCACATACATTTAAAGCGAAATTAATTTGTTTTCTGGAAATAAATAAATTTTCTTTAAATACATTATAAGTACAGTTCGCTCGCGTTAGGATCTGTAAAACAATATTACCAGGGGACAACA
This sequence comes from Grapholita molesta, assembly GCA_022674325.2. Lineage (NCBI taxonomy): Eukaryota > Metazoa > Arthropoda > Insecta > Lepidoptera > Tortricidae > Grapholita > Grapholita molesta. The sequence goes on along the minus strand of CP053133.2, from coordinate 4,713,665 downwards.
TTAAATCAATTCATTTAGTGTCATAAAACACATGCCAAGAAGAATGTATATAATTATATTGACGAACTTCATCACCTTGAAAAAGAATGGCCAAATAATTACGTAGACGTTTTATCTACGACATCGACAAATTTATCGACTGTATAAAATGTGTTACGGTGATAGCTACTCCATTATAGTATAAGTCCTTTTTCTTATGTCATTTGCACTCTTCCGCCCGATGCCTAGTAATAGTAATCTAGTAAAATGTGACAGTCTTGACTGACTGAGCGATCATCGCCCAGCCCAAACCGCTTAACCTAGATACCTAGCTTATTTTTTCACAATAAGTAGTTTACACCGTTTACACCGTTAGGACCCACTAAGAAAGGATTTTAGAAATTCCACCATTAAACCATTAACCAATGGGGTAAATAACGGGTTGAAAATCTGTATGGAGATTGTGTAAAATTTAAAGCGAGAAACTTGAAATTTTGTGTAAACACTCCTTATTCGTACAAGAAAAGTAATTTCAGCGTTTTCCCCCTTAGGGGTCAAAAAGGGAATTCTTCTGCGCGTGCGAAGCCGCGGGGAAAAGCTAGTAAAGTATAATTAGACGGGAAATTATATGGGTAAGGTAATATAAACAATGTCTACGATACTATACGACATTAGACGGAGGTACAGTCAGCAGCAAAGTTGCTAGGCGTTTGAAGTGTTCAAAATGACCTACACGCGCTCTTATTCTCTTGACAGTAGAGACATGTTGACCTCATTTTGAACACCTCAAATGCTTAGCAACTTTGCTGCTGACTGTATAAGGCGTTATTGCTTACGCTCAAATTAAATCGAGCATTTAAGCTGTTACCTACTAACATACTATATGATTAATATGATTGAAGCACTATACTATAAAGAGAATAAAAGAGTGAGTCAACTATGTTTTTGTTATTCTGTCCCATCAGTCAGGGGACAACTGAAGCTTAGCTTGTTACAAGAAATGTGGCCCTGCCGACTGACGCGTTTGGTAGGCGACCCATTATGAAAGGGACATATAGATTCTACAAAAATCTATGTTTTGTGACTGTGTGTTTGAAGAGTGCCCCAGGGGAACGTAACCATGGAAACGAGGGACAAATAATAATTGATTGAGCCAATTATACTATAAACTGTCATTTTATAAAAGCAGTTAATTAGATGAAAATAAAGTAATACAAAAAACACATAGTATTTCAGAAATAGCAAATTTTGTTAAATATTTTTGTTTGTTTCTTTTTTTTTTAAACCAGACTGACTAGCGTTTGACCTCAGTCGCACCTGGTGGTAAGTGTCGATGTCGAGGGTGCAGCACGATGGTTCAGTAACAGCCTATTCACTCTTGCCTTAAAGAGACCTAAATTATATATATGTTTCCGGGATAACAAACGAAGGGAGCCAATTCCAATCCTTAGAGGACTGGCTTTAGGAAGGTAGAAGCGAATCGCTTCGTGCGAATGAATGGAATATTCACAACGTAAGGATGAAACCGTTCCCCTCGCCTGGACGTCCGGCGGTGGAACGAAGATGGCGGAATTAAATCGTGCAATTCCTGTGCACACTCTCCAAAATGTAGTCGTCGTCGTCTAGTTAAATGTTATGTCTATGATAAAATTGTTGCGCCGTGATAATTCCGGGCTCAGTTTATGACTTATGACACAATCTTGCGGTGAATTATTATCAGTCGAGCTATATAATTCATGGCTGCAATGCAAATAGTACGAGGAAGGAAGCCTTATGTGGTTTCAGGTAAACTGTGATGTAAGTGCTTATTGTAGCGCAATAATGCAAGGTTTATAACGAAACAATAAGGTATTGTGGGTTACGGATAGTAAAAAGATAAACCATTTTTATTTTCATTTGAAAGAATTTTAAAGAATATGACCAAGACTGAATAGAATAGCACCACCCAAACTCGTGTGTCGTAATAGGCGACAAAGAGAAAACACCGAAGGATATATCAGCGACATCAGCGTCCGTCGTAGTGTCGAAACCCTATATATAGCTACTGCGGTAGCCAACCAGCCTATGGTCCCATGTCCAGCATGGGAAAATTTACGACTGAAGTGACAGTTTTAAACAGGTCTAGAATTGATGTACTCATTTTTTTAATTTCAGCCGTATGCAGTCCACTGCTGGACATAGGCCTCCCAGGCTCCCACATATATGACTTGTATCATCTTGGGGGTACCTAGATGCCATAGTCGCCACGCTTGGCAGGCGGGTTAGCGACCGCAGTAGCTGTAGATTGGGTTTCGACGGACGCTGCTGACCGTCTGTAGGATTTTCCGTTTTTTTTAATTATCAATATCCTAATGTATGTAGTTACACTCTAACCCACTCGCTTGTTATATCTGAATATAGTAAACCTTTAAAACGAGATAAGGGAAAAATAGTACGAAAAATTTGCTTTTATCCAACTACCGTGGTACTGCGCCGTCGGTACCCTGTTAACTTAACTTACTTGGATTTTTATCGGATCGAAAGTGACAATGAAAACCCCAACAGAACGTCTACCATGGTTGACATTTTATCGTCTATCGCGCTATCCGTCACTTTCGCACTCACATACTTGTTAGAGCGTGACAGATATCGTGACAAGTGATATAAACCCGACCATTAGGCTAGCAGATCAGAGGGCCCGCCTGACTTCGTTCGTCTATTTCCTCCTCGCTCGTATACGCAAGAGCGATAGAAAGGGAGATAACAATTTTTTTAATTTCGAGTTACGCGAGTATTTCTGGAACTGCCTAGTCGAACTTAATGGTGTGATAACGTATATAGATGAATTAGCGAGAGCGTGGAATGCATATGTAGTGGTATTGTGTGTTTATATGCATTCCATATTAGAAATTTTCTCCCGTACAACCACTACAAATGCAATTCCAGCCTTTGCTGTCCCGGCGCACTTTGTACCGCCTGAAAGCCTATAAATGGGGTATTATAGTTTTTTTTTTTTTTTTTTTAAACTATTTAACTTTTGACCAAGACATCACCCAAAATCGTACAAATCGGTTTAGCCGTTTAGTTATAAGTGCCGGAACTAACACGACTTTCTTTTAATAATATAGAAGATAAAGACACTGTCTCTTACAATATTACAAGCTTGTTCATTATTTGCACGCAGGACATTCGGTTTTGAAGGCAATCATTAACAACTATGGTACATACAGCAACACTCTTAGCTGTACATTGATGGACCTTATTATATATGGCATAAGGTCTAACGATGTACAGCTAAGAGTCTTGTTGTGCGTTAAGCGTGGGAGAAACAGTTTATAGCGCTGCGACTTACCATCAATGCCGTGTCATCGATGGTAAGTACCATTCATTTTGCTTAATGATGCTACGTGAACCGTATGACAACGAGATAAAGTCCATTATTGTTGAACGTAACGTGCAAAAAAACTCGTCAGACATAGGTAAGTACAACAAAAAAGTATTCGTTTTTATAATAAGCGTACTTAGTACCCGTAGTAACATGACATAATTGTTATATTTTTAACGTGGTCGATATTACGAAATGTTAAAAATATGTTTTTTTGGGGACTTGGCGTTATAAGAAACTACTAATCTAGTAGAAGTATAGAATAACGAAATTGAGTAATCGCCTCTTTATCGATTTTATTCGGCAACGGCATTTCAGTAAAACGTTTCCATACGTACCTACTCCGTGTAACCGTGAACATAGTGGTGTGCTATTATAATAATGGCCGACCATTAACTTGTGTCGCCAATTTATAATATATGAATGTCATTGAAAAAAAAAAACTGTTATTAGAATTTGGGGTTGATGTACAGTTCGAACGCTGGTGGCCTAGCGGTAAGAGCATGCGACTTGCAATCCGGAGTCCGGATCCAGTTCAAACCAGCTGGGTTACCAATAAGTTTTTCGGAACTTATGTACGTAATGTCATATCATTTGATATTTACACGCAGCTTTTCGGTGAAGGAAAACATCGCAAGGAAACCGGACTAATCCCAATAAGGCCTAGTTTACCATCTGGGTTGGAAGGTTTTTGGTTTCGTAAAACTAACGCTAAACCCTGGGATTAGTTGCCATGCGGACCTCAGGCTCCCAGGAGCCGTGGCTAATGCCGTGACAACGCGGTACTGTTAGAGCGACCGAATAATCTAAAAGTAGAATTCCATTTTTATACACCCAACGCCAGTTCAAATCCAAAGATGTCAAAAACATTAGAAGACACTAATTTGCTTACGTTAGTCGGATATTTCTTGGTTTTAAGTTTCCCAGTTAATTATGTCACTCTAGAAGTTTTGTTAAAGTTCTTCACCAATAGTTCCGAACACTGCGAGCAGCTTCCAATCAATGAGAGCTGCTCGCCATCGGACATTACAGTTTGGCGAGGATTTCTCGTAAACTGTTGTGTGTTGTGTTTCTTTAGCATACGTTATTTCGAAATAAATAAAAAACTACGCCATCAACAAAGATAAAATGGAACCCTCCATCATATAGTCTAAAAAGTAATGCTTCGAGTTGACAGGATTTCAAAATAGATAGCGCTTCTAATACGCCATATTGTTGTGTGTTTGTGTAATATCCATGAATGAATGACTGGCGGGAACGTAGAACGCCATCTATGCATAAACTCTAACAACGTTAAGTTACATTTTACGCAAACTTTAGTAACTATATACATAGATGGAACCAAACATTAAAACATTTTTAGGTAGATCTTTTACATGTCTATGTATAGAGGTGATTTCCTAACGACGGGTCTACTCATCGTCCATTTTGTAAACGCTCTGGTACCACTATACTGGTGGTATTTAGTCTTAATCAATATCATAGCACATTCCATTAAACTTCGCATGTCCCGTCGCACAGTTACTGCCACCGAAAGCAGCATTGGATCGTATCCCTATCGATCCTAAACTTTTATAACTTTCGGGATAAATCGTCTTTCTTTTTCTTTCCAACCTCTAACTATATACATAGATGGAAGTTCCAACTTCTGCTCCAATGCATCGCATACCGAGACCCAGATGCAGTAGTTCTATTTTAAAATTTGGAACCCTTGATTACTAAAAAGTCGAAAAAAAATATAAATATACTTGGTGAAAAGTTTGAATGCCACATGGATGGCAACTGCCTTAAATATTGTAAATAAATAATACATTCTGTGTAGAGGAGACTCTCCTTTGTTTTTATTAAAACAAACAAAAACTTTTAACAACAATGATTTCTGCATTTATGGATTAATGAAAAATCAATACAGAGGGACTCCAACCGGTCAAATGTGACAAAAAAATAGCGTGCCATATTTTATAATGTAGATTGAAAGGGTTACTTATAAGGTTGATATTTATTACTTAGAGAAAAATGGACCTAAATCCGTATTTTTGTGTCTATCCCACATTATGCGTCGTGGCTCTGGCTCCATATTAAATTAACCTCATAATTATAATTTCAGCCGAGGGCGTATAATACTGGACATTGGACTGTCGCACCAATCATATGACTTTCCTGGCAACAGCTAGGAAAAACTTCAGGTATAGTCAAGGTAAGAGATATCTATACGGAAAATGTTCTAAAATATGTATACATGTACTTTAATATTGAGACAATAAGGTGCATGTATACATATTTTGGCACTTTGTTCGCATCGATATCTCTGACCTTGACTGCGACACGACACTAACAAAGGAACGCAGGTGAGTGCAAAGGATCAATATTAAAATATTTCTAATATAAAATATTCATAATAAAACGACTTAAGTTTATAACAGAAAATTAAACTTGTACAAAAATAAACATAAATCTAAATTAACAACCGAACATCAATAACACAAAAGTCAAAAGCAAAGAATATGTCTTTACCTTGAAATTGGTAGAATCCACCATGCCATAACCAGCAACGAGTGACAGTCATTAAAAAAAATGATATCATTTTGTAGACTGGATCCTTTTGCCTAAACTACGTCCACGGGCTTCATTGAAAAGCCCAGTCACAGAAATGGCCGCGTAGAGAGCAATGTTCCACGTAGAACCGATGGCAATTGGGGCGTAAAGGTTCTCGAGTGGCGACCACGTACCGGAAAGCGCAGCGTGGGCAGACCCCACCACGTCCAGCAGTGGGCGCCCTTAGGCTGATATGATGATGATGAGAGAGTAGTGCTTGAAATTTCCTTGCGTGATGCACAAGAGAGAAGTTACCGACATGTCTTTCAGATTTGTTAGACTTAAACCTAATGTCAACATGTCTTCCTCGGGTTGCATTTTGCCACGGCTCATGTCATGAAACTTAAATCTTTCATCATCATCATGTCAGCCGAAAGACGTTCACTGCTGGACATAGGCCTCCCCCAGAACGACCCAAGTAGACCGATCCTGCGCCTTCTACATCCAGCGGTATCCCGCGACTCTAACTAGGTCGTCGGTCCACCTTGTGGGAGGCCTATCTACGGTGCGTCTTCCAGTTCGTGGTCGCCACTCCAGAACCTTTCTCCAGAAACTTAAATCTAATGTATTGAAATTCCTCGCCCCTTAGACTGGCGACTGATTTCCGACTTAGAGTTTCGGTATAAACACCACGCCCTTGGGACACGGACGTAGACCGATTTGGCACCATGGATTATCTTGTCAAAAAAGTGCAGGTCGTTTTTCTCGACACGCATCGCTTATTGACATAATCCTGCTCTTCTAGAGCCGACCGGCATTGACAGAGATGATGGCAAGATGATGGGATGTCTTTGGTTCCTTGGAGCTTGGCAAGGATGATGGTGGGAGATGCTACGTGCGTAGACACAGTAGCGCCGTCCCGTCTCTACATGTAAAAGCGGGTGCAGCGGCGGAAAGCGCCGAAATTTTTAAACGTAACAATAAAAAGTGCCTGGGCAGAGAGTACTATTTCAGCGTAGAGACGCTAGGTCCATGGAGTTATAGATTTAAAGTACTAAGTAGTTATTATAAAATTGTAACCCCTGTATTTGTATTTGAAAATAAAGTATGGATACTATAAAGTAATAAATAAAAATGAATCCTACCTTTAGGGGGTCCAAAGAGCACCACATCCATGGCCTTGAGCGCCAACTTCTGCTTGTGTATGGGGTCCTTGATGCCAAGGACGTTGCTTAAGTACTGCATGTTGTTCACTGCTAACCTGCGTAATTCAATGGTATGAGTATTTTTCATACAATTTAATTTTCCGTCACTTATTGGCTTGGTAGGGAACGAGTCTTCTGAGCCCTGAGTGTAAGTTTTTAACGTAACTTTACGTCACGAACGTGTTTGCGTTTCCCATATAAATAAAATTATCACTTACGCGTTCGTCAACGTTTTTTTACGTCAAAAGAAACTTACACTAGAGCCTCTGACCGGTCAGCAGCGGCGGTTGTTTCTGAGGAAACTGTATTGCACCAGATTTCTCAGAGGTAGATTCTCAGTATAGGGGAAAATATGGTCGCTGGAGAGAATACTTTGACGTAAGCTTCCAAGAGAAAGGCATCTGGTACAGGACTATACAGTGCGAGCGTCCTCGGGTTCCGGGTTATGAAGGTGGAGTTGACGGAAAGAAGATTGTCCGTAACCACAGACTTCGATCCGGACACAAGTTTGTACACCTCATGAAAACATCAGTCTCTATACTGCGAAGACTGCGGAATGGTTGAGGATGTACAGCACTTCTTAACGGAATGTGTCAAAACCCGAGCAAAGAGCGTACAGTTATTTCAATGTTGGGGTTATTCAATGACCGATATCAGAGTCTTTCAGTATTGGCGGAACAACGTCTAAAGTTGCAAGATTTGTTTATAGTTTTTTTGATAATTGTTCGATTTGCATTTTTAATTTTATGTAGAGACTTAACGGAGCCAACATGGTCATACATACAAAGGCTTCTAACACAGTTTGAAAAAATATTACCTTGGCTTCGCATAATTATAACTTCGCCTCGTAACTTTCGGGTCGCTCGGACTAATCTTTCAGCCCTAGCTCGATATATGACGGATGTTACCCTGCTGCAAATTTTGCATGCGGAAAGTAAACAAGACAACTCTATGCAGATGAGAAGAGCAATCTCTTTCCAACGCCAACATCGCATCCGAAGGTCGCCCGTGACCAGCGTGGGTTATGGATCAAAATGTACAAATTAGATCAAGATCTCGAGAGCTCTTGTCTTCTCAACAACAAGGTTGAAAGTCGTGTCTCTCGCCCGCTTAGCTATTTTTGCTGATGACTGCAGTATAAGTTACCTTGGCAGCGTAGCTCCTGTTACTTTGTGTTGTAGGAACAGGCTCCTGTATTGAGGTAAGTCTACAGACTGTGTGAGCCACTCCACCGTCTGCTCCGCCGTCCAATTGTGGACCTGGTGTGAAACAGTTCTGTGTCAGTGTTGTTTTAAACAATTAAGATATAAAAAAATATTTTGTCTTGTATGAGACACGATTTAATTACAGCGCCATCTCTCTAGCCGACTCAACATTACGGAGTTGGCTCAAGGTTGTAAAACCTACAGAATATCTCCACAAAACAAGCAATAGCGAAGTGTAATTTTTCGTAAATCATCGTCAAAAGCCCCAAAAGATAAGATTGTTTTGATGTAGTCACAGACTTTAATTGTCGAGCCACTTACGGTTCAAGCTATTTTCTTTTATTACATGCTTACTATATGAAATGCCCAATGTAAAGTGAACCCTAAATGGCTCAACAATTAAAGTCCCTGACCGTACCGTAGCGTAGGAATAGGTACATCAAAACGCTCTTATCCCCATTATTCGATTTCAGAAATTCATCATTATCTCAGCTTGAAATTGCTTGAAATTTATAGTCCTCCCCCTTGGACCTCCACATGAACCGCTTGGAAGCGACTTGCATCCAGCGTCTTCTGGCGACCTTAATGAGGTCATCTGTCCATCTTGTGGGTGGACGTCCTACGCTGCGCTTGCTAGTCCGTGAAGAAAGAAATTAGGGTAAATCGCCAGTTCCTGGCCACCTTCCAATAACTGGCCACCTTATACTGAAAATGAATTCTGTTTACCTATATATAGAAAACATTTTCAAATGGAGTTTCAATTACTGGCCACCTTATACTTAAATGCATTCTGTTTATAGGTAAATAGAGTCCATTTTCAGTATATGGTGGCCAGTTATTGAAAGGTGGCCAGTAACTGGCGATTTACCCTACTTAGTAAAATTCTAACAGTATTTTTAATGGGGAACGTTCTTTGGATGGGTGTATAGAAAAGGCCACATAGTTCGTGGAGTCGAAGGAAGAACAGTCCCAGATTGGCGAGCACGCATATGAAAGCGCCGTGTTGGAGGACGTCAAATAACTGGGCATTTCTTTAAAAAATTGCCACTTTTCAATGTTTTCTATTCAGAATCAATCTTTTCTACTCAGACGAATGTCGTCGCGTGGTACTGATAGAAGGGAGTCGGTGGCTGGTACTGATAGAGGGCAGTGCTAGATATCGCTTTTGGCAGTACCTATGTGGAAGCTATGACCAGCAGTGGCTGTCGTGGCTGGTATTGCTTTGAGCCTTGAAGCTGACCATTACGACTCTTTGTCTATTGTAAGTAAAATCGAACGTGCTACATCAGACTCTATAACAATTGCAATAAGATTCAAAATAAATTAATCGATAATATCTTCAGAGGCTTTTGTGTCCCTTCTACTACTGAGTGTCGACGAGTAGAATTTTGAATCTTATTACAATATCCCTAAGAGTGTCACCAAAAAAGTTGGATTCTGCCAAAGCCGGTTGTAAAAACCTACTATGTCCACGCAGTAAGAGCGAACCCCTTCAGTAGGCATCGAGCGATTTCGGTCTAGCTGAATGACGTCTGGTCTTGGTACCTCGAACATCGAAGTTCGAACATCTTTCACTTTTACTACCATTAAGGCCTCATGATAGTGACAGATACTGTCGTTCGAAATATACAAGTTCGTGTCGATTATCGTGGTAGCCCCGCTGGTTTGCTCTTAATGCGAGGACATACGTCATTTTTAATTTAAGGCCGGCTTTAGCCGAATCCTGCGTCGACTGGTTTGGTGTTACTCTTTTAAAGAATAGTACATTACTGCAGCCGCCGGGAAAAAGGGGGTTGAAGGCTGAGTTGTATATACGGCCGACCGTATAGGGAGGCCGGATAGTATACGAAGCCTTCAAGACCCTTTCACGGCTAGGCATGTATAGTGCTTTTCTCAAACTAATGCAATGAAATAAATAAAAAAATACCACTGAACAAAACAGCTTCACGACATAATTTTTTAATTTTCCCTCCAATCCCGCTTTGTAGTATTTTTGCCTGTAATAATTAATGACTATCATAAATAGTCTGGCTATAATTACTATATACAACATTTAGAAAAACCACCAAAAGAATGCACTTACCTTTCAAATGATGGCGCTATATATCTGCCTTTGGCGGTACACAATAACAAAATATAGATAAATAAAACCGGGCCCGGTTAGATTATTCAATTTTTATACACCCGTAACACTATATCTAAGTCACAAAAGCATTGAATCACACCATTTACCACTATTTAGTCTTAATAAACAGAGTTTTACACGCCGAGAAACTTTTCCATTCCGCCATTATTAAAACAAGTAAAAGTGTCCTGTGATTGGTTGACTCAAAATGGGTTCAAAAACGGGCATGCGTGGAGTAGTCTTTGGTGTTGCTAATACAATTTTAAAATTGAGAGCATGAATAATAAATATAATAATGTAATAACCTGATGATATGAATATTCATTTACATGATAAATAAAATAAATCTCTTCATACCATTTCGTCTGAAATAAGCGAGATTATTTTTTAGCCCGCTAATCATTTAGTCACTAAAAATGATAAAAAAATATAATTCAGCTGTTTCAACAGGCTTCGTGAACACAGACGCCAGGTACATAAAAATTAAAAATCACTTCCCGGCCTAGGCCTTCAATTTTATATGAAATTCGTTACCTGTCCTCTGGAGTCGATCCGCCCTAAACGTGATACTTCGAAGCCTAATATGACGCACGTAAAGAAGACATTTCATTGCATGTTTGAGAAAACTTTTAAGCACGTGCGGTTTTGATTACAGCAGACAGAGTTTCAAGACTTCAATTCTAAGAACTACAGGCGGGTTGGATGCTTACTTCGGATCTGAGCCACGCCTCCCACAGCTCCTTGACGGAGATGTGCATGTCATCGTTGTGATGGAAGGCGCGTTGCCGCTTCTCATACCCGCTGTCATACTGCAACTCTTCGCGGAGGAACTGGAATCAGAGATGACACAACATTATTATACTAGAATACTGTTAAAGTAAAACATAACATGTGACATTACAAGGATCAGACAAACGCCCGTCATTTCGAAAATATAACCCTGTTCCGTACAGCAGAGACTTCCTTATTTTATGATGTTAAAATATTTTATTTCATAAGATTTATTTAATAACAATCTAACACAAAATATATATTTAGGAGGTTCCAACCCCTATGAGACCATGATTGTGACCTGATTGTGATATATGAATTGAGTATAACTAATTTATCGATATTTACCTGCTTTATATAGGATATCATCACATCAGATAAATACATACTCATACGTACTTAATTTCAATGAAAATCAATATGTCCAATAAATATATAAAATACTATATTTTATTAACATAAGGAAGTCTCTGCTGTACGGAACAGGGTTATATTTTCAAAATGACGGGCGTTTCTCCGATCCTTGGACATTAAACAATTAAGTTCCATAAATAAATATAAAGTTCCGTGGCTTTCTCTATTAAAGATATGAAAATGTCACTCATTTAATAAAGCCACGGAACTGGAACTTTATAATTATTTATGGAACTTTATTGTTCAATTAATTGACAGTTCGGCTGCCGTCATATGTCGATCGAATATAATATAGTAGCATCACAAGTCTCCATTTTGCGGAACAGGGTTAATTTTAAAAATTATGGGCGTTTGTCAGAGCCTTGATTATGGCATTACGAACGACTCGCAACAGTTTTCATTTTCATACAAATGGTAACTGTTTCAGCTGATGACTCTTTGTTAGGGATTGACGCCCCCCTCGCTTCAGTACCCTTACCATGAGTTGTGACTTTGAGGTTTTCGATAACGAGTATCAAGCTTACTATCTATGCATCTCGTTTGCACTAAAATAGTACAAGCGGGATGCACAGATAGTAAAATCGATACTCGTTATAGAAAACCAATGGCTGCCTATGAAGCCGATGTTCCTGGGTTCAAATCCCAGTCAGGGCATTTATTCGTGTTATGAGCACAGATATTTGTTCCTGAGTCATGGGTGTTTTCTATGTATTTAAGTATTTATATGCATCTATTATATATATCATCGTCTAGTACCTACAACAGAAGCCTTACTGAGCTTATCGTAGGACTAGGTAAGATTGTCCCGAAATATTTAATACTATTATTTATTTACTGATTGTTTTGACAGTAACTAATATGTAAGAATGAGAGAAGCTTACATCGTCGCTCTCGCTGAGGTCGACGTTCCCGTTGGCGTCGTCGTCCAGCTGCTTGTGGAGCTGCGTGATGGCTTCCAGCCCTGCTCGGTCTTGAAGACACCCAGGCTCGTTGTGACACGCCTCCACGAGGACTGGAATCAGAAAATTACACAGTCAGCCAAATTTTAAGTTGCATTTCTAGCTATTTAGGTAATTTTATTTATTTTTTATGACATAGGCGGCAAACGAGCGGACGGATTGCCTGGTGGTAAGCAATTACCGTCGCCCATGGGCACCCGCAACACCAGGGGAGTCACAAGCGCGTTGCCGGCCTTTAAGGTGGGTTGGAGCTCTGGGAACCTTACTCACCATCAGGAACACAACAGTATATACCTGAAAGGTAGCAGTGCTATTATGGTCTTCTGTAAGGAGGAGGTACTGCCCCATTTGGGCTGCTCCAGATTCAAGCGTGATGGTCATCGCTGTGCCCTACCTCTCATTGTTGGACGTAGTTTAAGGACATACCCGGGTCCCAAGTAATGGAATATAAGGATCAAAACATTTTTGTATTATCTGTGGTCAATACTTGTTATCCGCGACCGTGCAAACGACGCCGGCAACAGGCGGCGGGAGGCGAGAAACTACCCTCATTTACAGCAATATTGTCAATCGTAGAGTTTCACACTACGCTAACGTCGATGGCAAAGGTCCATCCTCACAAAATGTAGTCAACGCGAACGGCTCATGATTATGCTCCTCGTTACAGAATGAAACATGTCGAGCAATATTCGACTTATAAAGCGTGAGTTACCCGCTTCTATACAATTAATGTTTGAATCTCACGATAGTTTAGTTTTAAAAATACTTGTTATGTTTTCGTCGCACGTTAAGACAGAAGACAGAAAGGGTATTTATGCGGAATAGTTTATTAAAAAAATGGGGTAAAACTAGCATTAACTTTGGTCATGTTCATATTAAAGACGCGAATAGTTTTTGACCTAGTAATCCAATTGTTAGCAACCGACTAATTCATTTTTGGCAGATGAAAATAATTACTAGTTTATTTACATTGTAATACTAATAAACCAATTTGTCTGTGTTTCTATTTTATTCAAGACACATACGCTTCTTACATCTGTTAATAATTAAAACACAAATCAAAATAACAACGTACTTTCCAAAATCAACTTTAATATTATGTGGATTAAGATGATTATAGAATACCAGTTCATGGCCAGTTACGAACTTGCTATAGTTATCCATGGTAATTAAATGCTAACAAATGTCATTGTTTACTTTAAAGATAAACAAAGTTGCTTATTTTTCGTCGTACGTTACAATGGTTACGAGAACGTATAGATTTAAACAAAAAATATCATGCTTTCATATTTTAGATTCACATTAAACATTTTGATGACCGGTCTGGCCTAGTGAGTAGTGACCCTGCCTATGAAGCTGATGGTCCTGGGTTCCCGTTGCATTCTCAGTCGGGGCATCTATTTCTGTGATGAGCACAGATATTTGTTCCTCAGTCATAAGCTGATGGTCCTGGGTTCGATCTATTTGTGTGATGAGCTGATGAGCACAGATATTTGTTCCTGAGTCATGGGTGTTTTCTATGTATTTAAGTATTATTATATATATCGTCGCCTAGTACCTGCAACACAAGCCTTACTGAGCTTACCGTAGGACTAGGTCGATTTGTTTAAGATTATCCTGAAATATTTATTTATTATTATTTATTTATTTTATAAACTACAAACATCTACGTGTGTTATGTGTGTTTATTTACAATAGCGATATAATATGTTATTATATGATTTCAATTTAGTTTCTTAGTTCCCCTGTTACAGTAGGAACAATTAACATAGACTTAAGGTAACGGCACCAATGTTGGACACTTTTAGCTGACAGGCACCAATGATGGACACTTAGTTCTTATTTCAAAAATCATAAAGTTATAAATTGAATATGTCCCAACAAATGCACAATACTTAACTCCTTTGAAATAAGCACTATTGTTTATTATTGGTTCCTTGTCCATTACTGGTGCCGTCACCTTAAACGATTTTATTTATTTATGATATTTTCATATTTCGTTCTTGATAAATTCGAAATATTAGTAACATATTGACTGACATCTAAAATATGTCCTATAAAAAAACTAGGTTAATATTCAATGTCATTACGAAACCGCTCGCTAATCAATTAAATCGTAGTTTAAAATTATGTCGATTAAATAATTAGTCTTATGTAGGTATATACGAGTAGAAAATGCATTACATTGTATGAATGTTTTACTAAGTAATTTACTATATTTTTATATTGCCTATTTAGTTACAATCGGATAAAAAACACTTGTACTTAGGGCCTAGGGCTTAGGGCTTGAAACGTCGCCCAGTGCGATTTAAGGACTGGTATAGCCAACCAATTTGACTTCTAGGTCACTTCGACACACCTTGTCACAGTGACGTTAATAAGAGATCTTTTGCGTCTTTCATATATATTTTCACTGTGACAAGGAACTAAGTGGCCTATAAATCAAATTGGTTACTGTACAGTCGCCATCAGATATATTGAAGCTGTGGAGGTGGTCATAAATATCGGAACATGCACTTTATCGCCTTGACAATAAAGGCGTTGTTCCGATATTTGTGACCACCTCCACAGCTCAGATATATCTGATGGCAACTGTACATACAGAAATTCTTTAAAATAGTTCGACTCAAACTTACCAGTTTTCGAGTCTCAGGACATTTGAGTGATTTAAAGAGACGTTGACGTGAGAGTTAAAAATAATTCAATTTAATTGAATAATCAAATGTATTTTTGATGTAATGGCAGCTTTTATGTACGAATGTGTAGCCAACAACAACGAAAAGCAACGGGTAGATTTATCGTTATATGTTAAAGAATCCAGTAGGCGGTAAATAGCATTTATCAGAAACAAGCATTGTGAAATATATCTATAGTTGATTATTTTTAATTATATATCGAATCACTTTTTAGGATATCTATACATACCTCAAGTTCGAACGCTTAGGTCAAAATACAATTGACACGTACATATGTCATCGATAAATCGTACTAAATGTGCTATTATGTTAGAACCAATGAATTTAAAGTCTACAGCGAAAATTATTTCTTTCTATAGCTCTTAGAGCCTACGCTAGCTAACGCGGGCTTAACCCGCGCGGCGGGCGGCGCGGCGGTCGACTTTTTATATGGCACGCGGCGGGCGTTCGCGTCAGCTAGCGTAGGCCCTAAGAGCTATAGAGAGAAATAATTTTCGCTGTAGACTTTCAATTCAGTGGTTCTAACAAATATCACATTAGACACAGAATAGAGAGAAAGAGGCAAATGAACCGAGTGAAATTTTAAACCAATCCAATGCATCAATAAGTGTTCCTTTTTCATCAAAACACTGCACAACAATACTAATTACCTATAGTATACAATGAAACACTTTACTTAACAACTTTGAAGTCATATAACGGATTTATTTGAGATCTATCAAGACATTCAAGACTTTAAGGAAAACTATAACACTGCGAAGTGGTTGTTAACAGCGCCATCTACTATGTAATTATAAAATACAACATTTAACAATGAGTTAAGCTGCTAAAATCACGGCCAGACGGACGGCAGACTGAGCTATTTTCAGCCAACCAATATTGTTGTCATTGCGAGATTATATCACTATAATCAACTCAATTTAACCAATCGTTTAATTTTACATGCGACCTAACTCATGCTACATAGTAGTTAGTCCGATATTTTTTTATACACGGTGTAAATTGTCATGGCCTTAAATTGCTCTTAAGATACTCCTATATAATCGTCTGTTTTGATAAAACATGTAGGTTTATAGGGCATACAGTATGCAGCAGAAGTAGCTAAGCGGCAGAGATGTCCAAAATAAGTTTAACACGTTTTTATTGTTAAACCTCGATTCACACAGAGCGCGGACGCGAGTCGGGCGCGTGTCAACGCGGGCCCGCGGTGCATTTGTTCAGCTAGTTTTAAATGAACGCAGGCGTGCGCGGGCGGGTGCGTGTGCGCCCGCGCTCTGTGTGAATCTAGCTTAAGACAAAAAGAGCGTGTTAAGATCATTGTGAACACCTGGCCCGCTTAGCAAGTTTTGCTGCTGACTGCACAATACATGGAGTGACAATGTCTATACAATATATATTTCTCACTTTTCACGTTACATGTTGAATTATTTTGACAGGTAAAGATCTCCATAGAACTAGTATAGCACTGAGACTTGTATGACACTGGAGTGTATATAGATGTAATAATTATGTGATTCGCTTAACTTAAAGGCACCTATTTCAACAACTACGGGCAGGGAGCAGTGGCAGCAGCCACGGGAGAGAACGAGAGGTTGAAACGCCGTGTCCCGCTGTTGCTTACAATAAATGCCGCTCGTCGCAGCCGTCGCCGAGTGATTTCGTGGCTAGGAGGAATAATGACTGGCATCCGCGTGCGCCAGTAAGGGGCAAAGATATTCTGGCTTTTGTAGCCCAAAATGTAACAATTCACTATAGTTTTGCTTTTACAGGATATTCTTTATAACAAAAATATTAGCTTATTCTGTATTCATTACCGCAACTTTTTGAAAACCCAAGAAAACTCAATTGTATTTGTTTGTTCTCCTCCAACTTTGACAGTTCTCAAGGTCCAGTTTGGAGGGAACAAAAATGTGTGAAACTATGACAAGAATGGACAAAAATAGTGCCGTCTCTGCCGTACCTATGGAAATGGTGGTATTATTATTAGCACGCTCCGTCTAGTTAAATGGTACGTCTGAGTTTCGTGGCCATTTTGTTTTCGAAATTTCGGCACCACTGCATATCATCATCATCACGGAAAAATACTCGTATACTTGGTACATACCCAGTCTTCAGTAGAGGTTGAAGCGTCATATTGTCATATATCGTGGCCAAGCCGTAACAGGATTACATACGAGTTCAATCTCGCTTTAATATATCAAACCAAACTCGTCAGTAATAAATAGAAGAGCAATACATACAGCGGTGATATATAGCAGCTAGCGTAAAAAAACACATATTATGGTTCTGTGTATGTTTTAAGTGAGAAACTGTGTAGCGGTCTGGCCACCGACATTGCGCGAATTGCGGCGCGACAAGCAATGTGTGTAACAACTAACCGCAGTGCTTTTGCGCGTCTTGACCGCGCAACGAACAGATAAAACGCTTGCCGCGCCGCAAGTCGCGCACTGTCGTGGCCGGGTCGTAATATAGTGTGATTGATGTAGGTGGGAGTTTTTTGAAAATAGTTTACCTACCCAATTATAGTAGAAACATTAAATTACGTCAGTTTTGTGATGAAAATTAAGCGTTCATCATTTCAGCCTTAACTCCCCAAATATGACTTGTATCATCTTGGGCGGGCAGGCGGGTTTGCGACCGCAGTAGCTGTAGATTGGGTTTCGACGGACGCTTACACAATATGCTGGTACGATTAAGCATTACATTTCAATGAATACTTAGAATAGCTGATCATTTTATAAAGTATAAGCAATGTTACAATGCAAAAGACCAAAATTTTATTTCCATGCGATTTCATGGTTAATTATCATCACAAAACTGACATTATTTAACTTTTATACATATGTATTACAAGTCACGATAATTGATTTTGATTACACATTTTTTTCTGAATACTCAGGTACTATTGAACTAAGTGATTCATGACCTACCTAGCCGACAAACAGTTTGAAAGTGTCATTAAATTGATTTGACACTTTCAACCGTTTTCGATCTAGGTGGGTCATGAATCACTGTTCGATAGTACTTATAGGCACTGGTCCCACCGCGAGCTAGTAAGCTATCAGCTATTTCAAGGGACAAAAGATAATCGATTCCGTGTTATGTGTAGTTGGTGTACAGTCAATCAATTTTATTCATGGGCCACTTCGATCCTTGTCATAGTGAAAATCTATATGAAACACGCAAAAGATCTCTTATTAACGTCACTGCGACAAGGTTCGAAGTGGCCTAGAAACTAGAAATCAAATTGGTTGACAAATATGTATACCTAACATATATTGATGAAAATTACGATACGTTTTCGTTGTCACGTACGTAATCTATGTTTAAAAGCATGTTTGTTGAAAATAGTTGAAGAAAAAATAGTCATCGATAGCCACATTGAATGCCATGCAAATGCATAAAACGTTTGGTTTTTACCTAGCGGGTAGTGAGTTTTATACTCGTGGAGATATCCTGGAAAAGAGGGATCAGTTTAATGTATGCACCAAAACAGAGAAAAATAATAGGCATCCCTTTTTCACAAACAGCGACAGTGCTAGTGTAAGACAAAGACACTACTATTCTCCCTACTGTTTGTGTTCTGAGCAACATTGGCACTTGTATATTGCCAGCGTGCTAAAACATTCAGCAACATTGACACTTGTATATTGCCAGCGTGCTAAAATCAAATCCGTAATTCCACGGAGTAAATTGACAGCAGTTTGCATACTAAAGTTGTCAAACGACCTGTCAAATGTTGTTGACGTTGTTTGACGACCGGTCTGGCCTAGTGGACAGTGACCCTGCCTATGAAGCGGATGGTCCTGGGTGCGATTCCCAGTCGGGGTATTTATTTGTGTGATGAGCACAGATATTTGTTCCTGCGTCATGGGTGTTTTCTATGTATTTAAGTATTTATATGTATCTATCTATTACATATATCGTCGTCTAGTACCTACAACACAAGCCTTACTGAGCTTACCGTAGGGCTAGGTTGATTTGTGTAAGATTGTCCCGAAATATTTAAATTTAAATGTATGATAACTGCCAGTTTACTCCGTTTTATAAATTTGATTTTACACCCTCGACCTCGACGTCTGAAATGCGACTGTAGTCAAACGCTGGTCAGTCTTGTATATATATAAAAAAGTGTCTATCCATAGAAACCAGAGATAGTGTATTCAGTTTTACCGTCCAAGAGAACCGTGTGAGCGTGGCGCAGCGGGGCGCGACGCTGCCGTCCGAATGTGTGCCTTATTTCGTTACATTAGCCACACCGGTGTCACGCTGCGCTGCCGCCACGCTCACAAAACGCGCCTATGTGCCCAAGCCTTAATGCTTCAGCATTATAAATCTTTGAACGGAAAACAACACATGTGGCAGTCATGCGACAAGTTTATGTCTACCCTGGGGCGTACTTCGACAACTACATTATACACAACGGTCGGTTATACATTAGAAACAGGAGCATGCTGTCCCGCTTCTGCTTAGCACATCATGCTTTACTAAGTTTCAACCATAGCCAAAATCATACTTAAACAATACAGAATAGAGTTTCAAAAGGCGTATAGACATTTTTTGACCTGACTTACGAGATATACGAGTGAATGAACGAATTGATTCGCGGTACCAGGCTTTTTGATATGAGTTGCTACGATTTTTACCAAGTCAATTTTATTGGAGCAGTCAGCAGCAGAAGTGGCTAAGCGGTTGTGGTGTTAAAAATGAGGTCAAAACATCTCTATTGTCAATAGAATAGGTAAGGTCATATTGAACACTTCAACCGTTCAGCCACTTTTGCTGCTGACTGTACAAATCATGACTTCAATCCGCGATCACCACATTAAATCGCTTTGAGTTGACAAATGAGATAAAAATTTAAAACAGAACGTCATATAATTTTAAAAAGGAATAAACAAAGAAGAAGAATGCATTCCAGCCAATATCATTTTTTTTTTTCAAACAAGGAGATTATTTTCCAGACGAACCTCGTAGGCTTTATATTCCGTTCAGGATGTTAGAGCCGGCGGACTGGGGAAAATCCAGAGACCTTCCTGAGACCAATACTCCTAGAGTTTACGCTTCCAGCGAGATTGGTAGAGGCGATCTCTATAGAATCTGAGTGCTGCGCGTAAACTTGACACAATCGTGCTAAGCTTGATAAATTTAGCGTACTTGGTGATATTTATGCTTATACAGCGCCATGTTTCGTGCAAACAACTGTCAATTTTCTGAGCCTGTAGGTATAGTTAGCATCAAGGACTTTTGCAGAACTGCCTTAAGAAATTAAAGCCAAGTTTTTAGAAATTTTTATATTTATCAAAGCTCGGGTAAAATGTTGTTTCTCTTTATAGTTATAAATCATTTTAGGAATATTAATACTTTTGTACTTTTATAAGTACATTATTTAATACGCTGTCATTGATGCTATGTGCATATCTACACATCTTTTAAAAGCAATAAACATGTCATAATCAAGGAACATACAAGGCATGGAATGAGTTTTTATACAGGATCGCGTTCCCCGAATACTGGCAAATTCATTAGCGACATCTATCATGTGTAACAGCAATACGCCTCAGTGCTATACTAGTTCTGTGGAGATGTGTCGCTGTCAAAATGACACAACATGTATCCATAGATGGCAGTGCGCCACATAGTACCGAAAAAAGAGGAATAGCCAGCGTGTCGGACGCGACTTGATACAGACAGTGTCATTGTGCCTTTTATGTTCCTTGGTACAGTCGCCATCAGATATATCGGAGCTGTGGAGGTGGTCACAAATATCGGAATATGCACTTTATCGCCTTGACAATAGAGGCGTTGTTCAGATATTTGTGACCACCTCCACAGCTACAATATGTGACATTATCTATGAAAAGGGACCTTATTGTCGATGGCGCTTATGTCGTTGTTCAAGATGTTACAATACAAACGCAACGCGATTCGTCGTAAGTGCCATCGACAATAAGGTCCCTTTTCCTAGAAAATGACACATATATCTGATAGCGACTGTAATAATAAACAAAATACACCTACATACAGTCAACAGCTGATTTATCTATACGGACAACATCAAACCTCTAAAACATCTATAATTTCTACCTTATTATATCTACAACACCTTTTGTCGGATAACTAGTACGGTTGTGAATTAAACAATCGTACAGCCGTGTGTAGATCTTTATGAGCTCTTCGTCCGTGTAGATATCACTGCCGCCGACTGACCGCCCTGTGAAGATGGTTAAAATTAATCAATGCGTTTGTACATTAATGGAGGTGCCATCACAAAAACCTCAAGAGAGTTTAGAGGTCAGATCATTTTACTACATAGGATTGTTGCCGTTTTATAGTCTTGCATCACTTTCCCACTTATACATTTACTTGTTAAAAAATAAAAGATCTTTTTCACTTCTCATGCTCTAAAAGTGTGTCATATTATGCTTGCCAAGGCGGACTAAAGTAAAACATTTAGCCTCTTGGGAAAATATGTATACATATTTATGATATACAAAACGTTTTAAATTGACCAACCAGAACACTTCATCGTATTAAATCCACCAATCACGACAGATATCGAAGTTGATCGCAACTCTAGATTCTTTTTTGGTGCGAATACTGTTTAAAAATGTAAAAACATTAAAAAAACTTTGTATAAAGTATCAACCAATCAGACAATACCACAATATTCAAATCGACCAATGAGGAAACGCAATCAAATTGTAAAAGCATTAGGTGCTTTTTAGTTCCTACTTCACAAGCATTAAAAAAGTTTAAATCGTTGGCAAACTCTTTGTAGCCCCAATTATACGTTGTCTATGGCATTTATTCACGGCGTATATATATCCTATCTGTATCAAAGCACTGAAAAAAATACAAAGACTGCCAAATTAAACATTTTTGACTCAGAATTCATTGCGGGTGAATAAAATTGTATTTGTTAATTGTTGAAATGTTATTTTATCTTATTTTCTCGCAATCGAAGTGAAAACTAGTATGCATAACTCGGGTCTAAACGCCATATTACCCCTCGAACAATTTTCCCTCACTTCGTTCGGGAAAATAACCATCTCGTGGTACTATGGCCTACTTTAGCCCCTTGTCAAACAATCTACTATATTTTTCAATTTAGGCACATTACAATGCATTTATGAACGTCAAAAAAAAAAAACTACCACCGGTTGTAACCTCTGACCCAAGAAGATTATTACCGGCCAGAAAGTCGGCGAGACTTAGTTTTTCAAAACAGTGACACAACAAATCTTAAGGCACTGGGCCCACCGCTAGCTAGTAAGCTATGAGCTGTCAGCTATTTCAAGGGACAAAAGATAATCGATCGTAGTTCATCGCCGGGCGATGAGCTAGAAATATATATCTCTCTCTTCTATTTACACGGGATCGATTATCTTTTGTCCCTTGAAATAGCTGATAGCTCATAGCTTACTAGCTCGCGGTGGGACCAGTGCCTAAAGTACATAATTATGCGTAGCTAAGTAAGTCCCGTTTATGTGTAATAATGTGTATAAACCGTGAAAGTTTAAATCAGTATTATGCTCAGCTACACAAGAAAACATATAAAACAGTTTAATCAAATACAAGATATAACTAATGAAGTCGGTTAAAAATAGTAATATATAACAATAATGTATAAACAAATTTGACTACACGAAATAAACATGCTTTGATATGCTTTCTTATCTGTACCTCATATAAATAATCTAGCAGTTCATACGATTGATGAATTAAATGTGAGAAAGTTATAGCTATGATGACAGGCGATATACCGTCACTACTTCGATAAACCTCTTAACTCATTTAAAAGAAAAATGACGTAACTATGTATGTATGGGATGAGTACAGAGTTACCGCGTTATATTTAAGTATTTTTATATTATATATGTATGTATATCATGGGCTGAGTACTCATAAGACAAGCCTTCTTGAGCTTACCGTCAGGTTTAGTCAGTTTGTGTAAGAATGTGCTGTAATATCTATATTATTATTGTGTGAGCTAACAGTTGTATAAAGTGGTCTCGGTGCCCGAAATGTGCCCGCTATCAGCCATGTAATTGGCATATTAAAGTGCTGCAAAAATACTATAATCTAACTATACTTAAGTTAAATTACAATAAATATGCTTTAAGGTTCAAATTCCGTCGTTAATGCTATGGGGAAATATGTTTATTTATATCGTTATGTTTTGTTTATATTGGCATTATCTCGGTCGAGTGGCTGTGTTGAACGATAACCAAATAATGTGCATTAAATAGCTATCTATATTTAAATATAAAATAAGTACTATTGAATCTCGAATGTCGTCTAAGGCTAGATCCTTAGACAGGATTCTGCTAAAGAAAAAGTACAGTTGCCTGAAATAATATAATTAACAGCGAAACTCAATAATATGTGATGAAAATATTTTCCAATGTTATTAGGGTTATGGCTTATGGCACCAATGTTGGACACTGTAAGCTGACAGGCGCCAATGATTGACACTTTGTTCTTAATTAAAAAAAACATAACGTAAATTGAAGATGTACCAACAAAATGCACAACACTTGACTCCTTTGAAATAAACACTAATGTTCATGATTGGTTAATTGTCTATTACTGGCACCGGCACCATAGTAATATAATAAATAATTTTGCAAGTCGAAAATGAATTAGATGAATTTTGAACACAATTGAAAAATTAGTCATTTTTTCGTACTAGTGCCAAATGGCTGATTCAGAGTTGGCATAAACCATTGTTTTATTGAGCGGTTATGTATGTCTTCGTATTAGACCAGAATGAAAAGCGAGGTTGTCGTTTTATCGTCTGTCCCGCCAACCGTCACTTTCGCACTGATATACTTGGAGCGTTAAAACCCGACCATATTACGCGAGCATGAGCGTTACAGCGATAATTCTGCGGCGCTAACGCGAACAACGATATTCGTGAATTTCGGACGATTGTCTCTGTCACTCCCATGACACCCTTAATTGGAGTAAAAGAGAAAGATGCCCGTAATATACGAACTTCGACGTTCGCAGTACCAGGCCTGTTTCCATGAGTTGTGTTGTGACTTTGAGGTCTTCGATAACGAGTATCGAGTTTACTATCTGCACAGATAGTAAACTCGATACTCGTCTCTATCTGTGCAGATAGTAAACTCGATACTCGTTATCGAAAACCTCAAGGTCACAACTCATGGTAAGGGTACTGCGCGAGGGCTTGCGCTTGCGACTTTTGCAGAACAATAAATCATTGGCTACAATGCATCATCCACTTTGCTGTTTTCACACCTAATTGCTATTTCGGAAAAAGGTCGTATTCTCAGTAAAATACATGCTATCAAATCCATTTATCAGGTCTACACACACACCTATAAAATTGTAATGTAGTTTACGTCGCACTGGGCGGTAAGAGTTTTACCGCCCTAGGGCGCGTCGGAAAATCTCACTTTACACCCAGATGAAAACGTAAAACTAAGTACGCACCACGGGCGGTAATAAGAAGGCCTCAGATCGCTTGTTTATTTCCCTCACCTCCGGTTCGGGCCACAAATAGTCGCTATCTGAGCCATTCTTTGTTTTACCGCCCCGTGTACGTAATATACTATTACATTTACGGCATGCTAGTTATGTTGAGTCAGTAAATTAGACGCCTGTCTAGTTTTCCTTTAAAATGACGACTAAAAGTGACAGAATAGGGCAAAGGGCGTCTCACATCTGCACTAAAGTACCTCTACATGTTTACATATTTTGGTGCTTTGGACGTATCGATATATTTCACTTTGACTGTACGATGTCAGACGAGCCTTTTATCTAAACGACCTCACGGATAAGGTCACATTCAAATAAGGCTTCACCTAACAATATTAGGTAGGTACTTAGATTGTACCTAGGATATAAGCAGCCCTGTAACTAATACGAACTGCAAAACTTTCATTATGAGAATACATAACGTTAAATATACGACTTTAAGCTAATTTATACAATAAGTAAATAAATATTTCGGGACAATCTTACACAAATCGACCAAGTCCTACGGTAAGCTCAGTAAGGCTTGTATTGTAGGTACTAGACGACGATATATATAATATATAGATATATATAAATACTTAAATAGATGGAAAACACCCATGACTCAGGAACAAATATCTGTGCACATCACAAATAAATGCCCTGACTGGGAATGGAACCCAGGACCATCGGTCTCATAGGCAAGGTCACTACCCACTAGGTTAGACCGGTCGTCAAGCAATTTGGTCGTTCACATTACAACTATGACTTAAAACGAGATTGTGCTTATACTAAACTCTGAGAAATTAATTTACTTACGTCCCGAGTTCGAATAACTAGCGCCCGCGCAAGTAATAGTAACTACATACTATATAACACCTATACATATAGCATGACCATTTGTTTCTCAACAGCTGCAACTGTCACATCTGTTACTATGTTTCCATATGGCGGACGGCAGGATGTGTGAGATCCTTGAACTTATCGCATCCCGCTGTAGCATAGTTTTAAATCGGCCAGATATAAATAAAATAATAAATAAATATTACAGGACATACGGAATTGTTGTTATGCCGATGTACAGTCGCCATCAGATATATCGGAGCTGTGGAGGTGGTCACAAATATCGGAACAACGCCTCTATTGTCAAGGCGATAAAGTGCATGTTCCGATATTTATGACTATCTCCACAGCTCCGATATACATGATGGTGACTGTACTGTACTGACATAAGTTGGGAGTTGGTCTGAAATCTGACGGGATCAGATATTAAGGCTTCGAAATGGTTTTAAATTGAAAAAAGATGACATTATACTTATGAAATAGGTAGTGACGAGGTCTTCCGGCGTCCGAGGCGCGATTTAAACCCGCACCTCCATCGCTGCTGTTGTGCTGTGTTCGATTGGCCCCAGTGGTTACGTCGGTGGCAAACAACGATATGACCCGCCTGATGGTAAGCAGTTACCGCAGCCTATGGACGTATGCAACTGCTGCTACTAACTGGTGTTATATGCCCGTTGCCGACCCTTTATAAATCTGTACACTCCTTTTTCGAAGAGCCCCATACTGTAATCCCACGGGAATACCGTCAATTTCTTCGTAGACGTAGCTAGTATATACATATAATATTGGAATATTGGCTAGGATATATAAACAGGAGGTTCACATAATACCATTTTCTATGGTAGGACCCGGGTATGTCCTTAAACTACTTCCAACAATGAGAGGTAGGGCACAGCGATGACCATCACGCTTGAATCTGGGCAGCCCAACTGGGGAAGTACCTCCTCCTTAAAGAAGACCACAGCCATAATAGCACTGCTACCTTTCAGGTATGCAGTGTTGTGTTCCTGATAGTGAGTAAGGTTCCCAGAGCTCCAACCCCCACTAAAGGCCGGCAACGTGCTTGTGACTCCTCTGGTGTTACGGGTGCCCATGGGCGACGGTAATTGCTTACCACCAGGCAATCCGTCTGCTCGTTTGCCGCCTATGTCATAAAAAAAATAAAAGGAGCCAATTACGAACAAGTTCTGTCATTCCCAAACAGATAGTGATCAACATAAAGAACTAGTCGCGTGCGCACGTTACCATTTGAACTAAGCTGATTGGGATCAATTAATGTTTGGCCACAAACAACTAGCTGTGCTCATTGAAACCAATAGCAAATCATACCGACGAAGATTTGTTTGTGATTCTTTGATCACCGACATCATCCAGAACATGGTGTTACGTTACGATTACATTTTACATTCAAATTGGATCAAAATAATATACAAAAACAAAAATAAAAGAGATTTGGTCATAGGTTTTTTATCATATATAAAAGACTAGCTTATTTAAAAGATGGTTGCGGGATACAAATTATCCTATGTCATGTCCTTTATCGTAGCTCAAACTCTCCAGATAACAAATTTCATCCCAATTGATTCAGCGGTTTAAGCGTGAAGATGTAACAGACAGACAGACAAAGAAAGTTACTTTCGCATTTATAATATTAGTATGGATATGGATTGCTTAGCAATATTAATACAAAAGTAGGTAGCGCCGTATGAAATGCATGTTTTGAGTATCTATCTTATATTGAGTAAAATGGCTGTGACAGACAGCCGGACATAACGAAAGTACATAAGTGTAAGGGTTCCATTTTGTAACTTTTGGGTATGGAACCCTAAAAAAGTAAACAAATTTCTATTGAAAGTTGACAGACAAAATGACGAATTCTAACGCTGAATCGGAGGCTCATAAAACGCCAAGAACACATTGTGTGCTCTCGTAAAAGGTTAATGGCGGACGCTCCCAAAATATCTTGCTTATTATCATATAGTGATACCTTTTTGGACATATGAAAATGTCAATTTAGATTAGCGCGAAATTTGAAATCAAAATATGATTTCATTTGAAAATTTCGGGTTTCTTAATATGTCCTGCAGGTAGGACCATGGCACCCTATGGCTACACAACTGTTACAGGAGTTGGGTCTGAATGACAGTGTTAGTTCAGCCTATAGGTAGGACCTTGGGCCTTGGGAGGTTAACTACTTACACTTGTAAGTTTGTATATACGTCACAATGCATACATGTTACAAGCGTAATAGTATAACAAGCTCGACTGGAGTAACAGCCGCCCATCTTGTTTTGATGCTATTGTTTTATGCTTGACTACATTACCGTATTCTATAGCCTTACACGTATCTTATATCCTTTTAATAGTAATGAATTATAATATTTATAATCGTCGTTTTAAACAGTTTAATTTTTCACGTGGATAATATAACACAAAATTATTTTATCTACGTACATATCATAAGTACTCTAAAATGCGTCCAGAAACCGTAGGCAATGACAAGCATTACCAACCATCAGAAATGAATAGAGATGTAATGTTAACATTACCTCCTGAAAACCGTAGGTATGAGTTTAAATTTGGAACACATGTCAAATTCAAGTGCGGTGTCTATTCTAGTATCTATAGACATTAAAACTGTCATTGAAACAAAACGCCAATTCGTTATGTTTTTTTTATATAAATCGAACAACATTTGAACTCGAGTGACAATAGAATAGGAAGTTCATTCACTTAATTGTCTATGGTTTAAAAAATATTTGACTGAGATACGTAATACGCAACGCCGCCATTCCAAGCTGTCATTTGTTTTGTTCGTTGGCTTTTAATGTTTACAAGTAACACTAGTAATAAGTCACTTCCCTACGGTTCCTGAACCCACCTTAAAACACTTATGATATGTGTGTGGATAAAGTAGTGTATGCAACTATACATAATTATAACAATCGTGTGATGTTATTATGAAACCCACACTCTTGTTGTAATGCCCTTCATTATGCAAAGATGTATAAACTACTATTAAAGCTTCATAAATCAGTATGTAACCAATTTTACTGTCACAGTAAAAATCTATATGAAAGCAGCTAGCAAGAGCAAATGCCACTGTGATTATGTACGAGTAATGTGTATACACACTTTAACCCGTTGTAATAAAAATTCAAACAGATGATATAATTATATTTAAATAGATGACATATACTTAAGAAAAAGGGACATGGACCTAAGGCGTTTGAGGCGGGATTTGAACCCGCATCTCCACACAGCGGAACCCGTCGAAAGTCATGTTTATTGTTAACGGTTTTTTTTAGTACAGATTTTTTTTTGTGACTAAGGGCCTGATTACACATTGATTAGTGTTTAGTGCCAGTTCATACATTTGTTATTAAACACAAGTGGCAAATGTATGAACTCGCACTAAAGACTAATCTATGTGTAATCAGGCCCTAAAATATAATAACTAATAATTTCCTACGTGCTAAAACAATAAATGGCCTTCCGAAACACATACAAGATGTATACCTATCCAACTCTAAATCAATTAAAAAATTAAAAAATTATTTCATCTCAAACAATCACGATTATATTTTGTAAACATATTTGCTATGTAAAATTAATTAGTATAAGTCAGAACCCTTGCTGTAATTAAGCCATTTATGACTTTAACAGTAAGTAAACATGGAACTCTCGAATTTTATCTTTTAAGTATTTTGAAACTTTATTATAAATAAAAAATAAAAAATAATGAAAAGAGAAGGTATTCGTGTTTGGAATATTTTTTTTGATAATATGAAAAACGCATTTAGAATAAATAAGTAAAATAAGCAACCACGTAATATTAAGATGAGAGATAAAATATTTCCAACCTTATGTGTGTGTTGTTAAGTAGAGTTAGGTCTCAAAAAGATACTGACTGTATTACTAAGCGAATCCACCTACGCAATCTAGGCTTTATTAAGATTGCCTAATGTTTATTGGTTATTGTTAAAATTTAAGACCCATTGTCCTAAGACGTTTTAAGCAGGTTGTAACGTCCAACGTCTCAAAGGCAAAACAATGTACAGTCAGCATCAGAAGTAGCTAAGCAGACTAGGTGTTCAGAATAATCCTAGCGCGCTCTTATTTTCTGAACAATAAAGTCGAATCAAGCCTAGTTTGGACCCGGGTATGTCCTAACTACGTCCAACAATGAGAGGAAGGGCACAGCGAAGTACCATCACGCTTGAGTCCGGAGAAGCCCAACTGGGGAAGTACCTCCTCCTTACAGAAGACTGCAGCCATAATAGCACTGCTACCTTTCAGGTATGTAGTGTTGTGGTCCTGATGGTGAGTAAGGTTCCCAAAGCTCCCACCCCCTTAAAGGCCGACAACGCGCCTGTGGCTCCGCTGGTGTTGCGGGTGCCCATGGGCGACGGTAATTGCTTACCATCAGGCAATCCGTCTGCTCATTTGCCAACTTTGTCATAAAATATTCAAGCTCATTTTGAACACCTCGCGTGCTTAGCAACTTCTGTCGCTGACTGTACTTATATAAACAATCCTGTAGAAATAGGTCTGTTTAGACGTGTCTCTTACATGGTAGTACTAATTATGCATTATGCTTTTTGTATACAAAGTAACACTGAACACTACAAGAGTATTGGGGACATAGTTTAACTAAATGGCATATAATCCATTTCGTTCGAATGACATCGGTAATTCATCATATTTATAGTATACTTTATACTTTTCTATGCGTCGGCATCTTTCTGGTCGAGCAGGGAAATTTAACCCTTTATAGGGCAAGTTCAAAATTGTAATGCAAAAATGATCACCCAGCAACATCGTCTTTTTTTTTATGACATAGGCGGCAAACGAGCAGACGGATTGCCTGGCGTTAAGCGATTACCGTCGCCCATGGGCACTGCAACACCAGGGGAGTCACAAGCGCGTTGCCGACCTTAAGGGGTTGGAGCTCTGGAAACCTTACCCACCATCAGGAACACAGCACTACATACCTGAAAGGTGGCAGTGCTATTATGGCTGTGGTCTTCTGTAAGGAGGAGGTACTTCCCCAGTTGGGCTGCCCCAGATTCAAGCGTGATGGTCAACGCTGTGCCCTACCTCTCATAATAAGAATGATTAGGACAATCGAGCCGCGAGGAGGCTTGAACCCACGACCTGTGACTTTTGGGCGGTAAAGGGTTAAAATGAAAATCTGCGGATTTATTAGTGACAACACTTACTGAAGGAACGAAGATACGTGTTATGGGAAGACTTATTACATCCCTATCTTAAACACAAAAATATCGTGTGATTCAAAGTTTCAAACATATATTAATTGTATAGAAGCGGGTAACTCACGTTTTATAAGTCGAATATTGCTCGAAATGTTTCACTCCGTGTCTGCGTCGGTTAGACACCGCGAACGGCTCATGATTGTGCTCCTCGTTACGGAGTAAAACATGTCGAGCCATATTCAACGTACAATTATAAAACTTGAGTTATCCGCTCGTAATTATCTTGTTACAAAAAGGGTACATAGCTGTTGTAGCAACAATAGGAGAAAATGTAAACTGATGAAAGTATAAACTTTCGTGAGTAAGTATTTACTTTTATACAGGGTGTAAATGCTAAGTGTAGCCAGGCCATAATTCCCTAAATATAACAGATATCAGAAAACCTCCAACTGTATCGAAAGTGCGTTACCCAATGAGTAAAATTATTTTAACGATATATTTTTTTTTAATTGATGAAGTACACACGTTACACCCTGTATAACTTATACTTGGAGTTATTCGTACCTCATAAGATTTAGATTTACACATATATTTTGGGTCTTACTTTTATTCCATTTGCACGGCCAAGACAACGTGTTGTACTACTTTTTTAGACTGCCGCACCCATAGGCTAATATCGGGACCCTATTATTAGGACTCCACTATCCGTCTGTCTGTCCGTCACCAGCCTGAACCAGATGAACCGTGTTAGCTAGACTGTTGATGAATGATAGATATATGCATTAAAGCGGCTATAACATTAAATATTACAAACAGAATAAAATAAAAGAAAAAACATGTTTTTTTTTTCAGTTTTCTGCTTGATATTAATAACTTACACCAGGTAACTTGCTCAGTTATCAATTTAGTTCTGAACACCAATATTCCACTAGAAATCTAAAAGAGGCCAATAAAACACGGGACAGGCCCAGCCTAGTGTGGAGGTCAGTCATTTCAATCACT
This sequence comes from Grapholita molesta, assembly GCA_022674325.2. Taxonomy (NCBI): domain Eukaryota; kingdom Metazoa; phylum Arthropoda; class Insecta; order Lepidoptera; family Tortricidae; genus Grapholita; species Grapholita molesta. Next base: position 4,681,865 of record CP053133.2, on the reverse strand, counting down.
TGTATCACTTGGTACTCTTTATGTAAAAATAAACAATTTGTAAAAGTTACTCTTGCCACTGACGTACTCACAGGCTCGGCGGCACGTTTAGTCATCCAATTACTCCCGTCAGAAAAGCCTCGTATATCATGTGATGCAATCTTACCAATTAGAGATTATTAGAGAGAAGATACGTATTACGAAACAACAAAACAACAAAAACCTACTGAAAGAACAATAAACTTCAATGTTTTTAACACAAAGTTTATTGAAAGTTATTTGGTCTGTCCTAGTGGGTAGTGAATCTGCCTACGAAGCCTGGATTCAAATCCCAGTACCCTTGCCATGAGTTGTGTTGACACAACTCATGGTAAGGGCATTTATTTGTGTGATTAGCACGGGTATTTGTTCCTGGGTCTTAGGAGTTTTCTATGTATTTAAGTATTGTACATTATACATTATATATATCGGTGTCTGAGTACAGTGAGCACTCACAACACAAGCCTCCTTGAGCTTACCGTGGGGCTTAGTCAATTTGTGTAAAGATGTAAAATGTCCTGTAATAAGTGTAATATATATTTGTTAAAACAAGTACATCGTAAATAAACATTATGTTTTCACGCTCACTACCTGTGGCATGTCAGTACCTATAGGTGAAAAACTAACTGAGGGACCGTGTCTATAAAGTTGTGCAAAGAATAAATAACATTTATTTACAGAAGTTACAATCGTATTATGATAACTACGAGTACTTAACTAGTTACAGTATAAAAGGCCCTTGAGGCATTGTACCAAGGATGCTGGCGGCATTTCCTCGTTGCATCACAATGCTGATACGTTGTGCGAGGAAGCCGCCAGCTCTTCGGTCACCACACATCAACCAGACGCTTCGCGATGTCTGCAAAAAGTTTGTGCGCGCGACCCCATGGACCTAGCGTCTCTAAAATTTGAATATAGAACGCCGACATGAAACACGTTACTACAGCATAGGCCAGGTGCTTTAGCTAAGTTTTTCACCTATAGATATAATATATTATAGAACTTTTAGTTGTCATTTTAACTGACCGTGCAATCGACAATGAAATGATGTCATATATGTTACTGCCGGCGCCAGACCGAGCACCGTTTAATGATGAGATGAGGAATTATGTAACTGTATCAGATAACTTACATATCTAACTGAGGCGGTTGGTCATAAAAAAGATAGAAGTTAATTTATAGTATAAATTATTAGTACACCCCGTTAACTTATGCTTAGTTTAGGGGCAAGTGATTGGGCAGTTACGATAATCTAAGTCGATAAAAATTGAAGTTGACTTACTCAAAAACATGTCCGATTTTTGAAATAGTCCATAGAGAATTAATGAGAATCTCTATGAAGATTATTCGGTGACTATTTCAAAAATCGATCCCAAAATTGACGATATTCGATATTTATAATTGTCGCCCTCCGATCGATTAAAGAGAGGAATGAATGTGTTATCCCTATAGCTTTCACTGAAGAAGAATTTTAGTTTGACAAATAACTTTTATAGACAAATATGAATCGTCTAATTATGTGAAGCAACGTTACTATTTTAGATTGCCCTCAAAATGAGCGTTAGATAACGGGGTGTAATTATTAGTAACAACAATTCGTTGATGTATTGACTGAAGGAACGCCAGTGTCAGTGCATTTGCAACATTTTTTTATTATTATTAAGAAACAAACAGTCTTATATAATATGTAAGTACATCTTATATAAGACTGTAGTACTAAAGCTAGACTTAGTATTTACTGCTAGACCTATAGTTCCCTGTATTTTAAAACAAGTCCTTAAATAATCCTTCACCATGAATTTGAAACATTTACAGAAAAGTATCAATAATAATTATAATATACTACTTACAATTTAATTTTGCTTCGTATTTTAATGCGGAATTAACAAGTCTCTTAAATAGTATCAACGAACTGCAAAACAAATCTACGTTCTCACATTTTCCATCATATAACCTGTACGTGCGCTTAATGTATGAATGCTGTGCATGCCTAGTTCTGCTCCCGCCAACACTAAACAAAACCTTACTGCGACAACTACGTTCCGTTCTGCGAGGTACACGAAAACGTATATTTTGTAAGAGCTCAGGGGCATCTACCAGATTATTAATTATTTTAAAAAGAAATGTCAAATCGGCACATGATCGCCTTAATAAAAGTGGTTGCAGATTGTGTTTAGAAATTGAGGATGTAGATATAACTGTGATAGTTTCCATACATTTGCAATTCAAGAGCTTTGACGAATATTTTTTGTACTCTTTCAATTCTATTTTATTAATTAATTATTCTATTAATTTTATTTGTTTAATATGTTTACGCCTCGCCTGCTTCTTAATGTGTTTACCTCATAGAATTTTCATTACAGGAAATATTGACAGTTTCTGCAAAAAACTTCCACATTATGCTTCTAATATTTATACTAAGCTCGATATAATAAAAAGTAATCAAACCATTATTATCTACATACCTAAGGTTGACTATCTACAGTTACTCTCAGTTTTCCTGTGAACCATTTTGCCTAAGTATGCCGAAGCTAGACTGCCAATTTAATTTAACAAGGAAGGTATTGTATCTACTGAATACTAAATAACACTGAATCATCAGAAACGACCCCGTGGCAAATTTGGCAATTCAAATCTACTCATCTGTTCATCGTTCAAGGCTAGTGTAATGACGGTTTTCCTCGTTGCAAAAATTTTCAATGGAAAACAAGTGTCCAAAAATGTTCAATTTCTACGTGCCTACTTAAGTAAGCATCTATATTAGCCTTAATTGAGCGCCATTACGTCTGCTTGGAAATGTATTTAGCTTGTTTTATAATAGCATCGTTTTTTAATGTAAATAATGGATAGATGGATTGGATGGTACCTACATTATGTTGTGACAAAAACATGTAACGACATGATGCTGACCGGTACAAAAAACTTATAAACGCGAAAGTTTGTATCGTTGACGTCATTAGGATAGTGTCCGCTGGGCAACGTTGTACCAAGATTCATCATCATCAGCCCGTTGTAGTTCACTGCTGGACATAGGCCTCTTCCGAGATACAGAGCCTGGTCTGCTGCTTTAGAGTCGCTACCGGTCCTCTTAAGCAAGACCCCCGGGATTTAGCGCAGTTTAACACCATTTTTCCGGAAGCGACATGTTATCTTACTTTTCAACTCGGAGCGATTAAGTACAGGGGTCGTATTATCCAGATAGTACCCATAACCAGAGCTCGGTATAGGTAGGTAGTGCCTATTTACTTAAACTTCGCTGGAGGACCTAACTAAGAGTGGTTACAATCACCAATAAGTATTATTTATTGGTGGTTAGTTATAATATTTTTTGGTGGTTGTAACCACTCTTAGTTAGGTCTTCCTGCGAAGTTTCGGTAAATAGGCACTACCTATTCCGAGCTCTGCCCATAACATTCTTACTAATTTGTAGTTAGGCATTCAGGATTAATAAGTTAGCCATATTTGTTTTTTATTTCAGTTATTATCTGGTTGAATTCATGCCGAATGTTGTCGGGGCTTCCGACCTCTGAACCCTTACCATGAGTTGTGAGTTGTGACATTGAGTTTTCGATAACGAGTATCGAGTTTACTATCTGTGCTTCTCGCTTGTACTATTTTATAGCGAACGAGATGCACAGTTAGTAAACTCGATACTCGTTATCGAAAACCTCAATGTAACAACTCATGGGAAGGGTACTGTGCTGACCAGACGCTGATTGTACTGGCTGACATGTTTTGGAACAATCGACACTAAATTTAAAGACTGACAGGACAAACATTGACAAGAGCAAATTGAATTGAGCAGTGATCGGCAAGAACTCTACAGAGACGGTTAAATAATAAACAAGAACCATACAGACACGGTTCAAATGTTATTGTTAAGTACAGGTATAGTTACCATAAAATATGTCGGAGCGGGCACGGCACTCAAATATCTGAACATGAACTTTAACGCCTTGACAATTGGGTCGTTGTTGAGATATGGGCGGCCAAAGGGGTCATAAGTTCATAAGTGTCATAACCCTTTGGCCGATTTGATATAGGTATCTGATGCACGAGCAAGGAATGTGAACGTGATAGACTAAAGACAACTAGAAACACTGAATAAATGGTAGATGAGATGTCGGGCTAGGTGAAGGATTATACAGAGGGACTCAGAAAATCGATGTTCAAAAATTTCGAACGATTGCCACTACCCGAAATCATTTAATTTATATTTTCACGGAAGGGAGTTATCATCGTTTTAGTGTAGCCGGCGATTATGCCGTGAACATAACTGATGTCAAATATCTAACTAACTAGAATCCAAAACAGGTATTAATTTAATCAGCACCGTACGAAATAAAGTTTTTAAAACTATACTAGGGTAAATCGCCAGTTACTGGCCACCTTTCAATAACTGGCCACCTTATACTGAAAATGAATTCTGTTTACCTATAAATAGAACACATTTTCAAATGGGGTTTCAATTACTGGCCACCTTATACTTAAATGAATTCTGTTTATAGGTAAATAGAGTCCATTTTCAGTATATGGTGGCCAGTTATTGAAAGGTGGCCAGTAACTGGGGATTTACCCTATTTTCTTGTGACTAAGAAAAAATATTTTTTATTGATATATTTTCTTCCTTCATAAAACAATTATAAAAATAAATTGGATCAAAAGTGTACGAATTACGTCAAATTTGAATAAGATCGGTGGCACGCGGCGTCTAGCTAGGTAGCCGATTAGGTATAGGTACGTCTTGTGGTTGGAGTAGTAGTCGTATGTACTTATCGATAACAGGATTGTCGATATTTCTATTGTGGCCAGCACTAAGCAAATGTTGTTCCTGCTAGAAAAATATCTAAGTGTAATTATAATATTTCTCATAAGCACATATCAAACAATTACTGGTTATAACTGTGCTGGTCAATTATAGATAAGATAACGCAAAAACGAAATAAGTAAAATTTAAAGCTGATAAGCACTATATAAGCAGTACAATACTACCTACATCTGAATACTAACAAAGAGAGAAGTCACATGCATTCATACATATAATGATAAAACGCGTATGTATTACTTCGCAGCATAACAGCATAAGAGTCCTAAACACTTATCGTACATTCGTCGTTTTGGAAGCGGGTAGGTGTATATTTACTTATACAAGACGTTACAGATTTAGCGATGGAATTAATCAAGAGATCGGCGGATGAGTGCCAAAGCGTTTTAGACGCGGTCATTTCCTGAAAAGATTTTATAATGAAGTCATTCAGACTTCAGTCTGTGGTCTTGTTCTCCTGGTCTTTCGTCGTAGCGCTTTCCTTCTTTACAAAAAACGAGTCTAAAATTATTTTTTTACTCTAAGTTCAAAAATCGGTGCAGGGGTTTTTACAAAAGCAACTACCAACCAAAAATTATGTATCTTCATCTCTATCGCTCTTGCGTATACGAGGGATAAAGAGGCAAATATATGAACGAACGAAGGACGTTCCGTGATTCCTACGGCTTGATGCTTTTTGATATATGTAAGTTGGTAGGTACGATTTTCTCGTTGTCGTAAGAATTTTATTGGCACAGTCAGCAGTAGAAGCGGCTAAGAGGTCAACACATTTCTATTGTCAAGAGAATAAGAGCGCGTGTAGGTCATTTTGAACACTTCACCCGCTCTGCCACTTTTGCTGGTGACTTTACGACAGGTTTGACCTAGTGGGTGTGTCACTACTGCCTATGAAGCTGATGACGGTCCTGGGTTCAAATCCCACTAAGGGCATTTATTTGTGTGAAGAGCTCAGGTATTTGTTCCTGAGTCATGGGTGTTTTCTATGTATTTAAGTATTTGTATATTATATATATATAGTTGGCTGAGTACCCGCAACAGAAGCCTTCATGAGCTTACCGTGGGGCTCAGCCAATTTGTGTAAGAATGTCCTGTAATATTTATTATTAATTATTTTATTTATAAACCGAAACTTGACGCCGCGATCCCCAAACGTGAGAGAAATGACGGTGAGAATTTCTATGTGACACGATTTGACACATATGCCCTTCATTCAATGATTCAAAGGCGTAAGCTGATGAGTGATGAGTGATGACTTACGACGCCTGACTTTTGAGGTGTGATAGGATTGCTGTCGTGTTCTTAAAACAAGATGAATGCAGATTGTCAGGCTGTATACAGACATAAGCACCACTCCACTCCATCTCCTCCCTCGGGTGTCGTAAGAGGCGGCAAAGGGTAAAAAACCACGGAAAGGCAGCAGTGTCCGCCGATACCGAATCAAGACCTACTGCGGTCGCCAATGCCAAGCATGGCGACTATGGCGACTACCCCCCAAAATTATAAGTCATATTTGGGGGAGGCTTATGCAGCTGCGGACGTCTTACGGCTGATCGTCTTATGATGATGATGATTTAAGAATATGTTGATTTGAATTAATATCAAATGAATTCAAATTTCAAATCACAATCATTATCATCATCATGTCAGCCGAATGACGTCACTGCTGGACATAGGCCTCCCCCATAACGACACAAAAAGACATGCCTTCCAAATTTGAAATATAGTATTGGGCCATCGGCAACCAGCAAATAGTAACTGCGTGACGATAAGTGCCGCAGGATACGCTAATTTTGCCGTCACTGCCATTGTGCACACAGCAGTGCTATTATGGCTGAGGTCTTCTGTAAGGTGGAGGTACTTTCCCAAGTTCCCCAGTTGGCTGCCCCAGATTCAAGCGTGATGGTCATCGCTGTGCCCCATCTCTCATTGTCGGACGTAGTTTAAGGACATACCCGGGTCCAAAATACCGAGTCTATCAAGACTCAGTATTATTAGTAACACATGGGTTATTGAGTACATTATAGCACTGTCACCTTAAAAACAATACCAAAATTATGATTGAATTTATTTCTATCCAATTATAATCAAGTCACAGCCATAATATCACTGCTACCTTTCAGGTATGTAGTGCTGTGTTCCTGATGGTGAGTAAGGTTCCCAGAGGTCCAACCCCCCTTAAAGGCCGGCAACGCGCTTGTGACTCATCTGGTGTTGCGGGTTGCCTATAGGCGACGGTAATTGCTTACCACCAGGCAATACGTCTGCTCGTATGCCGCCTATGTCATAAAAAAAAAAAAGTTGTTTCTTTGTTTCAGGTCACGATTACATTTTACATTTTCTCTGTAAGCCTTACTATGAATAAACGATATAACGATACGTATTGGCATTCTTCTCCTAACTGTTTTGTCAAGGTGTATTTATTTATAAATTACTTTATACATTACTTGGTTGTCCTGTTAAGCAATACAATATTTGAACGCTAATGTTAGCATAATACAATTCTTAGAACGTGAAATTCCTGGCATTTTTTTTATGTGTGCTTTGTAAAGAACAGGTTAACAAAATTAGCAAACATGGCGAACGATAATCTAAATAGCAAAGAGATGACGCCAGAGAACTCTAGCACACATGAATTTGAATACAGCTATCTCAAATAAAAATATTATTGATTGGTACCCTCGAGAAGGGAAGACAGAGGATTAGATGGGAAGACGAAATAAGACAGATAGCAGGAACAGCGTGGAGAAGGACGGCAAGGGACAGACAGGAATGGAGAACTCTAGGAGGAGGATTTGCCAAAGGGCAAATTGATATTTAAGATTTAAAATGTAAAACTTATTGTAAAACTAAAGTCAATAATAAAGGCTTATTTTATTTATTTATTATCTCAAATAAAACAATGTTACATAATGTAGCAATTTTTCAAAATATTTATGTCCCTCTTTAATTAACAAAATCAGAGGTAGTCTATCGGTGAGATACTGTCACACCAAATAGATGTAACTTCAGGAATATTTTGAAAGATTGTTACATGAAATAAAACAACTAACGGATTAAATCGCGTATACTAATTTAAACTTCATCCCGACGTTTCGAACCCTTTAGCAGCGTTCGTGCAGCTGGGTTTGTGTCATTTGTGGTCACTGAGTCCACCCGATGACCACGAACGCTGGTAAAGGGTTTGAAACCTCGGGATGAAGTTTAAATTAGTATACACGATTTAATCCGTTTTCGTTGTTTTATTTCATGAGTAATTCATTATTGCTGCAACCAAAGACAATATTAGATTGCTACATGTTTTAACCTCTAGCCGCCCAGAGACCTATAAAAGGTCTAACATTAAATGTTATTTTGAATTTTAACTATGACAAATCAAAACTGCATTTGCCTTGGCAAGCTTTGATTCCTGTGTGGCTAGAGGATATAGGCCTACTGAGATCACAAGAGTGCATTGTTTTAGCAGTGATTTCCAAGAACCCTTAAGATTTAGGCTTTGCTGTTTTTTCTTGAGTTCAAAAGAAAACTGTTGCAATGTCAGAGTGTTAGTTAAGCTGGCATTAATCGGGTTGTATGGCCATTGCTTCTAATTGTGTCTAATGAAAAGGGACCTTATTGTCGATGGCGCTTACGTCGAACTGTGTTGCGTTTGTATTGCGTCATCTTGAACAAGGGCGTAAGAGCCATTGACAATAAGGTCCCTTTTCATAGATAATGTCACAAATAGTGAATCCTAATAACAAGCGCTTACTAAAGTGTTTCCCTAATGGTATCAGATCTTACGTAAAATTAAACCAGGTTAGAGAAAAACAGAAGTGGTCAAACATACTGACCGAGTGGACCCCATGCTACAGCACAAAGAGAAAAAGAGGCAGACAATACAAGAGATGGTCAGATGATTTAAGGAAAACGGCTGGTCCACTATGGACGAGATTAGTCAGAGATAGAGAGGCATGGAAGGCAATGGAGGAGGCCTGTGTCAAAAGGACACGTCGAGCCGACGGTTGTTGCATAAAAAAAAAAAAATAAAATTAAATAAACTTGTATTAAAATTTGTAACTGTATGTTCGATAATAAAAGGCTTTGAAATTGAAATTGAAAACTAAAAATGGTGGGAAATGTAAGTCTCTCATGTTATAAAAGGGTAAACGGACCAACTGGTTTGCCAAAATATGGGTAAAAGAAAATATAATAGACTGCAGCCCCTACAATACCAAAATATGCTGTAGGTGCATGCTTAAAGGATGTCACTTATGCATAGGAAATAACATAAACATTTTTTAATTACTACTAATATTAGGTAAAAAAAGAAAAAAAAACTGGATGAAAAGGCTATTAATAATAATATTAGGTAGGAGTCAGATTTTTCCTACAATCATCTAGTAGGTAGTTAGTCAATCATCTCATAATTATCTAGTACATTATAGATTCCATATCATCCCTCAAAAACGTTGCAGTCACTAAAGTACAGTGGGGACACTAGACAGTGTAGATAAGTAACTCGACACTGCCTCAGGAATCATAAATATGACAGCACAAGTCTATTAGGGTTGTGGGTATGCCCATCATATTTATCTATTATATAGTCTTACATATTACTTACTTACACTATTTGTAAGTCCATGTTATGTTTTAATTTTGTAAAAAAGAAAGCAAAATAGGTTGTACTTTCATAGTTCAAGTGAGTTTTATAATGAAATGGGTCTGATAGTTGTAATTTTTTGTTAACTATATTATATTATTACTACTAAAATAGAACCATTATAATCAAAATATGTCAACAACACTTTATGGTACACAGAGATTCAAAATTGTATGGACACATAATGAATTAATTCATTCATAATTTGTCCATACAATTTTGAATCATGACCATTGTAAAAATATATGTATAGGGCCAGATTTGAGAGACTCAAAGTTACAGACAAAAATATCAACAAACTAGTTTCAACAAATATTGTAAGTACTGTGAAATAATACAAAGAACTGATAAGAGAACAAAAACTAACAACAAGACTAGAACATATTTTCCGAAATTTCTTACATGTAATCTTATTGGAAATTTACTTGCCTTGCAGTATGAGCCAGCTTCAATATTTACTAGAAATATCTGCCCGCTTAAGGCGAACAGATGTTTTAAGGCCAAACAACTTAATAACCTTCACCTAGTCCATTCAGAATGAGTCAGACTGCCCTAGAAGAACATTTACGTGACAAAATCGGTGTTAACAAGAAGGAAATACCGTGACCCGCTTGAAGGACACCAACAGGTGTCATGAGCGTGCAGCCAATCAGTTTGGTGCCAACAAGACTATACTTACTCTGCTCATTTGATGCGGCGATTGCGGAGTCGCTCACGAACGACCCGCTCCGAACAGTTGTCCCCCACTGCGGCCTTCTGGCACCCTCCCTTGACTCTGTCCTCTCCACATCTTCCGCTTTACACAGATGCAATGCTAACACGCACCAATAAAACACAATTCCGATACGCATCGTGATCCTTCAATAACACTCAAAGCACTGACCGCAAACGATAATACCAGAGCACTTCCGTTACACCGCGTATAGAGTGCTATACGCATTCTAAAATTAATTATTAATTAAACGATACACACTTGTAAGGCCACATTTGACAATCGTATAAAAACCTACGGATTTTATCACAGCTAGACACGGAAAAAAGTGGAGGTCAAAAAATTTGACATTAGACTTTTTTAGTGTGGCTACATTTAATCGAGCATGGCAACATATGACTTAAGGCGTGTCTACTCGATGCGACTGTCGCTTATTTCACATGTCACTAAAATCATAAAATGTTTTTACTGAGACCAAATGATTTTACATGGAAATTATAAACTATATCATCATATTCGACGATGGAATTATAATTTTATTTACTTTTTTTTTAAGTTTGCTACTTATGTACGGTCGTGCAAGAATATTTATTTAAAAAATAGGAAAAAAAATATTTCACTTATTAATAATGTTCGATGCTATTCTACTTATTTACCCTTATTTTACGATTCATAGATTTTTTTGTTAATTTTTTTTTTTTTTTTTTTTTTTTCGTCCATCTGGACAGGCTAAAGCTCTAAGCCATACTGCCTTGTCATAAGTAGTTTGTTTTCTTTTCATAAGTTCAATCCGGTCAACGTCTTCAGTAAGTACTATTCATATTAGGTCAAATCCGAGTTCAATGTCTTCAGTTACTTTTATTTTCTTATACAATTTCAGTATGTATGTATCATCCATTTTTTTTTTGTTAAGCTTTGTGACGTTATTGTAATGTTGAATATCGCTTTTTATGTTTCTTTTGGTATCTTATTTTTAACTTTTTACAGTGAAATAATATTAAATAATAAATTTCAACACATTTATCATTAAAATAATTTATATTACTCAAGTTTAAAAATGAAATAAAATTAATTTCACTTTAAAACAAACAATAAAATCAATACATTTGTGATGTCATAGTGACGTAAACGTCTATTTACCAAAATATGTCAAATGACCTTGCTAGTTTGTAAACATTACTTTGATAAAACATTTTGGAATATTCTCATTAGTCTTGAGGATTTTGTATTAGTCAACAATCGTTTTTTGAATATTAAGAAACAACTGTGAAAGTACAAAATGAACATCGATTTCGAAACCATGGCAGTGCTAGAAGAGGAATCACAAAACGTGAGTGTTTGATGTTCTTTGTTAGAATTAGATCAATTTCCACTATCTGGGTCGACTTATCGGAGTCATGTGTTAATTTGTATCGATTATGCACGCAATCGAATGCTCAAATTAATTAGGTTTATACTTTACATCCTGGTTTATTTTTGTTTTTGTTGTCGCGTGTATAAACTTTGATAGCAAATCATTATTGCACAACAAAATGAAGGACTTTCGTGGTTGATTTTGATATAATCAGATATATTTTTCTCTTGCTACATAACTAATCAAACATATTCAGTTTCCTAAAAAGATTATTTTTGATGTACAAATAACATTATAAAATCATCAGTGTTGTGCTTTACACAATCCATAAATATATATTTTGTATAACTTGCTTATTGTATCCTTTTTAGGAAGTAAAATTGGTAGTGAAACAATATTTTACTTTAATTTTGAGTAGATAAATAAAATGTGCACTCATTCAAATCAATTTTTATTTTTATTATATATTATTGGTTTTAATTTACAATTATATATAGGTACATTGTGTGTATACAAGGTTCAATTGTTTAAAATAAAAATAGGCATTGTGTGACATCTAAACAGGATTAATTTTAATTTCAATATAATGAGTGTCAACCAGATAAAAATCTAATTTTTAACATTATCTAAAATGTTAAGTACTACTTGAACACATATTTACCTTCTAAAATATTAAAATTACATATTTATGCAGCACTTATTATTTAATGTATTTTTTTTTGTTATTACTTGGTAATAAAAACATAATTACTAAGCAGTACATTATAACAAACAATATATACCTATAAGTTTAACAAGAAGAAATCAGTCTGTCAAAATTATTTGATAAAATGGCATTATTTATTAATTAAACATGTATAATTCACATTTTGAATACCTTTATAAATATTTAGTAAAGTTTATAATACTATTTTATATTTAAATTATACACCTAAGCACCTATATTGACTTGAAAGAAGCAACCAATTTCATCATATAGATAAAAATGAATTATGATCATTCTTTAGTGAGAACTTCTTTCTCTTATCCAATTGGGATGTAATTTTATCCATATCATCCATTAATAGTTAGTCCCCAAAATAGTTAGTCTAGCGGTAAGTCCCTGCAACTTGCAATATGGAGGAGTAATATCGGAACTTATGTACAAAATATCTTTTCATATACCAGTCGCTTTTCGGTGAAGGAAAACATTGTGAGGAAACTGGACTAATCTCAAGGCCCAGTTTACCCTTTGGGATGGAAGGTTACATGGCAGTTGTTTTAGTAAAACTAGCAACTATGCCAACTCCTGGGATTAGTTGCCAAGTGGACCCTAGGCCCCCATGAGCCGTGGCAAAATGCCATGACAACGCAAGGAAGATGTTGAGTTAGTCTCCAAAATGTTAATAATCTATTATGGTTTATAAAACCGAATGTATCAAGTCTACAGTAGCAAAATGTGCAATACAAGTAAGCTCTTATCAGCTTCTAGATAAGACATTTGATAAGTACTACTGAATTTAAATGGAGAAAAATTAACCTCACTCTTTACTCTATGAAGCCATCTAGCGCATTTTGTCTGAACTAATGTCTCGCGCAAGCGCGCACTTCAGTGATTTCGTGGTTATCAGGTAGATGGCGTTTTGACTAAAGGTTCGATGCTGTTTAAAAAAATGCACTTGCATCCCTGAAAATGCGCAGCAAGGCGGGTCTCGTTGTTAAAAAAGTGTTTATATTAAAACATGCTTCCTTAATGTCCAGAAAGACTGGAGCTGCCCAAGCCGTGAGTAAACGAATTTGTACTGTACTTGTAAATTTCAAACATATTGTTTATATTTTCATTCTAGAATTTGATGGATAGTGCACGGTTATTTGGAACGGGCGAGGTATTGATTTATCAGTTATGTACAGTCGCTATCAAATATATCGGAGCAGCCAAGGTATTCAAAAGTCTCGGAGCATGCACTTTATCGCCTTGATTATAAAGGCATTTTTTTTTGTAGATAACCAATAGGTCCCCCATTTTTTACTAATCTGTTTGTGCCGACAGTTAACTGGTGGAGAATGCCTTTTCGAATTAAGTCGTTTGTAAACTTTTATTGTGCATTGAAATTTAAATAAATAAAAATATGTGGGCGACACGCGTGCAACGCGCACGCAACTTAATATTAACCTTAAAAAAAAAGTGAAAAACTATTTTCACTCGTACGCTTGTCTCTGTTTCTCTCATGAAGCCTTAATGGAGTAAAAGAATATAAATAAATAAATATTACAAGGACATCCTTACACAAATTGGCAGAAAGATGATCGAAATCTTCGAACTTATATATTCGCGGTAGACCGTAGGTACTGGTCACATAGAATAGTTACGTTGAATTGGTTTGCATTTGTACCCTTTATTTGGCGCAACTTGTTATGATTGACGTTACTTATATAATTATTACCTAACCAATAAGTAAATAAAATAATAAATATGGGAGTTTTCTAAATTTGGTACAGTCAGCAGCAGAAGTGGCTAAGCGTTTGAGGTGTTCAAAATGAGGTCAACACATCTCTGTTGTCAAGAGAATAAGAGCGCGTGTAGGTCATTTTGAACACTTCAAACGCTTAGCCACTTTTGCTGCTGACTGTACACCCAATTAGCGAAAGCTGTTAAAAAAAATTAACTCACTGTCAGTTTCGTGACGACAATTAACAGTTAAATTTCTATAAAAACTTGGTTTTGATGTTCGTTTTATAAACTTCAATCGATATTACAACATAATTAAAGGCAAAAAGTCGATATTCCCAAAGATTTCATGCTTAAATGTCGTCACGAAACTGACAGTGATTAAGTTTTTTTTAACAACTTTCGCTAATTGGGTGTACCAAATTTTGAAAACTCCCATATACCAGAACGTCTACCATGGTTGACATTTTATCGTCTATCGCGCTATCCGTCACTTTCGCACTCACTTACTTGTTAGAGAGATATTGTGACAAGTGATAAAAGCCCGACCATATTAGGCTAGCAGGACATCGTATTATCTATAGCACTAAGCACAAAACAAATTATTTTTCATTAAATTTGATATGCTTTGGTTTTTAAGTAGTATATAAATAAAATAAAAAATGACCTCCGGCATCCGAGACAGGACATCCGTCACTTATCATCTATTTAAATTTTTAGTATTTATACCACATTTAGACGCACTATCTATTTGTGGCATTATCTAGCAAAAGGGACCTTATTGTCGATGGCGCTTACGTCGAACCGCGTTGCGTTTGTATTGCGGCATCTTGAACAACGGCGTAAGCGCCATCGACTATAAGGTCCCTTATCATAGATAATGACACATTTAACCTCTAGCCGCCCAGAGATCAAAACTTGTCAGGCCAAATGCAACTATGTTATGTCATCATTAAATTTCAAAATGGCATCCAATACGAGACCTTATATGTCCCCGGGCGGCTAGAGGTTAATATAATATTAGTACGTGTAGGGACAACACAAGCTTTATTGAGCTTACTATAGGACTAGATTCTTTTGATTTGTGTAAGATTGCCCTATTTAAAATAATAATTCAAATTTTCAAATTCAAATTCTAATTATTTATTTCATGTAAATTATACACATAGGAATACACATTTGGAAATAACATATACACACACACGCACACACTCCCACCCATTACAAAGTTAGCCTATAACATATACAAAAGACATACAAAACCAATACAGTGGCAGACAATCCAGCACAATTCTCTACCACTGTATCACACCTGTAGGAGAATGAAGTCCCGCACAGTGGAGCATTATGGGACAGTCAGGCTTGTCCGCTATCATTTGTCTATTAAATTTGATTAAAAAATAATAAGTCCCGCTGCGTCTCTAGCTGGTAATAGTCTTCTTACTTCAGATATATAAGAACTGGTGGTTGAATTTTTATAACTTTCATAGGTGCAATGTAATGTACCTACATAAAAAAAAATGCTTATTGCCAAAAGCAATATAATTGCACAATATTTATCTCCCGTAATTACGCACAATTTATTATGAGTCACTGTATAGAAATGGCGTCACCATTCAGTTACGACCCTCGATAAGGGGAGAGACCCAAGGGTGCGGTGCTAGTATACCTAATGTTGATTTTATAACTGTATAGTAAAATAGCATCTTGAGGGCTACGGTTACAAAACGAGTCGAATTGAAAAGACTAAAAAATCTGACTGCAATAAGACGTTTTTTTTATACAAGACTGACCAGCGTGTGAGCTCAGTCACACCTGATGATAAGTGACGAGGTTGAGCGTGTAGCACGCTTATTCAGTAACAGCCAGTAAGTAGTGTAAGTTTCTTTTGACGTAAAAAAACGTTTACGAATGCGTATTAAGTGATAATGTTATTTAAATGGGAAACGCAAACGCGTTCGTGACGTAAAGTAAAAACTTACACTAGAGCCTCTGTTAGGTACTGAATTAGCGTGCTACACTCTCTTACCTTGAATACCCAAATTATATATTTCCCGGAATACAGACGAAGGGAGCAAATTCCGTTCCTTAGCAGTAGATAACTTTCAGAATATATTGGTTTTGGCGCGACGATGCAGTTTTTTTTAAACTACTTACATTCATGGTCACTCCCACCAAGAAGTCAACTGTACCTAGTTACACCTCACACTTTGAACGCTGTTTATTTGTATCTACCACGAGTTGAAAAAAGTACCCCCTTAGTATCGGCGTAATAATATTTTTTGTATGGAGAAATTGTACGGAGATATTGTATTGTAAATCTCGCTTGTACTATTTTAGTGCGAACAAGATGCACAGATAGTAAACGCGACACTCGTTATCGAAAACTTCAAAGTCACAACTCATGGAAGGGTACAGAGCCCTGAGTGTAAGTTTTTAACTTAACTTTATGTCACGAACGCGTTTGCGTTTCCCGTATAAATAAAATTATCAGTATCACTTACGCATTCGTAAACGTTTTTGTACGTCAAAAGTAAATTACACTAGAGCCTCTGAGCTCTAGTGTAAGTTACTTTTTTGTAAAAAGACGTTTACGAACGCGTAAGTGATAATGTTATTCAAATGGGAAAAAAGTTAAGTTAAAAACTTCCACTCAGGGCTCTGAGCCTAATAAATCGACTTAACACGTTCAGCCCCGACGACACGTCTGTGATCTTATTAAACCTTCTCCAATGCCAGTGACACAATGTCTGTGATCATGATTATCGAACTCCTGTAAAGAGTATATAAAGTGATCGTTCTATGCCGGTATTACGTAAGCGTGCTCAAATAAGTTTACCACCCAGTGCCGGCGGCACAACAGTTAAAAACGTTGGTATTCTTATACAACTGGCATAGGAGTAAGATCTTGACTTATAACAGCGGCATAGTAATAAAAAAATCATAAATGCCAGTGACATGCTCTGGGTGATCGAGATAAATTCTTCCGGCATATTGTAAGCATAGTAAGCGCTGGTGACCTAGCGGTAAGAGCGTGCGAGTTGCAATTCGGAGTTCTCAGGTTCGAACGCCGTCTTGTACAAATGAGTTGTGTGTTTGATATTTACCAGTTGCTTTCGGTGAACGAAAACATCATGAGAAAACCGAATAACTCAAAATAAGGTCTAGTGTACCCTCTGGTCAGATGGTAGTAGCTATCGTAAAACTATGCCAAAGCCTGGGATTAGTTGCCAAGATCCCAGGGTCACATGAGCCGTGGCAAAATGCCGGGACAATGCGAGGAAGATGAATTGTAAGCATTTAGTAAAACACCGGGGGCGAACGTGTTAAAAACGTGATAAAAGTTAACAGTGGCAATTGGGTACCTAAAGTTTTTTAAAGTGGTCCATGTTATATTTTTTGTAGTAAGTAAACTGCTAATGGTGTTCAAAACTGTGGCTATTCTTTTTTTATTCATTTCTGTTTTTTAGAAATATTTTTTTGAATACCTCATTTGACAGATGAAGCGGTTGGTGATATGAATAGAGCTCGCGCCTAAGTCTGCAATATGTATCTTCCATAAAAAAAAAGTAAAACCGTCAAGTTTGACAGATTTAAAACATCGCCGCTATTATACTTATTATTTCGACTTTGTTTGTATGCTATGCTCCCTAATTTCTGCTGTTCTCGAGTGTTTTTCAACGGCTTCTGCCTAGCCCTGGATTTTGTAGTGCCCGTATCTCACGACGACCACCATATATCCACTTTACATTTGAAAAGGACGCCTTTAGGACGACGATGACGCTCACGTATTTCTGGACAACGATCAAGACAACAAACAACGACAAGAAATGTTAAGCTCCTTCACCCACGAAGTGTCTCATCCAAAGAAACCTCCACAAAAAAGAAGTTTTGCTCGGGAAAGTAATAGCTAGTTTACGCATACACGTCGAGCGTCTAATACGGCGAGTGAGGGAGTTTAAATATTTGAAACCTCACTCTGGAGTGAACCACAGTCACATCAGATATTTGAATGATAGTGTTATCATTATCATAGCCTATGCTTTGATAAATTTGCAGGATAATTTAATAAAACTAGATTGATGGATTTTTTTGTTGTTTTATTGCAGTAACACAACTTATAAATAAAGTGACAAAAGCTTTCTTATTTTCACTTGTATGAGTGAAAATATATCTTTATACTGAATTCGTTTCGAACGCCACACTGCTACCGTATAGTGTGGCGTTCGAACAAAACGATTCCACACCGCTACTACCCAAAACAGTGCAGTTGGTTGCACTTTGGACATAAACACTTCTAGAAGCCCTAGAAATAAGAAAACAATCATATTATAAGTGATAATAATGTTTTATATATATAGAAAAGACATTTTAACGTCAATCATGAAGCTTAAGCAACTTTCATCAATGTTTTCGCACCCCGAATCTCAGCAACGTTGTGCTTGTCGCCAGTCCTTGAATATTCCATAATAACCGCCATGACAAGCTCAATTTATTTGCTAAACTAGCTCGGGGAATCAGTCCTTAGGTCAGTGCAATGGTCGGCGAAAAAGCGGAATCATTGTCCAGAAATACGTGAGCGTCGTCGTCGTCGTAAAGGCGTCCTTTCCGAATGTAAAGTGGATATATGGTGGTCGTCGTGAGATGCGGGCACTACAAAATCCAGGGGCAGGCAGAAGCCGTTGAAAAACACTCGAGAACAGCAGAAATTAGGGAGCACAGCGTACAAACAAAGTCGAAATAATAAGTATAATAACGGCGATGTTTCAAATCTGTCAAATGACAACTTGACGGATAAACTTTTTTTTTTAAATGGAAGACACGTATTTAGACGCGAGCTCTATTCATATCACCAACCGCTTCATCTGTCAAATGAGGTATTCAAAAAAATATTTCTAAAAAACAGGAAGGAATAAAAAAGGGATATCCACAGTTTTGAACACTATTAGCAGTTTACTTACTACAAAAAATATAATATGGACCACTTTAAAAAACTTAAGGTACCCAATTCTAGGTAGAGGTATCTAATCTACCTACTGTTGAAAGGAAAGCTACTGTACGTACTAAATAATGAAACATACCTTAATTTGGGAATGAACAGCCGGCTGTACACGTCAATCGACCATTTTGTATTTTTTTATGATTAGAATTTTTAGGACTATTCAGATCTGCTGTGGCTGGAACGTACGTTTTTTGCCAAATTAGGGGATAACCAAAACAATCGAGAGTTAAATATAAATGAATGCAACTAATAAATTCAAAATTCAGTTCCTCGCACCCACCAAAACACGTGATAAAATAGGTAATTTATAGTTAAATTACCTATTATTTAAGATAGAGTAGTCTTTATCTTTACAATTAGCGATACTGTTGATAGTCATACTACAAAACAGATAAGATATTTGAACCTCACCTAAGAAAACCGGTTTTTTATATCATCTATTATCTATATACCAATTCTGCCATCCGGGGTTAGGCGCTAACCCAGAGTTACGGATTAACAATTCCATCGTTAAGGCTGCGTTTCCACCAGTACCCTTACCATGAGTTTACTATCTGTGCATCTCTTTTGTACTATATTAGTGCGAACGTCACAACTCATGGTAAGGGTAACTGATGTGAGCGTTGTGAGGGATGTGTTTATCAACAACCAATAGAATTACTTCATTCCCTAGGAGTCTCCCCAAACCCAGTCGGCGCGTATTCGGCGAAAGCCGGTCACAAAATACTCTATGTCCACGTAGTAAGAGCGAAACACATATGGCTCGCATCGGCTCGGCCGACGGCGCTCGACGCCGACCGACGTTTTTCGCACTTGCTGCGTGGACATAAAGGTTTTTATGACCTGCGTTCGCCGAATCCGCGTCGACAGGTGTGGAGACACCCTATCCTCGATAATATGATTCTATTGGTTCTTAAAAAAACACATTCCTCGCTACACATCCTAGCTCATCTCTAGTGGAAACGCAGCCTAACCTCGGGTTTGTTGGCTGACCCTGGATGGTGCTTAGGAAACTGATTAAGGATTGTTAAGAGTTGAAAATTGACCCGGAAATCATTTATTTTAGTCATACTCTTTTCAGAGAAGTCCTGATCAAGTAGTCATTGAGGTTTCTTCTTTATCTAGTGATCTTCAGTGATGTTCAGCTTATTATGATAAAATAATAGTTATTGCCGTTTTCGCTAAGATGATTTTAGGTATACCACGAATAAAAGTAATTTATTTATTTAGGCAGGCGACAGGTTTGGTTTCGTGGGTAATGGCCCTGTCTATGAAGCCGATTGTTTTGGGTTCAGTTCAAATCCCAATAAGGGCATTTATTCGTGTGATGATATATGATTCGTAGGTGTTAGGTATCTATGGATTTAAGTAGTTATATATTGTGTATGTTGTTAGCTGAATACCCACAACACTAGCATTATTATGTTTGGATAAGGATGTCCTGTACTATTTATTTAATTATTAAACTGTTGATAATTTTGGCCTGCTAGACTGTTGTTTCGTCACTTTCGTTTGCGATAAAAAGAAACACAAACATTCGGGTAAATACGCAATCTTGTGTTGACATCACTGATGGTTATCGGGCGCACCCAAACACCTACTATAGTACTATGTAAATTATGTTCAGACGGTTGTGATAAAAAATAAGACTCGTAAATAGCTCACTAAATGCGATTATGTTTATCATATCAAAGTTATTTTTCTTACTTCGTTCACAAATATAAAGGCACTGTTAGTGCAGCGCATACTACCTCGAGGCATTGTAGGCGGAGAATGGACCATCGCCTGGGCTTACGGTGTACCATTTAAGAAAATGATCACTTGAACGTTTGCACGTAGCGACTTGCAAGCGTGCAAGCGGGTATAGCCCTAAGGTGTTTTTTGGACCTGACTTAGGCCCACTTGCGCCACTCCGGGTTAGCCAAATAACATTGGCTATTGGTGAAGTCCATACATTTTTGACACTAACTCTGGGGTTACTGGTTCACCCTGAGTGGCGTAAGTGGACCTTAGGCTCTATAAACCGTTCGGCTTATTAGAGCGATCAGACTGTGTGGGGGAAAGGTAGCTTGGAGGAAATCCAGGACTCTTCCGCACCAGACTTGTCATGTACTACTTGAATAGTCCTACTAAGGTTACGCTTCCAGCGAGAGCTTGATGCAGTCTTAAACGAATCTGAGGGGTGGCAAAGCAAAAGGAAAACTGGCAAACCATGTTTTTTTTAGCTCTTTATTTAGTCATCCGATATCGAATCCGAGTGCTCATACAAGAACGCATATAAATGACTTGACTGATGTCCATCATCTAACTTCATGGATTTTTTAAATTCGTACTACAGCGGATGAGAGGGAGATAGTTAATTTTGGTATTTCGTTATAAGACCTTTAAAATCAGGGATAAATAACTATATCGAGTCATAATAACTAAGCCAAGGTCTAACCCAAAGGGACTATTAAAGACCGAACAGAAGCAAAGACCCTAGGCCCATTTGCGCCATCCAGTGATAGCACCCTAAGGCCCACTTGCGCCACTCAGGGTTAGCCAATTAACTCGAGTTTAACCGGTTAAGTCCATACATTTTTGATACTAACTCTTGGGTTACCGGTTAACCCTGAGTGGCGCAAGTGGGCCTAAAACAGTTAACCGCGGGTTAGTTTGCTAACATAGAGGTGGGCCTTACTTATAAACTTATTCCATACAGGTCGATTCACGAGAGTTGGCACGAATGGAATTAATGACTGAATGAAAATGTATATGTGTGTGTCACATTAACCAATAAAATAGTGGCTCGATTGTATACCGATACGAGTGTCACTCATACAATGAAAGTTTCGTTCAATCCATTCGTGCCAACTCTTGTGAATCGACCTGTACCTACTTTAATTAAATTATGATTTGTCCTTATTTGTCACTTCAGAAATATTGTTTGTAGTATACAGACAAAACATAATTTAACTTTACCGGGTTAGAGTTATTAAGTCAAGACTAAATATAGATATAAAACAACTAAAACGGATTATATTCCGTATACTAATTTAAACTTCATCCCGACTTTTCGAAACCTTTAGCAGCGTTCGTGGTATTAGTATACGCGTATAATCCGTTTTAGTTGTTTTATTTCATGAGTAATTATCGTGACAACCGAAAACAATATTACTAAGTAAATATAGAGTTAATTCGCGAAAGCCAAAATTACTTTTATTAACAATTAAGCGTTTTTATAACGCGATCAAACTATGTTCTCTTTTGCCGCGATAAAGCCAGTGCATTATTATTGAAAGTGAAGTGGTAAAGATAAAATATATACTCTATTTACGCAACTCTCCTCCAAGATACAAGTCATATTTGGTGAGGCTCATGTCAAGAAACCAGATTTTTGCGAAGTCGTGCACTAGAATTCATAAATCATAATACTTTGAGAACGAAACTATTCATCATCATCATTATCACACACAAACGTTTCTTATGATTATTTGTGCACAAAATGTATAGTTTCGATACCCATTTCTTCGTGTTTGAGAGAGTTTGAAATGTCACGATTGGAGTACTCGACGGTCAAAATCGGCCCCCAGTAGTCTTACGGCTGATATGATGATGATGACACTGACAATGGTTGGCCTTGTTCATAATGGTTTCTATAACAATACGGTAACAATAAAAACGAAACGCCATTAATGTCATTATCATTATAAACCGTTCACTGGGTTAGTAAAATAATTAAAAAACTATTTCCAGGCTTTCATCCAGAAGAATTAGAAATGAAATGAATACCATCTGCTGTTTATTAATTAGACAAATATCAAACTAGAACTGAATGCGCGGGGCTTGTATCTTGTATGTACCTAAGGCCGATTCGATATGAAAATATTGTTTCAATTGCGCTCGCTGTTTAGGAAGCGTTGTTACGACTAATTAGCTCTGGTTAAACTTAACACGTTCTTGTAATTATTAGTGATCTCCTATTTTTAATAATGTAGTTTTAAAAATATTTATATTTTATTCAAACTACATACGTATATAATTCGTTCCCTAAACGACGATGGCACGGTTACGGCTAGCACGGTGTCAAATTTGTGAAGGTCAAATCCGCATGTGTGTTAGGGTTAGCTTTAGTATTATTACACAACGTTTTGCCTATTTTTAGCCCTTTCCAATGACATGACTATTTGCATATCTTATCCACAGTCTTAGTCATTGGCATATTAAAATTTGTATTTTTGTATTTGTATTTTGCGTCTCGATTATTATTTTTTAACTGCCTAGGAGATATGCGCAGTTAAGTAAAACGCACGACGCAGCTACTTTTTTTTGCGTTGCATCCTTATAGTAAGCCCACTAAGGAAAATGCGTTAAATTCAGCCAGCGTTCGTTCGTGCGTTAAGGTCACTCGAAAAAGGTAATCTATTGCGTTGCAGTTTTCAATACTGGCTGGTTATCCGTCGAAAAGTTTTGTTTTTAAATAAAGAACGCAAACGCGTTCTGCGCAGACCGAGCGGCGCAGTCAGTGTGTGTTCGGACGGTAGGGGGAGCGGACACGACGCGGCGATCCACTGGTAAAAACGTAAGTTTTGATCTGATTTTAATAAGTTTCTTGAAAGAAAACTTGGGTTAAATGAAAAAGTATATGACATTGCGTATTTTTAATACAAGTTTAAACTAGTTTTTCATTGGAAAAAGCGTTTTATTTAAAGGTTATAGTTACTACGTCGCAAATGAGCAACATACGACGCAGTTTGGTACTTGCGTGCCGGTGTTTTGTTGCTAACCGCGATACAAACAACTGCGTATTTGCTACAAAGTTGGTGTGACTAAGTGCATTTTAATGGTTTTTGTATGATAGTGGTTTTAGTATATTTAATATGGTAGGTTATGGAAAATGCATACCTATTGCAGGGCTTTAGGCATGCGCAGTTTACGGAATCCCGGTGCATTTCATTGATTGGTTTGGTTTATTAATATACTTCGTATGTATTTATAATATTAACACATGCTTAGGTTACTTGTACAAGTAATTAATAGCGTGTTCGCTGCTCCTATAACTCTGGGCCTACAATTGCCATGCGAAAATTGAGTTAGTCGTTTTTCGATTCAAACTTAACGTTTTTATTTTCAAAATTGGTTTTCGTTAGCATTGTGAGTATTTGGCGCGTGCATGCCAAGTACTAGGATACCATACTTGGTTGTGGCTATCATGTCTTATAAATACATTTAAATATATTAAAAATCAACGACTCCCAAATAATTAATACAATTAACTTATTAAGCACCTTCGGTTTTCTAAAACGGATCCAATTGTAAACAATTAAGCCCGTTTCACATCAAGCGCGGGCGCGTGTCAACGCGGGCCCGCGGCGGCCCGCGCCGCGATTGTTCAGCTAGTTTTAAATGAACACCTTCACACAGCGGCGGGCGCGAGCGTGCGCGGGTCCGCGCCACACGCACCCGCCCGCGCCCGCCGCTGTGTGAAGGTGTTCATTTAAAACTAGCTGAACAATCGCGGCGCGGGCCCGCCGCGGGCCCGCGTTGACACGCGCCCGCGCTTGATGTGAAACGGGCTTTAGAATTAGTATTTCATTTAATAATAAATCATTTGGATCGATCGCTTAGGTTATTCATCATCATAATTTAAGTGTCCAAAAATAGTTTATCAAAGTGACAAATTCAAATGAATAAATGAAAAAAATATATGTTTCAGACTAAAAGTCCATACATGGTTTGTAAACATTAAAATCTTGTAATTAGTGCGAGTGCAGCAGCTCAAAGATTTTCGATTCTGGGTCGGTACCGCGAACATCGAAGTTCGTAGGTATATGTATTTTGAGCATCATTCTCTTTTACTCCGATTAATGCGTCATGAGAGTGACAGAGATAATCATCCGAAATTTACGAATATTGTTTTTCGCGCCACTGTCGCATGTTCACTGTAACCAATAAGTCAAAAAAAAAATGCTGTTCCCTATTTTGGTTAATAGTCCTATAGGCATGCTAACGACACATTTATACCACCTAATCGACCTAGTTGTAACCTTTGATGCAACAAACGCAAAACGACGAAGGTCAGAGCTTTATGACGCAGCGCCATTCAGGGGAAACTCGAAACTCAAATATTTGTCTACGAGTTGTCATAAAGGGAGTTTTTGCATGTCAATACGACATCAACAGATGTACTGGATGAAATCAAAATGGTGATATATAGTTATATTTTCTCAATCTATTCATGATTACGATCAACTTTTACTATGGAGCCATAACAGAAAAATCATTAACCTTTTGAACGCCAAGCACCACTTAAGTGGTCGCGTGATGTCGTGCCTGCCACGCCACCGACCACTAAAGTGGCTATGGCGGACGCTGTCAAAGCAATTGTCCTGCTGACAGATAAGGTTTATATTTGTTCTTCACAGGTCATACCATGGCGTACACGTCACATTTTGACGTGAGAGGAAAAGCGTTCAAAAGGTAAAAAAAATGACCTGCTCTTACTAACAACTACAGCGATTTTTCGGCTGTGACCTCATAGTAAATGTTGATCGTTATCACGAATAGATCCAGACATATTTTTGTATTACCATTTTGATTTTACCTGGTATAGGTCATAATATGGAGAGAATAAAACGTAAAACTTATTTTTTATGGACAATAGTAATCTTATATAAATTAAGTATATTTTTTTTGGGATTTTGTAAGTGACGCACTCTCGCCCAGAGCGGTGTGTCCCGACTCGGCTGGAAAATGGGTACCTACAAAAGCTTACCCGAAACACCCCTACCCTAGTGCGATATAAATATAAAAAACTTTTGATTAGGTAGGTACAGTCAGCGTCATGTAGTTAGTTGCAGTCGAGTCCAAGTATATCGATACAGATCTTTATTTATATAACAGTAAGAATGTGTATCGATACAGAGGGCCATACTGACTGCAACTAACTATATGATGCTGACTGTATATTATTTTTAGATTAGTTTTACTTTTTATTTGTCTACTTACCTACTCTCTCTCACTTACAAAAGCCGACCATAATATACATAGGCATCTATCAGTGGCGTCAGATTATTTTTTACAAGCTTTTATTTAACCTGCAAGTATTTAGGTATGTACGAGTAAAATTTTGTAACTTAATTTTTGAAGCAAACATTTTTAACCGATCGCGTTGAAATTTAGCACACTTATGTAAATTTGGTGACAATGCAATTTTATGGTACTACTGTATATCAGTAGATAAACCCGTGGAGTTAAGAGTAGTTGATAAATTGTCTATAAAAAAATTTTCTTAGGCTTTACCTGGCCCCTATTTCACCACAGCTACAATTGTCACGATTCCCGACATATGTAAATTTCTGACGTTGCAGGTGTCCATTGGTTACATTGACCGCTTATCATCGGGTGGGGCGTGTGCTTGTTTGCCACCAACACGTTAGTTTTAATAAAATGTTGTTATTTTTTATTATACCGTCAATAAATAGGTAGCAGTTTGGTGGAGAGCTCTTGACAATTTTCACGATCCTCAGAAGAAATTTCGATATTTTCCGACATGTGATTAGTCCTCTGTCGGAATTTCGCGACAATTATCGTATTTCTCGTGACAATTGTCAAGAGCCTTTCATCTAACTAGTACTTATCTATTGATGATATAATAAAAAATAACGCTATTTTATTGAAACTAACGTGTTGATAGCAAACAAGCATACATTCCACCCGACTGTAAGCGGTCAATGTAACCAATGGACACCTGCAACGTCAGAAATTTACATATGTCGGGAATCGTGACAGTTGTAGCTGTGGTGAAATAGGGGCCTGGCCTTTATTTAACAACAAAACAACTGATAACATTATATTTTGTATAAGCGTTGCCCTGAAGCAACGGTCGTGGTCAACCGCGGGCAGTTTTCAGCTGTTTTATTTCATGAATAACGCGGCAAACGACTACAATATCAAGTAAACAATTTTTAGACCTATAAGAAGGATAATCAAACCTTACAGGTATCAGCACTAAACGGACAAGTAAAAGAACAAACACGCACACCTCATTACACTTTCAACCGACATACAATCGTATGTCTATTGATTTAAGGTGCAATATTCGTTGCACCGCTTATCTTGTGCAAGCTCCACTAAGGTTTTAATGTCAATGACCCGAGGTGTTTGTCGTGTTATCTGCTGAGTACTGACATTACTTTCAGGGACGACTATTCAATTGGCACCGTCGCAGTGTTGCTTACTACTCTCATCGGGAATGACATAAATAATTAACTAATGATCTTTGTACGCCTGAGAAGAATAATGCAACTGACTGTATTTTTTTACATCAAACTTGAATCTGTTCGTGCTTGTGGACTGATGGTGGGAGCTGGTAGAGAACAATAAAATGAACTAAAACTATAGCAAGCTCAATTTAGCGTAAGAAGATGGACCGCCTGATGGAAAGCGGTTTCTATAGCCTACGAAAACATCCAACAGCAGTTATTACTTGCGCGTTGCTGATGATTTGTGTTTTGAAGTAGATTTTTTCTTGTTTATCGGTGATATTTGGTAATTCGGAGAAAAAGCATTATTATCTTACTCTGATTTCACAATGGTGAAATTAATGCGATTTGCTGCTAAACCGATTGCAAGCATTAAAATTACTAAAATTCGATTCGAGATCTTCGATTTTATAAATAACATTTCCTTATATAGCGAGCATTGCATTCCTTAATGACAAGAATCCCCGATAAACCAATACAAATACCAAACCTGGATCAATACAAACTAGCATTCTGTGCAAAAATTCGTTGTAAGGAATTGAATACTGAGTAGTTTCCATTACATTTTTCAATCACACACACTCGCAGAATTCTGACCATTCCGCGGCCATTTAAATATGCAATGTAAGTTCTTAATACGAATTCTTCAACTAGCAAAATTCTAGCGCCGTTTCTAACGCTCTTGAATCCTAAAGGTTTGTGCACACAGGCGCTATTTGGGCGCGTGGCGCGACGACGCTGCCATCCGAATGTGTGCCTTATTTCATTACATTAGCGACACCGGTGTCACGCTGCGCTACCGCCACGCTCACAAAACGCGCCTATGTGCCCAAGCCTTAAACATGGTCCTCCTATTGTTAACAGGAGTCCATAGACGGCGTGTACGGGTCGCTCGGCGCGTCGGGTCCCGAGACGGAGCGCCGTGAGAGTGGGAAGCGCGGCCGTCGGCCTGGCAGGAAGGCTCAGCTGGACAAGCAGGATATGAAAGCCAAGCTGGGTGAGTTTCTCATACATGTGGAAGAATAGGCAGATGTCGGCTGGAGAGTGAGCGGGTGATCCCCAGCCGTGGCTCCGACAAGCCACTAGTGGCCGAGGACATTGTGGTCTAATATAAGCTCTAGGAATTAGCATCGAGCTCGGAGAAGCGCTGAGGGAAGCGTGATCGCCAGCCTTGTAGGAAGGCTGAAGTTTTGGAATTGTTGTAAAAAAATCTGGGATAGGTGTAACAAGGTAATCTCCATGAGCCGAAGTATATTAAGGTAATAGAGGAACGTAAGTGAAGATCGCGAAGCTGGAAGTAGGAGGACCTCATCAAAGTCGCATTGTAAGCTCTCTTTACCCTCTTTACACTTAGATTCTATCCCTGGAAATTTCCGGATCGATCAGAGGAATCACCTTCCCTCGAAGAAATATTCCATTTGGTTCTCATGAAATAAGATCTGCTATTACTTTTGAAATATCAGAATTACAAAGCATTGATTCCATTCTACTTATGGTAATCTCCCATTACATTATAGCAGATATTTCAAGTAACTATGTTGCTCGTGTACATGTATGCCAAAAGGGCATAAGTGTAACTCCTTACTTACCGTTAATATTGCAATCACGTTTAAATTTCTCGGGTCGCCATTTTGTGTTGAACCTGCTGACATTGGGTCCATTGCAAGGCGAATAAAAATAGCAGTTGCATTTGTGATTTCGCCGAAGTGTTTTGATTACGAGGCCGTTATATATACTGCGTCGATGCATTTATTGAAACGCATCCGAGGTTTGTTTATGTTTGTACAAGATTAATTCACTATCGCGTTGTATGGCTACGTGACTTAAGTTTGTACAGCCAACATCATATAGTTAGTTGCAATACCTAACAATATTTTTGCTAATACATATTTGGAAGTCGAATTCCCATTGTAATTTTTTCCGAGGCTTGCTGATCAGCATATTTCATCTAAATATCCGAGATACCTATACTTCATTCCTTAATATTTTGTGTCATCGTAGTATTTATATTGTCTCCGCTGTTCGGAACAGGGTTACAATTTCAAAATAGTTAATGCGTACAAAGCAGGAGGGCCTGGGTTCGAATCCTAGTTAAGGCATTAACGTGTCTGTTCATCTCGAATAGATATGGCTCATGGACGTTAGAATGAAATAAGTTAAACAGTTTCTGAAATTAAACGGTTTAATTTAATTGATGGGCAATACATAACAATACTACAATTTGATTATTACACAGTTTTCTTAAAGGAGTGAAAATGGTTTTCACAGAAAATTTCTTAAAATACGGAGGAGGTTTGACCACCATTAAATCTCGAAGTACTTCAGTTATTCTGTGAAGAGTGTGCTTGCAGTAGTGGCAAAATATCGGAAAGTCATTAAAATTTGCATACAAGATAACTATCCCGTTTTAAGTAATAGTTGTAATGTAAACGACCATGTTAGGAACAGTGTTCTGAGGAATTGTTCGGACTAATCCCTGCCCTTCCGCCACCGTCTACGCGGCGACATTTCCACGCCCACTACCTAGCTAGTTGGAAATCCTCTACTGTGCGTTTCTCCAGAAACTTCCTACCTCGCACCTCAAAACGGTGGAATCATTCAGCGGTTATTCTGGACCGATACGACCCTCATGCCTTCAAGCAAAGAGCGTACTTATCTTAAAGGCTGGCAACGCGCTTGCGACGGTATTTGCTTACCATCAGGCGATCCGTCTGCACGTTTGTCATCTTTGTCATAAAAAAAAAATGTTAGCTTAAAACCTTGTTTCTGTTCAAAAAGCTCCCGCCATCAAGTTATTTTGAGCAAGAGACTAATGAACGTTAACCGCCCGTTTCAGAGCGGAGTAGGCAGTCAGCGCGCGAGTGTCGCGCCAGGAAAAAGCTCCGGTACCAATACTTGGAGGAGCTGGTAGCCGACAGGGAGCGATCCGTGCTGGCGCTGAGGAAGGAGCTCGATAAGGTGAGAGAGACAGACTGATGAGAGAGTTACTCTTGATTACCAGTTATAACTGAAAAAATACCGGTGTCAGATTAATAAGTAACCAGCAAAAAGCTCCGGTACCAATACTTGGAGGAACTGGTAGCCGACAGGGAGCGATCCGTGCTCGCGCTGAGGAAGGAGCTCGATAAGGTGAGAGAGCTACACTTGATCACTAGTAAAGCTCCGGTACCAATACTTGGAGGAACTGGTAGCCGACAGGGAGCGATCCGTGCTGGCGCTAAGGAAGGAGCTCAATAAGGTGAGAGAGCTACACTTGATCACTAGTAAAGCTCCGGTATCAATACTTGGAGGAGCTGGTAGCCGACCGGGAGCGATCCGTGCTGGCCCTGAGGAAGGAGCTCGATAAGGTGAGATAGACAGACTGATGAGAGAGATACAAGTGTATCTCTCTCACCAGTTAGAACTGAAAAAAAAAAATAGCCAACATTTGGAGGTGCTAGTAGAATAAGGGAGCGATCCGTGCTGGCGCTTAGGAAGGAGCTGGGTAAGGTGAGATTATGTATTGTACTCCGTATGGAGTACACGTCTTGTATTTTTTAATAACCGGTTCGGTAATTAGGACTAAATAACCGGTTAACCGAATAAAATTCCCTACTCGGTAATCGGAATCCATGGACACAAAGAGATCATTGGTGGTGAAAACAGACAGGTGATAGAGAGGACTCCGTGTTCTATGCTGAGATAGAAGCAGTAGAAAGCTAGAGTCTTGTTTAGTACCTAATAATAAAAAAAAACAATCCTCTGATATTTGTGTGTATAATTCACGTGAAACCTAAAATGCTGGTTATCCCTGTCTTTTTATTAGAAAGGTTTTTATCTAATATCAATAAAAACTAATGAGTACTTACTTACAAATATTTTGATTTTATTGTTGTTTTATAAAATACATAATTATTACAGAACATTCACACAAATTGACTGTGCCCCACTGCAAGCTAAAGAAGGATTGTGTTGTGGCTTCTCAGTCATAACCAGGATATAGCAACTGCCTATTGTTGGTCTTTATAGGCTATATATATTATGTTATGTATATATATTTAATAGAAATACGTCATATCTTTATGTTTAACTGTTGTCCGGAACAACATTTACAACGAAGAGAAAATTAACCATGGCTTTTAATATTCCAGTATTACAAATGGAACCAAGAGCTGGACCAAGGCCGTGTGCCCGAAGGTCTGGAAGCGATGCTCCAAGAGTTAGGCGTGGTCAAGCAAGAGGAAAAGCCCTTCTAGGCCTGCCCATGTCCCCTGCTATCTCTCCCTTTGAGGAAACGAGGTAAAATGATCCAAAACCTTTATAACAATACTCCGAAGACTTCAAACCGGCCTTCTGGAAAAATCAACGACCCTACATCAGTTAAACAAAAGCTATAATCGCCTATAAGTTTACTGAATAACGACTTAAGTTTTAATGTTTTTACTTATAAAGAAAAATACATGCCTAAATGATGTTTCTTATGTTTATTAATAATTGTTACCGTTAATGATAATTAATTATTGTAACCTTAAAAATCAAAATTTTATTACTGTCTTTTCAATAGAAAATACATAAGTTGACTATCCTATATTTTTTGTTTATTAATAATTGTTGTCGTTAATGAGAATTCATTCTCGTAAGGGTAAAACTTAAGTTTTAAAATTGAGTATCTATTATAAACAGAGTTTTTTTGGCATTCTGATTTTTTTGCTGGTACCAATAGTTAATAATCATTGATTACCATGAAGGTAAAACTAAAGATTTATGATGGACTCTTCATAAAAACAGTTTATTAATTAATCATGACGATGTTTTAATGTTCACAAGAAATTTCAAAACTGTTCTGTATATTTTTTAAATCTTATAAATGATTATTAGAATATTTCTAAATTTTATTATTAAAACTTAAAATTTGTTTTTTAAACATAAAATTTGCAAAGTTAAAGTTGATATTTAAACAAATTAAGTGTATGACACTTTATTATTTTTAGGACAGTTTTTAAAACACCACAAATAGGACAAAATATTGTAATATAGATAAGGGACAGATAAGCAGGGAATTGAGAGTTGTGTATTTTCAGATCAAGTTTTCTATATAAGTATATATTCTATACACATTTTCAGCCTTTGGATTTTGCGGAGCTAACTTTTTTAATTAATTTATATGTTAAGTTATTTATAATTTTTAAGCTTCATTGCAACTGGAATTTGCCTTTTCTTTTATGTAACCATTATTAGATTTCTTAAATTAGATATATATTATACAGTCAAGTCATGAATTAAGTATATATATATTATTCATAAGCATTTAATTAAAATCTTAGTCTTCCCAAATATATTTAATGTAAAATGCCAAACAAATAAGAACCCTTTTAAACTCCACAAAATCCAAAGATTTAGGCGTAAGTAAAATATTATTATTTTTATATATGACGCACATTTTAAAGATTTAACTTTATCATGACAGAAATAATTGGTAAATCTTAGCTTAGTTTTATTTGTGGTTTATATTTATTATCTTTGTGACTTTTATTATGTGACTAGTGCTGATGTTAAGTTTCGTTATTTGCCAGTTTCTGGGATCATTAGTTATTATTTGTTAATTTTAATCACATAGTAGTTTTATTTGTTAGGAATTAAGCTTATCTCTTTATTGAAAAACAAAAAACGGTTTAAGTAAATAATTTTAACGAAGCAATTTAGGACATTGTATTATATAATTAATTTACGTGCCAGGCTTTGATTGCGATTAACATAAGCATATTTTTACGAAACATGTAATAATTTTCATCTTAAACCTCAATTTTTTAATATTAGATTTTAGTCAGTAGGTATATTTTATTGACCAAAACTATCAACAGTTACTTAAAATGTATATTTACGGTGTTAAATGTCAAAGACAAATTTGGACCTTGAAATACAAATTTCGTGCCAGCTTTTGATAACCGGTACATCAATATTTCGTTTGTAATTTAATAGTTATAGTTATAAATAAATTTCAGATGATTGAAAATTTCATACATCCTTATGTTTTTTTAACATTTGCGGCAAGACTCGTTTTAGGGGAATCACACGAAGATTAGACATTATATACCTATACAATATGATTTTGAGATTTGAATTAGTTGAACTGCACATGCAGATATTTTGCGACAGTCCGACAATGCGACATTTTTCTATTTGTGTTAACTTTAAGTGCCGATTCTTTAGGTCCAATCGAGTTAAATTTCTATGAAAACAGTCTCTTAAAAATAGCACTATTTTTGAGCTTGAATACATATATTTAATCACTGATCTAGTGTAAAAAATTAACTCTTACGTTTTAAAATGATCATTAATATGTGTCTCATGAATGTGAATTCTAAAGAACATTTTACAATAATATATTATTGATTTCTTATCTATGAAAATCTTTTTTAAAATTTAACATAAAGCAATATACCAAGTCCTTAACTACTGTGTACCAATGTTGAGTTGTACCAAATGTCACAGAAATATCAAATTATACCGTGTGATCGGTAACGGTTTCACTAATGCATATTATATATTTTAAAATTGGCCCCAAACAATAAAATTCAAAAATTTCCCTAATTCTTATTTAAATTCAAATAAAATAAAAAAATACCTTCGGAACTAGTATAAGCATAAACTTACGTCAAATATGTGATATATTTTATTCACCAAAAATATGTAGAGGGTGGTATACTCGTCAACGGAGTGATAAAGTAGTTTTTTTCGTAAACTTAATATTTGAGTTTACTTCGAATATTCTTACTTATTTAATTAGGCTCTATGATTAATTAATAATGTATTTTAATTTTTTCATCAACACTAAAATAGTTGTAAAAATTGTATAACTATAGCACGATATCTATATCATCAAATCTTTTACACTACAGTATAAAAAAGGGTTTATAATCGTTTTTAATGTAATTTTTAGACGTTACTTCTTTATACATATTTGTTTTGTTTTGTAATGTTTTCACTCTCATATAATTGTTTATGATATATTTATTGGTAAGTTCCTTTATTTTAACGTTTCTTTAGTTTTATATAATTATTTTGTTATGTTGTACTTCCTGCGTTCAATTATTAGTTATATTTTTTATTGACGGTAACTTACCCACAAGCCATAGCCATCTACTCGTAGCGTATTAAGATTTTATGTACGTTTTTAAATAAATGGACGTAGTTTAGAGAAAATGATTAATTCCGCAAAATTCTGTCAATAAAAAAAAAAAAGATAAAAGAGCTATTTTTAAATTTAGACACATTACAATGCACTTAAGAACGTCACCGACACTTATTTTTTCTACAGTAATACATCAAATCTTAAAGTACATTTATGTGTAGGCCCACTAGAAAACATACACAGTAATAGTTTAACAAAATACACGATATAACATAACATACTAAAATATGAAAATAATAATGTATTTTGATATGATTTCTTGCCTGAACTCATTGAAATAATCTGGCAGTATGTACATATCAATGATGAATTAAATGTTAGGCAGTTTAGTTCTAGTTTCTGGTTTGGGCCATGTATGTCAAATAACCCCCTAATAATTTGTGTTATTTATTCGTCAAAAGTTATTGATTTCAATTACAAAAAAAATATTGATCATTTTCGCTAAACTACGTTTTTAGTTATTTATGTTTATTGTTGACAATGCCTTCAAATATTATTATTTATATATAATATATATTATAATTGTATAATTGGGTGAACATTTTTTTAAGGCCAAGTAAGTAATCAGAATGACCTACTCAAGGGGCTGTCAATGATAAATCAAATTATTTTCTTATTCGTTTCAGAAATTGAATCCTGTAATTTTTAACAACTATTATCAAAATATAATAAATATATATTTCTTATCCGAAAACGCGAGTAAAAGTCCCATTAAGTAGGTAAAGAAATAACTTTTTTTAAAAAGTTTTTTTGTTTATAACGCTTTTCATTCTATTGTATTTTTCATGTTTTTGTTGACACATTTAGGCACCTAGAGGTTATTATTATCACTGCGGATAATATTAGACACAGTTTCTAGTTTATTTTGGTCGTTGAAAAATTTATTTGCTTAATAATTTATGAAATGGAAACAATCTGATAGAACTGAGAGCCACCACGGTTGTTTTGCCGAAAAATAAGATTTAATCTCTTTACGTGTTATTAGTTTTAATAAAACTATGTTATTACAAGTGTTGTCGGCAATCCGGCACTATTATTTTGAAAATCGTTTTTAAAATTAGATTTTTATACACAGAAAACTATTTTTTATAAAGAAAACGACAAAAACTAAATTTGTGCATAGGCAACCCTAAGTAAAGGTTAGCCTAAAAATATGATATTGAATTGTAAGTTACTTCAATACAATGTTATATATTTTAGCCAAAAAAAGGAATACTTCATACAACCTATGGAAATCCACCTCAGTAGAAATAAGATTTTAGAATTTAGTAAACAGACTACCATGCTTACAGCTATATCAATAGTTGTTAAATTGTAAGGTTTATTTTTAACTAATAAATTAAAACGAGAAAATCGACTTCTAATAAGTTGCAAACTATCTAACAAGACAATTTTCGAATTTCATTCGTTTCGGAATTATAATGCCACAGATAAACACAGGTACACACATTAACTAAAAGTAGAAGGGGTATGTCTGCAATTAAAATTACGTTATGATCTGTATTCATAAATATGACAAGTGAAAGCTGTATTTTACTGGTCATATTTGTGGATAGCTGAGGTCCCGGCAAGTGTCATACACACACATTTTGTAATCTGATTTTAGTTAATATGTGTACATAAGGCTAGTTTTATAGATATGTTATAATACATGGTTAAAAATATCCTACTTGCAATTTGACCTATTGAGATGCTAGCATGGAAATAAGGTGTAAATATAGTCAAGTATATGTAAGGGCCTGTTTACACTAGTCCGTTCAGGCCGCGTGCGTTTGGAATATCGAATGCGGTCAGCGGAACAGCGTAAACCTACTTTTAATTTCGGTTATATTGTTTTCTTATGTATTTAATATTATGTTTTATTTATTTTAATTGTTGTTGCATAAAAAAATACAGATGTAATTAGTTGCTTAGCTTATGTTTTTTTTTAAACTCCACATTATTTATATTTTTGTTTATTTTACTACCTAAATTTGAAATAAAAATCCAACTGATATTACAAATATTTTTTGTTGTTTTTACTTGCTGTTTATATTTTCTTATCCGTTAAATAATTAAAATTAGTTTTTGAATAATTTGAAATTTTGCGCTGTGAATGCATCTGATGAAGTGCATTCAGCTGCATAAATTGCTAAGAGGGCTAGGTGTTCAAAATAATCTTGACACGCTCTTATTCTCTTAACAATAAAGGCGTGTTAGACTCATTGAACACGTGACCAGCGTAGCAAATTCTGCTGCTGTATATTGCTACTGCTGTACGCATACATATTGTAACATAACTATTATTTAATATGGTGCCGTTAGCCGCAAGACGAGCGCGCCATTAATAATATGTCGCCAATGAGGCATCTTTTTCTAATTCGTTGCGGTTTTCGGATGTTTCTAAAGCTAGAATGTGGTTACATTCTCATTTCTAGCGTTGTTACAAATATCAGCGTTCCACAATCGAAAATACGGTTCTTTGTCACTAATGTTAATAGTCAGCTCTTTAAAAGACGCCATTCTTATTCTATATATAGCTCTTTTGACATAGGAATCTAAACAAAATATAAAACCCATACGTGATGTTTTGGTTAGGTTAGGTTATAGTTATTACATTTTTTCTATAATTTGCCTATAATTTGCAATAACATTCTTACCTACTCAAAAATACCCCGCGTTCGCTCCCGGCGCAAAGGCGCCTGTCACTTTTAAACCTATTTAGGTAAGAACAATAAATTATCAGGTTAACAAAATACAATTACATAATAATAACTGAGATGTGTCATTATCATTATCTAGGTAAAGGGACGTTATTGGCAATGGCACTTACGTCGAATCGCGTTGCGTTTGTATTGTATCCTCTTAAACAACGACATAAGCGCCATCGACGATAAGGTCCCTTTTCATAGATAATGTCACAGATAGGTACCATAATTATAACCGGTGGATTTTTATGAAAATAATACTTGCATTCGATCCTTGATTTCACATATACTTTTTTAACAGAAGGATCATATTTCATTATTCTCTGGATATATTTATGACTTCTCGACGTTCCTATACTAGAATAGATATTCGATATTTAAATCGAAAGGAAAATATAAAACATTTACTTGAAGCGGGATTCGAGCCCAGTGCACTACCTTTCTTGAATTTAAATATCGAAGATATTCGCTAGCAGACGTTTCTGCAAATAAAAAATAATGTAGAATAGATATTGTTAATATGTATATTTCATATTCGTAGCAAGTATAGGTCATGTAAATATAATTTGAACGCTATGATGGGTGTATGCTGTATGTCACTAATCCTCATATTTACTACCATTTTAAGCGTTTACAAAAGCTATGTACCTGTATATTTATGTATTTAATTTACTCTATACTAGGAATTTAAGAAAAAAACGTGGAAAAAGCCGAGTATGTAGTTTTACTCTTTATAGCCTGGGGTCTCAGATGTGTGTGTGTTTTTTTATTGTAGTATATTTTCATAAAATTCTAAATTCACGTATTTAATATTTAAAGTCTTGTAGTTGTATACTGTATATATCTTATTGTAAACAAACTAGCAGACTTCGTGCCAATGTGCCCTATACCACAAAACGTACAATTTGCCAAGTGTCAAGTTAAAAATTTGTCATAATACAAGTGTGTAGCACAAAATTAACAAGTTACATATTTGTACTGGAAAATTCCTACAAATATGTATATTGTAGCAAAAATCTACACTTGGATGTGGAACAAGGAACCTCTACTAAGACACAGGAGTTGGCAAAAACTTACTGGCTACCGTCTGTGCAAAATATTTGCATTGAAGAATTGTACAGTCGCCATCAGATATATTGGAGTTGTGGAGGTGGTCACAAATATATGAACATACACTTTATTGCCTTGACAATATAGATAGGCGTAATTCAGATATTTGTGACCACCTCCACAGTTCAGATATATCTAATGGCAACTGTACAGAGGCTAACATATTGACGTAAAAACGTGACCCTGTGTCAACTGTGGTAACTCGTGGTAGCATAATAACTAGTCCTGAGCAATAAGGTACAGTCTGCCGCAAGTGGCAAGCAGATGTTCAAAACGACCTACGCCCTTATTATGTTAGCAATAAAGATGCGTGGATTTAAGTTTGAACATCACCGCTTAACCACTTTTGCTGCTAACTATACATGTACATATTATAGTTTATTGTGTTAATACTATATAATAAGCTATTCGAAATAAAAATTACAATCTAGAAGTGAAATACTCCTTAGTATATAATTTTAGACTACTTAGAGTTGTGAGTAGCTTTTAACTATTTTTAAAAATCAAAACAACAGCTTTGATATATGTCAAAGCCCTTTGTTATCGGTAAATATATCTACCTACTTTATTTTTAATTGATTACAATTGAATGTCAAAAAAATAGCCAATTATTGAACCGATGAATCACCACTACTCCGTAATGGGAGGGACTATTTAATTAATAAAGCAATCATTAATGTAAAATTTTGCAAATTCAATTACATTTAACTGATAAAAAAAAACAGTTAAGCCACAGCGTTTCTAAATCGTTTGGACAAATGTGAATCAACTTTTAAATACATGATGAAATTGTGGATTTTTTTTCATATCGTTCATATTTAAAAAATACGATAATATTTATATTTTACATATAGAAGGCAATGGATAATGTTATGCTGGGAGTGCCTCTGCGGTATCGCATCAGAAATGATGTCGCTAAATTAAGTGGCAGTGTGGCACATTGCACGTAAAACCGATGTTTTAAATATACCTACACTAACAAATACGTTAGTGCGGTAGTGAGGCGATCACAAATATCTGAGCAACGCCTCAATTTGTCAAGGCGATAAAGTGCAGTTCAGATATTTGTGATCACCTCTACTGCTCCGATATATGTGATGGCGACTGACGCATTAGTTACTGCCAGATGGACAGACAATAGATCCTCACACTCTTCAAGAGTACTTGCAAAATCTTTTTATCACGATTTTAATTTTGTTGACAAGTATGTTACTATGCCATCTGTATTGCAATATCATAACTAAATTGTGGTTGTCCGACGAGTAAAAGTGATTATTTATATAAATATAGTTCGGCAATGCTGTTTTCCGGATATAAAGTATTTTATACACGTTTGCATAGGGACAATCTACCCCCTCCCTAATATTGAAATCAACTTCTGGTCTCTATGGCAACCATTAAAAAAAAAAACAATAAACGTTTAACAACATTGAATGTAACGTAATAAAATGTTAGATAATGTTATCAATATAATGGATATATAAAACTTATAAATTTTATCTTATTTTGTGTTAAAGATCAGGGATTCTCATGTAGGGAATATAAAAGTTGTATAAAACCGAATCTTCATTTCGTGAAGTTTCATTTGAAATAAATACTGCACTTTGAATTTCATTAGTTAATGTCCATGTCATGTCCAAAAGTCGTTGTATAATATTTATAGGGACTTATCTATTCTCCTTTGTAGATTTTTATTTTGTACAAACTTTTGTTTTGATATCGAACTAATATGTAAGTATATTATATGTATACTAATGTTTAACAGAAATGCCATCAATGCAAAAAAAATGATAATTGTAAATGAATCAGCAGCCTTATTAAATAAGTATAATTTAAGTTAGATTACGAAAATAATTAGGAGTTATTAATTCGCAGTAAAACTTATATATATTTTTTGCGTAGTATAAAATTTTAAACTACGCATAAAACACACTTAAATCAGTCAATATATTCTAAACTAATCCCTAATAATATTATTAAGCAAAACATGTAGTTTTTCTCTCTTTGGTTCAAATTAAAGTATTTATAAATTATTGTCCGTGTATTTACATGTCTTTTTAAAAGTTACTTAATAATATATTGCGAGATTATGACCTGTTTTTCATTTTTGTAATTATTTACACATATTTTAATCTAAAAGTATGATCGTTTCTCCTCCACCTCAGTGCGTACGAGTATTTATATGTTCGAAGCCTTAAGCATCGACTTTATATATTTAAGCAATCAAATTAGAAATACAGTAATTAGTAGGTAATTAGTATGTGTAATTTTATAATTATACACATTAAAAATAGGTTTTTTGCTAGACGTTTTAATTTGTTTCTAATGTATTTGTTTTTATAGCGTTGTGGGATAACATAAAGTTATTATGTATAGATAAATTTGATGTTTGTATAAATGATAGCAGAACCACTTGCGAGTTAGGAGGTATTTTTCCGCTAGACGTTGCGTCTTACACCTTATTCTAGAGTTATTTAAATTAAGAATTAAATGTGTAAGAGTTAATATTCATAGCCAGTTGAAATCAATAACCTTATTGATTTCAACTAAGTAAAAAGGCCCTTAAGGCATAGTACAAATGCTCGCATTTCCTCGTTGTATCGTGCTGACACGTTTGTGCGAGCAAGCCAGCTCTTCGGCCACTGGCAACCTGACGCTTCGCTATTTCTGCAATTCCTATTTATATTTCTTGTCTATCATGAAATATTATAAAAATAGAGAGTAGGTACTTAAATTTAGAGATTGAGTTATGAATTAGATTGTTTATATATATTTAAGGATTTGTATATTATATATATTGTATATAATTATAGTCATCTATTCTCCTTTGTACATTATTATTTTGTACATACTTTTGTTTTGATAACGAACTACTTAATTCGCAGTAAAACTTATATATTTTTTTTCTTTGTATTATATAAAATTTAAAACTACGCATAAAACACACTTAAATCAGTCAATATATTCTAAACTAATCCCTAATAACATTATGAAGCAAAACAATTAGTTTTTTTTTGATTGGTGCAAATTAAAGTATCTGTAAATTATTGTGTATAAATATGTCTTTTTAAAAGTTACTTAATAATATATTGCGAGATTATGACCTGTTTTTTAATTTTATAATTATTTAATTTACACATATTTTTATCTAAAAGTAAGATCGATTCTCCTCCACTGAGGTGCGTACGAGTATTTATATGTTCGAAGCCTTAAGCATCGACTTTACATATTTAAGCAATCAAGCTAGAAATACAGTAATTAGTAGGTAATTAGTATGTGTAATTTTATAATTCTATACGTCAAAAGTAGGTTTTTTGCTAGAAGTTTTAATTTGTTCCTAATGTATTTGTTTTTATAGTGTTGTGGGATAACGTACATTAATACATTATACTGTACATTTGTACAGATAAATAAGATGTTTGTATAAATGATAGCAGAACTACTTGCGAGTTAGAAGGTATTTGGGCATCTTACACCTTATTCTTGAGTTATTTAAATTAAGAATTAAATGTGTAAGAGTTAATACTCATAGCCAGTTGAAATCAATAAGCCACCTTATTGTTTTTTATGAATCAGAAACGTCTGCTAGGGTAATATCATCGATATTAAAATCGAAAGAAAAGTAGAAAATTTTTACTCGTAGCGAGACTCTAACCCACAACCACTGGATCACTAGCCCAGTGCACTTCGAGTCCCGCTACCAGTCATTTTTTTCTATTTTTCTTTCGATTTAAATATAAGCCACCTTATTGATTTCAACTAAATTTTAAAAAGGCCCTTAAGGCATAGTACAAATGCTCGCATTTCCTCGTTGTATCGTACTGACACGTTTGTGCGAGCAAGCCAGCTCTTCGGCCACTGGCAACCTGACGCTTCGCTATTTCTGCAATGACTATTTATATTTATTTTCTATCATGAAATAATATAAACATAGAGAGAAGGTACTTAAATTTAGAAATTGAGTTATGAATTAGATTGTTTATATATATTTAAGGATTTGTATATTATATATATCGTATGTAATATATATTGTATATATTATACTTATCTATTATCCTTTGTACATTTTTATTTTGTACAATACTTTTGTTTTGATATCGACAACAATATTTACTAATGTCTAAAAGAAATGCCATCAATGCAAAAAAATGATAATTGTAACTGAATCAGCAGTCTTATTAAATAAGTATAATTTAGGTTAAATTACGAAAAATAATTAGGAGTTCTTAATTCGCAGTACAACTTATATAATTCTTTTTTTTTGCGTAATTTAAAATTAAAAACTACGCATAAAACACAGTTAAATCAGTCAATATATTCTAAACTAATCCCTAATAATATTATTAAGCAAATAATGTAGTTTTTCTTTCCTGGGTTCAAATTAAAGAATCTGTAAATTATTGTCTGTGTATTTTTATGTCTTTTTAAAAGTTACTTAATAATGTATTGCGAGGTTATGACCTGTTTTTCATTTTTATAATTATTTACACACATTTTTATCTAAAAGTATGATCGATTCTCCTCTAAAGAGGTGCGTACGAGTATTTATAGGTTCGAAGCCTTAAGCATCGACTTTACATATTTAAGCAATCAAATTAGAAATACAGTAATTAGTAGGTAATTAGTATGTGTAACGTTATAATTCTACACATTAAAAAATCTTTTTTTGCTAGACGTTTTAATTTGTTTCTAATGTATTTGTTTTTATAGCGTTGTGGGATAACATAAAGTTATTATGTACAGATAAATGTGATGTTTGTATAGTATAAATGATAGCAGTTAGTAGTAGTAGTTAGTTAGTTAGTCCACTTGCGAGTTAGAAGGTATTTTTCCGCTTGACATTGCATCTTACACCTTATTCTTGAGTTATTTAAATTAAGAATTAAATGTGTAAGAGTTAATATTCATAGCCAGTTGAAATCAATAAGCCACCTTATTGTTTTTTATGAATCAGAAACGTCTGCTAGGGTAATATCATCGATATTAAAATCGAAAGAAAAGTAGAAAATTTTTACTCGTAGCGAGACTCTAACCCACAACCACTGGATCACTAGCCCAGTGCACTACCAGTTGGGGTTCGAGTCCCGCTACCAGTCATTTTTTTCTATTTTTCTTTCGATTTAAATATAAGCCACCTTATTGATTTCAACTAAATTTTAAAAAGGCCCTTAAGGCATAGTACAAATGCTCGCATTTCCTCGTTGTATCGTGCTGACACGATTGTGCGAGTAAGCCAGTCTTCGGCCACTGGCAACCTGATGCTTTGCGATTTCTGCAATTACTATTTATATTTATTTTCTATCATGAAATAATACAATAATAGAGAGTTGGTACTTACATTTAGAAATTGAGTTATGATTTAGTTTGTTTATATATATGTATTTAAACATTTGTATAGTATATATATCGTTGGTTGAGTACCCACAACACAAGCCTTATTGAGCTTATCGTGGGGCTCAGTCAATTTTTGTAAGAATGTTCTGTAATACTTGATTTGTTAAATTTTATTTGGAAACATGTTTGAGCTCTTTTATATTTTTTAAGATTAAGATTTAAGCTAACATGGTCGTTCACATTACAACTATTACTTAAAACGGGATAGTTACCATGTATGTTGATCTTTATCAGTTTCCAAAGCAAACCGCATTAATAAGAGGGTAGATCGCTACGGAGTGAGGTTTGACTACCGGCAATTCCGCAGTACCTCAGTTATTCCGTGAAGATGGTGCTTGCAACAGTGCCGCAATATCGGATCTCATTAGAATCAAAATACATAGTAACGTTTTAAGTAATAGTTGTAATTAAGATATAAGCGTTCACAGAGTATTTTTTGTATAATGCTAGATGTACATAAACAATGTCGAGTTAAATGACAAAAAACGTAGATTAGCATGTAAAAAGTTTAAAATTTAGTTAAGTAATTAATAATTCTTAAATTTGGTTTTTAATGTGATACAGTCAAAACTAATGTTTAAAGGGTAGTCTTTACCTTAATTAGAGTATTTCTATTCATAAGATTATTTGTACAAGTACATAATATTTCTTGACGTGGGCGCTATCATAACTTTTAATTTACTAATTTTGATTAGTTCTACAATTAAAAACATTACGAAAATTTTCAACTTTTTTCAAAATAGACATTCTTAAGTAGGGGC
Source organism: Grapholita molesta (assembly GCA_022674325.2). Classification (NCBI taxonomy): domain Eukaryota; kingdom Metazoa; phylum Arthropoda; class Insecta; order Lepidoptera; family Tortricidae; genus Grapholita; species Grapholita molesta. The sequence goes on along the minus strand of CP053133.2, from coordinate 4,637,521 downwards.
TAAAATGAGTCGTGCAGATAAGGTTCAATACTGATGTTTAATTTGCCCAATTTAGAGGTAGTGTGTGTTTAGGTGTGAAATTTACTATAAGTACCTTCAGTAAGGTATAGTAAATTTCACACCTTATCACACACTACCTTACCTATTTTTACTATGCCTTCAGTAAGAAGGTATAGTAAATTACACAAATCAACATATTATTTATGCTCACACGATTTCTTAATATACGTCTTTTATAAAGTTCCTTATAATATGAAGTTATAATAAGTCAAATTATTTATCTTCGATTTTGTCATGTTTTCTGTATTTTTTTTAGTGACACAAACCAAGGATCGAAAACCGGTATTATTATGAAACAAATGGAATCCATATACAATATCGGTATCGCTTATCAGTTGTTGTTATATATTTTTAAGTCTGCGTCATCTAACCTGATAAAGTGTTTTCATTACCTAAATACTAATTTAATGATATCAGTGATAATATTTACATTATTAGTAGGTAATACCGGTACCAATCCCTGATATAGTGAATACGATAATGAACTAATTATTTTAAAAATGGAAATATGTGTAATATTCCGATTACATTATAGGATTTTAAATAATTTGATTTGATTTTAATTTTTAAATATAATGGAAATCTGTTAACAGTTTGTGGCATTTTTTATATACATATAGAAAAATAATTTTAGGAACTAGGATTATTCTTAGGTATTTTAACTTAACTTTTTTTTTCTTTTTTTTTCCTATATTTGTGATCTGTGAATATGTCAGCAAAGCTGGAATATGTAATGATAGCTTTTTTTTTATATTTGTACTTACGTATACATTTACATTTATTGATAAGAACCTATGTTAAATAATGACTATTATAATATAGGTATACGGTTTATATATAAATATAGATATAAACACCAATAGAGGTGTCCCTTTGTTTGATATGCGTGTCAGCAATGCTGGAATATGTATAGCTGTCTATTTGTGCCGTATGCATATTCATTTATTGATAAATCCCTATGGCGTATACTCTCTGGTATAAACCAGTGTTGATTTATACAAACATATGTAGATATCTACAAACATGTCAAAAAAGAACCGATGACTAATGACATTGCTACGATCAAGGGAAGTGAATTTTACGGAAAATAACGCGATACGATAGCTGAGCACTGTTTTGAAAACTATTTTCTATTTAAATGTATCTTGGCTAGGTAATTATATCACAAATGCTAGGTTGTGTGCCTGTTGATAGATAGGTAGATAGAAACATTTATTCATGACACACACACACATGAATCACATAATAATTGTAACATAATATGTTTGTAACAACAAAAAAACATATTAGAACATTACACAAACGAAATGGTCTCATCTCAGCGTAATGCCAGCAATCGCCAGCGCTGGTCTCCCGATGAGACCATCAGGTGCCATGACGACAAGTAACACATATACACAAGAAGAAACAAAAAAGAAAGGAAAGAAAAAAAAAAAAACACGCTAAATCAAAAACCGTCCTACTCGCACATCAGTGTTTGTTACACAAATTAATTTATAAAAATCCAGAGAAGGTTGCCTTCTGGAACCCTTTCGTAATAAATTGTGACATCGATTACTATGGTTAGTAGCGATTACATCGACTACTATTTTCTTGAAAATTGAAAGTCAGAAAACATCTAATGGCACCTCTAATCTCTATTCTTCTAGCACCCGTCTAGCACGTCCTATATGGATTGACTAATAACTCCATATTATGTATTCGAGTACTTATTCAAAATAATAGAAAACTATAACAAAAAATCAATCGCGAAAAAACACACTGTATCCCGCGGCATTATACCTTAGCTTTGTTGTAAGATAAAGTAATGCAACTCCTCGTATTCGATTGAAAAGTCGCTAGGTATTTTGTCTTGAAAAAGTTACCCACTCTAACAATATTAATACATACAGATATTTTCGAATAGATACTTTAAGTGCCTATACATGAGTAATGCTCAGCTCTCGTCTCGAGTTCTATGCGCAATGATATGTTTGTATATGACTTCAATGTTGAAGAATTTGATCTATTAAACGCCAGAGACTTCGAATCACAGCGACGAAATTATGTAATCAGAGCCGGGATTACTTATGATTGCAATTATTGATGTCGTATAATTGGCTATTTAACAAATTTTCGAAAATTATCTGAATCGTTTGTTTTTGTGAGGATCAAATGTCTGTAATAGGAATACAGTGAGAAATTAGTGTACAAGTTTACCATTGCGAACCAACGATCGAAACGTCTCTAACTAAATCATATGAAATCAACTGCCCCAGGCGGGATTCGAACTTGCGACTCAGGGTTACATGCCCATCACTCTACCAACTGAGCTACAGACGCTTGCCCAAAGGCTGCGAATTTCTCCACCATATCCTTCAAATGCAAATGTTCGAGTCTTGTCCGAGGCAGTTGATTTTTCCATTATTTCTCAGAATTGTGATTATATTAGCAAAATTTAAATTATATGGTATGATGACGTCGCAAGCAGATAAGAAAACTCGAGAACATTGCTATTTAAACAGTGTAATTTTACTTTTAAGGAGATAAGTTGTTTTAAAATGTATTTTTTAATAAGTGGTACCTTTTTTCTCTTTTTTGGAGTTAATAGTATTTTAACTTTAGAAATTGTGACGTCCATCCTGTAGATTATAATAATTTTATTGATCTATTTTAAATTCCACTTTTGTATGATACATGGCTGATTTTATTTATTTATATCCATATAAATAAGTTTCGTTATATTATAATATTCAACATTTTTTTTTTCAATACTTACATATTTTACTGTGATATTCATTATACGTAAATAATTTTCTTTGATATAGAATTGAAAATTATTATGTTTTTGACATTTCATCTCATTATTAATTGACGTATTTAAGTTTATAATTTTATTATTATATTTTAATATTATACTTGTCGAAACGCCTCATAGGTTTTTTTTTTCTGTTCTGTGTGGGTGAGGGCGTTTTCCTTCTTTGCCTATAGGTTGAGTCTGACGGTGCAGAGGGGTAATGCCGACATAATTCTAGGCTCTATGCCCGAGGCTGCCAATTTGAGTTTTTTTTTAGATTTAGCGTTAGGTTCATGTTTTGTATTAAGATTTAGTTTTAAGGGAGATTTTGTTGATTAGTTATCGAATTATATATGTCCATTATTGAAAATGCTTCTCGGGTTAGAGGTGCAGGGTCAGAATCAGTGTAGTTTTTTTTTTGTAACTCGACGTGTAAAAGTGCCGTGTGACCTACTTACTTAATAAACGTTTGAGTTTGAATGTAAGAAAAGTCTACAGAATATGAACGATATTTTCATGCTTAAGTTTTAATGTATAATAGTATTTTATTAAATGTTAATTTAAGTTTGATTATTTATAATCTACATTGATGATATTTAGTAAGTAGGTAAGTAGGACTTAGTTCTTAAGATAAGATAAGATAAGATATTCTTTATTTCAGACCAGGTCCAATATATACATTTTAATTTTTTTTATAATATTCAATATAATAATTATATATCGTCACTACTTTGAATAAATCTCGTATCTGACACAAATATTCTAAGTTGAAACGCAGTAACTCTGTACTTCCATACATAGTTACGTAATTTTTCTTTTGAATGCCAGAATGAGTTACGAGGTTTTTCATATATACTAAATAACAATAAATTACAATTTACAATTTTTTACATTAAGTTAATATTTTAAAGATCATTAAGACATGTATCAGGTTTGCTAATGATATTTCAGTAAGCTATTAAATAACGTATATAATATAACTGTCTCTTTCCGTTTATTAATAGCATGACAACACCTATAGACTTAAATGTTTCGATTTTGTATTGAACTCTGTCGGCTGGGTTAAATTTATGTTCTAATTTCAAGGTTATTTCAAGGTCATTTTGTCTCATGCTCGCATCAAAATCGAATTTTGCTCACTCTTTCTTTTGACTACAACACTGGCGCACACTTTTTAGATTTGTTATTTATATAAAATAGATGTACTAAGTGATATATATATTGATAGATTCGCAACGCTTCTTTTATGTATAAGTTACATATTACTATTAAGTTTTAAGTTTGTAATGTTATTTAAAATTCATACAAAAATATATTTGATAATTTATAAATATTTTTTTATTAGGTATTGTATAAATCATTTATGTCTTTCTTATGGTAATATCGTGATTTCTGAATTGTTAAAAAATTCGGTTTATTAATATACACGTTTAAGAATTCAAAATAATATTGGATTACGTTAATTTTATGACATTCGTTATTTTTAATATAATTTGCTGTAAAGCCAAAACGTTGTTTTATTATTCCATAAACGGGAAGGTCCTACTTGCTTCGTTATCCTCAGTACTGAGGGTTATAACCTACGTGAGTCGTGGACCACATGACACTGGATGGCAGATTTCCAGGCCTTTCGATATCTTGCGACCATATTGAAACCGTGGTCGTATTGTAAAAGTGGGTAGGTACCTGGCTGCGAAGCTAAAAACATAACAGCACATTATTTCCGCTTTATATTAACCCCGAATATAGATACTTTTATCGATACTTTTGCCGTGTGATGCGGGCTGACTAGAATAGCACCACCCCATCTACTCCCGCGGGTGTCGTAAGAGGCGACAAAGGGAAAAATCCTACGGACGGGCAGCAGCGTCCGTCGAACTCGAAACCCAATCTACAGCTACAGCGGTTGCCAACCCTCCTGCCAAACGTGGCGACTATGGCAACTACACCCAAGATGATACAATTCATATTTGTGGGAGGCCTATGTCCAGCAGTGGACTGCATACGGCTGAAATGTATGTATGTATATATACTTATCCGTTTTATTTTTATTTCAAGAAAACACAGATAAGTATAAGATAAATAAATCTTATGAACTGCCCTTCGGAATTGCGTGTTCGAAACCAAGGTTTCCAGCTCCATTCTCCCCCTATTTAGACAGAGAGTACCTACCAATATATTTCTAAGTAAGTTTTTGTTAGTTTTGTTTATTATGTAACATTATTTGTCAGTGTACTTAAAGAATAAACTCACAAAATTTTAACTGGAAATAAGTGTACGAAAGCACACTAGATAAAGGTCAAAGCTCTTACTGCACACTGTATTTTTTTAAGTATATCCAATGACTTGCACACTAGTTGTACACTACTTCAAAAAAATAATAACTGTTTATTTCACAAAGACAAAGGAAAATAATAATAAAATAACTTAACGACTAATCTTAATACTAAAGATTGTATGCTTTAAGGAGTTCGCTTTGATTTGAGTATCTATTCATTAACCCTTTGAACGCCGAGCACAACTAAAGTGGTCGCGTGATGTCGTGCCTGTCACGCCCCTAAAGTGGCTATGGCGGACGCTGTCGAAGCAATTGTCCTATTAGCCGATCTGAGGCTCTAGTGTAAGTTACTTTTGAAGTATAAAAACGTTAACGAATGCGTAAGTGATAATGTTATTTATATGGGAATCGCAAACGCGTTCGTAAAGTTACGTTAAAAACTTACACTCAGGGCTCAGGTTTATATTTGTTCTTCATTAGTCGATACGTTGACGTACACGCCTTATTTTGACGAAAGAGGAAAAGCTTTTATTAAATATTTATTAGCTAGTAGTGGCATGCTGGGTATAAAATCGTTAGAAGACATTTTTAATGTGCTTTTTTATTTTCAGTTTTATTTGCAGTACTAATAATGTATAATTATTATGTTTTTTAGGAATTCTATTTAGTGCATATGATAATGAGCATATTGTAAAAATCGCCACTCGATAGAAGAAGTAAAAAAAGGAATAAATAAAAAAACAAGAGTTATCGCTTGGAGTTAATGTAAACACATTCCTTCATAAACCTTTATAATTTATAATAAATATCTCATGTTATAATTACAATTCAGGTGGGATATATTTACAGAAATTACAATCGTATTATGATAACTATAAGTACTTAACTAGTTACAGTATAAAATCTAAAAAAAGCCCTTGAGGCTTTGTACCAAGAATGCTGGCGGCATTTCCTCGTTGTATCGCAATGCTGATACGTAGTGCGAGGAAGCCGCCAGCTCTTCGGTCACCAGTTACATCAACCAGACGCTTCGCGATTTCTGCAAAAAGTTTCTGCGCGCTGGGACCCCATGGACCTAGCGTAATTACAATTACATATCTATATTGCACACTTCACACAGATTATTAACAAAAGTTACACAGTTACTAAAGAATACCTAATACTAATAATATTTTAAGGGTCACATAGCGAAGAGTCTCGACAAATATCTTGAGAGACTCGCTACGTGTTTGCGGTGGGATCAAGGGTCAGATTCAGAAGGCGATAATCCCGAACACGGCGGGCATAGGTCGGCGGTTCCTCTATGCAATCCTTACCACCTGCAGCTTGGGCCTGAGTGGCCGACGGCACCCTAAGTTAGGTTTTTTATAATGTTTTGATACGTTTTAGATGTATATTTATATTTTAGTTTTATAAAACTGTTATAAAAATCTAACTTAAGAGATTAATTAAATAAACAAAAATTATGACATATTTATAGAAGGCGCTCTTTAAAGAAATTTCCAAGCGCCTAATTGATGCCTCGGGTAATCAGAGGGCTGGCAGTTATTTTGGTCAGAGGTTAAGCCTGGCCATACAGAGAGGAAACGCTGCCAGCCTTCTAGGTACCATGGGTAACGAGGTGGACTTGGGATCCATATTTTATTTATAATTTATATTTAGTCTTATAATTAATTTTTTTTTCTGTCAGTATAGTTTCATGTATTTTTCTTTTTATACAATAAATGAAATGTGTGATAAAGTAAATGATTCGATAAAATAGCACAAATAAACGTGACCGATAATAATGTAATGTAATACTTCGGTCTAAAATATATCTATCTAATAACTATTGTCCTGTAGATGACACAGCTGGCTGTTGAGGACAGGTTTGGCCTAGTGCTAGTACTTCTGTCACATTCGGGACTCGGGTATTGTACCTAAACTGTGACTAGAAACCATCGGAGGCGCGTCCCTTTAGAGTGGAGGAATACACTGCTATCGCCACCCTAAGCGTGGCGATTATAACAATAAACCCAGACAGGGATCACTCCCTGTGTTGGTCTATGGAAGAATATGTCCAAATTGTCCAATGTCCAGCAGTGGACATTTGTAGCTGATTGGATGGACACCTATCTCGCTATACCTCCCCGGGGCGCATAAATAAAGAATGAAATGATGGAAATATTTATCGAAAGTCGAGTAAGCGTCGACTGCTCAATTGGTCAAGGCAATTATATCGATAGCCGAGGCTAAATTACAAAAGTTTCTCGAAGCGAATTCAAAGTTTCTCGAGATTCTTAGGAAAGCTTTCCGAAGGCCAAATATGCTTTTATACAACCGACAAATGCTTACCAAAGATTATTATGACTTTATGTACTTCCTAAACATAACTCTGTGGATCAAATGCCTAAGGGCTCTCCATCAACAAGATGGTTTGATCAAATCAAGTAAGCGACCTCTGGCAAACTCCATCAAGCGTTAACGGCCTGGCCACGACAATGCGCGACTTGCGGCGTTGTTAGCGTTTTATTAGTTTGGTTAGTTGGGTACACGCAATGAACAGATAAAACGCTTGCCGCGCTGCAATTCGCGCAATGTCGTGGCCTTAAGAGTTATGGCGGATTCAGATGAATGGAGGCAAATCACGGCAGATAGCGGAAAATGAGGGACCTATAAAGAAGAATTCATCATTTTTTTCCCTTATAGCAATGACATAGAGTGGAAAAGTTTATACATTTATGCCTTAGAGTGCACCTACAGTCAACTAATTTGATTAGTTAGTTGCCTTCATGATCTGAAACGGCATTACTAGTGCCAGTATTACATTTATAAGTGGTGTCGTTGACTTTAGTCATAATGGTGGTCATTGGGGCGTGTTGCGATCTTCTTGTCCTGCTGATAACTTCCTTAAAAGATTTTCGATACCTGTAACGTATTAAATAGAATTAAAGGTTGGAAAAACATTTTGAAACAAAATAGTTTCTTGTTTATTTATATACCGACTATCTTTTAACTGACTGTTGTTTTGTCTTTGGATTAATTGATATGTTTTATTACAGAATTACGCATGTATGTTTAAGACTTTTTTGTATACTGTTTTGAGAAAATAAGTCCCGCCGAGTTTTTGTCGGTCATAAAAGCCAAAATACTTCTCGGGTCAGAGGTGTAGGATTAGAACCGGTGTAGTTTTTATTTTTCTCTTTTACTTTTATATACTCGACTTGTAAAAGTGCCCTTGTGGCCTACTTACTGAATTTGAGTTTGGATGTGTTTAAAAATTGTATTCCAAATTGGTAATTAACAGTAACACAGTAACATTAACACTTGAAAAAAAAAATACAAATTCCTCAACAATATTTATTTATAAATAAGATAATTATGTTTAAAAATATACTTGAAACAGAAAAATTCCGTCATGACGGAGAGATTATTTTGCAGTTGTGAATTATTAAAGACAAGTAAGTTGGTAAGATATTACCTTGTCCTCTAATTGAATTTTCTTAAATATTACAATAGGGAGACGACGTAGAATGTTTGTTTTCACAGTAACATATGTAACAAACGTTGTTTTCGTAGTGTAAACTTAGCGTAGATAATTTTAGTCGTAACCAAATATCGTCCTTTGAAATATATTTCATTGCACGTTTAAGAGAAACAGTATACATTCCTAGACGTGAAAACTGATTCCCGGCCTCGTATCTTACGTTACGCTCGCTCGTTTATACCTACTTATTTCCCGGACCCTGATGTAATGTGCTAATCCTTATGTGTTATACTTACGAGTATATTGGGTCCGTAGCATAATTTGTGACAGTATCTAAGATAAGGGACCTTATTGTCGATGGCGCTTACGCCGTTGTTCAAGATGCCGCAATACAAACGCAACGCGGTTCGACGTAAGCGTCATCGACAATAAGGTCCCTTTTGCTAGATAATGTCACATTTCTAAAATCAAGATTCCTAAGAGCTAAACTTCGATAATCTAAATGCATACGAGTAATGTACGAAATTCCTAAAAAAATATAAGTTGACGCACTTTAATTTGAACGATGTCATTTTCTAGGACCACGTATCTCAGCCAAATAAAGAGTGAGGCCTCGTATGGGGACTCAAAAGACTGGCTCAAAAAAGAGAAGATTGGAAATTACTCCACCGACAAGAGAAATGATGATGATGTCATTTTCTAACGTCATTATTAATAGTCTTACGAAATTTTGCACTTTAAACACTTTAAACGTAGATTAACCAGAGGCTCTAGTGTAAGTTTCTTTGACGTAAAAAAACGTTTACGAATGCGTAAGTCATAATGTTATTTATATGGGAAACGCAAACGCGTTCCGAACTTGTTTAAAGTGCAAAATTTCGAACGCGGCGTTCGTGACATAAGGTTACGTTAAAAACTTACACTCAGGGCGCAGAAGGAGGAAAACTGTCATTAGTGTTTTCGTGCACTATCACTTTTGTATGTAGGTACTTTAGAATTTTTACAAAGGTTAATTAAACGTAGGACATACATAACTATAATCATACTTAATAATCATTATAAATAATCATTTATACACGGTGAAATTTTATCGGTAATCAGGAGTTGAAAAATATTAATTATTAACCTAAATAGAATTCAATGCGTGAGATCTCATGGACTATACTTCACTACCTAAGTAATATTACTAAATAACAGTTAATGAAATCGTTAAAATTAATGACCACTGGATACATGGACACCCTACTTCATTTTATTAAAGGGATAATGTACAGACGACCACAGAGCTGAGTGACCATTGAAGACAAACTGTCAAAAACTGTCTCTGTCCCGCACGTGACATTAATATGTGAAATCTATATTCATCTCTTTTTACAGTTTGTCAGTTCCGTCTTTAATGGTCATATAGGAGTGTGGCCATGTGTACGTCAAGTGCCATCGCGTTAACAAATTGACAGCCTAATTTCTTAATTGTTTTTTAGGTTTTTATAGCTATGACTAACTTGCGAAAGAGGTTTTAAACTGTATTGACTACACCGCTAGTAGGGTGACAATAATTTTCAATTAAAATTTAATTTCACCTTTTAATTTTTTTTTTAATTTGTGTAACATATTTATTTATAAATATCAACTATTTATTTAAGTATTTTGGACCCGGGTATGTCCTTAAACTACGTCCAACAATGAGAGGTAGGGCACAGCGTTGACCATCACGCTTGAATCTGGGGCAGCCCAACTGGGGAAGTACCTCCTCCTTACAGAAGACCACAGCCATAATAGCACTGCTACCTTTCAGGTATGTAGTGTTGTGTTCCTGATGGTGAGTAAGGTTCCCAGTTCTCCAACCCCCTTAAAGACCGGCAACGCGCTTGTGATTCGCCTGGTGTTACGGGTGCCCATGGGCGACGGTAATTGCTTAACACCAGGCAATCCGTCTGTTCGTTTGCCGCCTATGTCATAAAAAAAAAAAAAAAAAATGTATATGAATAATGGTCTAATTGTTTATTTTAAATTAAATTTTAAACTAACTACTATTACTTTTAAATTAGGTATGATAAATAAAACTTAGTTCCGTGTAAGTGCTACATATATGTGACATTGTCTAGGAAAAGCGACCTTATTGCCGACGGCGCTTACGTCGTTGTTACGCTGCGTTTAATACAAACGCAGCGCGGTTCGACGTAAGTGCCATCGACAATAAATAAATATATATTTCGGGACAATCTGACACAAATCGACCTAGTCCTACGATAAGCTCAGTAAGGCTTGTGTTGTACTAGACGACGATATATATAATAGATAGATACATAGAAAACACCCATGACTCAGGAACAAATATCTGTGCTCATCACACAAATAAATGCCGTGACTGGGAATCGGACCCAGGACCATCGGCTTCATAGGCAGGGTCACTACCCACTAGGCCAGACTGGTCACCAACAATAAGGCCCCTTTTTATAGGTAATGTCACATATATGATGGCCATTGAATTTCACCGTGTATATTTAAGCTCGAATGCCATATGTGATCTTGTTTACCTTTTACTCATGGCGTTGTATAGAATCGGATTGATGGTGGCCGACAAGTAGTAGAACAGGGCAGTAAACACCAATACTTTCATCTGGTAGTTCGGATCCCTCTGTTGGGCAAAGTAAAAAAATATATATTGTCTACATACATACATTAAGTCCACTGCTGGACATAAACCTCCCACGAATATGACTTGTATCATCTTGGGGGTAGTTACCATAGTCGCCACGCTTGACAGACGGGTGGGCGACCGCAGTAGCTGTAGATTGGGTTTCGAGACGCTGCTGCCCGTCGGTAGCATTTTTCCCTTTGTCGCCTCTTACGACACCCGCGGGAGGAGATGGGGTGGTGCTATTCTAGTCAGCCGGCATCATACGGAAAATATTGTCTATAGGTCTGGCTTTGTGGGTGAGCCTGGGGTCCGCTTGGCAACTAATCCCAGGATATGGCGTGGGCACTAGTTTTACGAAAGCGACTGCCATCTGACCTTCCAATCCAGAGGGTAAACTTATTGATATTAGTCCGGTTTCCTCGCGATGTTTTCCTTCACCGAAAAGCGACTGGTAAATATCAAATGATATTTCGTACATAAGTTCCGAAAAACTCATTGGTACGAGCCGGGGTTTGAACTTGCGACCTCCGGATTGCAAGTGGCATGCTCTTACCGCTAGGCTACCAGCGCTCTGTGTAACTATGACTCTAACTGTTATTGATTTGCAGGGCTACGTACCATATTATTAGAACCGTATATCACGGATAAACGCTGGTAGTGAAATGGAGCTCCACACACGAAGAATGCTAGTACCACTGCCGCTGAAAAGGGTTAGCAAGTTATTTCACTTTTTTATTTACTGTTAATTCTTCTAAAAAACTAGTATTCACAGTTAACTTATAATTTAAGATGTTTGAATAGAAAAAAATGCTGTAGCTTACTTTAATCATACTAGTTAGTTACTCAAGGGCTTAGGTAGCATTACCTCTTAAACTGTTGAAGTGACAGTTCAGGTGAGAAAGCATAGCAAGCATGTCTATTTGACGTTAAATTTGTTGATACATTATTATTTATTTTTATATTTTTAGTTATATCTTGTAATAAACTGTTTCATATGTTTTATATTGGGACCAAGCATAATAATGTACTTTAAGATATGATGTACCTATCAATGTTTTAAAAAAATAAGTCCCGCCGTAGTTTCTTGCCGGTCTCTTCTCGGATCAGAGGTGTAGGGTTAGAACCGGTGATAGATTTTTCTTTGACGTTCATAAGTGCACGTAATGTGCCTAAATTGAATAGTAAAGATCATTTATGTTTTTTTTTCTTTTAATGGGCCGTGGCCTGCCCATAGCCCGAAGAGTCGATGGCCGTTGGGCAGAAGTCCTAGAGTGGCGACCACAAATAGGGAAACGTATGTCCACAAATTTGATGGACCTGTGACCCCGTACGGGTCGCTGGTGGTGGCTGCAGTATGCTGAAGACCGCTCCCAGTGGCGGTATATTATATAAACATAAATAGATTTACCCAATACTTTGAACACTTTATTGTCCTCTGAGAATTTGCTTCTGATACCGCTGAGTTTCGCCTGCCGTTGGTGTGCGCTGGAATAAATACGAACGAATAAGTGCGCGACGGGCCGGTGACGCGAGCGGCGAACCGAACGGACACTCAGCACTCTTAGTGCTTGAAAATGGAGGCCTATGTTCCCCGAAACATGTCACGCGAGTGACTAAATAAACGTGAGTAGTACCGTATTAATCGTTAATTATTAAATATGTCTCACGTAAGTTTAAATACAAATAAATACGAACAATCAAATAAACATGTAACAAAAACTTTCTCATCTACTACTATATCTATTATGTCCTCATAAATTTCTTCGATTCTCTTAATTGTTGCCAAAGTACAATGGACGACTAACCCTTGACTCCGAGAACTGAGTCAGTATTTACTTTAACCTAAAAACAAAGATTGTTGGGATAAGTTTGGGTTTCTGTAGATTCACAGAAATATGATTGGGGAATATCAAATAGTATTTCGTACGGCTTAACCCTTCCCCAAACCTCACCAATCCAACCTATTATCCCTTAAAACCCATATATATTCCAAACACTTAGGTACCTTTTACTTTAAATGGAGTCTCATTTTGCGATAGTCCAATCTAATAAACCACGAAATCGAATTTTGAGACGAATCTGGTTGATAAATCGTGCTATGCCTGGAAAATCGGACCCGGGTATGTCCTTAAACTACGTCCAACAATGAGAGGTAGGGCACAGCGAAGTACCATCACGCTTGAGTGTAGAGAAGCCCGACTGGGGAAGTACCTCCTCCTTACAGAAGACCACAGCCATAAAAGCACTGCTACCTTTCTGGTATGTAGTGTTGTGTTCCTGATGGTGAATAAGGTTCCCAGAGCTCCAACCCACTTATAGGTCGGCAACGCGCTTGTGACTCCCTTGGTGTTGCGAGTGCCCATGGGCGACGGTAATTGCTTACCATCAGGCAATCCTTCTGCTCGTTTGCCACCTTTGTCATAAAAAAAAAAATGCCTAAAACCTGCTTGCTTCATATTGAAAATTACACGTCTCTTAGTTAACAACGGTTTTGTTGGGCTATAAACGATTCCGCTAGGCTAGCAACGCTTAAAAACTAAACCTTATCATTTGAACCATAAACAAACATACATCTGTAGTAGTTTCCTGAATTCCTAGTTCAGCGTAAATCGACTATAATTTCCTGTTGACTAAATGTGGCATTATCTAGCAAAGGGACCTTATTGTCGATGGCGCTTACGGCGAACCGCGTTGCGTTTGTATTGCGGCATCTTTTAAAAACGGCGTAAGCGCCATCGACAATAAGGTCCCTTATCATAGATAATGTCACAAATTGTTAACATTACGTATTGATTAGTAACTCTGTATAATAATATAATTAATTATCAAACATATTGCAATATTAAAAGAGTGTTATACATTTTTATGATGGATAACATAAAATCTTACCTGTATAAGACCGAAACATGAAAGACTTTTACGTCACACTGGGTGGTAATAGAGATTTACCGCCCTAGGGCGCGACGGAAAATCTTACTTTACACCCAGATGAAGACGTAAAACTATGTACGCGCCACAGGCGGTAATAAAGAAGGCCTCAGATCGCTTGTTTATGGGTTGCCTCCGGTTCGGGCCACAAACACCCGCGATCTGAGCCATTCTTTGTTTTACCGCCCTGGGTACGTAATATACTATTACCTTACCTACCTGCCTGTTATTATGATTACCTTATATATAAAGCAATTTTTATATACATCAGCATAAGCACGGCCATTGGTATGAAGAAAAAAAGTACGCTAGTGGCAAAATAAAGGTGGTTGTAATATTTGTATTCGTTATTTCGGGGAATTCTGCACGTTCGAGTGAGAAGAGGCGCTTTCCCAGTCCCTGAGAAAAAAAATGTATTGTATAAAAAATTCAATAAAATATACTGTGTGTAAGTCTAATACGAGCGAAGAATTAAACCAGACATAGGATTTACCAGTATAATAATTAACCAAAAGGTTTTTCTTTAATTATACCTATTATACATATGTAATTATTTATTGTATAATTTCTGAGCAGTAATGTATTGCGAACATTACGCGATATGAGCTTTTGAAACTAGTGTGTGTGTAAGTGTTTTGCATTACATTGCGGGCCGAATATTTTATATGGATACATTTTTTATTGTACTTCTAAGCAAAAGTTATCTTAATGTATTTCTCTCTGTCCTATTCTACCATCCTTTAAGAGATTCGCCCGTATAAGATTTACGCACTGTATTATGGAGCATTAAATTCCAATAAAAACTTGGTTTTGATTTTCATAAACTACTATAGCAAAATTACAATGTAAAAAAGGCAATAAGATAGTGAGGACATTCGACAACCGAGACAGGATCCTGTCTCGGATTCCAAAGAAGTTTTTAATGAAATTGATCATTAAAAAATTCTTAATAATATGTTCTCACCACAAATCTTTTCGATATAATTTTTCTTAAGAACCCGCACTAATCGAGTACGAGTCTTTTCCAAAACTTGTTTTGCTTGTTATAAGTTATAATATATATGTTTCTAATTCTTCTGACTTAGGCACTTTCCAAAACCCGGTTACTGTTAAGCCACACCCAAAGACCACCGGAAGATGGGCAGCCGCGTCCCCATAGAATGATGGAACTGTAGCCATCAGATATATCGGAGCTGTGGAAGTGATCAAAAATATCGGGGCATGCACTTTATCGCCTTGACAATAGAGGCGTTGTTCCAATATCCGTGACCACCTCCACAGCTCTGATATATCTGACGGCGACTGAATATATGCGGTCGCCATCAGATATATCGGAGCTATGGAGGTGGTCACAAAATCGGAGCATGCACTTTATCGCCTTGACAATAGAGGCGTTGTTCCAATATCTGTGACCACCTCCTCAGCTCCGATATATCTGATGGCGACTGAATATATGCGTTCGCCGACCCACCTGAGCGCGCCGGTTATGCCATTCATCTTCTATGCTCACATCGCTCTCTGCCGCTTTTGGCGAGTAATGCTTGATGTTAGGAAGCACTTACCAGGATACACCACAACGGAACTCGTCTGGACATGGTAAACGTGAGCCACGGGCAAGGCTACACCAACGCTGATGGTCCAAATAGCAATTATCGCCATCGCAACTCTCCTACGGTCCCGAGTTCGGAATCGAGCGTGATGGCAGATGGCGGTGTACCGTTCTATGGAGAACGCTACTACTGTGAGTGCTGATGCCCAAGTGGCCCTGCGATAAAAAATATGGTATATAATACTACTATATTAAATTATTAATGTCAACATGCTTCAGAACTATGGCCATATAGCACGTCGAAGTACTGATAATCTTGAAAAACAACCAACTTGTAACTGGCAAGGTTGATGGTAGACATCCAAGGGACCCAGTTCCACACGATGGTCAGACCAGGTCTCCAAAGAATTCGGGGGGGTGCCGTGGTGAATGCAAGTCCACCCCATTGCACCCGCCCTTAACGGCAAAGACGGAAACGCCGCAGGGTTTTTAGTGGGTATTCCCCTCCCATATGGAGGGGCGAGTCCCATATACCCCCTGTAAGACCCTTCCCCATGGCTGGGGGGGTGCATAAATCCATTTTCCATGTGTCAAAAAAAAAGGTCTCCAAAGAACTGCAGATGCCGATGTCACAGGCTCTGCATCAAGCTGAAGACCGCAATAAATGAATAAGCCTATTGCAACGTTTCCGTCGGAGCCACGATCCTCAGCAGTGAGGGAACGACTTGAGGAGGAAATTATTAATGTATCTCATGTCATGTCATGGGGACTTTTGAGCCGGTTACGATTCGAGGTGACACATTTACTTAACTGGTATGTTTTAGCTTTGGTTTTAGTTACTTAAGCTTGACAAAGCCTGTGCCTGATATCATCGCCCGGTATGAACAGGTGACGAGGCCTGTGGTCAATATTTTGTATCCTTTGGACGAAGCCTCCTTTGTTTTGGTTCTTGAATTAATATAGTACATTTCGATAAAAGTGAAAAAAAAAAATTTTTTTCTACGAGGGAGAACGTTAGAGCCCGAGTGAAACGAGGGTGACAATCACCCGAGTCTTCAAAAAGTTTTTACACGAGTATCGAACCTAATTTTTCATAGCAAGTGCCTTAAAAAGTGAAATTTACGCACGCGAAGCGTGCGAAAAGTGCACTTTTTACGCACTAGTTAGGAAAAATGTATTTATCTTAAGTTATATGTAAGTTGTAAAACGTCTTATGACTCTTATGAGAAGTTTCAAAAGGAGCGAATTTTTTTTCCTAGAAATTTCTCAGAATTTAAATTTAACAAATTATTAAAACATACAGAAAAAGCGTACTGAATGAATAATTAATTAATCTTTGAAAACATTTACCTAACTAATAGTATCTAAGAATAGTATGTAAGAAAATCACAATAAAAATTCCAATCTCTCGAAAACTTCAGAGAATTTGCATTACATTGTACAGTCAGCAGCAGAAGTTGCTAAGCGGTTGAAGTGTTCAAATTGAGGTCAACACATCTCTATTGTCCAGAGAATAAGAGCGTGCGTAGGTAATTTTGAACACTTCAAACGCTTAGCTACTTTTGCTGCTGTCTGTACTTATGACTGAGTCTCGACGAAAGGTCAAGTTGTACACGCGTATTTATTTCTTTCATTTTGACGACCGGTCTGGCCTAGTGGGTCACTACCCTGCCTATGAAGCCGATGGTCCTGGGTTCGATTCCCAGTCAGGGCATATATTTGTGTGATGAGCACAGAAATTTGTTCCTGTGTCTTGGGTGTTCTCTATGTATTTAAGTATTTATGTGTATTTATCTATTATATATATCGTCGTCTAGTACCTACAACACAAGCCTTACTGTGCTTGCCGTAGGACTAGGTCGATTTGTGTCAGAATGTCCCGAAATATTTATTTATTTATTTATTTTATTTATTTTAAAGTGGGGAAAATTTAGTGATTTTTTATTACAGTCAGCCAACAGTCGCCTGCAATGCATCGGCATATGAAAGATTATTTATCTTACCCCTCATACAAAATAGTACATTTCGATAGTAGTGAAAAAAAAATTTTTTCGACGAGGGTGAACGTTGGAGCCTGAGTGAAACGAGGGTGACAATCACCCGGAGTCTTAAAGAAGTTTTACACGAGTATCGAACCTAATTTCATAGCAAGTGCCTTAAAAGTGAAATTTACGCACACGAAACGTGCGAAAAGTGCACTTTTTATGCACTAGTTAGGAAAACCATTTTACATTAATTTTATTTGTGCAAAAAAAAAAATTTGGAGTACAATACGGGTCTGGCCTCCTTTTAAATTAAAATGTCACAAATATTAGCCCGGCGCTTTACAATAACAGGTATCTGTGACGAATGATTTTAACACATCCTTCAGTATTATGCTAATTAACAATTTCATAATGCCATAGCGAAAGCCAATCGAATTGACTGACGTATATTGGGAATAACACGAATTGTACGTTACTGTCGTGCCTAGCACGCCATCGACACCTTAAAGTAACATAACGAACGCCATCAAAACCATTTTCTTGATGGGAGATAACTAAGAAGTTGGTGTTTAGGTTATGTTATAACGCGAAAGGCTTAAAAAGGCATCTATAATCATAGTCTCCAATTATCGACAAGTCCAGTCCAGGGCCTTATTTCTCTTCAACACTTGTATCTTGTAATACAAGCGGAAGTCTCTTTCTAACAACAGGTGTCAAAAAGTGACTTCCGGTTGTGTGTTCCGGACGTTGCTTGGAACGAAACGTATATACAAATAAATAAATAAATATTTCCGGACAATCTGACACAAATCGACCTAGTCCTACGGTAAGCTCAGTAAGGCTTGTGTTGTAGGTACTAGACGACGATATATATAATAGATAGATACATACAAATACTTAGATACATAGAAAACACCCATGACTCAGGAACAAATATCTGTGCTCATCACAAATAAATGTCCTGACTGGGAATCGAACCCGGGACCATCGGCTTCATAGGCAGGGTCACTACCCACTAGGCCAGAGCGGTCGTCATATACCTACGCTATCGGTACGATTATTTCTCTAAACGCGTTCCTGTATTAAGCCCCAAACCAAACATTGCGGGGTTATAAAGCGACCGAATTCGTCGTACGCCCATAGCCCGTAATGTAATGAAAATCGTATACAAGTTCTTGCCTGGTCTAAATGGGGCTTTACTGTGAGAGTTTTAATTCTACGTGCGATTCGGTGCGTGGGAGTTAAATTCATAAGAAACGTGTGCAATGTGCAAGCAAGCTAAAGAAAACCAATGATTTTAACCACTTGATCGCCATAACACGAATGAAGTTAAGAGCTCTGAACGCCACGATTTGTGAGTTTATGTTTGTCATGTAATGATGACCGTGGCGTATGAGGCATTTCATTGGCTGTCACGAGTAGATGACTATGGCGATCAAGAGTTTAATTCATTTCATTGAAAATCAATGTGTGCTACGTCTAAGGTTTAGTATGATTGAAAAACCACAGCTGTTTGCCCTAAATGAATAACTATAATAACATAGATTACAGACTTGTGTATATTATCAGAGCCTCAAAATTAAAACTTGCAAAGTCAAATGCAATTATCATTTGTAAAATCGGACTAGAGGGTAATACAGAACATAATTGTGGCATTATCTATGAAAAGGACCCTTATTGTCGATGGCGCTTACGTCGAACCGAACTGGATTTGTACTTCGCTATTATTAACAAAAGCATAAGCGCCATCGACAATAAGGTCCCTTTTCATTGATAATGACACAATTGGTATATACTTTTATTGTCACTTACGTGGATGCGAGGAACTTGGTGAGACGGCAAGTTACCTCGCCCAGCTCGTAAGGGTACATTTGCCAATAGTACCACAGCTCGGGAATCAAACCTGAGAAAATAAATTTTCGAATGAACATTTTTCGACCACAGGATCAGGGGGTGTTCTACTTTTGCAAATAACGACCACAAATATCGCCACTACTTTGAAAAAAAAGCACGTGTCTTTTTCCTTCAATCGAAAGAAAAAAGGTATAACAATGTGTAGTATGCCCAGAGTTATGGCCTTTCATTTAGAGGAGAAGAGTGAAATACCTACGAGGGTTTTTCAAAACACTGCCGATATATATTTCAGTGGCGGCGGGGTGGGATCTTTCTTAGGCAAGCCTATGGAATACCGCTCAAGTTTATAAAAATGAGATAAGCCGTCGGAAACGGAGTTTTGTAACGCGCCACCGCTGATATCTTTAAGGTTAAGTAAACTTTATTGCATACAAAAGAGCGTGCTGTTAAATAATATTAAGAGAAACTTTTTTTATGTAAGAAGCATACGCTTCCATTTTTCCTTTATCCTTATTTGAAGTATAACGAGATATAAGTATAACGAGGAACTTTATTGGAAATGACGGCTTTATTCACGTTTATTAATCACTCGCGCGACATGTTTCATTTTGAATCACTAAGAGTGCTGAGTGTCTGTTCGCTTCGCCGCTCGCGCCGAAGGCCCGTAACGTACTGCCCGCGTCGCTCTTGATGTCGCGCGAGTGACCAATTAAACTTGAGTAAAGTCATTTTCATTCATAAAACATAACAATGAGTCACGAAAGTTTAAATACAAAAAGAGAAACTTGAAGTTACGACACAAGGTAGGTATTGTTAACCGAAAATGTAACGATACGGCACATCTCTAGTGACTGTGTCCATCACTAGTCCGTTGACAGCTAGTTTTGGCGGGATCGCGCGATGGCTTGCGAATTTCTAATGGCGTCATGTGGAATTGTGGATAAGTTGATATAAATTATATGGTTTGTGTACAGTCAGCAGTAGAAGTGGCTAAGCGTTTGAGGTCTTCAAAATTCGGTCAACACGTCTCTATTGTCAAAAGAATAAGAGCGCGTGTAGGTTATTTTGAACACTTCAAACGCTTAGTAACATTTGCTGCTGACTGTACATAAATAGTACAAAGTTAGACCGGGTCTATGCCCTTAGCAAGTTTTATCTACGAACTTCTTGGTAAATCACGGTCAATACACTGAACGGGCTTTTACTGAGAGATCCTTAATAAAGCGATAGGAAAAAGCTTTTGTTGCGGAAAAATGAAAATATTTTCCACCCCGACATACCTCTCCTGACATGTAATTTTACAATAGCTTTTATTCGCATAAATTTTTTTTAAATTGTCTGCCTTTATTAAAATAGAGAGCGGAGATAACGTCAATATAAAATCTTTTGGACGTAATGAAAATTATGGTATATTAATATATTATGTAGACAAGAGTAGAGGTATAATGTTGGATTCTGTTTTCGATAGGAAGAAAGTCAGCGATTCGTAAGAAATAATTATAATATCATAAAAAGCCGCGGTTCGCGTCTTACCTGTGGAAATAATCAAAGTTAAGGGATTTCAGGCATTTTTTTTGAGTTTGCAGAGACACCACTTTCTGCTCTGGAGGCGATTTTTAAGCTCGAATTGTGACATTTTAAACTCCATCAGAAACGAATAAATGATATTTTAGCAACAACGTATTTCCCTGGCTATTCAACGCGGGAATGCGGCGGCCATCTTGGGAACGTTTGAGCCGGGTACGTATCAGACTAGACATTAGTTTGGACAATCATTTTATTTTCAAATTTGTTTTAGATTACGATAAATTTTATTGTTAGTTTTAATTATTAATTGTATTATTGCAAATAAATATACTTATTTAGCAACATAAATGGTAGAAATTATAATAACCGTGGGTATCGACACTATACATTCCATACAAAAATACCTAATGGTGAGAAATTTTGTCTGCGCTTATTTTCAACCTCAAAGTTTATTTTAATTCGAATTTCAAACATCGGCCCCCTGCTCTATCTGGGTGTCAAAAATATACAGGGTATAATTTTTTACATTACACCCTGAAAAAAATACACCAACAATTACATAAATTATACAGGTATAAGTATGCAGTATGCACACTAGCTGTCGGCTATTGACCACAGACAACAAAGGAATACAATGTTTTCTACCCAATCAACTTGTTTTAACTATCTATTCATCGATAATACAGTATTCCAATGTGACGTTGTCGCCGTAACGGGCGGTGCCGGCTCACTACAATACCATCACCCCATACCCTCCCGCGGGTGTCGTAACAGGCGATAAAGAAAACCGACAACGGTCGACAACCCAAGCGTGGTCACTATGGTAACTATCCCCCAAGATGATACAAGTCATATTTGGGGGAGACTTATGTCGACCAGTGTACAACTTACGGCTCAAATGATGATGACATTGTAAAAGTGTTTAGCAAATGTTTAGCTGGAAGATCAGCGCTGACCCGGGCCAGCATTGATGCCAGCATTCCATAGTAAAGTATTATATATTATGAATTTATCAAGTATTGTTGTTCTACGCGTTTAGTTCATCACGAACAAATATAATGAAACCTCATTAAGGCTCTTGTCGTAAGTACTACGATAATACATATGATAGACACATATTATAAAATAAAATAAAAGTATAGGAAGCAATTTTTTTATGACAAAGATGGCAAAGGAGCGCTAGGAGCAGACGGATTGCCTGATGGTAAGCAATTACGTCGCCCATAGGCGCCCGCAACACCAACCAAGGGAGTCACAAGCCCGTTGCCAGCCTTTAAGGCGGCCTGGAGCTCTGGGAACCTTACTCACCATCAGGAACACAACACTACATACCTGAAAGGTAGCAGTGCTATTATTATAGCTGTGGTTTTCTGTAAGGAGGAGATACTTCCCCCCAGTGGAGCTTCTCCAGACTCAAGCGTGATGGTACTTTGCTGCGGCGTGACTACTCGTCTACTTTATGTCAAAACATAATACGAGTATACACTTGTATGACAAAATATTTACTATGCTATCACGAATAAATAATTGGCAAAAGTAAAAGACAAACCAAATTAATTTCCTTACTAGGAATTTTATTTCTATAGACGCGTAATTTACAAAAAAAGAAGGGCGAATCCATAAAACTCCACGTAACATTTTCGGTTACAATGAAAATGAATGTTTTAGGTATTATTTATATTCTTGTCATATTGATATATGGGCATTTGGTATTATTTTTCAAGAGCGAGTAATGAACGTTTCTTGTATGACTTCTTAAAAAAACACACTCGCCCGAACGACTATCGTTATGATTTTCAACAGTGTTTATATTTTACCCTCGACGATGAATTACAAAAAAAAACTTATAATAAAAGTATTTCCAAGGTCTACCTTCAACTGCAAAAAAACATTTCCAATTTTCGCTTTTTGTACACATATTAAATTAAAATGAAATGGATCTATAGTGAATTTTAAAATTTATTGACCTTAAGTTCCAACGTTTTGAGTTTCAACACGGGTTTGACGTTTCACACTGGTTGTCCGCGAAAATTGTTAGTAAAACTGGGTGAGTTCAACTGTTTAAATTGTGCGTTGTCCAGTCAGCGTCATATTTTTGAGTACTTTGGATGCTACCAACTATATGACGCTGACTGTCCGTATTTCTCTAAGGAACGCTGAAACGCTTCCTTACTCACCAAAATTTGCAAAAAAACGTGATTTGGTCTCTTTTTAAGGAACGGAACTTTAAAAAAGACGGAATAGGACGCACAATTATCAACCGTATGTTAAGTTTGACAGACGTGTCTGTGTAACTTTGTATATTATTGTAATAAGTATATTTTATTACTATACGAGTATTAGGTATATTTATATACTTATACTATTCGACAAAATTATATAAATAAACCTTCCATTGTTCTCACGATTTTCACACATAATTACAAATTTGAAACAAATTTGAATTCAATAGCATCCTCTCTATTTTAAGCTTCCATCAGCATGAAATACGTCACGGCGGTGAAAGCTTAAAATCAGTGGCGTAGCAAGGTGGGAGGGCTAGGGGGGCATGGCCCCAGGCGGCATATGAATGGAGGCGCAAAATCGGAAAATAAAATATAAATCTATTTTTTCTAAACATGTAAATGTACTCGGGACCGAGCGGCGGCGCAAGGTCGACAGCTGGTCGAGTACAAGTGGCCTACCACAAATATCGACATTCGGAAATCAACTAAATACTATTTGCGAGACGAGAGTTTTGGAAGACGCAGCGTAGGTAGGCCGACCTAGTTAGAGTCGCGGGATACCGCTGGATGTGGAAGGTGCAGGATCGGTCTTCTTGGGTCGTTCTGGGGGAGGCCTATGTCCAGCAGTGGACGTCTTTCGGCTGACATGATGATGATCATGATGACTATTTGCGATAGCCGCTCAAAGTTCTTACTAGTAGTAATCGCCCAACGAAGTGTACGCTCATTCCCTGTAGCTTCGGTTAAATACTTTTGAACGTATTTCATCTTCTGTCAAAATGTAGCATACACGCCAATAAATCGAATTTCAGAAGGATATTTGACAGTATCCGTCATGACACTTTTAGGTGTCTAATGTGAGTATAGTGGTCCGAAATCCTTCAGCAGCGTTCATTGGGATAGATGGAGTCTCCCTGGAGTTGTCGGCGCGTTCGACTTTTTTACAACTATTAATTAAGTAAATTTGAATGAGTTTCTGATATTTCGGCACTGTTGCAAACGCCATCCTGGCGGAATAATTGAAGTACTGCGAGATTTAACGGTGGTCAAACCACACTCTGTAGCGATCTACCCTCTTTCTGATGCGCTTTGTTTGTGGAATATCACTTTCACTACTACCGTTCGCATTCTCACTTGAGACTCATTCGTTTTAAATAATAATTGTAATGTAAACGACCATATTATGAAAATCGTTTTAGCTTATTTTTTATTATGCAGAAACGTCTGCTAGCGAATATCTCCGATATTTAAATCGAAAGAAAAATAAAAAAATTGACTCACAGGACTCGAACCAACAAGTCTAAGCGGTACGTAAAGCAGAATTGGTAGTGCACTGGGCTAGTGATCCAGCGGTTGTGGGTTCGAGTCCCGCTGCGAGTCAAAAAAATCTATTTTTCATTCGATTTAAATATCGTTTTAGCTTTTTTATATATGGGCAGTTACAGAGAATACTGTCCCTAAAATTCACGACAGTTCACGACAATTTTTATTAGCGATATAATTGCATTGTATACAACCATACAACGTGCAAGATATTAACATAAAATGTAATCATTTAAACAATACATTTAGCTTTCCGTTACCGGATTATCTTGTAGTGTACGTACCGAACACAAAGGATAAAACACGAGAAGGTATGGAACATCGTAAGACCGCAGACTTCAAAGGAAGTATTTTAGGTTAGTAGAGCGCTGATAGCATATATTTAGTACAAAAAACCGGTCAGAATATGTCGGGCTATGCTTAGTGTACGGTTTTCGATCCGTAACTCGAAGATCTAGTTCTAAATAGTTTTTCTTGAAATTCTTTATTAGGTTTTTCCATGACTTATGTCATATTTTTTGAACTTGCAATTCAAAAGTTAACCTTAAAATGGGCTCGCCAAGAGGGTTGGAGAACGTAGCTCATTCAGTTTCGACTGACGACGCTGCTATCCATTCATCGATTTTTCCCTTTGTCGACTCTTACGACACCCACGCCGCGGGAGGATATGGGGTGGAGCTATTCAGCAATAAATATCAATTATATCCGTAATTTGTTTTTAATAATTAATATAAATGTGCTCATCAAGTCATCAGTCCTCTATCGAATGGTAAAATTACCCAAAAACAGTGACATGTGGAATTAATTTAGTATATTAGTCTGCGGTTTGGCTGTTAATGAGGTTCGCGCAAAGCTAACAAACAGTACCCTTACCACGAGTTGTGACTGAGGTTTTCAATAACGAGTATCGACTTTACTATCTGTGCATCTCGTTTGCACTAAAAGAGTACAAGCGAGATGCACAGATAGTAAACTCGATACTCGTTATCGAAAACGTTAATGTCAAAACTCATGGTGAGGGTACTGTAATGATGCTCAAGGATATCGATACGTTTAAAGTGTGACGACAGGTCAGGCCTAGGAGGATATAACTAATATGGAGTAGCCATTAACAGGCGTTCCCCTCTGCCAAAATTACTCGGCCGCCGGTCATAGTTCTTGAACTTGTGTGAATATAGTTTATGTTAGTGTTTGATAATTTTGTCGTGTGCGTGTGTAGCGACGCACGTAAAAAATACATTAGTGTTAACATTATTTATGTGTGTTACTTCACCCCCGCGCCGAAAACGCCAGAATTTTTCCGATAGAAATTAATGCGTGTGTCGGCTCCATATTGGTTATATCCTCCTAGGGTCAGGCAACAACAATAATGTCAAGTTTACGACAACCGCCAACGTAATGACCAAAGCTATCGACATTTATATTTTTTGTCAACCATTCATAACCTCATTATAATTCGTCACATTAAAATAAAATCATTTCTGAAATACATTACACCTTTGTGATTTTCGAACAACTTTCCGCCATTTTGAAACCTTGTCCATAATCTGTCGCAAACGAGCGTTCGTTAAAAGTTCCAGTATACATATTCGGTTTTAATCAGCCCGTGAAGTTACCAAACTCGTAATGCGTAATTTGTTATTGGTAATCGAATAATCAATTCGAAAATACGTAAAACGGATCAGTCTAATGCCAAGTGGAAAATGTAACACGGTGTTTGTTTGCAAACAATTTTCATTATTTATTTTCGGAATTCGTTACTTGAGGCTATTCGATAAAACACTCACAACAAGTATATATGGCTGCATATTGGATCATCTCGGTATGTTCTTTTATGTGCGTTTAATTAGGTAGGTTCATTGGATATGATTAGGTTATTAAACACACTAGGCTAAGATAGTGACATATCTAACACATTTTCGAGTCCTGGACCGATTTTTTTACTAGTTTCAGCTGCTTTTTGAGGTTTTTATGGCCCCGAGCACAATTAGGACCTAGGGTTCCGTACTCATGTGAAATGGGGGAGACATTTTTTTTCTTGTTTGAACCCTTAAGTGTGAGGTGTCGTTACATAGGTATTTGAAAAAGAATAAGGGTTTGCCTTAAACACATTTTGATAAAGTCAATGTTTTCGGAAATATCACTATAAAAAGTGAATGATAAAAAAAAAACATAAAAGTACAGCTTAAGATTAAGACATTTCGGCAAAAATATTTTTAATTTGATCGTAGGAACTAAATGATTATGTACTACTTAACATTTAGCGAAATAACGATGAAGGATTTTTAGTCGAACTCTGTGACGGATTATATGTGACGGACGGATAATATGGACGAAGTTTATGACTAATGCCGTTTAGTATATTTTGACGAAGCCTTTGAGTATAACAATTCATGACCCAAATCCAAAGTCAAAAAGCACGAAACAAAAATACACTGTGTAATATGAGGAAACCGAATAATTTAACAGCATATTCTTGAGGCCAAAAGAAGTACGAAATATCATATTATAACTTTTGGTCAACTCCGGCAAAAAAAAAATCGTTTTGTTCCGTTTTTGACATAAAAAATAAATTTTATTGAGAAAACTATGCCTGAAAACAAACAATGTGTTCAAAAATCACCCTTAAGAAAGTGAACGGTGCTGAGTTATAACCAAATTTTTTTTTGTAATGGGTTGTAACTCCGAAACGAGGTGACTTTCTAAAATATTTATTGGACATTTTAGTCTCTAAATATGGTCAGGATAACTCTGGCAAAATTATTCAGTTTCCCCATGTTACGCGGTATATATAAAGTTAACATTCTCATATTAAAACATTACCAAATATTAGGAGTAGGATATCGCTGACTGCCAAACTGAAGAGATACACGTTGGTCTCCGTTCGCATTGCTGGATGTTTCACTATGACTGTGCATACACATATATTACCCAAAAGCCCGGTTAAAAATATGACCACTAGAAACACAGTTACCGGCACTAGGTATTCCAAATCTAAAATCTTTTTAGGATACATAGTACAGTCCGCGTAGTCTGTCTCGGTACATATAGTATAGTTGGCTGTGATTTTGTTAAAACAGTATTTCATGCAGAACTTTTTTAACTCTTCGTAAGTAGACATTTTAGTTTTTACCAGCGCAATAACTGAATACGTGTAAGTAACACAGCGATTTGGACGAATCTGCGTAAAAACTGATAAATACCATTTGTTGCCTATACAATTGGGGGCTGTTATTTTTAATTAATTAATATAATTTATTCACGTTTCGCTTATCGTTCATCCGATTTGAATCTGGCGGTAGGTACGTACTCCCGGTAATAACCGGTACTGACTTCGTTATTATTACTAATATACAAAATATATACATATATTTTCACCTTCACCACGAACATAGCGAGTGGTTCAAAGAGTGGAATCTTAAGCATTGGCAGGGTCTCAAAGCACGAGAGGGGAACACTTTTTGCTATCGATTGCAACACACTATTTTTCACCTCACTACCGCGAAAAAAATGACCCTAAAACTTAAAAAATGTAATCGAAATTGGTATCCATCATTTATCATTCAAATATATTTTTAGAGATTAATTCTGCAAAATGCGAATTATTCCCTTGTGGGTCGCCTGGATCAATTTCAGTTTTTCAAACGTTGCTGCCTGATTTGAACATTGTTGACGCAGGATCTTTTTCGCTTTTAGGAGCACCAATATTTCTAGAAAGTGTTCCCATTACTTTCAAAAGAAAAACTGACGCTTTGTCATCATCACTTAACCACCTACAACAGCTTTCCGCCCATGTTGCTTTAGTTATATTGCGTAGCTCTTATACTTTACGAACGGCTCCTTCATAATTATTCCCAGAACATGTTTTTGATTTTGACGAAACCTTACGACACGGCCTTGAAATAATTTTAAACGTTAGTTTAAGTGAGTCTCACTTGTCCTTATCTGCTCTGCCCATTAGGTATGGAGGTATCAGACTCCAACGTGTGCACGATGTCGGACTTGTTGCATTTATCGCCTCCGCTCACGCTTCAATGGAACTAGTCACTCGTATTTTATCCTTAAACGGTGGCAATGTTCGTATACCTTTTTTAGAAGAAGCCCTTTTCGAGTGGAGAGCTAGATGCCCAAGCGATTCAAGACCAGACAACCTAAAACTACAAAGATCTTGGGATGACATTTTAAGCAAACAAACCTACGATGGTCTCCTGGACGCGGCGGTTGGAGCTGATCAGGCGCGGTTAAAAGCTGTCGTAGTACCAGAATCAGGGGCATGGCTGCACGCACTGCCATCATCTAATCTCGGAACGCTACTCGAGTAGCACTCAGATTAGGTTGCTCGGTCTGCGAACTTCACCACTGTGTCTGTGGGTCAGC
This sequence comes from Grapholita molesta, assembly GCA_022674325.2. Classification (NCBI taxonomy): domain Eukaryota; kingdom Metazoa; phylum Arthropoda; class Insecta; order Lepidoptera; family Tortricidae; genus Grapholita; species Grapholita molesta. The sequence goes on along the minus strand of CP053133.2, from coordinate 4,608,532 downwards.
TGTAGAAGGTAAAGGATATCATGGATTGAGTTGTTTACGATGCGCGGGCAGGTTCTCAAGACATCATTCCTTAAACGAAATTATACGTCGCGCGATGGTTTCCGCGAATCTGTCCTGTGTTTTGGAGCCCCAGGGTCTTAGCAGAACGGATGGCAAGAGACCGGACGGGTTGACACTGGTTCCATGGGCGAGGGGCAGAAACTTAATTTGGGACGCAACATGCGTTAGCCCTCACACCTCGCCCATACAGTGCGAAAAGCTGGGGCTGCTGCTGAAAACGCAGCCAAGCTGAAGCACTCAAAGTACTCGAACCTGGAACCAGTGTACGATTTTGTTCCGGTCGCTGTGGAAACGAGTGGACCCTGGTGCTCCGAGGCAAAAAAAAATTATTGCCAATCTAGGCCGACGCCTAAGGGAGTGGTGATCCCCGGGCCGGCTCGTACCTCGTGCAACAAATATCGCTGGCAATACAGCGTGGCAATGCCACCAGTATTTTTGGCACATTTGCACCAGGTACCAGTCGTCTCGGGGAATGAGACGTTTATATGTATATTATGTTAGTCTTCGTTGAATTTTATTGTTAATTTAAATTATTGATTGTGTATGTATTTAGTTGTTTCTGAATAAATATAATATATTAAATAAAAGAATATCCAACCAGCTAAGGTCAAAAACACTTGATTTGTAGTAAACAATTACTTTGCATTCTTGTGAATAAAATGAAACTTTGCAATCTGTTTTAATCAATAAAACGGACTTTTCGAGCTAGTGAGGTGAGAAAGTGTAAACATATCAACGTCTATTGTACATTTGGTCCGCGCGCCTCCCCGCTAGGAGTATGGCAGCAGTCTGTTTGTCGGCTTAATAGGGATGTTGACAGTTATTTTTTACAAAAATGTATAAACGACGACGAAAATTATAAAGAGACGCAAAAGCAAATTGATTTAAGGATATCACAATTTTAAATCTTAACAAAAAAATGCGAAAATTTAAAAAACCTTGCTACCCATATCTGCTAGATTCCTCCCTGTGGCGGTTTATGGACCCCTCCATTCTATGTCCGGCGGTGGACATCCGTGGGGGAGATAGTTCGGATTGCTCTATGATGGCACAAATACAAGTACATCCTTACTTGATGGCAATGCGTTTGTTTAGTTTAAAAAATGTTCCATAAAATTGGCTACCTTTCCCAATAATACTTAAAAAAATAAATGTAGCCATATTTATTTTAAGTATAAACATAACATAGCTATAAGGTTTCGTTATTTTTATTAAATTTAAGCCTATGAATTAAGTCTAAACCAATCATGCTAGAGAATTCTACTTATAAAAATCTTATATTAGTCTATCAAAAAAAAAACTTCAAAGCAAATTTCAATATCTAAAAAGTATCGAAAAGGTTTTAGGACTAGGGACTAGTGATTCGAATAATATAGCTATTACATATTATACAATATATTTGATATTAATATTTAACTTTGATGACAGGTTTGGTCAATTGGGTAGTGACTCTGCCTATGTAGCCGATATATAAAATATACATATATATATGAATGAATGAGTCCCTATATATAGGTATATAAATATATATATGAACAAGTAAAATATTTCAAATGGTAAGTAGAAAAAAAATGCTTACAATTTGGTCACCCCACTCAATGTGACGTCTCGTCGCTTCCCATACTAAGTATGTCAAAAGGCATAGGGTGACCATTATTTGGTAAACTTAAGATTATTTTAATTGAAAGGGTAAAGTATATTTATGTAATATTTTAGTTGTTTTGATCAAATACTACCATAAGATAATATTGACCGGTTACTGAGTTAGAAAAACTGTATATATTAAAAAGTAGTACACGAAAACAAATCAATCAACTGTCAAAAAAGCTCATTAAAATAATATAATTTTTATCAACTATAGCAAACCGCGGTAATGGTCCGCGTGAATTTAAATTTCCCGCGCGCGCGACCCGTGGACAGATCCCGGCTCGCTACACGGATTAGCGCGTCAACGAGTCGGTTTGACTTGTCAGTTGCTAATAGACTCGCCGCCGCGCGCACTATACCTAGACTACCGAATGTTACTTATTGTGAATCCAGTTTCTTTTTTGTGTTAAATTCTAATTGTGCAACTTTTCAATTGTGTGATATTTGCATACACTTGGTGAATAGACCTTTTCTCTTATGTCTTGCCTCTTATTCACCACCCCCTGAGGACACCTTCTCATATATGGCGCATCCAACGTGAAAGTAACAAGAGTTCAAAAGTGTATCTAGGTATTTTATTGTGTGAGTGCAATCATGCCAAGAATAACGGCGAAACCTAATACAAGAAGAGCAGCGAGTTTAGATCGAGCCGCCACCGCCAATGAAAGACAAAATGGCGCCGTCGAAGAAGATACCGCTTCTACTACTCCTACGCCGCTCCCAATGCAAATGCCGGACGCTACTATGTTTTCCAACGAAAACGTACAAGTAATCATAGAGTCCTTGCAGCGATCCCAAACCGAAGCGCTAAGGGAACTGTTACAATCAGTTTCATCGCGTACTTCTACTCCGGTTTCGTCGTGTACGGCCCAAGGTCAAGGCACGTTGACCGGCTGCAAGACCACGTTCTCCGGCCAGCAGCAGGAATCCGTAGAGGCATTTATCGACGCGGTAGATGCGTATAGTGAATGCGCAGCAGTTACAGATTCTAATATCCTTCGCGGGCTGGCGTATCTTCTAAAAGACAACGCGGCGACATGGTGGCAAGGAGTGAAGCAACAAATTACATCATGGAAGCACGCGAAAGAGAACCTCGTCTGTGCTTTTGGCGATCGCCGCCCTCCCCATCGCATCTACATAGATATATTCTCTACGCCTCAACAAGCTGAGAATACAGACGTGTTCGTGGCGCGTTTGCGTTGCCTTTTCGCGCGGCTTCCTGTGGGAGATATTTCCGAAAAGGCGCAACTCGACATGACCTACGGACTTCTAAATAATAGGATACGAAAGAGACTACGAAGGGAGGATTTTTCAAGTTTCAAAGAGCTACTCCGCCGTGCAAGAAGCGTAGAGGATTCTTTCGACGAGGGGGAGAGGAAGTCGACACCGCCGCAGGCTCCAAGTCGCGCGGGTACCTCGAACCAACGCGCGCCTCTAGCTTCGACTACCACGGCTCGTACGGGTACATCGCACGCTAACAGCGCGCCGACCGCGGTCACGCCGACGCCGCCCCGGGTGCTGCAGGTGTCCGCGCCTGCACAGGTGCGCGCGCCTTCGACGCAGACTCCGTCAGCGCCTGCGCACGGTGGCGGCGCCGCTTCCGCCGCCTCCGCCGCCACTGACGCGAGCGCCAGGAAGCAGCGGCCCGTATGTGTGTATTGCCGAAGGTATGGACATACAAAAGACCAGTGTCGTAAGCTTTTGAACTCAGGTGAGTCCACTACCCGTAATAACTCTTCAAATAGTGCTAGTAACAACAGTGATACCGGTGAACTTAGTTTTTATAGTGTTGATATCGATACACAAGTATACAACGCCGAATCTAAAAATAGAACACAAAATGCCTATTTTGCTATGAGTGAAACATGCAGTAATTTGAATCCTATGTTTACAAATAATAAAGCCGAAAACGGCGTAACATCTTTTAGTGATCCTTACTATGATTCTTATAATATTCCTGCATGTAACACTATACACGAGAAGTGTTTACGTTGTTGTGTACAAAATGTTTGTGCCGATAATGTTAACAATGTTACATGTGTTACGAATTGTATCTGTAGTCATATGCCTACCCAAAACGAGCCCTTAGTGGCAAACTGTGTTAACTCGTGTTTAGGTATACTTGGAAATAATGGTTACGAAAGTCGGCAAGGTAATAATGTATCAGAGTTATGTTACAATAATAACATTAACAATACTGTGTGCCCACCGTCCGCGCAAAGTCGTGTTAACCCGTCGAATGGCGCGAGTGTTCCGGGTTTTACCGAAAATGCGCAATTGCATGCTAACCCGTCCAATGGCGCGAGTGTTCCGGGTTTTACCGAAAATACGCAATTGCATGCTAACCCGTCCAATGGCGCGAGTGTTCCGGGTTTTACCGAAAATACGCAATTGCATGCTAACCCGTCCAATGGCGCGAGTGTTTCGAGTTTTACCGGAAATGTAAATACGATTGTTAACCCTGCGTATGACACGAGTGAATCGAAAGTTAACACGGTTTTGGGTGAGGACTGTTTAAATAAAATTTCTGATGACGAGTTTATAAGTTTATATATGGCAAATGTTGATTGTAAAGATGAAGTAGTGGGCCGAGATTCAAGACCATTTTTTGAAATTGAGATCTTGGGAGTAAAAGGCACCGGTTTAGTCGATACAGGTGCCAAACGTTGTGTTGCGGGTCATACGCTATATGCTCTCCTTCTCCGTCGGAACCACCCGGTACGCAATATAACGCGAAATATTAAGCTCGCTGACGGGGTTTGGCGAACGATGGAAGTACTTACCACCACTTTAGAGGTACTACTAGAGCAGAGAATCGTTACGATTCCATTTTTAATTTTCCCGGATGCAACGAATAACGAAACGCTGTTAGGTATTAATTTTATTACTGCTGCTGGGGTTGCTATCGATTTTCTTAGAGACATATGGTGTTTCGGTATTGACAGCACTGTTTATTATAACTTATGTTACGAGCCTTCTTCGCCTACTGTGACCTGTGCTGCTGCAGACGTCCTTCGGGATGACGAAGGCAGTCATCTTACACCAGCTGCTCGCCAGGCGCTTGCTGCCGTCCTTACAAGGCACGCACACATTTTTACACCAGGGGGAGCTCCTACTCCCTATGCAGAACATCGAATAGAAACAGGTGAGCACCCGCCCATTGCAGTCCCACCTTATCGACTCAACCCGGCCAAGAAAGAGTTGATGAAGAAAGAGATCGATAAGATGCTAAAAGACGACATCATTGAAGAATGTGAGTCGGCTTGGAGTTCACCGGCCCTGATGGTACCGAAAGCTAATGGTGCTATTCGTTTTTGCGTCGACTACCGTCGCTTAAATGCGATAACCAAGTCAGATACCTACCCGATGCCACGCATCGATGACTTATTGCAGAATACGAAGCGAGATTGCTACATGAGCACTCTCGACCTCCGTTCATCGTATTGGCAGGTAATGTTAAGGGAAGAGGACAGAGATAAAAGCTCGTTTATTTGTCCCTTAGGTACCTTCCGCTTTAAGCGGATGCCGTTCGGTCTCAAAAACGCTCCGGCAACGTTCCAGAGGCTGATCGACCGCCTACGTTCTTGCTCTGCATTACAAGACGTAACTGTTTTAGCTTACTTGGACGACCTATTGGTGATTTCCGAAGGATATCAACGTCACCTACAAGACCTCGAGGCAGTTTTTAAACGGTTGGCCGAGTTCAACCTCCACGTGAACAGGGAAAAGTGCGCTTTCGCACGTGAACGAGTCAAGTACCTCGGCCACGTTGTAACGCAACAAGGCGTTTCCACTGATCCCGATAAGGTGAGTGCTGTACTCGAGATGAAGGAACCAAGTACCTTAAAACATCTGAGAACATTTCTACAAACTTGTTCGTGGTTTAGGAAGTTCATACCAAATTTCTCCAAAATTGCTGAACCGCTAACACGCTTAACCAGGAAGAATCAGGTATGGATCTGGGGATCAGAGCAGATCCAGGCTTTCCTCGAGCTGAAGCGTCTACTGACTACTGCTCCAATTCTTGTACAAGCTGACTTTAGTCGTCCCTATATTCTACGCACCGATGCAAGTAACTACGCCTTAGGCGCGGTGTTATTGCAGGGCGACGGGAACGACGAAAGGCCAATAGAATACGCCAGCCGCCTTCTTAACGCAGCGGAGCGGAATTACTCCACAACGGAACGAGAGGCTCTCGCTGTGGTTTGGGCAGTAGAGCGTTTTCGACCTTACCTCGACGGTCAACCCGTCGTCATTGGCAGTGACCACCAGCCCCTGCGTTGGTTACTGTCACTAAAATCTCCAGCAGGCAGGTTAGTACGTTGGGCCCTAAAACTTCAGTCATTTGACATTCGTTTCCAATATACTCCGGGAAAAGCGAACGTGGTAGCTGACACGTTGAGCAGACCAGTTTGCTCCGGGGACTCCCGTGAAGACTGCGGAATCTGCTCCGTTGTAGTCGATTTGCCGACTAAAAATTCAGCAGATTTGCGACGCGAACAACTTGCTGATCCAGAAGTAGAGAAGATCGTTAAAGAATTAGAAGGTATTGACGAAGTGGCATCCCGGCGATGGACTGAGCGTGGCTACTTGATGGAACAAGGTGTGCTATACAGGTATAATCCTGATTCAGATAATGAAAATCCACAACTTGTTATACCCGCCAGCCTCAGAGCAGAAATCCTGAAGGAGTGTCACGACTCGCAGGTTGCTGGACATCCGGGGGTCGATCGTACGTATCAGAAAGTAGCGCAGTTTTACTATTTCACAGGTATGCGGAGAATCATAACGGAATATGTCAAAGCCTGCATACACTGTCAACGTTATAAAGCAACAAATACGAAACCTCCAGGTCTTCTGCAGACACCGCTTATGAACCAGCGCAATGAAGTGCTTGCTATGGATTTATTCGGTCCCTTGCCAGCAGGAAACCAGGGGGAGAGATGGATATTCCTAGTTGAGGACACGGCTACCCGCTGGACAGAGTTATACGCACTCAAAGATGCCACTGCTGAAGCTTGCGCCGTTGTCCTTGTCGAGGAGTATTTCATGCGTTTTGGTTTACCTCGTAGGGTAATATCAGATAATGGCGTCCAATTCGTATCCTCAGTAATGCGTCAGTGCATGGCAGCACTGGGCATAAAACAGAATCTGGCTCCCTTATATCATCCCGAAGCCAACCCCGCAGAACGAAAGAACCGGGATTTAAAATCAATGCTAGCACACCTCGTGGAAGACGACCACACATCTTGGCCACAGAAATTACCAGTTATTCGTTTCGCTTTAAATAGTGCTGTGTGCCGCACTACAGGTAAGTCACCAGCTTATTTAACATTTGGGAGGGAGATGCGATCACCTACAGAGGTTGTCCACGATCGACGGGGTATCTTAAATAAAGATAATTTTGTCCCGCAAATAACTCCCTACATCCGATCTTTTTTGAGTTCGCTATCAGGCATACGCGAACGTGTAGAGACCCAGCAGGATAAAACAAAGCAATATGCCGATGCAACACGCCGTTCCGCAGAGGAATTGAAGGTAGGTGACTTAGTTCTTCTGAAATCCCATGGACTGAGCAACGCATCCAAGGATGTAACTGCCAAATTCCTTCCTTGCCGCGATGGACCGTATGTCATTACAGAGAAGGTAAGCCCTACAACGTATAGTATTGCTAACAGGAATCAACTTAATATTTGTCTTGGGAGATACCACACTCAGGACCTTACCCGTTACAAAGGTAACATAAGTGATGCTCCGACACCCGTCATTCCAAAGAGGAATCGTGGACGTCCGGCTAACGCTGATAGAGATGTTAGGGTACTAGTCCAGGAGCGAGGGCGTTCTCCACGACTAGAGGGGGAGCATATAGCAAACCGCGGTAATGGTCCGCGTGAATTTAAATTTCCCGCGCGCGCGACCCGTGGACAGATCCCGGCTCGCTACACGGATTAGCGCGTCAACGAGTCGGTTTGACTTGTCAGTTGCTAATAGACTCGCCGCCGCGCGCACTATACCTAGACTACCGAATGTTACTTATTGTGAATCCAGTTTCTTTTTTGTGTTAAATTCTAATTGTGCAACTTTTCAATTGTGTGATATTTGCATACACTTGGTGAATAGACCTTTTCTCTTATGTCTTGCCTCTTATTCACCACCCCCTGAGGACACCTTCTCATACAACTAATTATTTCAATATTTTTATCTGCTCATTAGGTTATCGATTTATGTAAATAAAGTAACCCACATTGCTAGACTTTCGATCTATATAGAAACCATAGACAATAGGTGACTATAGAGTAAGCCTGACAATCCTAACTTAAAAAAGAGTTGTGGTTGGGCATCCGGTTGAACCTCAAAATGGCGAAGTTGTCTTGAAAATATATTTTTTGTTTTTTGTTAATTAACATAATTTGGTGAAGGTATAATATTAATAACTTAGTAAGCAGAAATCTAACGTATATTTTATACTCGTATATATTGTGCAGTTAATGTAAATATTTTGTTCATCACCCGGCAATCCTGGGGCCGTGGCCGCCTCTTGGCTTTCTGTAAAGTCCAGCTACCACTTCACAAAATGATGGGCCTACTACCGAACAACGTCATGCTTTAAGAGCAAACTTGATATACTTTTCTTATTTATTACTTTACAGCCCGTTCACACAGAGTCTCCGTGTTTACGGTACCCGTTTTAACGGATACAACAAAACTGTATGCTTTGTTCACACATAGGCACCGTATAGCGTTCAACGTATCCGTCATTAACTGAGAGCCCGTTCACATAGTATCCGTAAACGATATAAATTCGCAGTAAAAACGTACGGATACATGACGGATACGTATTCCGTTCATCCAGTATTTGATAACAAAACGGAATGTCATAATTTAACGGACCGATATTTTTTACTGTATACTGAATACTGTGTCATATGTGAAGTCGCTCATACAACTCCATACGCCATCAATGAAAAAAAACGGAACAGTAAAACGGAGACTCTGTGTGAACGGGCTGTTACTTGACATTGGCGAAATGATCGATTGTTAGAAGAATAAAGCTTAAAAAGAAGTACCAATCACTATGTTTTACAACAAAAGTTGTAAAAGTAAAATAAACATTTTTGATTTTTTTTTGATTTTTGTTAGAAGCCATATTTTAACCTGTAGCCGCCCAGAAATCAAACCTTGCCAGGCCAGGCCAAATGCAGCTATCGTTTGTCGTAATTAAAATTCAAAATGGCATACAATGGGAGACCTTTTAAAAGGTCTCCGGGCGGCTAGAGGTTAAAAGAAGAAGGCATGGGGATTTTATAAAAAAAAATCTTTTAACGGTTTTATATATATTTTTGTATCAAGTTTGTGATCTCCTAGTTAAGCTAATTATGTTCTTTGCTCTTTGAGTATTTTAAACTTAGCTGAAATGTTTTGATTCAGTAAAATCGTAATCGCATTACGTTTTTTAGAGCGAATTTAATTAACATAGATTTTAATAATTTATTTTTGATGTAAAGCAGCGTCACTTGGCTTTTTTAGTTTTTCTAGAAAAGGTTCAACTTCGGTTGTTTCTAAGTTTTTTTTTTTTAAGATAAATATCTATACAAATAAGAAATAACTGCAGATGTTCAGGTTCGATCGTGTATGGAGTACTGTTGCCACCTTTGGAACGTGTCTGCCAAGTATCAGCTGGCTGCTTTGGATTGGCCTCATTGGCGTTCCTGTGTTAGTGAGTGTAAGATTACAGAGCCTTGAGCACCGTCGCAGGGTTGGTAGTTTGTCTGTGTTTTACAGAATATATTTTGGAGAGTGTGTACAGAAATTGCACGAGTTAAATCCGCCATCTCTGTTCCACCACCGGACGTCCAGGCGAGAAGAGCGGTTTCATCCTTACGTTATGAATATTCCATTCATTCGCACGTAGCGATTCGCTTCCACCTTCCTAATGCGGATTGCTAAGGAATGGGATTCGCTCCCTTCGTCTGTATTCCCGGAATTATATAGTTTGAGTCTCTTCAAGGCTAGAGTGAATAAGCTGTTACTGAATTAGTGTGCTACATCCTCGGTCTCGTCGACACTTACCATCAGGTGTGACTGAGGTCAAACGCTGGTTAGTCTCGTATAAAAAAAATGATGTTCAACAGTGGTGGCGCTTAGCAGTTATTCATGAAGAAATTATAAATGAATAGCTCCGGCTTGTTTAGGGAAAAAATGGACTTCACGCTATTGTTATCTAATGCCCATGTGTCGAACAGAATGCCCCATAATCTTGTAAAATATATCCAAAGTTAGTCGATCAGCTTCAACTTATATACTTTGGGATTTACAATACCTACTATAAGACAAGCGATACATGATAGTACGCCAGAATTTTAGGGAGTTTTAGCTCTTTAAGTTTGTGTGAATAAGTCTATCGGTATATGTGCCGGTTTCAATAGCTACAAAGGTATATACCTGTTGATATTTTTTTTGTGGCAGCTTATTCGATAATTGAGAATGAATATTTTATTTTATTTAAATGTTTCATATTTTTCAACGTACATATCGGTCACCTTTAAAAAGAAACTATTGTAATAAAATTATATAACCTTAAAAAAATCGACCCAAAGTATGAATATAGCACTGGCTCTTGATATAGCGTCCGGGCCCACTAGCAACGGCCACTCGAAGTTTTACTGGCGATTCCAGCAATGAACGCGAATGTAAACGTGAACGAAGCGTCTCCGCAGCGTGCGATATTATATTAGACGCCGAGTAAGCGCGGGAGAGAAACGCTACTGTCCCCACGCTCGTCGGTATAAGACGACGATTATGTACTATAGACAAATACTTGAATACAATCATCACTTCCATAACCCAACAATCGCCAGTTCTAGTTTCGACGGAGGCAGTTGGTTATTTTCTTTATTTCTAAGACTTAAAAATCTTAATTATTTTTTATTTTTATTATGCAGAAACGTCTGCTAGCGAATATCTTCGATATTTAAATCGAAAGAAAATAGAAAAATTGACTCGGGCGGGCCTCGACCCCACAACCACTGGATCACCAGCCCAGTGCACTTCCAATTGTGCTAGCCGAGTACCGCTTAGACTTGTCAAATTTTTCTATCTTATCCTTCGTGGTATACGTCATCATGGGTGACGTGTAGTCACATCTACCGTCAGCGTATTGAACACTTAACAAACTAAACTTAACGAAGGATAAGATAGAAAAATTGACAAGTCTAAGCGGTGCTCCCGCAGTGCTAGTGATCCAGTGGTTGTGGGTTCGAGTCCCGCTCCGAGTCAATTTTTTATATTTTTCTTTCGATTTAAATATCAAAAAATCTGTTGAAACTGTAGCACACAGAACGAAACAAAATGTCTAAGACTAAGTAGCTAGGTCTACCAAGTTAAGACAAGCGAGGTGAAGTTACTGACTTTATCTAACCGACTATAGGGATAGTACAGTCGCCACCAGATATATCGGAGCTGTGGAGGTGGTCACAAATATCTCAATATGTACTTTATCGCCTTGACAATATAGGCGGTGTTCAGATATTTGTGACCACCTCCACAGCTCCGATGTATCTGATGGCGACTGTACGTGCTTGTGAATCAATCCGTCGTATTCCTGAGCTTGTATTGAAACTTTACATGTCACAAGTTGAACCGACTTCAGCAATCCACACGAGGTCTTTCTAGAACTTTGCCTTGGCCTCACATAATACTGTCTTGTTTGTCAAGAAACGCAAATTTGTCCAGAAAATATAACAACCAGAATTAGTGAAAGAAGGAAATACAATTTTTTATTGATCCGCGATATTCAGTAAAGTTGTGGGAGTATGGGGTTTTCAAATAGGGTGTAAAGAGGTTTTTACGGCGTCGGGAACGCGTGAAAGATTCCTCGGTATTGTAAACGTCCATAGGCTACGGTGACCGCCTACCACCAAGCGTGCCGCATGCTTGTTTGCCACCTTTGTGGTATAAAGTTTAATGTTTCAAACGTCAGATTAGCACATACCATTAACATATCCGTCATATACTCATTGAGATTCCTTATACGTCGAATACGTATAAGGTATCTCAATGAGTATGTGACGGGAAACGGGAAACGAGAATAGGGTTGATATACCGATTGAATCGGTCCTTAGTGTAACTTCTACATTTTATATAAGACACGGCTAAATATGCTAATGCACAAATATGATAGACTATGTTAAGTAAAAGTTCGAATAATCCGAAAAAAAATTAACCTACATGCAATCACAAATTAGCGAGGGCTTGGAATTGCATTTGTTGTGGTTGTACGGGAAAAAGGAAATTTCTAATATAGAATGCCTATAAACACACAATACCACTACATAGAATGCCTTTAACCTCGTAACGCCCACCATACTAAAATATTTAATAGTTAAAACATTATCATGCAGTGAATTGGGTTTAATTTTCTTTTGTACGAAAACGAACGAAACAAAAGAAATTCTACCCTATTCCCTTTTATAAAAGATTTCAACTCCATTGGAAGGGAGTGTACATTGTAATGCACACTGGGCGTTACGAGGATAAACATACAATACCCCTACAGATGCCAATCCACGCTCTCGCTAATTTATCTATATCCCCTATTTTTATCTAATTAATAAATAAATATTTATCGGAAACTAAAGGAAATAAAGTATTACATTGAAAAATATAAATCATTTATATTTTAGTTGAAAATATTATCAAAGTTTATTGTGTACTATGAAACAACTGTGCACATACTGATGAAGAATGTAATGATGAATATATAATTACAACAGTCAAAAGAAAACATCTGAGGTGACCTAGACACTTACATTTTGTATTTACTTAGATAATTGGATATAATAAAAATAAATCCGTCCATTCCTAATGAAGATCCATAAAAAATTATTTACATGGTAATCATTGTTTCTAACTAATGCTTATTTATTGCAATACAAGCATTGCAATAACTAATGCTTATTTATTGCAAATATTGCAATACAAGCATTGCATTTTTTTACATTTATTTATTATACCAGATGCGGATTCTACACCACGAACGTAACAACATTTGTTCTACAACTTTAAATAATTTCAATGAACAGCATCCAATAGTCTAGTTGACGTTTACTGTCAGCCTACAAACGTCAGTTTTCGCAATACATTGCTTGCTTGGAAAATCTTTTTATTAGTATTTATTAAACTACAAGTTATTTTCAAAGTCGTAGAACAAATGTTGCTACATTTGTGGTGTAGAAACGATGCCTAACGTTAATGCTCTATTACAGGCCACACCCGGTATACGATACTCACAATATTATAATATACGTAACTACTTACTAGAATAAATCTAAAAAGGCTCTTGAGGTATTGTATCAAGGATGCTGGCGGCATTTTCTCGTATCGCAATGATGAAACGTTGTGGCAAGAAACCGCCAGCTATTCTGTCACCAATTACCTCAACCAGAAACTGTAACTAAACCGCCTAGTATTTAATTCATCAATTGTCATGTACAGCCATCGGATATGATATCTATTATATTAAGCTTTACACAAAGTTTTAGTGTGGCGAGCAATAACAGGAAAACACGGACATCCACGAACTACTTTAACGGATTAAGGATGAAACACATTACATCGTTGTGTCTCCTACACGTCGCCCACCCGAGCCCGGGCCTTTCGTTAACCCACCGGGCACTCACCGGGACGGCCCGGCGGGCGCGAGTGGATCGACATTAACACGAGTCGTTCCATCCAGCCATTTGTTGCTAGTAGACGATCGTCATATGCCCGTCGGTATCGCGTGAACATCACGTCGCCTTCCCATCTCTGGGCCGAGTCCATAGCTGTAACGGCCGCATGACCGTGGCCACGGCACGGCAACGGACCGCTCTAACGTGAGTCAACCTTTACCTCGCTGGCTATGGGGAAGTTTAGTAAGTTGTTTTCTACTTATTCGCAAGGAGATCATCCGTATAAAATTACATATACCGTGAAAATTAACGATCAATAGAAAAAATTAAGAAGCGTTTAATAAGATTGTTATCTATGTTTACTTAATAAATAACGTTGGACCGACAACGACAGCTGTGCAAATAATAAGATCTCGGAAGTTATATAGTAGCTGAGATAGACCTAAGAATCAGTATTTCCAAAGCCACACTAAAGCTAACCATATTTAAAAGGTGAGTGGGATTTTATTTTAACTTTAAAATGTCCGTCTGTATTCAATTTTTACTTCAAGTGTACTTTGTTACGCTTCTGAGTGAAAATTATTAGATAAGACAACAGCAAGATTTTTTTAATGCGAATATAATCAAGCTTTCTAAAATTATTTAAGATTCAACTTTAGTAATACAACATTTGAACAAAAATTACGAATATCAGTACAGCCTTTAAGTCATCGCAATATATATAATTATGTATTAAATAAAGTCTGCAAAAATAACTATTATAGTTTTTATATTAAGCAGAAACGTCTGCTAGCATATCAAAGATAATTCAATCGAAATTTATTTATTATTGGGCTAGTGATCCAGTGGTCGTGGGTTCGAGTCCCGCTGCGAGTCAAATTTTTCTATTTTTCTTTCGTTTGAAATATCAATAACTATTATATGTATGGAGGAAACGGGAAAAATTATATTATTTCATGTTTTAGAGTTGGTAGTGAAACCCTAACAACGCCTAAGATTACACTTTTTGAACCACTCGCTATGCTCGTGGTTTAATTTTGGCATATTTCGTTCGCTACTTTTAGCGCAATAAGGGAACACTAACTTTGCTCCCATGTGAAAAAAATAATTGTTGCTAAAGTATGTTGAGGCGCGGTACCTGATAAAAATACGTGGCAACTTATTACATAAAACTAGACAAATGCAGAATGAAAAGTGCAGAGTGAAAGCGAAATATCTAATGTCACAAATGTCATATTTGTTGGACCACTTTAATTTTACAGATGGACGCGTTGGACGTCCTTAACTATGTCATCTCCTTTACTGAAGTGGCATTTCTGCCAAAGCTGGTAAAGCTTATCCAGGCAGCCTTTGCAGCACTGGCACTTCTGCAACTCGGTCCAGAGAACTATCCCCCACAGGCTACGGTGTGTGGTAAGTAGTATTAAATTATCCCCCACAAATAACAGTGTGTCGTAAGTAGTATTAAAGAATCCGTAGTCGATTATGTAACGAATGTGAAAAATAACATTTAAAACTTTCTCGTTTTCTACATAATTATATTAACTAAAAATAGAACGGGTCTATCAAGAGTTACCTTGAGTTAAAAGTTATCACGAGAATATTTATTTACCTTGAGGTCCAACTTTTCGACGCGTGTCGTACTGGCCAATTTCGCGGATAACTGACGATGACGCCCCAGTAAGTCTCTAACCTAATAAGTGTGTGAGAGAATTTGTGTAACTACCTGAAGAATTACAATTAGTACTTAAAACGGGATTATTACCATGTATGTTAATTTTAACGAGTTTCCGATAATTCGGCACTGTTGCAAACATCATCCTCACGGCGTCATTATTAGGGGTTCATTTGTAATGTGAACGACCTTTTTAGCTGAAATTCGTATACCAGAAGAATATCTATTAGAAAGTTTAGGGTAGACTTTGTAATGTGACTAGGAGTATAAGTCCATTACTTAGGTATTTTAGAATTTATTAATTAACTAAGTATTTGGTACTTTGCCGGACAATACCACCTTTCGCTTAAGTAACCATTTCTCTAAGAATTGGGGCACCAACCAATGTAGTCCACCGGTGCCAATGCGGATCCATGGTAGACGGTCTCGGTCACCACGGCCTCTCATGCAGCAGTAGTGCTGGGAGAATCCCTCGGCATGCTAGCATCAACGATGTCATCCGTCGGGCTCTCGTTAGTGCCAGAGTGTCGGCAGTACTCGAGCCCAATGGTCTAACCAGAGACGATGGCAAGAGGCCCGACGGAATGACATTGGTGCCTTGGAGTATGGGCCGGCCCCTCATATGGGACGCTACTTGTGTAGATACTCTGGCGCCGTCCCATATTTCGGGCACAAAAGTTGATGCTGGTGCGGCTGCATCCTCAGCTGAGAACCACAAGCGTCGCAAGTATGTCGCACTGGGCAGTAGTTACATATTTGCGGCGTTTGGGGTTGAAACCCTGGGGCCGTGGGGCCCAAGTGCGCGCCGACTCTACAAGGAGATATCGGCGCGTCTTATAGAGGTTCCTGGTGACCAAAGGGCTGGCCACTATTTCGCCCAACGGATTAGCATTGCTATCCAGCGCGGAAACGCGGCCAGCCTTCTGGGCACCCTACCTAATGACCAGGACCTAGGTCAATTTTTTTATTTATAGTTAAGTTTTTAGTTAGTATCTTTATTATGTTCTTATCTTATATTTTTGTGGTTTTTTAAATAAATACAGTATTTGGATATTTTCACTTTTATTTAATATGCAAAATAGCGGTTCCATTGTACATTGAATATAGTAATTCATTTAGCGTAGTGGAACCAATGACCGACAAGAACTATTAACCGACTTTTTTTGGGTCCATAAAAATAAGACTTAGGGACGACATTTCAATACGCAGCCATAAAGTATACTTTTTACTGTCACCCACATTAAAATTGCTGAATGTTTGTCATTATCAACATTCAGCAGTAAATCTGATAAACGGTTTTTATTGTACGCGTTTTGTAATTTTTTTAACTTTTGTATTAAGATGGTGACCAGTTCGACTTTATCGTGGTGGGTGCGGGTTCCGCCGGGTCGGTGATCGCAGCGAGGCTGTCGGAGGTGACTAATTGGAAGATTCTGCTCATCGAAGCTGGTGACATCCCCGCTATCGAATCTGTGGTATGTTTTTCTATAGCGCATAAGTCCGTGAGGTAAATCTCAACTATCTTCCTGTGTATGACAAAACAGTTGACCGATCCATCTCCAGGTTAACAGTCAAAATGTATGAAATATTCTAGACATGTAAAATTAAGGCTAAACCTTAAGAACCTAAAACTTCGCCTAACTGAAGAAGCCAAATCTATATATCGGTACAGATATTCTATTGGGTGGCAGTAACGGTATGTAACGATATATTTGCCCCCTTTGACTACATTTAACTACGTCGACTTGATGATCAGATTTCGAAATGAACCAAAAGTTATTTTTTATTCCAGATTCCTGGCTTATTTCCCTTTGTAGACTACTCTAATGCTGACTGGAACTACTATACCGAAGATGACGGCTACGCCTGTCAAGCTCACAAGACGAAAACTGTCCACCTCACTCGAGGAAAGATGCTGGGAGGAAGTAGCGGCGCAAACTACATGTACTACGTGCGAGGGAACAAGGGTGACTACGAAAACTGGGTTCGATTAGGAGGAACTGGCTGGGATTGGGAGAATGTCACTCATTACTTCAAAAAGAGCGAAGGACTCAAAAGTCCAGAAATCTTGGAAGCTGGATCACCCGAACTACACAACACTGAAGGCCCATTAGGCGTCTCCCTGCTCCAATGGGATGACGAAACTAAGAGTACTCTTGAATCCTATCTGAACGCTTTTGGTGAAAAACATAAAATTCTTGCTGACACTAATGGGCATGACCAGATTGGTTATTCGCTTCCTCCGTTTACAGTGTATGATAAAAGACGACAAAGCACTTCATTTTCTTTTCTTCGACCAAACAGAAATCGTAAGAATTTATTCCTCCTCAAGAATACTTTGTGCACGAAGCTTCTTTTTGACGAAAATATGAGAGTTAAAGGAGTACAGGTAAAGTTGCCAGATGGAACAAATATAAATGTTTATGCAAAAAAAGAAGTGGTCTTATCAGCTGGTGCGATCAACACGCCTCAATTACTGATGCTATCGGGAATCGGACCTGGACAGCATTTAACCGACATGGGAATTAAAGTACTCCTGGACTCGCCATTAGTTGGTCAAAATTTACAAGACCATTTTTATTTCTTTATGATACTGACTGGCGAAAAAGGCTTGCAGACAGTTTCTCAAAATCTTAAGTTGTTAGATAATTTACATCAATTTCCCATTCCCGCTATAACAGGACATATTTCTTTATCAGAAAACAGCACGGTCCCAGATTATCAAGCACAGGTCTACCCAGTACCTGCTGGGTCTGTGTTCGCAACTCTCGTTTGCACGGGTGTATTTGGGCTGGATGATACGATCTGCAACGCTATTGCACAGGCAAGCCAAACGCAGGCAACTCTTGTAGCCGCACCAGCTCTGCTGCATCCCGAGTCCAGAGGACGCATAGAGCTAAGAAGCAAAAACCCTGAAGACAAACCAAAAATTTTCATTAACTACTACGAAAACGACGCAGACTTAGAAAAACACGCAAAAATCGCAAAACATTATTTAGAAGTTTTGGACAGCGAGTATATGAGAAGCGTTAAAGCTGAGGTAGTCAATATAAAGATACCGCAATGTGCTAATATAACGTTCAATACTCATGAGTATTGGAAATGCCATGCGTTGAATTCTGTATCGACTCAGTGGCATCCAGCAGGGACGTGTGCTATGGGCGTTGAAGGCCAGAGTGTGGTCGACCCTGAGTTGAGAGTACGAGGTGTAAAAGGGTTGAGGATCGGCGACGCCAGCATAATGCCGACCTTGACTAGTGGCAACTTGAATGCCCCATGTATTATGATAGGCGAGAAACTCGCTGATATGATCAAACGAACATATGGGCAGTAAGCATCTAATAAAGCTGAAAATACATGAAAGACATTGAAAAAACTTCGACGGAGATACTTACAATCTACAATAGAACAGTCGATACATAATATGTGTGTCTTTCACAACGACACTAATGAACTGAAATTAGCATATTTAGTTAAAAAATAAGAATTTCATACAAATTAATTGGGCACGCAATGTATCAATTAAAAAAAATAATAAACTTAACAATTGACATGTGATTTCAAATGTTTGCATTAGGTACATTGCTGCTCGAGATTTTTTTAAATTAATTACTCTTAATTATAAAAAGTAATCGTTAAATTCTTTTGATAAAACTGTTAACAGCACTTTAAACTATCGTTACTTAAAACCAATGTCGTTATGAAAAACACACACTGTATAATAAAGTGAAAGTCTGTACACGGAAAATATAAAAAAAAAACTGGGAATACATAAAATCGATAACAGAACACGTTCAAACATTTTTGAATGGTTTTTCTTTTTATCTGTGTCTGTTTATTTGTTCACGCATCACGTGAAAACGACTGAACGGATTTTAATGAATACTTTACTGATATGTCGAGGAAAACACCGGACTGGTTAATTTTGACATCACAACACTCGACCGATACTGAATTCAACGCATGCGGAACCGCGGGCACAGCTAGTTATAATAATAGATGGAGAGCGAGATGGTTCGTTGTTATTAAGTAGCTGGTTAAACGTATTGTAGATGATGCTTCGTAAAATCCACGACAATGCTTGGTTTAACACACTCGCAATTAAGCGAGCCAAGCGTCATAACCCCGACACCTGTTCGCCGCGGGCACATTACACCTGCCAGGCTTGTGGTCGTGTATGCCGCTCCCGTATTGGCTTACACAGCCACGGAAAACGTTGTCGCCCTACCTGACACTGCTTGTATAGTCTGTAATAGACTCGGAGGCCATGATATATATATAGATGATGCTTATTGTGTATGATAAGATTGATAAGAAACATTTATTTGCTATAAATATTATCCTCTGGCCGCCCTGAGATCAAAACTTGCTGGCAAGCAAAAATGTAACTATGGTTTGTCATAATTAAAATTCAAAATGGCATTCAATGGGCGACTTTTTTATAGGTCTCCGGGCTAGAGGTTAAACCAGTTTTTGGTATAGTACAGTCAGCAGCAGAAGTGGCTAAGCGTTTGAGGTGTTCAAAATGAGGTCAACACATCTCTCTTGTCAAGAGAACAAGAGCGCGTGTAGGTCATTTTGAACACTTCAAACGCTAAGCCACTTTTGCTGCTGACTGTACCTAGGTGATCGGTATGTACTACGTATGTGTAACCTTAACCTTGTTTGTGTACCATTTTCATAGTCCTTTTCTTGTTCACAATTAGACATTTTCCATAAACTATCAAAATAGTTCTTTTCCATTCAATAAGTCGTGTCAAGTGTTTGTTAAACATTTGAGCCACCAAGTTATTTTATCTTTCGTACTAGGAAATAAATTTGTATGTTTGTTTGTATTTTTAGTTTCAGTAAAAATAAATATTGAAATGTGTTTATATTATTTTACCCAATACCTTCAATTAAGGTTTTCGAGTACCAAAGCCCGTCCTTTGGTAATGTTTATCTTTTTGTTCGTCTATTATTGCGGTTTACGGGGTTTGTGTTAGCTAGAAGTTTGTCAAGGATTCTAAAATTTAATAGCCTTTAACACATCAAATAAACATTTCCCTGAATGTCCCGTATCAAGGACACAATACAATAAGTAATTGAACATTCAAATTAGTTTAGATTCCAAATTCAAAAACAAAATAACAGCTATAGGTATCGCCACGAGAGTTGAGGCCACGCACACATTCAACATTGCATGTAATGATAGCGAGGTTTTGAAATTATTGTTCTTTTTTCGTACCGATATCAAAATAGCAAACTGCAAGATTGACTAAAGATTTTTCCAATTTATTTAGTTACGATTATAAAAAAAAATGTCCGATTTAATTAAAACAGATCATAATCCTACTAACTAATATTCCAAGGCGAAAGTTTGTGAGTGTGTATGTTTGTTACCTCTTCGCGTCTAAACGGCTAGAACAATTTTAATGAAATTTTACAATAATATAGCTTATAGGTACATCAGAATACAGGTCAATGGAACCTAAGATTGATAGTTAGTCCGAAAACCCTTGAAATAAATCTAAATGAATCGGAAGAAGATATGTCAAGTGACTAGTAAAACTATTAAAGCATATTTTTAGTTTCTGGCTGTTTGTTTTACCTATTTTTCGAAAATATATAATTCGATCGTGCACTTAAATGTCATTTACTCATTCGTTCATTCGCTACCTTTTTTGCTATTAGTACGCTATGTAGCAGTGTGTGTAACCGTTCACCTCAACTCTCGTGGCGATACCTATACTTTGCTCCAAATATGTCATTTATTTATCGTATGGCGGTTACACACTGGTTGCATAAAAAAATGACATAAAAAAAGAATACATAATAACAAAAAGAATATAAAATACTTATTGAAGGTTTCCTTGTGGTGATTTTGACGATAGATCTGGCCTAGTCACTACCCACTGGGCCAGATCTGTCGTCTTGGATTGTATTGGATTCAAATCCCGGTAAGGGCATTTACTTGTGCTATGAACACAGGTATCTATTTCTGAGTCATGGGTGTTTTCTATGTATTTAAGTATTATTTATTTAAAAATAAAGAAAGATTTTATTTTCTAGCGTCATTTTATAAATAGGCACAAAACAAAGTCATAAAACTAAATTAAATCTCAACTAAATACAAATAATTTCACAATAACACAAAAAAGAAAACAAAAACAGTAAAACCTATCACACACAAAACTATCGTGAGATTGAAACATATTAATTGTATAAAAGCGGGTAAAACATGTCGAGCAATATTCGACTTATAAAACGTGAGTTACCCGCTTTTATACAATTAATAAAATCTACCTCACTCCCCGTCTCCCGGAACGGAAAACCGACTGTAATTTTTGGCCATTTGTATTACTTTTACGATTTCAACGAACTTCCAATCCGTACGGACCGAAGGGTCCTTACAAAAAACAGAAATGATTGACATAATTTTCAAAAATGTGTCAAGTAGCCAATTCTCATATCGATATCCTAAATATCAGATCATATCAAGCAAATTTGGAAGGGCCATAGATTTCCATCTAAATGTAAATTCGTTCTAAACCAGCTATTGTTTACGACTAGACGGGGCTCAGTTGTATTTCACTACGATTTGGTAGTCAACGTCATGCATATTGCTGTAATAGTTAGGGTTTGGAACTTTACTGAAATTACAATAACACACGATTTGTGATCAGGTCACTCTGGTATTTATTATATACTTAAATATTTTCTTTACCTGCGACCACAAGCTTGCTTTGTCGTCATAGGCCATGTGAACATACAGTTCAGGCTGCCTAAGTTCTCAAGACAATAGATAACTTATTATTTAAAAATACAGAAAATGGTAATGTTTTACTACCGTTTTGAGTCGTTCATTTCGGCTGACCAGTGAGGACTGGGGGCCGCAAGTCTCCGCAACCGGAGCGAGAAACTACCCTCATTCATCAGCAACATTGTCAATAGTAAGTTTGCTTAATACACTTGCTGCGCTATTACTAGCTAAAGGTTCGTCCACACAAAGTATTACTTTCCATACAAAACAGTTCTCCAACTAAGGGGCACTGCCTATCCACAATTAAAGGTAGGATGACGAGGAACTTCAGTAACCTTCCGTGCTTTCTGCTGAACCCCATTTTCTTTTAGCGAGTTTCATATTCCAAGTGATCAGAAATATAAATCATGTACCCTATTCACCAAGGACGTGGCAGATTGTATGGCTTACATAGGCCGGGTCACTACCCACTAGGCCAGACCTGTCGTTTTTTGTCTTTATTTTATTGACTACTAGATGACCCGTTGAACTTTGTAACACCCGTAACTTCTCTTTTTATCTTGTTATGTCTATGGTTATAAATTGGAATGTCAATGATGGACAGGTAGGAACAATTTGTATGGGAATAAATAATCACTGTTTTCTAATTATCATCATAATATTTCCGTATTTTTACACTGCTTAAACCTTCTGCGGTCTAATACAATAATTTCAATACCTAAATTGGTTCAGAGATTGTCAAGTTTATGGGTAACTAACAAACGCATTTAATTTATATATATATATAGATTGTTAATAAATAAATTCAGTCAATTTGTGTCAGAATGTCCTGTGATATTTATTTATTTATTTATTTATGTCACAATTTTGACAGGAACATCGGTTTCATAGGCGGGGTCACTACCCACTAGGAAAAACTTGTCGTTTTTATACACTACAGTTATTAAGATTTGATTGTTTGTTTATTCCTTTTTTTTTAAACAAGACTGACCAGCGTTTGGCCTCAGTCGCACCTGATGGTAAGTGTCGACGACGCCGAGGGTGTAGCACACTGGTGCAGTAACAGCCTATTCACTTTTGCCTTGAAGAGACCTAAATTATATGTTTCCGGGAGTACGAACTTTGAATTGAATAGCCTCCGAAAGTACTGAACCGATTTAAAAAAACTCTCATCATTAGAATCCTAAATTATCCGACATGAACATAAGGGATATATTATTAAAATGTTTGTTAAATATCTATATCTACCCGACCGAAGCAGAGCCGGGTCGCTAGTCATGAATATTTTCCTCCATGCAGCCCAATCGCCTACGTACTTATTACTGCGTAGTATGTTTCTTTCACTCTCGTTCAAAAAGCTAATGATCTAATTTAACTGTTCTCAACCCCTAAAGTGATTACAAGAAGAACTGATTTTCCCCGTGCAAAATCTCACAAGGAAAGTAAATACGCCAGATACCATAGTTACCTGGAACCATAGCGACGCCGAGTTCTTAATTTTTTAATAAGTACGTCAATAGAAAAAGCTTATTGATTTAATCCGAAAATTAATTACCTTTTGCTTCTCGAACACACATTTCACCGGTTAATTAAAATCCCATCCAATTATATCTGGCCCACAATGCATAACTACCGTATTCGCCGTTGAAAGCCTAGATTGAATACAAACTTAATTACGTATGATTACAATGTACAATTGCTTGTTTTTCAATGGCTGTTACGACATTATTTAGTCTAAAGTCGATCACAAAGGAATTTTATGGCACACCAGAAGAAAGTTTAAGCTTCAATCGAGGTTCGGTATTTTATAAATCGTTTATTGAGGTAACTAGAGCAGAGACATGAAAAATATGGAACGAATACCTACATTATATAAACTCTATGAAGCCCGGTATATCTGTTGATACATTATGGTTTTGCATTAAGAAGTCAGACATTATTGTATTAAAAATTCTACTTATACAGGCAAAGATCTTCTCCGTTTGTAACCTTTGAATACTATGGAAACAAAAAACAATGCTCAATATTGAACCTAGTAGTCTGGCCTAGTCGGTAGTGACCATACCTGCGAAGCCGACGGGCCTGGGTTCAAATCCCAGTAAGCATTTATTTGTGTGATGAGCGTAGATATTTCTTCCTCAGCCATGGGTGTTTTCTATATATTTGCGTTTTATGTATATCGTTGGTTGAGTGACCACAACACAAGCCTTCTTGAGCTTACCGTGGCGCGTCAGGCTCAGTCAGTTCGTGTTTAATGTCCTGTAACTTTTTTTAAATTTTAGTAATTTAATGAATAACTGATGTCTCTCGATGTCGTGTCACCCCCAATTACTATGCACATTACTTCGTTAACTTCGGTAATGTATGGCAGTAAATGCCATCTGATATGCCCGAAACAACTCCGGAGAAATTCGGCGGAACTTGCTTGCTAGCTAATCACCGTGCCTGGCAAAGTTGCGGGTCGGATCCATGTCTTTACGTGAATGGCTAAATAATAGTAATAATAAATAAATATTTCGGGACAAATTTACACAACTCGACCTAGTTCTACGGTAAGCTCAGTAAGGCTTGTGTTGTAGATACTATACGACGGTAGGTATATATAATATATAGATACATATAAATACTTAAATACATAGAAAACACCCATGACTCAGGAACAAATATCTGTGGTCATCACACAAATAAATGCCGGGACTGGAATTTAAACAAAGGACCATCGGCTTCATAGGCAGGGTCACTAACCCACTAGGCCAGACCGGTCGTCAAAAAATAATACTTTTTTATCTTTATTAAGTAAAAAAAGGAGTTTGTGTCGATGTCACTCCAATTATTGTATCATAAACAATACTATTCTATAACATCATAAAAGTATATAATTTCAAAATATAATTTGCACAGCATTCTGGCTTCGTCAGATAATGGCGCTGCTAGGATGCTGTCACAAACCCCTACATCCATAGAAAATATAAACCATAAACACGGTATCAATTACAGACACATTCCACCGTATATGCTGAACATCCAGCGTCTCTCATTCGAAACAATTTGGGGACTATGAAATTTTCAAATGGAATTTGACCTTATTTGTGGGAATGTGCCCAGAACAAAGCCTCAGAAGTTCAACAATTTCCTTCCTATTAAGCCGCTTGCTTTAATAATACTTACGGATCCAATAACAGACCCGTATGTGGGTTATCACCGCCAAAGCTGACGAAAGATGTCATTATCATTAAGACAATGGATTCATTTCAGGTGAATTAGGCCGTATCGATACCTGATAGGCTCTCGTCAATCGTGGATCTTTTGTGAGGTCTGAATAAAGGCTAGAGCTAGAACAAATGACCGTCGTTTTGAAAACGTAGTACGACCCTGTTCCGCGTAACGGAGACTTCCGTGATGTTAATATTTTATTTTTTATATAGTTTGTTTATTCAAACGTCTTTTTATTAGCCGACATTATAAAAAAAAATTATAAAAAAAAAATGAAAAAAAATAATAATTAAAAAGTTTACTTAGAAATCTAGATAAAACTATTGAAGTAACGAAGTATGTTTATTAACGTTTACCACAGGCTTGTTTCGCTGCCTTTAAAGGATAGGAAAGATATAAATATACTTGTATTTAGTAACCATCGTATTGCTACAGGCCAGAAACCTACCACTATACCACTAACAAGCTCAAAAGTGAAACAAAAACACCTATTTGCATCTCTTTCACTATCACAATATTCGAACGAGAGAACTGTGTATATGATGCATTCTATGTAACTGTGTGCCATGTTTTGTGACATCGTAAAGTTGGCCTCAATATTATCGCTATTATTTACGCTTTAGCCTTAATTATTCTGAGGCAGCATAAGTAAGTATAGTCAAGCTGATTAATCGAGATTTTGATGGCCTAGTGGGTAGTGGCCCTGCCTAAGTTCGAATCACAGTCAGGACATTTTTTTTGTGTGATGAGCACAGACATTTGTTCCTGAGTCTGTATTTAAATATTTATATGTATCTATCTATTATCGTTGTCTATTACCTACAGCACAAGCCTTACTGAGCTTACCGCAGGACTAAGTCGATTTGTGTAAGGGTGTCCTGAAAAATATTTATTTATTTATTTATTTTTATGACATAAGGTGGCAAATGAGCAGACGGATCGCCTGATGGTAAGCAATTACCGTCGCCCATGGGCACCCGCAACACCAGGGGAGTCACAAGCGCGTTGCCGACCTTTAAGGGGGGTTGGAGCTCTGGGAACCTTACTCACCATCATGAACACAACACTACATACCTGAAAGGTAGCAGTCCTATTATGGCTGTGGTCTTCTGTAAGGAGGAGGGTACCTCCCCAGTTGGGCTTCTCCAGACTCGAGCGTGATGGTACTTCGCTGTGCCCTATCTCTCATTGTTGGACGTAGTTTAAGGACATACCCGCGTCCGGGTTATGATATGATGATTTTAATGTTAACTTTTACATATAATTAACTGTAAAATTGTAAACATATTTAAATTATTTATACCCTCTACTATACCTGTAATAACTCGAAAATCAATTCATTAATTTCCCAACAAATGACGCATAAAGACGAAGATGTTGATTCTACATCGTTTCCACATCGACAACTATCGAATAACAACTTATCGCCTGCGACAAATGGAAGCGTTTGATTTACGACCATTGACGCCATCTTGTCGTGTTTTCTGATTGGTCAGGAAAACGCGGGCGAGTCGATCTGTCATGAACCAGCGGCGCTACCGCAAAACACGATATTCGTAATTTTCGGGCGATTGTCTCTGTCACACTCATGACGCCTTAATTGGACTGACAGAGACAATCGTTCGAAATTTACGAATTTATTAAGTGAGCATCATTCTGATTTTAGGAAGGCAAGTAAGCTTTTACATACAGCTGTTTATATATTTCCCGCAAAACCGTTTTCATAGTTTAACTGCAGGTTAACGACTAATTAATTTATACAATAAATCATTTAATGAAAGGTAGGGCACAGCGAAGTACCATCACGGTTGAGTCTGGAGAAACCCAACTGGGGAAGCACCTCCTCCTTACAGAAGACCACAGCCATAATAGCACTGCTCTGCTACCTTTCAGGTCCAGAGCTCCAACAACTTTTAGGGTAGGCAATGCGCATGTGAGTCCTCAGGAGTTGCAGGCGTCCTTAGGTTGCGGTAACTGCTTACCATCCGGCATCCTACATGTGCGTATGGCCCCGACATATGTGGCATTATCTATGAAAGGGACCTTATTGTCGATGGCGCTTACGTCGAACCGAACTGCATTTGTACTGCGTCCTTATTAAGAAAAGCATAAGCGCCATCGACAATAAGGTCCCTTTTCATTTTGTCAGGTTTATTAGGGAAAAACGTAGCCGATGTGTTAATCCAGGGTGTCAGTTAACTCCATACCAAATTTATTAAACGTGAAGAAGTAACAAACATACACAAACTTTCGCCTTTATAATATTAGTGTAGATAAGTATGGATGTGTATCTAATTATCGAGGAGATAATTGAAGAGATAATTGTTGGAGATAGTATAAATTGAGAAGCGTCATTAAGCGTGTCACACACTACGCAGATACGATAATATTTTATCTGCGTATAATAACCTAATGATCTGAGACTATCATACACTACGCAGATACGATAATATAGGAGACGATACATTCTGTCTAAATCCTTCAAACTGAGTACTTGTTTTTTTGGTGCAGATTGTTTATACAGGATGTTTTCATGTTTACGTCTTCTAGATTTACTAGACGGGCATCAGGGTGACTCACATCAAGCTGTATATATCTGCAGATAAAATACTATACGATATTTATATCGGCAGATATTATACGCAAATCCATATATATACGCAGATGATATCTTTGCCATCTTTCGATATATGTACCAACAGATACTTCACCATAAAATATAAGTTATCTTCGCTGTGTGTCTTAGCTCATTGAATTGTATAGGGACTTAGGGCGCGATATTGACACATAATATATGCGTTCAAATACAGATATCTTATCGTATCTGCTTAGTGTGTGGCACGCTTAAAGATTCGTAATTCGTATAAGTTATAGAAGTGACATAGGAAAATTTAAATATTTAATAAAAAAACGGAATCAAGTCAGTCCCGTATTTTTAATTATCTTTTTTATATTACTTGCCCGGCTACGCCCGCTATGCGAAAAATTCTCATGAATTTTGGCATCAAATTAGGCGAAATTAAAATGTTACGTATATTATATGAACAATTAAAACGTAAAAAAGAAGTGAATTATTGAGTATCTTCCTTAAGAAATAAAATTGAACAAATGCTGCAGTCTTCGACAATTCAGTAAAGCAAGGGAAATATTTAGGTATTTCCCAAGTAACGAAAGGTTCTATAACTAAGGCATTTTATCACCAAACAGTGATATAGTACGACTATAATGGTAACCATTGTGGCTGCTTGTACTATAAAGGTTTTTAACACAGTGTTTTGGCTCTATAAAATTAAAGAGCATTTAAGTTCTATAATTTAGCTCTTAGAACGCTTATAGGAAGAAACAAAAGAATCCTTAAAGTGCTGCACTGTAATAGATATGCAAAAAGCGATTATGGTACTATTTAATACTATAGACAACTTTACTGACGCTTTTATGTAACAATTTTGCACTAATAATGCGTCAGAATATACAGTTATAGTACTAGTACTGTAGCAGTATCGTAAACACTATTAATGGATCAATCTGCACTATAAAAGGACTTTGCACGTCCATTACGTAACGTGTTTGCGTTTTAGAAGCTCTCTTGACGTCGCTATGAAGCTAGAATTCTGTAAAAGTCATGAAAGATTTTCTATAGTGCTATATAGTACCATAAAAGTTATCTGGTACGTTGCTAAATTACTTAAATTCTAAATAGCTAAATATCTTCTATAAGTGTGTTTATGTTACTGCTACAAGACTAAAGCGTGACATGACAGCGCTAAAGATTACAACTAATGGACTAATTAGATCTATACTAGCTTTTCAGTATCAAGTATATCACTAGTATTTTACAAATGTTTTTATCGTCAATACAAAATGGAAATACTGGTCTAGCGGGTCCAGAAAATATAGCGTATGGTTCCGCACAAAATATTTGTTTTGCACCACAGCCGGGCTGTAGCAATGATTTTCCGTCTTGTCAAGCCAGTAATGCAGATGAAGAATATGCGAGTGAAAATACTTCAATTCAAAGTTCTCAACATCAGAATGTTCAGATGAAGAGAACACTAAAAACGAGCAGTTACGCAGTGACTTACGAAAATGGTGCGTCACTTATAATATACCTCATCTAGCAATTAAAAGTTTGTCAGAAATAATAAATAAGCGCATTCGTAATGTGTTATTAAGATCCAAGGACACTTTTGAAAACTGATGTTAACATAAATATCAAATCAGTACCTGGTGGATATTACTGGAAGGTCCAATCGGTTTGTTCACACCAGGAAAACAATTTGTCCGTGTGAAGTGTGAACGAATCAATGTATACATAAGCGCTAAATGGACAAAATCTCGTATACAGTATACGAGAAAATTTACGCTGTGTGAACGTAGACAACCGGATAGAGCTACAGTCTTCAAATCTTATATTTTTTATATTTCACTTCATGTTTGAGAAAAACACTATACCTACCTACAAGCCTCGGCGGCAACGTGGGGTGTATTTGCCCAGTGTGTATTTATTGCAACTCCATTCAAAGAAATATATTTTGTATACACTATTTTATATTTGAACAACGGAACCCTAATCCGTTAAATATGGCTGCTGTTTTCTGTCATAATAGCACATTAACAGCACGACTGGAGCCTATATGTACTATAGCAGCCCCAGTTGGAACAATTCCATATTTTATTAATTAAAATTCAATTAAAACATGAAAATTATGAAAGCGCATTGTCAAATTTGAAATCAGGATAATGATTTTATCGATACAATTATTTTCCCATGTATAATCTACTGCCATGTAACGGTCCACGAATGTTTTTAGTACGTCCTTATTGTTACCTAAATACAAATGTCACTTTAAGAAACAATGGCGAATGAACTTCCCGTATTTAATATTTTAGGCACGTCACGCAAAATGCGCACGAGAAAGTGTGCTACAAAAGATCACTGGAATCGTTTATGGTGCAAAATAGCACCATAAACATGTTTTCGTTACTATTATAGTTGCAAATTGCGACATAAACGTTACAGACAGCACTATTTTAGTACTAAAAAGCGTTTCTCGTCGCTTTTACATTTCAACCATAGAGCTGATTAATCATCGTGAGAGCTTTTATGTAATGCTTATAGTATAAATCAGTGATAAAACTAGGGCCTATTCGGGGTTTTGTAACCGTTTACAAAACCATTATAGTGCTAATCATGAACACTAATTAGCACGCTCCAAAACGTTCTCAGGACTTTTATAGAACCAAATTTTGTTACTTGGGTTTATTTAACAGTAAAACAGTTTACAAATCCTTTAATACTAAAGTAAAAAAAATCTGTAGGTACCTATATATTTACAAATAAAAACTGGCTGTAGATCGGAGAATGACGGAAGGATTCCCAGAAGGCTGGTGGAGTTGCCACGGTGAATTGCGATGCTAATGCGCTGGGCAAGGAATGAGGGTCACCCACAGGGTAAATAGTACATTACATCAGAGGCCGGGAAAATGAGGATTTCCGGCCAAGTGGGTATAAATGAGTGGGGACATAGGTGGGGATAGTGATACGAGGCCGGGAATCCGTTTTCACGGCGCGGCATGTATAGTGCTTTTCTCAAACATACAATGAAATAAAAGAAATGCTACAAAAAAATAAATTTGCAAAATCACAACTAACAATGAAATCGAAATGTATTAAAAATTTATTATTTTTTTAGATTTTATACTGTAACTACTTAAATACTTGTAGTTATCATAATACGATTGTAATTTCTGTAAACAAATGTATTAATTCCTTAAAAATTAACATCAGCTGTTTACTATGACACCCGCCATCTTTGTAATCCATCAATCCATTTCCGTCCCCTTCAGTTGCCGCGCCCAAAAAACTATACTTCCGAGTCTATTATAAGGAATGTAAAGACAATATTTCATTACATGTTTGAGAAAACGTACTTTTTTTTACCTGACTAAGGCTCTATAAACGGTTCAGAGTTCGGACGAGCGGACTGTGTGTGACAGGGATGTAGCCTTGGGAAGATCCAGGATCCTTCCGCGCCAGACTTGATTTGTGCTACTGGAATACTCCTATTGAGTTTACGCTTCCAGGGATATTGGTTGAGGCTGTCTGTGCTGACTGTACCTAGGCTAGATACGAGTACTTGGTATTTTTTTATTATAAAGTAATATACATTTTTAATATCATTCAATAATCTAGTTTTTTTGTTACTTGTTATCGAGAATTCTTAACATTTGTTTGAAGTAACTACTTAAAAAAAATACTTGTGTCCGAAGCCTAGAGACTCATTAAAAATAATCTATCAGTTAAATTTATAATGTGTACCTAACTTGAATTGATGTTGATGAAATATTATCTTTGTATAGAATAATGATTCCAGTCAGTAAATTTAATTTTCAAATTGTTTCACAAAAATGAGCATTAACATGTTTTATATTTTTTCATTTATATTTTTAATTCCTTTTTATAGATTACCTGTATTATTAACACAAAAGTATAAGATAAAAACATAATAAAGATACTAACTAAAAAACTGAACTATAAATAAAAATGTTGACCTAGCTCCTGGTCATTAAATAGGGTGCCCAGAAGGCTGGCCGCGTTTCACAAAAATAAACTTTAACTTTATTTTCGCACGTTAAGCAATTGGAATAACATGAAAACTTTTGAACGCAATCTATCGAGTCTCTCCATTTGTAAAAAATACGTGATGGCAGATACTCTTCCGTACTCTTGTGTTCAAGCTGACCGGAGTCCTCGTGCCCCATTTAGACCATGCAAGAACTTGTATACGATTTTCATTACATATAGAAAACCTCAAAGTCACAACTCATGGTAAGGGTACTGGGCATTTATTTGTGCGATGAGGATGAGCATTGATATTTGTTCCTGGGTCATGGGTGTCTGCTATGTATTTAAGTATTTATATGTATTATCTATCTATTATATATATCGTCGTCTAGTACCTACAACACAAGCCTTTACTGAGCTTACCGTAGAACTAGATCGATTTGTGTAAGATTGTCCCGCAATATTTATTTATTTATATTTATTATTGATTTTGAAAGCTAGACCATCTAGTGTAAAACGTGATAGTGGAAAACCTCATTTTCATAATATTTACGACAAAATAACATAACGTATATTACTCAGTATGCAATGGTTACCGAGTAATATTTATCATTTGAATCCGTTTATTTAAGAGATTACCATTAACGAATCATAACAAATTGAACTATCTTATCTATAAATTAATATTATTGTAATATCAACTTACGTAATTTTGAATTTATATTATTTTGTCATATGTAATGAACAAAACAAATATTGTTTCATTATACTTTTTTGTTATATTGTACTCATTTTGCGATGTAATAATTCTACATAATACATCAACGTCACTTGCTTTCAAGAACGTTTTAATTAATTTGACAGAATTGAAAGATTGTGTGGGCATAAGAGAAAAAAATTGTTTTTCAAAAAATTAATTAAGTAAAACGATGGTAAGGTTAACGACCCCTTTTGATGAGACTCCGTGAACGATGCTCTGAGAATATTAATTTCATATTTTCAATTAGTTCCGTCTATTTTTGACTAATGTAAATTTGAGCGTTGAAAATAAAGGGCAATCACCTTTTTGAAGGTTGAATGCACTTACAGCTCTAAAAATAATAGTATAAAAACCGGCTAAGGGCATGTGAGGTCACGCTCTGTGTCGAGTTCCGTATTTTTCCGATCAAGAAAAAAATAATCTTGAAAATTTCACTTTTGAACGCCAAGCACCACTAAAGAGGTCGCGTGATGTCGTGCCTGCCACGCCACCGACCACTCTAACTCAAACTCAAACTCAAACGTTTATTCAGTTGCACAAGGGCACTTTTACACGTCGAGTATACAAAAGAAGAAAACATAAAACTACACCGGTTCTAACCCTACACTGA
The DNA here is from genome assembly GCA_022674325.2 of Grapholita molesta. Classification (NCBI taxonomy): domain Eukaryota; kingdom Metazoa; phylum Arthropoda; class Insecta; order Lepidoptera; family Tortricidae; genus Grapholita; species Grapholita molesta. The sequence continues at coordinate 4,575,591 of CP053133.2, read as the reverse complement.
TCCGAGAAGCATTTCGACTTTTATGACCGGCAAGAAACTCGGCGGGACTTATTTTTCAAAACAGTATTACAAAAGTGGCTAAAGTGGCTATGGCGGACGCTGTCAAAGCAATTGTCCTGCTGACAGATAAGGCTTATATTTGTTCTACACAAGTCGATACCATGGCGTACACGTCACATTTTGACGTGAGAGGAAAAGCGTTCAAAAGGTTAAGCTGTATTGTCATGGTTTTTACATATTTTTTGAACATGCGGTTCAAAAGTAAAAAAGGGTGGACATTTTTATTACTTTTGAACCGCAAATACAAAAAAATATGTATAATCATCATCAGAGCGATTATAAGATAGAAAATAATTAACCATACTTACCTGCAGGGGCGTGTCAAGTTGATTCTCGCCGGCTTCACCAACTTTTCCACGGTTCATCAGTTTTCGTTTGGCTTATGAAGAAAAGGCAAAGTCGGGTTACCCTTTATCATAAATTAAGTCAGCGTTCTCAATATGACGTCTTGTCGTTTCCCATACTGCTTTTGTCGAAAGGCATAGGGTGACACCGCATGATCGGTCCGGTCTGTTAGGCACTAATGTCAAAATACACCTTTATTCAATAAGCTCTAATATCAAAAGACCTTTTCTCATAATTAACGAAACCCGAAACAATATATTCCCCGATCCCCATCCCATCCCATTCAGAAAGCCCCGTCTCAATATACACTTTTCGCAATAGCACTTAATTTCAAATAACATGAATCTCATGAAACACTTATTGCACAATACACCAATCCCAAAATACCCTAAATTTTAGTATTAAAACACACGAATCTCGTAACGAATGATTACACGATTGTTGTAATGCCTAATTAAAATTATGTATAGTTACATACACTACTTTATCTACACACATATCATTAGTGTTTTAAGATGGGTTCAGAAACCCAATGGTAATGACTTATTACTAGGGTTACTTGTAAACATTAAAAAGTCAACGAACAAAACAAATGAAAGCTTGGAACGGCGGCGTTGCGTATTTCGTATCTCAGTCATTTTTTAAAACCATAGACAAGCGAATGAACTCCCTATTCTACTGTCACTCGAGTTCAAATGTCGTTCGATTTATATTAAAAACATAACGAATTGGCGTTTCGTATCAATGGCTGTTTTAATATCTATAGATACTAGATTAGACACCCCACTTGAATTTGACAGCTGTTCCAAATTTAAATTCATAACCTACTGATATTCTGATGGTTGGTAATGCTGGTCATTGCCTGCGGTTTCTGGACGCATTTTAGAGCACTTATGATATGTACGTAGATAAAGTGTATATTGAGACGGGGCTTTCTGGGAATATATTGTTTCGGCTTTCGTTAATTATGAGAAAAGGTCTTTTGATATTAGAGCTTATTGAATAAAGGTGTATTTTGAAATTAGTGCCTAACAGACCGGACCGGTTTAAGATCATTTTAATTGAAAAAAGGTAATTAAATATTACATAATATAAACTTGACCAGTTACTGAGTTAGAAAAGATGGTTCTCGGTCACAACACAGAAATCACTCTGTATAGGTACAGTCAACCAATTTGATTTCTAGGCCACTTCGCTCCTTGTACAAATCTATATGAAAGACGCAAAAGATCTCTTATTAACGTCACTGTGACAAGGTTCGAAGTGGCCTAGAAATCAAATTGTGTTGACTATACGTGAAGCCATGTCTTTAACAAAAATTGATAGGGACCTCATTTTGTAACACCTATTCTATATAAATACGTTGTAGAGGCGCCTTTTACGGAATAATATCTAAACAGTCTCTGTTCCTCAGTTACTAATGGGATTTTTTTTAGGAAATCATATATATAGACTTTATTGTTCAAACGTTTATTTATGTCTAACAATTTTACGTCAAACATGCACTTATATAATTTATACAGAAATAATTGACTTATACTAAGTTATAAAAAGCCAAGATAGAAAGGTGAGTAACTGACGCAAAGAATCCCCGGCCATACGTGTCGACTCCGGCAGTACTGACCTTTAACCTTTGACCCGGGTACTCACAAAAACGAGCATCGCCTTTACTAAGGCAGAATTTAACAATTTGTATCTCTTAACTTTTTTTAATTAATAATTAATGTAACAAATGAAAATTAAATGTACAACAATTATTACAAATAAAGTTAGAATAGAACTGTGAATTTTAATTTATTTTTGTTATTTTCAAACATAACTATCATTTAAATCCCGTCTCGAACATCGGAGGTCCTCGTCGTTTTTTCTTAAGTATATGTTATCTATTTTCAACTTCTAATTTATATAGTAGTATTACTAAATACTAAATCAAAGCAAATCAAGATATTTCATAAAAAATAATTTGATTTGTTCTTAGTATCATTTAAAATTATATTATCTTTATTCATTTTAAATCTTAGGCTAGGTCTTATATAATATTTTTATAAATGTTAAATATAAAAATACAACTAACACATATATCAAAACAATAAAAATATTATAAAAATCCTAATCTAAATTTTTTATTATTATAATTATGTACAATTAATTATATTAAAATAAGTAAGACTTGATAGATAGTAATAAATTTAACTTCATTTTTATTTACACCTCAGTTGATTGACAGAATAAATTATTGTTACTATGTAGAGGTCTAACGGAGCTGAAATAGTCTTAGAGACAATGGCTCCTAAACAAAATAGAAAAAAAAGTCTACTAAGATATTTTACAAGTTTAGAGGCCCATTCCACCTTAAAACCCCAAGCAATAATGATGGGTCTATTCGGACACAGTTTACACTGACATAAAGAAAGAGACTCCTACACGCGAACAGATTATGTACAAAAATATGGCACTAAATGACATTTCTATTACGTTCCAGTTTATGCTAATAATTCTAATTTATAGTCTTCTTGTAGATAATATAAACAAACAAAAAAGAGCTCAGTGTTCTAGTTATTAAGTATGAAACTTCATTATTGATAAAGTAATAACTTTTCAGTCATTGTTGACACTTGCACTGACAGCGGTTCGAAGAAGACTAACTAAATGTGCCGCCCAAGTTGTTCGAGCGGCAGTTTTTTAGAGTCTTTTTTGGGGCTGATTGTGAATCTGCGTTTATTATACATCGATGTTGCGGTAAGGTAATATTTAATGACTTTTTACGCGGAGTCAGATAAAGTAACCTCTGTAAATAGGCTGATTTCGGTATCGTAAGTAAACAAGGCATGATACAGAATTCACAGGTGAAGCTAATTATATGAATCATTATTTATCACCAAAAATGTTTTTTATCAGATGGTAAGAAAAAAAAAATTTGGTAACAATTTGGTCACCCTACTCAATATGACGTCTTGTCGCTTCTCATACTGCGTATGCCAAAAGGCATAGGGTGACCATGATTTGGTTAGTTGAAGATAGTTTTAATTGAAAAAAATAAGAAAAGATAAATAACGTTGTTTTGCTCAAATACCATAACATACTCGTAATGACCAGTTACTGAGTTAGAAAAACTGTGTTTTTTAATGACAAAAGTGGCAAACGAGCAGACGGTAAGCAATTACCGTCGCCCATGGGCACTCGTAACACCAGGGAGTCACAAGCGCGTTGCCGTCCTTTAAGGGGTTGGAGCTCCAGGAACCTTACTCACCATCAGGAACACAACACTACATACCTGAAATGTAGCAGTGCTGTTATGGCTGTGGTCTTCTGTAAGGAGGAGGTACTTCACCAGTCGGTTTTGGGTTACGACCCAGAAATCATCCTGAATATTTTGAGATTTCTTAACTGAAATTATAGCTATCTAACAACAGTAGGTACAGTCAACAGCAAAAGTGGCTGAGCGGGTGAAGTGTTCAAAATGACCTACACGCGCTCTTATTCTCTTGACTAGAGATGCATTGACCTTATTTTGAACATCTCAACCGATTAGCCACTTCTGCTGCTGACTGTATTAACGGTAGGTATATCCTCGTAACGCCTACCATACTATAATATTTAATAGTTAAAACCAACCTTACTATGCAGTGAATTGGGTTGAATTTCCTTTTGTACGAAAACTAATGAAACAAAAGACATTCTACCCTATTTCCTTTTACAAAAGATTTAAACTCCATTGAAAAGGAGTGTACATTGTAATGCACACTGGGTCTTACGAGGTTAAAAGATTTAAGTTTCTTTAGTTTAGACATATGTACCTCGTAAACTATACCTGTAATTGTAAGTACATACTACTGAGATCATACAAAATCTACGGCCTTACCTATACAACCCTGTTACTATCCAACTGACAAACTTCAACTGCAATCGAATATTTACACAATAAACTCGATAACATAACGACTTCTGGCGATATGTCAAATTAAGTAAAGCCCTATTTAGACCATGCAAGAACTTGTATACGATTTTCATTACATTGCGGGGTTATAACGCGACCGAATTCGCCGTACGCCGATAGCCCGCAGTGCAATGAAAATCGTATACAAGTTCTTGTCTGGTCTAAATGGGGCTTAAGTCTTGACCAAGCTGGCGGCTTCCTCGCACAACGTCTACACATTGCGATGCAACGAGGAAATGCCGCCAGTATTCTTGGTACAATGCCTCAAGGGCCTTTTTTAAATTTAATCTATTAAGTAGGTACTAGTCATTATAATATTGTAGTTATCGTAAATAAACAGCTTTTCTGTCTTGCTAGTTATCGTAAATAAACTATTATGTCTGAGTCTTGCTCGGTATTTGATTTTTTAGTCATAATGGTACAGTCAGCAGCAGAAGTGGCCAAGTTGAGGTGTTCAACATGAGCTCAACAAATCTCTATTGTCAAGAGAATAAGGGCGCGTGTAGGTCATTTTAAAGCTCAGCCACTTTTGCTGCTGACTGTACAATGATCGTGTTGTAAGTTGTAAGGTTCATGAACAGTGATCGGCACTAACGGCGCAAAACTTTAACAAAACTTGTTGAACTGAGGTATAGTAATACTTACCATCAAGAAAAATAAGAATAATTTTGGCAAATTAATTGTATAAAGGAGTCTCGATATGCCAATATTTGGATTTAAGAATATAATTGTTTTTATGGCTTTATACACTCTTTTATGTCCGCTTAACGAGTTTTGTTAAAGCTTTGCACCGATAGTGCAGATCACTGCTCATGAATATATATATTATACAATTTCGTATTAATTCGTTATAATTAAAATATTTAGATAGGAAGCTCTTGTGCAAGGTTTGGGAATTTTGCGATATAATAACATTTGGTAGCGACGTAGTTATGTATTCCAAGTGGACTTAGTTAGATTTGTATTATGTCACTAATTGGCACTTGTGCCTATAACATATCGTCACTAGGTACTTTGAAAAAACCTCGTAACTCATTTTGGCATTTAAAAGAAAAATGACGTAACTATATAATGGTTCAGTAACTATATAATAGTACAGAGTTACTGCGTTTCAACTTAGAGTAAGTATCTGTGTCAGGTACGGGATTTTTTCAAAGTAGTGACGATATTTAAGATAAGTAAGAAAAATATAACAGTGTTTTCTACGCGAAATTGTAGAAACAGTTTTAGAAGACGTTAAGAAATATCTTATTCTCCGCGTAACATGACCAAACAGAATAATTTTAACTGTTTTAACTGACCATTTTTATAGTCTAAAATGTGGCATTATCTAACAAAAGGGACTTTATTGTCGATGGCGCTTACGTCGAATCGCGTTCCGTTTGTATTGCGGCAGCTTGAACAACGGCGTAAGCGCCATCGACAATAAGCTCCCTTATCATAGATAATGTCACAAATGTTCAATGAGCGGATCCCTTTTAACCGACTTCAAAAAGAAGGAGGTTATCAATTCGGTTGGCATGTTGTTTTTTATGTGTGTTACTCCAGAACTCAGAATGATGCCCGAAATTTACCAATTTCGTTTTCGCGGTAGCGCTTCAGATATCAATTTATTCACGACTGCCGACGGCTTCTGGAAACGAAAAAGTGGCTGGCACCGACTGCGAAACCAAAAATAATTGTATATAATTGTCCCAAAAATTGATTTGTTCTAAATAGTCCAAAAGTACTTATCAAGTGATTAAGAAAATTATTATTTGTTGCTTTTAGTACATATTTGAAGTCGGGTTTATTTTTGTTAAAAGTTTATTTATTGAAACAACACATGCAAAGGCAAATGTTTAGTTATAATAAGTCTCTGTTATGTTATGTTGCTCTAAATTAATTTATTTCCTTTCTTTCTTTCTTTCAATGAAACTTTCTGAAAGTCACCTCGTTTCGGAGTTATAACAGATAAAAAAAATTGATCATAACTTAGCACCGAACTCATGTGTGTATGTGTCATGGTGTGCCCATCCCGTGAGAACTCAGACATGTTGACAGACATTAGATAAGTGACATGTCAAAAAACATAATTAGATTGGAAAAAAAAAAATGGTTGAGGTCAATGTGGGTAAGACCGTCTATCTGGAAAGACCGTCTACCAATCTATTTTCTACATTATCTCATAAGTATTTAGTGTCATATGACGGACTTCCCTTAAAAATATAGTATGCCGGTCTTACCCACATATTTAGTGTCATATGACGGACTTCCCTTAAAATATAGTATGCCGGTCTTACCCACATTGACCTTGTATTGTATTATTTTCTCATTTAAGACTTTTTTTTATTAATTGTATAGAAGCGGGTAACTCACGTTTCATTAAGTCAGTCTGCGTCGGTTAGCCAACGCGAACGGCTCATGATTATGCTCCTCGTTATGGAGTGAAACAGGGCGAGCAATATTCGACTGATAAAACGTGAGTTACCCGCTTCTGTACAGTTAATATGTATGAGTCTCACGATAGTTTTGTGTGTAAAATTTTTTTATATGTATAAATACTTTCAGAAAATAAGAAAAAAAAGCATTTTTTTTCGGAGTTGACCATAAGTCTTATTATATTTTTTACTTCCTTTGGCCTTAATACGCTGTTAAAATTATTCGGTTAGATATCTTATGTTATGCGGTGCATAACTCTAAGTATGTTATACAGCCAACTAATAAGTAATGTATAACCTAACTACTAGTCCCTCCAGAGCCCTGAGCGTAAGTTTTTAACGTAATATCACTTCACTATCGCCTTAGTTTCCCATATAAGTAACATTATCAGTTACGCGTTCGAAACGTTTTTACGTCAAAAGAAACTTACACTAGAGCCTCAGAACATTCAATATTTACGCTTTTAAGTTTTTTCATCGATAACCCTACACACATATCATAAATGTTTTAAGATGGGTTCAGGAACCGTAGGGAAATGACCTGCAGTATTACTAGTGTTACTTGAAACATCAAAGAGTCAACGAATAAAACAAATGACAGCTTGGAATGGCGGCGTTGCGTATTTCATATCGCAGTCAAATATTTTTTTAAACCATAGACAAGCGAATGAACTCCCTATTCTATTGTCACTCGAGTTCAAATGTCGTTCGATTTATGTTAAAAAAACATAACGAATTGGCGTTTCGTATCAATGACTGTTTTAATATCTATAGATACTAGGATAGATACCCCATTTGAATTTGACAGCTGTTCCAAATTTAAACTCATAACCTACGGATTTCAGTAGGTAATGTACAACCTAACTACTAGTCCCTCCAGAGCCCTGAGCGTAAGTTTTTAACGTAACATTACTTCACTATCGCCTTAGTTTCCCATATAAGTAACATTATCAGTTACGCGTTCGAGACGATTTTTTTACGTCAAAAGACTCTTACACTAGAGCCTCAGAATATTCAATATTTACGCTTCTAAGTTTTGTTTTCATCGATAACCCTGCACAAAAACTCCTCAATCTGTAGATCCAATGTGTAAAATTATTTTTATTCCAATTACATTTTTACATCGACAAGTACTAGACAATTTTAGTTATGCATATGCATTACAAAAAATATTTCATTATTCAAAATAATTGAAACGCCGTTTCATTAGCCGAAATTGAATAAATAATTATTCTATTTGAATTGTAACATTAACAAGTGGGTTGATAATAAATTCTAGTTATACATAAATCATTATTCAAAATAATTTACATAGTTTCATTCGTCGCAATGAAATATATCTGTGGCCTTGTGAAAAAGGGTACAAGTCAAATTTGCACAGCGAAAAAGGGTACAAGTGCCGTACATTTAATAGGACTTGTGGCATTTTTAAACTGAGCCAATTTGACTTATACCCTTTGGAACTATACCACAGATATATTTGTACCTAATTTGATCAGATATTCAAGTGCCAATTATTAGCTGTGGTTATGCATTAACGAGAAATATCACAAAAGAGAATGTGAGAGGTTTACATTTTACATACAGCTGTCCTGCATTCCGTCCTGCTTGTCATCATAGAAGTAGAACACGGTACTGTCTTCCATTTTCATGTCACCGTTGTCTCCACAAAATGGCGCCGGCTGATCTTTTACGTAGTCCACCTAAAACATAAGGGTTTAATTATTATTAGACACTAGCTGTGCCCCGCGGTTTATTAGGGAAAAAACGTAGTTAATCCAGGGTGTCATCTAAATCCGTACCAAATTTTATTAAAATCGCTCGAGCCGTTTGGACGTAAAGAAGCAACAAACATACACACTTACAGACTTTCGCCTGTAACTATAATATTAGTGTAGAATTGTAGATTTAATGTCAATACAACTATTTTGTTTGCTAATTATGCGATTTAGATTGTAATTCATAATTTATGAATACGACTAGTTAGTTGTAAATGCAGCGAACCTAAAATATATAATATCTAGAGCAGGGTAGGCGAACCCTTATGCATCAACGTGCCATTTTTTCAATAAAATGTTTAATGGAGTCATTGACGTGCTATCAAATAATTTTGACTTTTTGATTACTTGAAAAATAATAATAATAAATAGGCCTCCCAAATGTCCGGAACACCATTGTTCCGTGTACGGAAGAGACATACATATAAATACTATCAACTTAGACTTGGCTCACGAGGTAACCGCCATGTGGGACGTTGATTCGGTGGTCAATTTACCAATAGTTGTTTCCACGAACGGTCTCATAGCGAAGAGGAGGAGGACCAACATCTTGAGAAACTCGCTGCGTGGTTGTGTGTTTTTTTTACACATGTTTTATGATCGACGACGTGCCCAAAATGTTGTGTCATTGGTTCGCCTACCCTGATCTAGAGGCTCATACATGACAATTCCAATGATATTTGAATTAATAAAGTGGAAAATAAGGATTATACGAGGTTTATGCCATTATTGTTTTTGCCTACAATTAGTTTTGATTCAATAGTAAACGCAGCCTCATCTAATCGGTAGTACCTAACACTGCCTACGAGGCAGGAAATACAGGGTTTTAAAGGCAAGGGTACTTATTTGTGTGTTTGTCACGAAAGCGAAAGTCAGTTGTATGGTCCGGGTTTAATAGTCGCAAGTCCCTACGCGTGATACGGCGAAACAAACCCCAATAAGTAAACAAGTATATCTAGGCTGCAAAAACGATATTCGTACATTTCGGACGATTATCACTGTCACTCTCATGTCGTCTTAATTGGAGTAAAAGAGAAATATGCTCGAAATATACCAACTTCGAAGTTACCGGGCATGCTCACCTTACTGACGAAGGCTATGCGGGACTCTCGCTTGCGGTACTGCGAGGCTTTGGTCGAGGCAGTGGTGTGGTCAGTGTTCATGAGTCGCGAATCCCTGCGCACCTTTCGGCAAAGTAACGTTTCTTGGAAGGCGACGCGGTACCTGCAACAACGCAAACGCAACAATATTATTTATTTGAAACACGTATATGTGCTGTCAAGACAAAGTAACCTCAGTGGAATCAAAGTAACTCCAAATCAGAAATGAGGAGATCCGTAGACGAACTAAATAAGGTAACTGTCGAGGTTTAGGCTATAGGTTGTATATTATACTATTTTACTGTTTTGGCTATGTCTTTATTTTGAATCCTGTTTTTGTACATAATCTTTTAGTTGATATTTTTGCTAACTACGGTCGCCTTTTAGTTCTCAGTTCATTTTAATATACTGTAAAGCTATCGAATTCCCCACAGTAACCGACATTGCTCACCGGATTAGCAAGTTGAAGTGGTAATGGACAGGCCACATTGCTCGCAAGGCAGATGTCCGATGGGGTCGACAAGTGCTCGAGTGGAGACCACGGACAAACTAGCGCAGCGTAGGACGTCCATCCACAAGATGGACAGACGACTTTCTAAAGGTCGACGGAATACGCTGGTCCTATTTACTTCTAGCGACAAAAGGCAATAAGTATATGATGGTCGCCAAAAAGAAATTCAAAGGAAATATCTAAACAAATATCCATTATGGCCGTCCTGTGTTAACAGCACGGTTGCTACGGCTTACGAAGAGAGGGAAAACCGGCTGAACGTATTTTTTTTATGACATAGGCGGCAAACGAGCAGACGGATTGCCTGGTGGTAAGCAATCACCGTCGCCCATGGGCACCCGCAACATCAGGGGAGTCACAAGCGCGTTGCCGGCCTTTAAGGGGGATTGGAGCTCTGGGAACCTTACTCACCATCAGGAACACAACACTACATACCTGAAAGGTAGCAGTGCTATTATGGCTGTGGTCTTCTGTAAGGAAGAGGTACTTCCCCAGTTGGGCTGCCCCAGATTCAAGCGCGATGGTCATCGCTGTGCCCTACCTCTCATTGTTGGACGTAGTTTAAGGACATACCCAGGTCCAAAAATATATTTTTAATAGACTTACAAAGTGCTATCTGTCGAGTATCGTGTGTAAATTACTCTGCGGGCGTTTTCCAGCGCACAAATTATATGCAACAGATCTATTGCGGCTGTAAAATACTAGAGTACCCTAGCCAGCTATGCGGGAATGATATATTGTATGGGCATTGCCTATCCAAGTCTTATGTCAATGTTAACAGTATCGGATTCCCTAATCCTATATCTTCTTGGACAAACTTCTGCCTTTGGGGCTTGGTTTTTCGCACGTTACCGAAGTAAAACGAGTAATTTATCTTAATAGTTTTTCGAACAATGTCAAAAATACCAAATTCATTTATGACATTGACTTGAGGCGATATACCTAGGGCAAACTGTCCAGTTAGGCAGGTCCAGCTCCGAGTAAAAGGTTGACCTGGAATCCGACTTAGCTGGGCAGCATTCGGGAAGCTAAGCACATCTTATCTTATTTGAATATGAATTATCTTCCAATATTCCGCAGTGTCTCAAGATGAAAGTCTTTGACCAGTGTGTTGCCAGTGATGACATATGGTGCTGAAACGTGATGGCTTACAATGGGATCCCATCAGAAATTATGTCACTTGCAGCAGAACCACAGTAACCCATATATCCCTCCAAATCGCTAAACTTAAGTGGCAGTGGGCAAGACACAGCACGTAGAACTGATAGCCGTTGGGGCGTAATGGTTCTTAAGAGGGGATCACATGTACAGGAAGTTTTACCGCTTGCGGCTTAAAGCGACTGCAATTTGACCTTTAAACCCGGAGGGTATTATAATTTTTTTTTCTATTTATAAGTTCGGAAAAACTCATATGGTATTAAATGGGGTTTGAAGTTGAACCCGCGACCTGCGGATTGCATGTCGCACGATCTTACCGCTAGGCCACTAGCGCTTCGCTAGTTAGAGTAGTTATGTTTTATTTATGAAATGTTTGAACTCCTGATTTATGTAAGAATAAACTACTTCTTTCCATTAACTTTGGACGTCTCGGTGATATACGAGTACATAATTGCTTACGAACAAAAGGTTGTAACCGGGTAACCTTATTATAGTAAGACGTACCTTTTTATATTGTTTGACATTGGTATACGGGTCATCCATCACTGTAGGTAACTTATGACTTTTTCGGCTTAGGCTATCGCCAATGTCACCCTGTTAGACATAGCGACACGAATCTAAGTTAGAAGATGTAAAGGGTTTTTCACGTCAAAGAACAGCATTTAATTAACTGAACAGTAAGGCCACTGAGGCTAGTGAGATTAACCTACATTTTTGCCCTGACTACCTGAACATAGGCCTCCCCAAAAACCGCCACATGGACAATCCTAGCATGCCAGTATGGGGGATAGATAGATAGTTTAAATAAAAATGGCTTCCATCAATTCTGATGATTACAAAAAGTCATTGGAGCAAGTCAATCGAATAAATAACAAGTTTGCTCTTAGACCATGCCAGTGTACAGTGTACGGTAGTAGGCCTTGCGATCTGAAAAGTGGTAACTAGACTTTGCAGAAAGCCAAGAGGCGTCCGTGGCCCCGGGATTGGCGGTGGTGGCCAAATAGTGGTGAAATGCCTTTTGAAATAAATTCTTCATTAGCTGCACAATTCTGCGTTAGATCACTGCTTAATACGCTGTCAATATTACACATTAAACTACGTTTGAACAAAAAACAAAAAATATATTTTCAAGACGACTTCGCCATTTTGAGGTTCAACCGTCAATCCCCCGGTATGTGGGGGTTTAAATGCTTGTTGACTGTCAGAGCATTTTATTAAAATGTAACAGGAACCGTAGCCATGGTAACCATCGTTTATAGAAAACGAAACTGAAAAAAAAAGTATATAACTGACAGGTTCCATTAAAAATACGTATGAGACATAAAACAACTTAATGCACTATTTAGATCGCCCTATATACCGGGTGTGGCCTGTAATGAAAGCAATAACTTAAGTACCCTTACCATGAGTTGTGACATTGACGTTTTCGATAATGAGTATCGAGTTTACTATCTGACATCTGTGCATCTCGTTCGCACTAAAATAGTACAAGCGAGATGCACAGATAGTAAACTCGATACTCGTTATCGAAAACGTCAATGTCACAACTCATGGTAAGGGTAAAGGGATCGCTTCTACATCACGAACGTAGCAAGTAACGTGGTAACGTTTTGTCCACAACTTTTAAAAATTGTGTTATTTATTACGTGTTATTATTTTTACAAACTAATTAGTACATAATATTGGCTTCGGTTGCCGCGATAATCACTCATGAAATAAAACAACTAAAACGGATTATATCGCGTATACTAATTTAAACTTGATCCAGACGTTTCGAACCCTTTAGCAGCGTTTGTGGACATCGGATGACCAAATTTCAAAACTAAATAGTATTTTCAATTAACAGCATCGATTAGTTTAAAGAGTTGACGTTTACTGTCAGCGTTCATAGTTTTCACAATAAATTGTTGGTTTGGACAATCTTCTTTTATTAATATTTTAGTAAACTATGTTATTTTCAAAAGTCTTAGAACAAAATTGTTGCTACGTTTTTGGCGTAGAAACGATGTCTAAAGTTATTGCCTTTATTACATTCCACACCCGATACACGTTATATTATAATATTTATAATTAACCTAAAATTATATAAAAATAACAAAACTTCCTAATAATATGAAATAAAACAACTAAAACGGATTAAATCGCGTATACTAATTTAAACTTCATCCCGACGTTTAGAACCCTTTAGCAGCGTTCGTGGTCATCGGGTGAATTAGTATACGCGATTTAATCCGTTTTAGTTGTTTTATTTCATGAGTAATTATCGCGGCAACCGAAGACAATATTATTTCCTAATAATATGTTTGAATTTAGCTTAAAATGTGTTGTTAATTATAATTACTGCGATGTCTGCTGTTCTGTAGCAAAAGTAATTACGTTCAAATTAAAATTGAAGTTAATTGACACCAAACTATTAACATTATTAGATTCAATCAAGATTTTATTGAAAATTAAGAAGAAACAAATAATTATAAATATATATTAGTTAAGAAAAAAAAGGGAAGAGGATAGTTTTTATTGAGTACAAAAAAAGATCATAATACAAATGTCATAAAAATACGTACAACTATCTTACAAAATTAACTTACATTACATACAATAATTAAGAAACTAATTGGTACATAACAAAGTCATAGTAATTTACACACAGTAACACAGTAACACAAAAAAGGAAACAAATTGTTAAGATAAATGCATATGTTTTTTACAGTCGCGTAATATTGCGTAGGTACATATATTTATGATACATATAGTCAACATGCCAGCTCTACTCGGCTCAGCTGGCATTGCGAGGCACGATGGCAAGAGACCGGAAGGCACGTCACTGGTTCCGAGGAGGTTGGGAAGGGTGCTGGTGTGGGACGCCACCTGCACAGACACCCTGGCCCCTTCTCACCTCACCGGAACCATTAGAGATAGCCTCTGCAGCGGCTAAAGGGGCTGAAAAGCTTATGCACGACAAATACAGGAGTTTCGGCTCTGAATACTCGTACATTTTATGCCATTCGGAGTCGGAAGGCCCGTGGGATGCCAGCGCCCATAATATGTTCAAAAATATTTCTAAAATACTACTACTGCTAATTTATCTAGTTGTAAAAATGATAAGTTGCACTTTAATGAAATGCTTTAATAGTTTGTGTTTACGGATTTATGGAGTTGTGTTTTTTTGTTATGACATAATAACATTACACAGGATGACATGGGAAGTGTTTACCGACTTAGAAAAGGTACAAATTGTCAATTATAAATAAAACGATGAACCAAAAGATAATCGGTAAAAACTAATATAAAGTGCGAAAGAGTATTAACTCATTCACTGCCACCAACGCACATGTGCGTTCATTTCCATACATTTTCGGAGGGGGTGGCAGCGAATGTGTTATATTCGAAATGGCCATTAACGGGTCGAATGCTTTTCCTGTCGTATATTAAATGACAATCAAAACCAAGTTTTTATTGAAATGAGTAACCATCGCCGTAAACTGACAGCGATTAACTTTTCTTAACAACTCTCGATAATTGGGCACAGTGTAACTTTTTATTAAATCTAAATCTTCGCAAAATTGTTCGAGAACTGTCCATCAAAACGACCCAATTTAACACTTCTTGATTTGATTCTCACAGTTCTGCACTTGACAGTTATACGTTTGATCAGTAATTATTTACATTTTAGCTTACTTTATCTGGAAATAATTAATTTAGTTTAATTGAAAATGTTTAGTACTGTATTCGGGTATACTTAAAAATTTACCTTGAAATTTTCTAATCTGTTTAAACCGAGAATGATATAAGACTTGGATAGGCAATGTCCATATAATTGCGCCATCTAGTGTTTTACAATCGCAATAAATTATATCCCTACTTACCCCGTTTTACGGTATCTGCCTTAAAATGTTATCGGATTTTTATGATTCACCGAAGATTCTGATATATAAAGATACGAAGAACGAAGTTGTTCACAAACAGGATGGCGAATTGTTACAAATTCAGTAAAAAATAAACAGTATTTACATATTTGCCTCCTTTGTTCTGAAAGTGGCCCTTGTTCCATCCATATTGTTTGTCCTTATATAAATTCAAAGAAATGCCAATGTTTTTTTCATAAATTCGTTTATAACTTTCGTTTTCAACCACGTGTTTTGTTCGATTCTTATACCTATATGCAGCATTTGGGTTCCATACTGGGTTGCACAATGCACTATGTATTACAAAAAACCTAAGTGCTCCATAGCGTGGTAAAGAACTTTTTATTTTTTCCAAAAAAAGGGAAAACGTTTTAATACGTAACTGATTTGGTGGTCAAAGTAAATAGTAACATAAATGGCCAGAGTAGTATTCAAAATATTTAGTATCACGGTTTTGGAAATTGAATTAGTCGATTATTTGTGACGGTCCAAACATGTGTTATTGCTCCTTTTAGCAATTTTATTTTCGGCACGAAGGTCGCCTGTAATTAGATTTTCAGATAAATAAATCGTTTTTGCTTCACATCTGTTACATCTGTTGTTGCCTAGGTAAGCATTGCATTGCTCTAAAAATTGCCACTTTGCCACACAATTTTGTTATTTTACCTTAATTTTATCTTTTTTCTACACATAATCACGAGGCCTTTCTAAATGCAATAAGAAAAAATATTGTAGTGTTTCACCTTGGAGCTGGTAAAACGGTGCCAAAAACCGTTAATAAATAAATAAGATCATCATACCTCGAACAAATCATGCGGATGACGTCAAACCACTCATAGGATGATTTCAAAAATATTTTCATAAACAATTACTACTTATCAATTATCAACCTCCTTAATAAAACGACATCGCCACTTGACATGAGCCGAGTAGGTACATAACATCTTTGACTGACATTGTCATTCAATTGAACAATAAAGTGACTTCGTAATTATTTAAAAATTTTTCAAAAGACGCAAAAGAATAATAATAATTATAGACTTGTTGGAGAAATAGTTGTATACATAATGTCATTAAATATTTTTTAATAACATATTGACTTTCATTATAAATTATCGTATTTACGTAAACAAATCTCGTAACATTTATTTTATTCACTAAGTACATCATCTTATCATTCAGTTAATTCTGTATAGATTTCTTGAAATTATACGCGGTTAACCTGTTACAATATGTCATATGTCATACGGATTCGTGCAATATGTCATACGGATGTTGCAATACAGACATCATCCTGTGTGCAAAATTAGCTACGTCATTTTTACGTCATCCGCATGATTTGTTCGAGGTATGAAGATCATATATACTTAATTAATTTCGACGGGTTCCGCTATGTACGGGTGGCCGAATTGGTTAAGGCGTCAGCCGCGATAGCTGGAGATGCGGGTTCAAATCCCGTCTCGAACACCGGGGGTTTCGTCGCTTTTTTCTTAAGTATGTGTCATATATTTCAACTATTGTCCGAAAGTTTTTCCCTATCTTGTCACCATCTTCCATCTATATTAGTATGCCAATGATATGCATTATGATAATTGTTTTTTGGTATAACCTTTTTGACGATATTTTGCAGCACGTATTTTTAGTCAATGTTATATCCAACCGGCATAATGTAAGCCATTAAAAAGTTTAAATTGTTAATAAACGCTTAGGTGCGATCCTTACTAATAGTATAAATTTTTGGACCCGGGTATGTCCTTAAACTACGTCCAACAATGAGAGGTAGGGCACAGCGATGACCATCACGCTTGAATCTGGGGCAGCCTGACTGGGGAAGTACCTCCTCCTTACAGAAGACCACAGCCATAATAGCACTGCTACCTTTCAGGTATGCAGTGTTGTGTTCCTGATGGTGAGTAAGGTTCCCAGAGCTCCAACCCCCCTTAAAGGCCGGCAACGCGCTTGTGACTCCTCTGGTGTTACGGGTGCCCATGGGCGACGGTAATTGCTTACCACCAGGCAATCCCTCTGCTCGTTTGCCGCCTATGTCATAAAAAAATAAAAATAAAAAAAAATGCAAAAGTAACTCTTTCTGAACCAATTGGGACATTGAGTTTGAGCTACGAGAAAGGACATAAGTAGGATATTTTTTACCACCATACTTTAAAGACGGGCATGGCTGGCCGACAAAGCCGCGAGGAATAGTTACAAATGGTGGTTAAGTATTAAATTTTCTAACTTTCCGCGCAATTGTAAGAAGTTTCAATAAAAAACACAAAAACAAGAACTATTAAAATCGGTCCAACCGTTCATGCGTGATGCCGTGACCAAGGGAAACAAAATTTCATTTTTATATATTATAACGGGTTCAGGTCAGTAATATATATATATTTGCCCTTGGTGTGCAAAGGCTTTTCTAGAAGTCTGTTAATAAATGCGACCATAATCCTTTAGTCGATAACCGTAGCCACTAGTCTCGGAGTTTGTTTGTTGACTAAACTTCTCGTATTAGCTCAGCTTTAGCTCAGTCAATACTCATATGGAGATGACGCAACCTTTGCAGACATTCAGAATAGTAAATGACTATCTGAACATTATTTGCAAAGTTCAACCTCTTTTGGGTCTAATAGTGCTGAGCTAAACAAACTTTTTCTTTATTTAACCGATTCGTTGCGTGTTCCATTTTCGAAAACTTTAGTCTGTGGCGGCGAACAATTTTTTCATGGCACGACAGGCGTGCCTTACGCCATGGAATATGATGGCACGCCTATCGTGTCATCCGCCATGTGTATAAAATTCGGAATTAATTTCGTTTTTTTCATTGATTTTGACTTGATTGAGTTCAGTTGACATCTAACCAAGGAAGTGAACTGATCAAAAGATTGTTTTAAACTGTTAGTAGCTTTTAAACTACGAGTTTTACTCGAAATGGATGGTAAGTGACTTTCAGAATTCAGATATCACAAACATTTTCTACTAAGTATAATGTTTATACTTTCCTAATTATCAGAGCCCGGAAAATCTATAGCAAAACAAAAGACTGTCGTAATCAAACTAGCGATAGAAACATTTTTTATCGATATCGAGTTAGTTTCGTCTAAAAATCATACCGATATGTTTAGGTACATTACTTATTTTATAATCATTCACGCCAAACGCAAAAGAAGTGGTAAAGTTAGGGTTTGTTTTATTGTTATTTCATCTAATACGCAACGTAATCATCAACGTTATTTATATTTCATATTAAGTAATAACCCTTCCCTTTTGGCTTGGCCGTAGTCTGGTGACAAAGAGGTAATCAATCTCATTGAAAATAATAAACTTCAGAGAATCAGTATTCCATAAGACATCAATAAACTCGATATCGATAAAAAATGTTTCTAACACTAGTTTGATTACGACAGTGTTTTGTTTTGCTATGGATTTTCCGGGCTCTGCTAATTATGTATAGTGGGGTAACGGAATGGGTAATTATTTTTATAGTGCGACGTATTTAAACCTATGCATTTACTATCTTCGACATTTCTCCTTGAACTATTCATTTGAGTCTTATAGGTAACAAACTTAGAGGATTTAAGTAGTAACTGGAGACGCCTTGGCTGTCATTTTCGTACAAAATAGACTGACGGTTTTTGCGGGCAAGGGAGTGTCAAATGCATTGCTAAAACGTCAGTCTATACAACAATCTGCACAATTGTGCAAGTTTTTTGGCAGAAGGGTAAACTTATAAAGGCGTCTCCAGTCATTAAATGCTCTAAGGTAACAAATCATTTATCTGGAATTACAAAAAATAATATAGGTATTCATTTTATAATATGATGACACGCCTGTAGTGTTATCCGCACTGAAACGCTAAGTAGTAAAATTAGTGCTGCATGAAAAGGTTGTTAACAACTGAATTTGAAAAACAATCTTAAAATTTTGAATATTTCAGAAACGAAGGCTACTAGCTTGTTCTACACGACAAACAATAATAGTTTTGTTCGGGGTGAACCTTTCTGAAACTTAATTTGGTGAAGTTTTAATCGATTTTAAAATGACACTCCTCTCGTGTCATACGCCATTCGTTAAAAACATTGATGACACGCCTGTCGTGTCATCCGCACTGAAACGGTTAAGACTGACCAGCCTTTGGCCTCTGTCACCTGACGGTAAGTGTCGACGAGGTCGAGGGTGTAGCACGCTGGTTCAGTAACAGCCTATTCACTCTCGCCTTGAAGACCCAAATTATATCGTGCTCTGCCAATTAGGCCCATAAGTTAAGAACACGTGTGTTTACCACCATGTTATTGAGTACCGTCACCATGATAGTACTATCTATATCTAGATCAATATAAACATATATAACTCAAAGATGACTGACTGACATAGTGATCTATCAACGCACAGCCCAAAGTCCCAAACCACTTGACGGATCGGGCTGAAATTTGGCATGCAGGTAGATGTTATGACGTATGCATCCGCCAAGAAAGGATTTTGATCAATTCTACCCCCAAGGGGATCAAAATAGGAGATGAAAGTTTGTATGAAACTTAGTCAATTTTAAACCGATCGGGCTGAGACTTTGCATGCATAAAGCTACTGTGTCGTAGGCATTTGTGGATAAAACGGAATTTTCTGGACAAAAAGCATGCATGCATACATTTGATCGTTCAAACCTAATACCTAAATACCTAGTGTGATACCTAGTGTGATAAAAATAACTTAAATACTTCTAACGCGAGCTAAGCCGCGGGCAAAAGCTAGTAAACGATAAGGGTTAAGTTTTCTACGGAAAGTTCTATTAAGAAAATAGCTTTTGCGCAGTTTCAGAACTTAGGAATTATTCATCTTCCACGAACAATGACGCCATTATTTATGAACTATGTAGTATTTTGTCACCTTATACTATTACATTATTTAGATCCTTACAAATCAATATAGACTCTTAAGATCAATTGAATGGCGTCGCATTTTGGAATTGCAATATCGGTATTGTTTTATCTCGAACTATTCCATTATTTGACAGTCGGGTTTATATAAGTCAGCCTTTAAATCAATTTGACTCAAGGTTTTTACAATCTTTTATTTAACTTGCAATATAAGTATTTATGTTTGTAAATCAATAAATAAACATTTCGGGACAATCTTACACAAATCGACTTAATCTTAAGGTAAGCTAAGTAAGGCTTGTGTTGTAGGTATTAGACGACGATATGTATAATAGATAAATACATATAAATACTTAAATAAATAGAAAACTCCCATGACTCAGGAACAAATAACGTGCTCATCATACAAATAAATGCCCTGACTGGGATTCGAACCCAGGACAGGTCCGGGTAGAATCTTGCAACTCAATTTTGAGCAGACATCTTTAACCGATTGAACTGAACTTTAGCACATGTAAGTGCGGTGATAATGCAATATTATGGTACTGATCTTATCTGATGCTGGAGCCAGAAGGTAGCAAAAGCAACTCCTAAAATACACAAGATAAACCCGTGGTGTTTAGGCTCGTTACAATCCGTTTGATGAGCAGATGACGATTGTGTAAAAAAATATAGTCGGCAATAATAGCTTGTACCGAAAATTTTATTTTTGATAGAAAACTCATTTTCTAAGTACCTTCTCTTATGTTGAATAATATTTCTGTGACTCTAATGAAAAAAGGGTGACGAAGAAATATTATGAAAATTATACCGTTTTTACCGGCCACTGATTTATGTTGAGTATCAACATCCTAATAAGGATAGTTTTTGACTTATAATGTTTCTTAAAGCTTTTCAGTAATGTATCTTTTTTCGGGATTAATTAAAGTGATTTCTTTGAAAGTTTTGAATGAAGTTCTTTATTGATATGCATCTAGACCCAAAAAATGTATCTTAGTTGTCATATAAAAAAGAAAAGAAAAAAAAAGACCAAAAAAGGAAAAAAACCGAGAAAGAAAAGACTATGATAGATGTCAGTACTAAAAGGAAGATGAAATAATACAAAGATCGACTTTGTATTCAATAAAATGGGACTCATTTTGAGCAATTGATAAATTAAATAGATTAATTTTGTACTAATTTTAAAATTCATGGCCCTCCTTTTATTTCTGCATAGCCCAAAAAGTGTTACGATTTACAGTAGATGTCGCTAGGCACTCCTTGCATTGAAGGATATGATGGAGAAATTCACAGCCTTTGGGCAAGCCTCTGTAGCTCAGTTGGTAAACACTAGCTTTCCTCCCTTATATAACAAATAACTATTAAACGAATAATATACCGGGCGCGTTACCTCGAAAATACCGGTATTTAGCACGATTGGTGAGGCATTTCTACATAAAGACGGTAAATGCTCATTAAAATGATGAAATGATGTGACGGTAAAGCGATGGGCATGTATCCCAGAGTCACGAGTTCGAGTCTCGCCCGCTCCTTTATTTCTAAGAATAAGGTACATTTTGAAGTAATTCATGCTGCTATCAGTCGACTACCATCAAACCTGCTTTGTCCCACAGTTTTGCTAACAAGATTAATAGTTTGCCAAAACAAAATAAAAAATCCAACCAACAGCGCTCTTTGACATAAATTGCATGAGAGCACCAGCGAATACCTCTTTAGGAATAAAACTATTTTTGCACTTTAAAAATGGGGTGCTTTTAAGGGTGTTTCATAGTGAGTAAAAATGATTTCGTCCTAAATATACTACACATTTCATTGAAATACATTTCACTTTGTACTACCTTTCTTTATTAGAATCTAAATTAGTTGATGAATGATGACGAATCGTAACTTGGAAATTATAATAAAAGACACAGTTCAGATAAAAAAGACATATTAATCCTTTTGTTTATTTTCACATGATGAAATGTCTTGAACATTAAATTACAATAATTAATTTATTTAATTTACCTCTTATTTAGTTTTTGTAATTGTTTGACATGTTGTCTTATTAAAAAAACCGCATTTTTATGTATTTAACACTTTTTTTGTAGTACTACTGTTAAAATAAGTTCCCCTGAGTTTCTTGCTGGCATGAAAGTCAAAATTCTTCTCGCGTCAGTAGTGTAGGGTTAGAACTTGTGTAGTTTTAATTTTTTTTCTTTTACTTTTGTATACTCGACGTGTAAAAGTGCCCTTGTGGCCTACTTACTGAATAAACGTTTGAATTACATAAGTATAAAAGTTCAATACGATACCGATATGACGTCACGCCGATTGGTTTATCATAAGTTTCTATAGCAACATAATCATTTTGATAGTAAAATACCGGGTTTTATAAAAAAAGTGATACAAGATTATCAATTCTTGATCTGTTCATGATTTTGAACATCTTTTACTATGAGGTCAAGTTTGTAAAATAAAAAAAAATCAGCTGTGCCATAGAATAGGTCAAGTATAAGTCGACGAAAATGTATGAGAGAGTTGTATTTTTTTGCAATTCACCTTTTTTTATAACACCCGGTATAACGGTAATAATTGATGTTTTCATGAAACTTTAAGCTGTCTCTCATGTGTATTCTTTGATATGTATATAACATTGTAAGATAATATACTTAATTAAATTTCAATGTAGCATTATACCTAATAATAATTAATTTTCAAATAGAATTCATCGAACCACTGAGTTTCTTGGAAGTTATGAACGAAATATTAGCTGTTTAATAAAGCAGTCGGTTTTCAGTGTATAAGGAATATTGCAAATAAACAAGAGATATATTTTAACAATAGGTGGGTAGTGACCCTGAATTAAGCCGACGGTCCTGGATTCAAATCCCAGTAGGGGCATTTATTTTTGTGATGAGCACAGGTACCTGTTTGTTAATGAGTCATGGCTATAATTCTAAGGTATTTAAGCATTTGTATATTATATATATATCGTTGGATGATGATGGCTATCCACAACTCATGTCTTCTTGAGCTTACCGTGGCGCTCAGTCAATTTGTGTACAGAAGAATGACGTAATATTTATTCATTATTCTTTACAATTAAATGGAGTGTGTGGAGTGTCAAGAGAGACTCAAAATTTATCTCAAAACTGAATTACTAGCTTAAAATCAAATTGTGGAACATATATAAAATTTTTACGAGGAAACTTGGCGTAGCAACGACAGCAGCGACCATATGTGAGAGCAAGTTAGCGAGCTGCAACATTTCGTTTTTCGCTATGGCTGTCGCTCGCTATCAGAAATTGGAACGGTAGGTGATGGTAATAGACCACCTTTCAGTTACACGTCATAGGGAATGAAGGAATCGTTCATTTTACGAGCATTTACGAGAAACCTCTTTAGTTTGGACAGTTAACCAATTTGATTTATGGGCCACTTCGTTCCTTGTCACAGTGAAAATCTATATGAAAGACGCAAAAGATCTCTTATTAACGTCACTGTGAAAAAGTTCGAAGTGGCCTAGAAATCAGATTGGTTGACTATAGCCTCGTCAATCGCACGATGTGATCCAAACGATTTTTTTCCCACGAAAATACTGGCATTTTCCTGGAAACGCGCACGGTACTTTATCCGTTTACATAATAGATATTTGTTATATAAGAGAGGAAAGCTAGTGTTTACCTTCTCGTGCTCATATTGAGACCCGAGCTAGCGAAAGACTGCAAAATTGAACCACAGTGGTTCAAAGAGTTTCCACTTGAGCGTTGGAAGCATTTCAAGGAACGAGAGGGGAAGAAACTTTGCCACGGAGTGAAATACAAAATTTTTCACCGCACTACTAATATTTACTCTAACTATTAAAATTTACTCTAAATTATTAGTATCAGTCATTTTTCCGAATCATCATTTAAAATTACATCTATCCCAGCTAACGGGAAAATAACCATCTAATTTTTTTATGAAATTACATTGTGAGTAAAGTGCAGTTTCGCTACCTGTTTTTAAAGAATAAAAACGGACTTTCCGAGCTAACGAGCTGAAAAAATTAATAAGAAAGTATTCGGTTTATTAAAGTATTTCAAAGAATTTAATTTTCTCTTGTCATTTCCAAAAGGGTTTAGAGGAAAATATCCTTTCAAAATAAATTGGTCAACTCGATTCTTTTCAACCCGGGGTTTGCCTATAAGTACCTACCTAAACGTGAATGTTGATTGGAAATTAATTTTGCAGGAAAATTATATACCAGAAATTCGGATGAATTCGCATCCAACCGTTCGAGTGTTCGCGGAGGCGGACGGTTGCGTCTGACTCCGTACGGCTCCGAACGGTCACCGCCGCATGCTTACGGACGAAATCACGTGTATTGTATACGAAACCAGTTGTGCTATACGAGCGCCGCTTAGACATGTCAAATTTTTCTATCTTATCCTTCCTGATATACGTCATTACGGGTGACGTGTAGCGACATCTACCGAAGAGTATTGAACCTTTTTTACGGCATCGATGTCTCGAAAGATTGAGAATTCATCGATAACAATGTGCTACCCCTTTCTAAAATTATTTATTATCTAAGCGGCGCTCGTATAGCATAACTGGTAGTGCACTGGGCTAGTGATCCAGTGGTTGTGGGTTCGAGTCCCGCTGCGAGTCAAATTTTTCTATTTTTCTTTCGATTTGATATGCTAGCAGACGTTTCTGCTTAATATAAAAATGACGTTTTTTAAATTTATATTATTATTTTTTCTTTAGTCTTATTGTTAACGTTGTATTTATCTGTAAATTGTTGATTATTCTAAATATTTTTTTTTTATATTCAAAATAATAAGCACTTGTCATTAACAGTGTGCCAGAAGCCCCTAAAGTCCAATTGTTTTTTTTTTTTTTTTTTATGACATAGGCGGCAGACCAGCAGACGAATTGCCTGATGGTAAGCAATTACCGTCGCCCATGGGCACTCGCAACACCAAGGGAGTCACAAGCGCGTTGCCGACCTATAAGTGGGTTGGCGCTCTGGGAACCTTATTCACCATCAGGAACACAACACTACATACCTGAAAGGTAGCAGTGCTATTATGAAGGAGGTACTTCCTCAGTTAGGCTTCTCCAGATTCAAGCGTGATGGTACTTTGCTGTGCCCTACCTCTCATTGTTGGACGTAGTTTAAGGACATACCCGGGTCCATCGTATATTAAAAGGAATATTTCTAGGAAAATCACTTCACTAACCATAAACTGTGACAGCTTTTATAGGCACTCAGCTTCAGATAGTTCAACCTTTTGACACTCCATAAACATTGCAGATGAAACCTTATTGAAACGACGGAAGGCTTATTTTTAACTGTAAACCTCGTCATCCACAGTCTATAATGGCGGTCGAAATAATGGCATCGGTGGATCGTTCGCGTTGACGATTCTAACAGTGACTTATTATGACGAATCAGTGATTTCCTGTCATATGAAGTAGGTTATAAAAGTGAGCTTGAAACTGAAATGCCCAGCTTATTTATGTTTTTAGACACAGGTATTTGTTCCTGAGTCGTGGTTTTTTATATATTTAAGTATTTGTATATTATATATTTTGCTGAGTCACAACCCAAGCCTTCTTAAGCTTACAGTGGGGTAGTCAATTTGTGTATGGTGTCCGAATGACTTTACAACGGTGGAACAATGAACATGCTATCGCTAACCCGCCTGCCAATCGTGGCGATTATTGCATTTATTAATTAATCAACATCCATTCCTAATAAGAATACAGGATGATTCCTAATAAGAATACAGGATGATTCGTAAGACGCGAGCAGGATCAAGCGTACAGACACAGTAAATGACACTGTATCTTTTAGTATTGCATTTAAGTAAAAAAGCTGCACCGTTTTTAAGAAACAATTTCGTTTTCAAAAATTACGGTCACTCTTTCATGAAAAAAATAAAATAAATTGTCATTACAAAAAATAAATTGTCAAAAGTAGGTAGCCAAGACTATTGATTTAATTTGGCGGGAACATTCGAATTGTAGGTTGACCATGCATTTCGTAAGTTACTAAAACTATTTTTTATACTTTGTAAAAATAATATTAATTACATTACGATTAGTATGAAATAGTAGCTTTTCTCGTACACGGAACAATGGTGTTCCGGACATTTGGGAGGCGTACCTATGCGGAGCCAAGTCGAGTCAACGCGCAAAGGCCTTTTCGACAATTTAATGAAATGTAAGGGGTACACTAAGCGGATGTTGCCCCTGTTGCACATGACTATTAGTTTAAATGGAATCTAGAATGTACTAGGCTATTGGGAGGAAAGGATGGATTAGCTAAAAAAACAGTAACTTATTATTAACTGAATTTGTGAGGGTCACCCTGCTCATATCTCCTGAATCATCCTATATATTGTGCAAATTTCGCGCACAGTTTGTGGTGCCTCGCACCTGTGTTCGTCAGCTAGCCGTGTAATGATAATCGGGTGTGACATTATTTTCATTTGTCATTGTCACTCAGTCTGAGAATTTATTATATATCATATACTAGCTTTTCCTCACGACTTCGGCCAGCCATGCCCGTCTTTAAAGTATGGTTGCGGGATAAAAAAAATCCTATGTCCTCTCTCGTAGCTCAAATTCAACCATATCAATATTCATCCCAATTAACCAATTGGGATGAATATTGTAATCTCTCTCTGTCTGTCAGTCTGTTATCTCAACAGACAGACCGACAGACAGAGAGAGTTACTTTCGCATTTATTACATTAGTATTAAGCATTATATTCAACCCAAATTGGGGAATGAAAATAGACCTACAACAATGTCGTTCTATTTTCATTCTCAGCCTAGCCTAGTCCTATAATTATAACGCCACTTTATTAAAATTTTCTTGACTGTTGGAGCTCGGATTCTCGTTTTAACAATTTTCAAAATTTGAAAATTATAAATAAAGAGACGATTACCAACATCGTTTTTAGATTTACGAATTAATACGCGTAAATGGCTACAACAAAATTTTGAGGCAATCTTTACATTTATTTAGAAATGGTTTTAATTTTAATAGGAAAATAATATTACATGGCATCCTTACACAAATTGACTGAGTGCCACGGTAAGCTCAAGAGGACTTGTGATGTGGGTACTCAGCAACCAACATATATAATATACAAATACCTAAATTACATACTCAGGACTCAGAAACAAATACCTGTGCTCATCACATAAATAAAATGCCCTTACTAGGATTCGAACCCAGGACCATTGGTTTCATAGGCACCTCACTATACACTAGGCTAGACTGGTCGTCATCTACTTTAACACTTTAGCAACCAAGAACCAGCCTGTCGGGCACACCGCTCGTAGCCGCATAGCTGATTACATGGGGAAACCCGTATGTAGCGAAAATGTCGTAGCGCCGCGTAGAGCCCGGTTTCGAAAGTATCTTTGCTCTTGTAAGTCTTATGTAAAAACAATGGCCAACAGTAAGTGACGACAAGTGGCATAGGCCAAAGGAAACAAAAGATTCCGCACCAAAATGTTAAGTCTTATTATGTATAATTGTGTTAAAAAATTAATGTGCCGAAAAAATAATTGTCTGGACGAGATAGTACGTCCCGACCGAGAATTTTCAAACGATAGAAATAGGCAAAAGATTATTATCGGCAGATACGACCGGTCTGGCCTAGTGGGTAGTGACCCTGCCTATAAAGCCGATGGTCCTGGGTTCGAATCCCAGTCAGGGCATTTATTTGTGTGATGAGCATATATATTTGTCCCTGAGTCATGGGTGTATTCTATGTATTTAAGTAGTTATATGTATCTAACTATCATATATATCGTCGTCTAGTACCTACAACACAAGCCTTTATTGAGCTTACCGTAGTACTAGGTCGATTTGTGTAAGATTGTCCCGAAATATTTATTTATTATTTATTTATTTATATTAGGTTTGCAAGATGTTTATGTAACTATTAAAACATTATAATTATATTGATTTAATTTATGTAATTATTACATGATCGCCAGCATCGGTGGAACAATGTCTCAAGAGCCTTTTTTAGATTTATGCTGGGTTGGGTTAGGGCAATGTTTGCCCGCTAGGCGGGTTGTTTGGCGTGGCGTGTAGGTTTATAGCAACTTCCCGCCTCGCGGGCTTAGCCATCTGTGAGTATGGGAAAATGATTGCAGATTACCACTTTTAGAATTTAGTTTGGTGTAGTCAAACACACGCACTAAAATATTTTTGATAAATGTACTTTAATAAGAATTAAATGTACTTTATAATAAAAAATCCAAGCGCCTAAAGTTTACCGAGAGAACTGTGTCCTGAAAAATGAAAACGTTATTGTAAATTTAAGTAACAAGATGAAGAGCCGTCTCGGTAAACTCTCTTATCCGAGATTAAAGTTCTGTCGTCCAGGCGTTGAAAATGAAATATATTTTTTGCTAAATTTCTGCGGATAATCTTGCTAAGGATTAATAACGCTACTTTAAAAGCCTGAGCCTCAACTGTTGTGTTGTCTGTCAATTAGCAACTATTGTTACATACATAATCTTTATTTTCTAATAATATACACAGAGGACGTATGGGCAGCAAACAGTTACTGCGGTCGCCAGCCCGCCTGCCAGGCGTGGCGACTATGGTAACTCCTTAAATTTAAACACTGAACAATCAGGAAATGGCTAGGCTGGTTAGGTACATTGTGTGCAGTGTGTAGCCGCTTGGTGACAAGTGATAAGTGATAAGTAATGTGCTTAAACCAACAGGATCACTTGACGCTTAGTAATAAGATAAGATAAAAATCTGAATTTTTCAATTTATGCACATTACATGCACTTATGAACGTCAAAGAAAAATCTACACCGGTTCTAACCCTACACCTCTGACCCGCGAAGAGACCGGCAAGGAACTTATTTTTTCAGACATTTTTTATTGACCCCGAATAGAAATAAGACTGGTATGGTGTAAATAACGGAATAATTTGTGCATTGGTCAGTGTTCACGTGTCTAACCTAAGTCCAAGGAGAGACTTTACGTCTTAATGTGTGTTCTACCACTTGTACAATGAGTTGTGCTGTGAAGAGCTATTTAACATGATGCCGATGCAACGGCCGCATTCAATAACCGCACCGCTCGCCGTCGGCAGGGTATTCATCCTTACACATTGGAGCCTGGGGGGTTACGTACTAAGCGATTTAGTAGGAACTTTCTCCCGCGCAAGCTCCGGTTGTAGAATGAGCCTGTCCCTGCCACGGTTTTCCCGAGGGAAACATCAGCAAATCTTAAAGTATACCCATGCGAGGAAGCCTATTTAGGTATCCTCGCTTCCTTATGTAATTATCGATAATACCAGTAACTGTATTTACAGCTACTGGTATTAGACGGGAGCTCGCGCTACAGATAGTTATGCTACGATGCGTGGCATACTTGTATGCTACGATACGTCTGTAACCGCGTTGCTACGCAATAACCCGCTGACCACGGATTGCACGCTCGGAGCGTTTGCTCTCGGTCACTGCGTTATCGAGACGTATAGTCGACTAGTTTGAATTGTCAGCGAACTTACGGTTAAAATATGCTTCAAAATTGACATGCAATATTTCATCTCGACATACCTACAATGCAAGATGACTAAAAATAGAGACTAGTAATAATAAGCCTTGGAATAAGTCTTGGAAGCCTGGGCAAATTTTATATTTTACTTTCATAAAAATGTTATAAAAACCTACCCTAAGACTGAAAATGAATAAAAAAGCCTGTAACATGACAATACATGACACAAGTCCAGATTTCAAGAGCCTGTATTTAGGATATCAAAATGTAGTAACAGCCTACAAAAAGATCTTATATCAAATGAGGCCTTTTCGGAAGCTGAAAATTCATATGATCTCCTAGCTATTCCCATTTGTCCTAAAAATAGATTGGGTCCTGCCCGGTAATACTAGAGTACGGCTACTAGTAGTTACACGACACCTCTTACGACACCGGCGGAGGGTATGGGGTGGTGCTATTCTAGTCACCCGGCACCGCAAGGTCAATAAAAATATTACATTACTTTAAATTAGGGTTTATCATATCTATATCTTTTCCTCATTTTGACTGCAGCCGTACTTATGTAAACTCATAAACTCATAATATATTATCATTGCAAAATGTTTTAATAAACAGATGATCCCAGTATTTTATTTTGGATGTACGGTTGTTATCCTGAAAACAGAAAGTATTTTTTTATACAATACTGACCAGCGTTTGGCCTCAGTCACATCTGATGATAAGTGTCGACGAGGTCGAGGGTAAAGCACGCTGGTTCGGTAACAACCTATTCATTCTTTTGAAAATACCCAAATTATATCTTTCCGTAAATACAGACGAAGGGAGCGAATTTCATTCCTTAGCAGTCCGCTTTAGGAAGCTTAACAGAATATTTCGCTTCATTTTATATGTTATTGAGTGTAAAATAAAGTCGTTATCTGCATCAAATACATGTTCATGCGAATATTATGGCCAGAACAGCTATAAAGTTTACGAATGGTATGATAAACGTAATGTAGGTAGCTATAATTTTGAAATAGCACGCACCGATATTAAGATTTCCCAATGATAAAGTTAAGAGGATGTAATAAAAATACCGGCCAAGTGCGAGTCGGACTCGGGTAGGGATCCGTGCAATGGCAATGGCTCTAATAATGCTATCTTTACAACAAGAAAACGGTAAGAAAACACGTCAATTACGACGACTAGCTGGCGCTCGTCGCTGTCTTACAACTTTGTGTCTTGCGGCACAGTCACCATCAGACATATCGGAGCTGTTAAGACGGTCACAAACACAGAAGTGCACGTTCAGATATTTGTGACCATCCTCAACTCCAATATAGGTATCTGATGGCGACTGTACAGTACACTGCAACAGTTTTAACCCTTCCAACAAACACAAACTGTGAAGTCAGGGATAGACTAGGGGACAAATGTCCGGCGACAATTGTCGGCGAGATATCAAACGAACTCGACCGACAAGTCCGGCGACTTCGCCAGGCACTTGCAGGCTTAGTCATGGATTGTCGGGCGATGTCCGGCTACGTCAATCTATGTCACCCGACGTCGCTGGCGATACGGGTTGCAGGACGTTTGTTCCCTAGTCTATCCCTGGCTTAACTGTTTTCTGCACTTCGCTATATATGTATGGAAACACCCAGCAACACGTGTTATCAAAGATGAAGTGGCACGAGACGTCTATCGACATACGACACGCAATTTTCTTAAAATAAATATAAAGGAAAAATTAAAAAAAGAAGTCATTCTTCGGGCGTGAATGTATTTGTTTATATTGTCAAACCAATTTACCTTCCTTCTTTCCTTCCCCGCCTTCCCTCAAGCTCAACTTTCAGCAAAATAAACAGTCTCCACATGCTGCCAGATTTGTCAGAAAAAGGTTTGTGAAGCGCAACGATTTCGCCTAAAGCTTGACTCACGTTAGAGCGGCCCGTCGCCGAACCGAAGCCACCGTCGCTACATTTTGTATGGAATGAATCACGTGATCACCGAGCCCTCCGAGCCGCTCGGGCCGTTCATGCGTCGGCCGCTACAGCTATGTAAAAAAGGCTGCTCGGCCCGGAGATGGGAAGGCGCGATGTCGCGATATCAACGGGCTTGTGACCGTCTACTCGCAACACATGGCTTGATGGAACGACGCTGTGTCGAGCCGCCTGGGCCGGGGTCACCCAGGTGGGTCGACGGAGTAGCGGTATAGCGGTAGCAAGCAATCACGTTCTCGTGACCCCGTCTCAGGCGCATTGGCGGAACACCCCAGGGGTTTTAGTCCGTGCGAGTCGGACATACCCACTCGGTTTCTCCCGGCTGAGTGGGATCCATAACGGATTTCCCCTGGGTAAACAAAAAAAAAGGTTGACGGAAGGCTCGGGCTCGGGAAGGCGACATGTAGCAGACGCGACGGTATAACGTGAGTCATCCTTAATGCCGCTACCGATATAACTAAGAGAAACCGATAGAAATCTGGGCTTTGTATGTTCTAATCAAGTCAGTATTTACGTGCTATTCAATGCCAGTCAAACACAGGCACCCCCTTGTCTAAAACGAGATGCCAGTTCGTCGACCGGAATACAAAGCAATATTAGAATAAAGTTATTAACACTTCATGCCAGATGGCGTTTCAGAATAAACGTCAAAATATTTGACGGCTAAAATAATTGTTCAATGACGACAAGGCAATTCTAAGGCAATTTACTTTTGCTTATGTACAGTTGGGCCATGAATTGATTCGATTAAATAGTCACGGTTTTTTACTTAGCTGATAGGTTCAGAGCCTAAAAAGGGCAGGGTGTAAACGGGTCATACCCGGTATAGATCAAATAGGTTCGCGTCTTGTCTGTGGACATTGTCAAAGTTAAGGGTTTTAAAGTTAACTATTTAATTCTATAAAATATGTGACATTATCTAGCAAAAGGCACCTTATTGTCGATGGCGCTTACGTCGAACCGCGTTGCGTTAGTATTGCGGCATCTTGAACAACGGCGTAAGCGCCATCGACAATAAGGTCCCTTATCATAGATAAACGTAACACTTTATCAGAAAAACAACTTGTAATCACAGAAGCCGTTAACTTTTGACCTAAGAAAAGGCGATTTTTGTTTTAATCAACCTGTAAGTCATTTACAAATCCGAAAAATACCTAAGAGCAAACTTGATATGTTAAAATACTTATCGGGTCAGAGGTGTAGGGTTAGAACCGGTGTAGTTTTTATTTTCCTTTTTTACTTTTCTATACTCGACGTGTAAAAGTGCCCTTGTGGCCTACTTACTGAATAAACGTCTGAGTTTGAGTTATTTACTTATATATTACTTTAGTTGACATTAGCGAATTCAATAATTAATCCATTGATTAAAGCCGTATATTTAAAAAAGAAGTATTCTTAACTAGATTTTCCTCGCGTATACGTCGGCCAGCCATTTTTTTATGACATAGGCGGCAAACGAGCAGACGTGGTGGTAAGCAATTACCGTCGCCCATGGGCACCCGCAACACCAGAGGTGTCACAAGCGCGTTGCAGGCCTTTAAAGGGGATTGGAGCTCTGGAAACTTTACTTACCATCAGGAACACAACACTACATACCTGAAAGGTAGCAATTCTATTATGGCTGTGGTCTTCTGTAAGGAGGAGGTACTTCCCCAGTTGGGCCGCCCCAGATTCAAGCGTGATGGTCATCGTTGTGCCCTACCTCTCATTGTTGGACGTAGTTTAAGGACATACCGGGTCCAGCCATACCTTCTTTACAGTATGGTTGCGGGATAAAAATTATCCTATGTCCCTTCCCATAGCTCAAACTCACTCCATACCAAATTTTAATCCCAATTGGTTCAGCGGCTTAAGTGTGGAGAGGTAACAGACTGACATACAGAGAGTTATAATATTAGTATGGATGGAATCGAATTAGTTCGGATTTCACTAATCCATATGTTAAGGCCATGGTCGTTAGTGAATCTATTTTGACGATAGGTTTGACCGACGGTCCTGAGTTCAAATACCAGTAAGGGCATTTGTGACATTATCTATGAAAAGGGACCTTATTGTCGATGGCGCTTATGTCCTTGTTCAATATTGCGCGATACAAATGTAACGCGGTTCGACGTAAGTGCCATCGACCATAAGGTCCCTTTTCATAGATAATGCCACATTTATTTGTGTGATGATCGCATAAGTAAAAAGATGGAAAGAATTCGTTATTATTTTTTAATCATGAGACTGAATTTTTCACACAGTTACCATTCCAGCATGATTGATTAATTTTAGCTGAATGTATACTTAATCAATATGATATGAAAATAAGAACAAATCAAACACACCCGTACACGGTACAATTTGGGTACCCGTGTAGGGTGGACGACCTCCGGTGTTCGAGACAGGATTCGAACCCGCATCTCCAGCTATCGCGGCTGACGCCTTAACCAATTTGGCCACCCGTACACGGGTACCCAAATTGTACCGTGTACGGTGGCCAAATTGGTTAAGGCGTCAGCCGCGATAGCCGGAGATGCGGGTTCGAATCCGTCTCGAACACCGGAGGTCCTCGTCGTGTTTTCTTTAGTATATATATGTTATCTATTTCAACTTATGATATGAAAATGTTAAAAATGATAATATTTTACAACGTAAATAATATAAATAAGTTATTTGTATTACTTTTACGTGATTGTTCTGATACATACAGTTGGTCCTCACAATCAAAATCAGGCTTTTGTCATCATTTTCAAAACTGTCAAGTAGCCAATTCTTCCCAGTTACATAAAACATAGTATTTTTTATACTCGCATACTTTAATCTGTCAATTACGATAGCATAGACAAAACTACAAGCACATACTTTTCAATATACAGACTGTGTATGACACCTCCAACTCAACTATAATATTTCATTAGGATACGCTGTAGAGAACTATAATAATTTCAAAAATAGAACTTCATACTAATTTGCGATACCTGGCAAATTTTCCTGCATATGAAACACATTTTTTTATCTGTCACATTAACGGCCAATCAGAGACTAAACCTGTGGGTAACTAAACCAAATGGCATGTGCCATTGGGCATCTTACTCATAACTGTCATAAGACTCATAAGTTACGGATAGTGCCGTATCCAGCATAAATACAAAATTTATAACGTGGCAGTATGACTAGCAAAAGCAGTTTTCCGACGGCATTATGCATGGTGGGGCAGACATGTCAAGACAACGAAAAAACCATCAATTCAGAAACCTTTTCCGAGTTAGCTGAAAATACCAAAAAATCGTTCAATTTGTTAACGACCTTAGAACTTTAACACAAGGTTGAATTTAGAGTGGCCGAATTAATCTATACTATTAAGACGAAGCGCTTACCTATAAGCTTACTCAGTATTAAATGACTCGTAATTATCATAATATTAATTCTCTTATTTGATACTGCAAAGTGGGCATTTTGATATTTATTGAACTGATTAACTTTGCCTACGTGTGAGAAATTGTCTATGTCTACAGTGCCCTTACCATGAGTTCTGACATTGACGTTTTCGATATTAACGAGTATCGAGTTTACTATATGTGCATCGCGCTTATCCAACTGTAGTGCGAACGAAATGCACAGATAGTAAGCTCGATACTAGTAATCGAAAACGTCAATGTCACAACTCGTGGTAAGGGTACTGACCAATCAGGCAATCAAAGTCGCCTTTTTGTCAACATTCTGACTATTTTCTGTTTTCGGTACTATGTGGTACAGCGCCATCTATTGACTTTTTAAGTTATTTTGATACCAAGACATCTAAATTGAACTAGCATAGAACTGAAATATAACGCTGTTAAACGCGTGTTACGCGTACGCGTTGTGTATTAATTTAAAACAATACACCATTTTTACAAGATATTACATAATTGGCTTATTGAGCTTACTGTCACCACCGTTCCACCACCGGACGTCCAGGCGAGAGGAGCGGTTTCATCCTTACGTTGTGAATATTCCATTCATTCGCACGAAGCGGTTCGCTTCTACCTTCCTAATGCAAACTGCTAAGGATTTGAATTCACTCCCTACGTTTCATCATCATCATCAGCAGCCTATCGCAGTCCACTGCTGGACATAGGCCTCCCCAATTTCACGCCATCGTGTTCGATTTTCGGCTGTTCGGATCCAGCTCCTGCCAGCCATCTTACGCAAGTCGTCACTCCACCTAGCCTGAGGGCGTCCTACACTACGCTTGTCGACACGCGGTCTCTACGTTTGTATTCCCGGAAATATATAATTTGGATCTCTTCAAGGAAAGAGTGAATAGGCGTACTGAACCAGCGTGCTTATACCCTCGACCTCGTCACTTACCATCAGGTGCGACTGAGATCAAACGGTGGTCAGTCTTGCTAAAAAAACTGTTTTAGCTGTGGGATTATGTCCTTGTGTTGATAATACCATAATAAGTTTTTAAGGTCCAACGGATAGATAGCGCATCTTATAGCTAAGAACACGATAATCGAGGCGAGAAAAGTGATTGAAGGTTTCGATCCGAAAACGAAATTTGCTCGCACCGATGACCTCAATTTACTAGCCTCGTTTCTATTTGCCCTCAGTATCTAAAGCTTTTTTTGTAGCAAAACATTATTGTGATTGTATTTTTTACGTTATTCAAGATTCGTTCCCACTTATCACAAAGGGAGCGTAGTTTAGTGTGCCTACTCTATACATATTCTTTTCTATGAAAGAAATTGCTTTGTATTACAACACAGAAAGAATAATAACCTTAATTGGGAGTAGCTCGGATCCCGCGTCATTAGATGCGCCGCGACATTTGCCGATAGATGTCGCTGTACATGGAACACTCATATCCTACATGCCGGTGTTAAGATTTTTTAACTCTTAAGTGGGGACACCTATACTGTGACCGACGGAAAACTACGGAACCCTACACTGAGCGTGGCCCGACACGACCTTGGCCGGTTTTAATTTTCTTCTATTTAAAAGCTCATTAATAGTTCGCATGGAGCCACTTATCTGCTGCTGGCTTGCTCTCTAATAATGCTCGCCTAAAACTTTTACAACTATTTCAGTCACTGACGACCACTGCTGGACATGGCCCGCTCTTAAAGATTGACATATGCAGCATTGGCAGGCGGGTTGGCGATCGCAATATATCTACCGTCTAAACGATTATTTTCTGCCAGTAATAGGAGTAAAGTTTGTATTTAAACTTTCGTGAGACGTAGAACAATAATTAACGATTACATACATACATACATACATTTCAACCGTATGCAGTCCACTGCTGGACATAGGCCATCTTGGGGGGTAGTGTCCACAGTCGCCACGCTTGGCAGGCGGGTTGGCGACCGCAGTAACTGTAGATTGGGTTTCGATGGACGCTGCTGCCCGCACGTAGGATTTTTCCCTTTGTCGCCTCTTACGACACCCGCGGGAGGAGATGGGGTGGTGCTATTCTAGTCAGCCGGTATCACGCGGCAAAATTAACGATTATTACGGTTCTATTCACGTTTATTTAGTCACTCGCGCGTTAGTGCACGACGGGCCGGCGACGCGAGCGGCGAACCGAACGAACACTCAGCACTGTTAGCGTTTGAAATTGTGATCATGTGCAACTAAGCGGGACTTAACCTCGTATATTAACTTTAACAATTTACCCCCCAGAGGTAATTTTTTAATAGCACTTTATGTACTGCTACATAATGTAAGGCATAAAAATACAAGTATGATTTTATGAAACGAATCGAAGCATTTTTAATGGCGGCGGATGAAAACATTTTCCTAGCAACCGTAGTTATTTTGAAAATCAGCGACAAACTAGCGTCTAGCCCTATTCTCATATCGTTTCTATAGTACCAATTGCTTTGATCATATTCTGAGACACAAAAAAAGCATAACATAAAATTGTATTATCTAGGGTACTTTAAAGGTATCTCAATATACGCTCCAGTATTCAATGATTTAATTATGTCACGAACGAGGAACCCATACAAATTATTTGGGATTTATCCATGATGATATACGTTTTGTATAAAAGGCAATTGTTATTGCGTACCTAGAGATACATATATTAATTCAAAAGCTGTAAGGTAATTTCTTAATTGTAAAAATGCTAGGACATTCCGAAATAGCCAAATAGGGGTGACATTTTCCTAAGGTACCTAATTAACTTATAAATTCTGAGTTACACGGTCACACCTTATCTGAGGCGCTACAGCCAAAAACGATATTCGTAAATTTCGTCCCCATCACTCTCATGACGTCTTAATTGGGGTAAAAAAAGGAAAGAAAGATGCCCGAAATTTACGAATATCGTTTTTGGCGGAAGCGCCTCTGGTACTGAGGATATCGAAATTCGTAAACGAGCATCTTTCTTTTCTTTTTTACCCCAATGACGACATCATGATAGTGACATAGACAATCGTCCGATACGAATATCGATTCTCATGATAGCGCCGCTTAGTGCAAAATGTTACTATAATTTTTTTTTTTCATCCCATTTTCCGTTAGTATAGCTAGTACAGTCAGCAGCAAAAGTGGCTATACGTTTGAAGTGTTCAAAATGACGTACACGCGCTCTTATTCTCTTGACAATAGAGATGTGTTGACCTCATTTTGAACACCTCAAACGCTTAGCTACTTCTGCTGCTGACTGTACGTAAAACATACATTTTATTCAAATAAGGAACAAGACACCCTGTGACGACGGAGTAGCGTAACCCTGAAGGTGGGTGGTAAACCGGTCCTAATGACCCTTCAGAAGCTGTTCAATGCCGTCTTACGAATACAGATACGAATCTCTAAGGGATGATGGAGGAATCAATCAAGATTATAAGCCGTTTCTCTGTTAAATTGAATGTTAATATCAATATATCTTTATTTGAAAACTAAAATACATAAATATCGTCACTACTTTCAATAAACCTAACTCATTCTGGCATTCAAAAGAAAAATGACGTAACTATGTATGGGATGAGTACAGAGTTACTGCGTTTCGACTTAGAGTATCTGTGTCAGATACGAGATTTTTTCAAAGTAGTGACGATATGAATATGGACCCTGATAGGGTGTAGCAATATAGGTTTACTGTAATAAGTGTAGATAGCTAATTTATTGTACTTAACTAGTTATTGCATTAAATCTAAAAAGACCCTTGAGGCACCCAGGATGCTGGCGGCATTTCCTCATTGTATCGCAATGCTGATACGTCGTGCGAGGAAGCCGCCAGCTCTTCGTTCTCAGTTAAATATATAAATAAAAATAAATATTTTCCGGACAATCAGACACAAATCGACCTAGTCTTACGGTAAGCTCAGTAAGGCTTGTGTTGTAGGTACTAGACGACGATATATATGTCATGGACCAAGTGATAACTTGGGTATTATTGAAAATGCCCGGGCATTATGAAAAACGCCCAGTATCAGAGGGCAATTTGATAATAAATATTCAAATTATTAAGTTGGCCGGGCATTATTAATAATGTCTATCACCAATTGGGCAGAATACTAAGCTAACAATATCGAGCAAATGACAGATAGGTTTATTATACATAATGCTCAGGGGTACATTTTTGAGAAAACCCCCGGTCCATCATTTTTTTCATATAACTAATACTGAGCTTGGACAATCACATTAGGGCAAAATAGAAATTCACTTCACAGTCACCGGTAGGTACGACGACGAGCGAAGCGAGGCGGAGTGTTAGGTTTTTTGCGTTCACAACACAGGCGACTCACTAAGAAAAAAAAATCAGTTTAACACGTGTCACGAGTTTGTTTCTCTCCCCGACCAAATTACCCAACGACGATGTAGCAGTATTCATAATGACCAGACAATGTGATAAATATTGAAGTTTAGCTTGTCACTTGCCACTTGGTCCAGTATAGCCAGTCATTATTCATAATGCCCGGGCATTATAAATAATGCCCGTCCTTATTACTTGGTCCATAACATATATAATAGATAGATACATATAAATACTTAAATACATAGAAAACACCCATGACTCATGCTCATCACACAAATAATGCACTACCATAATCGAATCCACGACCATCGGCTTCATAGGCAGGGTCACTACCCACTAGGGCAGACCGTTCGTCAAATTATAATTCCGTCACAATTATAATATGTGCCTTTATTACACTTTAAATTAAATCAAATAATTTATTTGCTTAAACACAATAAATTTTCGCGATGGATTTTCAGCATTCCGATACAACGAGGAAGTGCCGCCAACATCCTGGGTACAAGGTGATTATTCGGGCGTTTGAACCGCTCTTATTACTCTTTCCAGATTTCTGTAGAAATGATCACACAGTTTGGTGTTATTTTTGGTTTACTGGTAGACAGCTGGGCTGGCTAAAGGACAACCAAAACCTACTTAATATAATGCAGGCACTTCTACAAAAATCTGGACAGAGTAATAAGAGCGGTTCAATCGCCCGAATAATACCCTACAATGCCTCAGGGCCTTTTTTAGATTTAAGGCAATAGCTGGTTAAGTACTCGTAATTTTCATAATATTGTTATTATTGTAGATAAAGGCTTCATTGTGACTAAGTAATTGGAACGTGAATTTTCAATAAATATCTCGAAAAAGTCTTGATTCTACCTTTACAAAGCCCTCAAAGGCTTATGTTGTACTTGAATACGTTCAAGATAATTTTTCAGGAATAGGTAAATAATATTGTGTTTAACTTTAAAAGGGAAGTAGTTAAGTAAATTGAACGTAAGCCTCTTACTGATGTGCTTAGCCTAACATACAAAGTTGTTTGCGCCAGAGAAATATCAGATATTTTTTTTTTTATAACATAGGCGGCAAACGAGCAGACGGATTGCCTGATGGTAAGCAATTACCGTCGCCCATGGGCACCCGCAACACCAGGGGAGTCACAAGCGCGTTGCCGGCCTTTAAGGGGGGTTGGAGCTCTGGGAACCTTACTCACCATCAGGATCACAACACTACATACCTGAAAGGTAGCAGTGCTATTATGGCTGTGGTCTTCTGTAAGGAGGAGGTACTTCCCCAGTTGGGCTGCCCCAGATTCAAGCGTGATGGTCATCGCTGTGCCCTACCTCTCATTGTTGGACGTAGTTTAAGGACATACCCGGGTCCAAAACTACTAGATACTGATGGATCGGGCAGATTGGGTTATTATTAATCAAAAATCACATGGGAATTATAGATAAAGCAAATGTTGTGGTTGTGGTCCTACCTAAATTATTTGTGGTCTGATCAGCCATGGTGATTCCCAAATAATGACAAAATAGTAAATATTCTTTTGGATATTTGGGTGCTTATTATTTATTATAATGTGCCATATTTTAAATGGTACACTAGGCCAGACTCATCATCATCATCATGTCAGCCGAAAGACGTCCACTGCTGGACATAGGCCTGACTATGTAATCATTATTTTACAAGACCAATTTACTT
This sequence comes from Grapholita molesta, assembly GCA_022674325.2. Taxonomy (NCBI): domain Eukaryota; kingdom Metazoa; phylum Arthropoda; class Insecta; order Lepidoptera; family Tortricidae; genus Grapholita; species Grapholita molesta. The sequence continues at coordinate 4,534,589 of CP053133.2, read as the reverse complement.
TTCTTTTTGTTCTTTTAAGTTAGTTTTTTCAGGTTTATGTGGTTAGGTTAGGTGTACCTATGCAGTAAAGGGTCCTTTGCTACATACGTAAACATATATGGAAGTTATAATATTCATCTGTATTGGTAGTTAAAGCTCAATTAAATATATCAATAGGCTGATATTCCACTTGCGATTTGTGAGCGAGTTTTGTATTGTAGGCGAATACGCCGAGAGTTCGCCGCGTCCAAGTTTTGTATAGAAGCCGCTTGATAATCGCTTACGGCCCGGCCAAGACAATGCGCGACTTGCGGCGCGGCCAGCGTTTTATCTGTCAGTTGCGCGGTCAAGACGCGCAATGCACTGCGGTTAGTTGGGATCACACGCAATGAACAGATAAAACGCTTGCCGCGCCGCGATTCGCGCAAAGTCGTGGTCGGGCCGTTAAGTGTGATTTTGTTAACGACTATGGCACTGCCTGTTGGCTTCTGAAAAAGGTCCATACCACGCTTTAACCTTTTCCACGCCAAAGACTGATATATCGGCACCACAAGACAAATTTTAAAGACCATATGTCTCGGACCACAGTGCAAAATAGTCCTCTACAATCCATGTATGTGATAATGGGGTGATAGTACCTACAATTTTTACGTACGGCGGAAAATACTTTCCATCGGGTGATTTATCTGCTCGTTTCTTTTATGTCTGGCTGTAATGCTATTGCTAATAAGTATAGTGAATTCAGCCATTTGTTTGGCTTTCTGTAATAATCAGCAATCTTTGCGGGATCAATTTGCGGCTCACTACCCACTAGGCCAGACCTGTTGTCAAATGGATTTTTTTTTTATGACAATGGTGGCAAACGAGCAGACGGATTACCTGATGGTAAGCAATTACCGTCGCCCATGGGCACTCGCAACACCAAGGGAGTCACAAGCGCGTTGCCGACCTATAAGTGGGTTGGAGCTCTGGGAACCTTACTCACCATCAGGAACACAGCACTACATACCTGAAAGGTAGCAGTGCTATTATGGCTGTGGTCTTTTGTAAGGAGGAGGTACTTCTCCAGTTGGGCTGCCCCAGACTCAAGCGTGATGGTCATCGCTGTGCCCTACCTCTCATTGTTGGACGTAGTTTAAGGACATACCCGGGTCCAATTCCGGGATTCTAGAAAGTTCTACAGAAGCACTAACCTTCCACTCATTACGTTGTACAATATCGGGTTGACGGTAGCAGAGACGTAGTACAGGGCCCCGGCGATGTTGAAGAGGTGTTCATTGATCAGCTCGTACTTGGGGTGCTGGCGGCCGTACACGTAAAACACGCGTTGGATGTGGAACGGGGCCCAGCACACGAAGAACGCTACTACCACGGCCGCTGCAACAAAACAAAAATACGTCTTTTTTATTAGTTACCGTGAAATGGGGTGAGTTAGGATTACAAGGGTTATGAATGGGAGAATAGGGATGACGGAGGGGTGAAGAGTTTTTCATAAGCTACTGCTACTTAATATATAATTCTTACTACAAATGGATGATTTTTACATTTACAGTTATGAAATGGAACTACCTAAAATCATAAAAAAAGGAAACCACTGAAAATTTAATGTTTGTACGAGGGCTGTTCCGTATATAGTTAGTCAACGGCGTACTATTAATCGTATTAATTTAATTTTAGTATAGCTTAAAGGCAAATTTTATTACAAACCATTTCGTGTAAATGTCACTGGCCAGTAACATTCTGTTATTTTTTTATGAAATTAGAAAAAAAACATGTCTGTCACTTTTTGTTCGCAAAAATGGAGCTAACGCGGGAAGCATTTCGTGCTATGATATATTATGATTATAAACGAGGGTTAACATACAAGGATTTTCATGAAATTTTAACTAGTGTTTTTGGGTCATTATTCCCATCTCTTGCCACTGTCAGTTACTGGTTCCGTGAATTTAAGCGTGGCCGGAGCGACATCAAAGATGAGCCTAGACCGGGGCGACCGCCAACGGCAGTCACTCCAGAAAATGATATCAAGGTGGAGTGGCTAATCAAGGAATCTCGAAATATTACACATCGAGAGATTCAGGACAAACTGAAGATTGGATCCCGGGCAGTTTCTACCATTTTGCATGACCACCTGCAAGTCCGGAAGGTTTCGTCTCGGTGGATACCACATTTTCTCACACAGGAGCAAAAAGATAGACGTGTCGATTGGTGCAAATTTATGCTAAAATAATTCGATAAAGGCGATTCTCAATAATTGAGCTACATTGTGACATCCGACGAATCTTGGATATATAGCTACGACCCATTTACAAAACAGCAATCAACACAATGGGTCTTTGAAAATGATGATTTACCTACTAAGTAGTTCGCGGCCGAAGCGTCAACAAAAAAATGGTTGCTGTTTTTTTTCGACGTTGTGGACCTGTAGCCGTAATTCCACTTGAAGATCAGAAAACAGTTACCAGCCAATAATGGTACAGTGAAGTTTGCTTGCCACAGGCCTTCCAGGAGCTGAACGTCAGTCCTCCAAGTACTGGAACCCGGGGCATAATTTTTCATCAAGATAATGCTCCGGCTCACACGGCTGCCAGAACCATGGATTTTTTTAGCAAATCAGGAGTGCAACTACTACCACACCCTACGTATAGCATTGACCTGGCTCCGTGTGATTTTTTTCTTTTCCCCACGTTAAAAAAATCATTACGTGGACGACGATTTTCGACGGCAGATGAAGCAGTGGACGTATTCAGGCGACTTTTTTTTGACCTTCCGCAAGAACAGTTTTTTCCCTGTTTTGAAAGTTGGTTCAGTCGAATGCATAAGTGCATAAATGTAGCAGGGGAATACTTTGAAAAGTTGTAAATAAAGTTTTATTATATAGCTTATAGTTTTTGTTTAACTAAAAATTTTCGGAACAGCCCTCGTATAAGCCAGGTGTTCAGAATGATCGTGACTCGATCTTATTCCCATAAAAATAAAGTAGTGTTTTGCTCATTTGGAATACCTCGCCCGCGCAGCGACTTTTGCTGCTGACTGCATATTGGCACATTGTGCTAAGGGACGCAACTGCCCGAACTCCTGGACAATACCCGAGTCCAAGTTCAAGTCCGGGAACTATCTTGATAAATACTCCAAATTAAAGCACTTGCCAGGATTCCAACACAGCCAACCAGTTTTTTAGACAATGTTACTACCGACTAAGCTACGAGACTGCTTCGTTAAATAGCTGAAGGTTATATTAGGACTATATTGCTTGTAAAATTCTTTAAGCCCAACGTGTTAAGTGGGACTATTTAAAGAGCATTATCTCCTTATTCATTTGAAGTATGAAAATATAACTAAAACATATAAAAAACATAAAAACTATTAAAAAACTTAACCTAAGGTGCCGCTGGCAACGGGGCAGAGCCCAGACTGCCGGTGGTTAGGGCTGCAGAGAGGAACCGCCGGACTATGCGCGCCGTGTTTAGGATTACCGCCTTCTAAGTCTGACCCTTGATCCCACCTGGTACCGAGAACTCTTAAGATGTTGGTCGAGACTCTTCGCTATGAGACCGTTCGCAGAAACAACTATCGGTACAATGATCGCGCAATCAACTTCCCACGTGGAGGTCACCTCATGAGGCAAGTCTAGGTACTTGCTTGAGGTCATTTATTATTACGGCTCACTGACTACCCTAAATAAATATAAATCCAGAATATTTAATTAAATTTATTTTTTACTTGAAAGTAAATTTTCAAAAAGCGAGAAAAATTGGCTTAAATATTCTATTGATGTACAAATTAAATACAAAATGACAGAAATGAATGATTAATTACTTATGTTCAAGTATTTGATGGATCAAAGGAGGTTTGCTTTGTATTCATATTAATTAATTGAACTAAATTAATACCCAATATCCGTAAGCCTATTAGCCTTGTGCTTTCATCATTTGTCCACTGCTGGACATAGCCCTCCCCTAAATGTACTTGTATCATCTTTCGGGGGTAGTTGCCTTAGTCGCCACGCTTGGCAGGCGGGTAGGTGATCGTAGTAGCTGTTTAGGGTTTCGACGGACGCTGTTTTTTCCATTTGTCGCCTCTTACGACACCCGCAGGAGGAGATAGGATGATGGTATTCTAGTAAGCACCACACGTCATACCTTGCCTTGGTTTTTGTTTTATTATTATTAAATTAGCTCTTTTCTTTATATATATATATTATTTTTTATGACAAAGGCGGCAAACGAGCAGACGGATTGCCTGGTGGTAAGCAATTACCGTCGCCCATGGGCACCCGCAACACCAGGGGAGTCACAAGCGCGTTGCCGGCGTTTAAGGGGGTTGGTGCTATGGCAACCATACTCACCATCAGGAACACAACACTACATACCTGAAAGGTAGCAGTGCTATTATGGCTGTGGTCTTCTGTTAGGAGGAGGCACTTCCCCAGTTGGTCTGCCCCAGATTCAAGCGTGATGGTCATCGCTGTGCCCTAACTCTCATTGTTGGGCGTAGTTTAAGGACATACCCTGGTCCAAAATAAATATATCGGGACAATCTTACACAAATCTACCTAGTCCTACGGTAAGCCGTTGGCTGTTGTAGATAAAATGTACCTCCAAAGTGAAGTGGCTGGCAAAGTAATGTCGCACTCAGGTTTAAATATTTTTTTCTGCGACAAACTTTTGCAAATCTAAATTAACTGAGAAAATATAATTTGTATGAGTTTCGCTCTTTGATACGTTTGGCAGACGTCACGTCGAAAAGTGATTTAAACTTTAACGAATTTCTTGAAAGTATATATGTGTCATTATCTGGGAAAAGGGACCTTATTGTCGATGGCACTTACGTCGAATCGCGTTGAGTTTGTATTGTATCGTCTTGAACAACGACATAAGCGGCATCGACGATAAGGTCCCTTTTCATAGATAACGTCACATATTGCGTTGTAAGTGTATATTTCAGCACTAAATTACTTTGTGACACGTTTTAACGTGTTGAAACATGTTGCACGCCACTTGTTGAATCTCAAAAACTTTGTAGATTAGATTATAGTGTTGTTAATTTTAGGATATTTTCCCAGTGCGCAGGGGGGCGATTTTTGAGCATCGAGTACTCGATTCGTGACATTTTAAACAGTGCCGTTAACACTTTGGTGGACAGTACGCCTATAGGCGTCGCGTATGTCTTTGTTTCCTATGGCCTATGACAGATGCCGTCATTTACTGTCCACCAACGTGTTAACTAAGAAATGGAATTTAAAAAATATGAATGATAGAAATTAATGATCATCATTAGTGGTCTGGCCTAGGTAGTGACCCTGCCTATGAAGCCTGGTCCTGGGTTCGAATCGCAGTCATGGCATTTATTTGTGTCCACTGATATTTGTTCCTGAGTCATGAGTGTTTTCTATGTATTCAAGTATTTACATGTACAGTCAGCAGCAAAAATTGCTAAGCGTTTGAAGTGTTAAAAATGACCTACACGCGCTCTTATTCTCTTGACAATAGAGACGTGTTGACCTCATTTTGAACACCTCAAATGCTTAGCTACTTCTGCTGCTGACTGTATCTATTATATATATCGTCGTCTAGTACCTACAACACAAGCCTTACTGAGCTTACCGTAGATCGATTTGTGCAAGATTGTCCCGAAATATTTATTTTATTTATTTATACGCATTCGTTTCTCTTATTACAGGGTAAAGTTACCATTTATTTGATCAGAGTAACCCAGATTTGGCGTATTTAAAGCTAAATTTATTGTTAGCTGGCGATCCTAAGCCCGCTATTACTTACGTGGGACCGTAATTCCAGGTGGCCCTGATTGGCGGCTTGTACGTAGCTTGCATTTTGAACGATTGCCTTGGACCCAGAGGTGCTACCGCGAAAGACGATATTCGTAAATTTCGGACGACGTTTCTGTCATTCTCATGACGCTTTGATTGAAGTAAACGAGACAGATGCCCGAAATATACGAACTTCGATGTTCGCGGTACCGCTCCAGAGGACACTCAAAATCCCTGATTCTTACTACTATATTTTATAGGATTCTTACACAGATGCCACGAATTGACAAGTTAGATCAAAACTGTACGGATTACGTTCGATTTACACAAGATCGATGGCACGCGGCATCTAGGTAGGTATAGTCGCCCGCCGTTAAGAAGTAAATACATCCTGACACAGCGTTTGACATTCCACAACTATTAAGTTTCTTAATATTGATAATGTTGGTTATAGGAGAAAAAAGTGTACTTGTTGCGGTTGGCAGAATAGTGAAGATTGGAGATCGATCGTTTCACTACCCTAGAGCAGCGGTTCCCAACTACAAACTGTGGACAGCGAACCCCAGGGGACCCGCGCATGTGTATGGGGGTCCGCGGTCCCAATACGCATCTATCTTACTTAGACTCTAGAGCCTAGAGGTTTGATATCGACATGTGTCAGAATTTACGGGCGACTGTAGTTGATATAAGTGTGTAGTTGTATGTACGTCATGTCGTTGAAGTATGCACTTATCGATAACAGGATTGTCGATATTTTTATTGTGGCAAGAACTAAGCAAATGTTGTTCCTAAGAAAAATATCTAGGTGTAGTCATGAGATTATTGTAAATGATGTCAGGGGACAGGCGCAGGGAGCGTGGCGGGGAAAGCCATTCTGACTTTGGGCAGTACCCTTACCATTCTGTATTAATTACCGCAACTTCGGTTGAAAACACAAGAACACTCGAATTGTATTTGTTTGTATCCCTCCAACTTCGACATGAAGAGTTCAGTTTGAAGGGCAACAAAAATATGTGAATCTATGACAAGGACGGACGAAACTAGCGCTGGGTCTGGCAAATCTATGGAAAGTTACATAAGACCATCCCTTTCGATCGTGGTATTATTAGCACGCTCCGACTAGTTAAATAGTATGTATATGCGCAAATCCGATCACTGTAGGTCGATCTTAGGGAGGCCTATGTTCAGCAGTGTCCGTTCTTCAGTTAATATGACGATTATGACAAGACTAGTTTTGTAAAAAAAAATATTTTTTTGTAAGTTGTAAATGAAGTTATGTATAATTGTATACCCAAATAAGTATAATTGTGAAATACGACCATACCTACGGTCAGCTACCTACACCTAGCGTCAAATAAAATTACGTGTCCGAACTCCGTCCCCTTTCAATGTATGTTGAGTCTAATATTCGTGTCCTTCGTCATACAAGTAACCAAATACTCATACAACGTCATTTGATGGTCGGTCTTGCTTAGTGACCCTGCCTAAGAAGTCGACGGTACTAAGTAGGTTCAAATCCCAGTAAGGGCATTTATTTGAAATGAAATGAAATATTTTTATTTGCTAGAAGACGTACAAAAGGTCTTATGATAAATAAGGAACAGTATTCAGTTAACATATAGTCAACATGCAAAATATTCTATTTGTGCTATGAGCACATATATTTGTTCCTGAGTCATGCGTGTTTTCCAGTAGGTATTTGTATTGAAATTGAAATTATTTATTTTGCAAGAACATACACAGGCGTTATGGGTACATGCTAGTGGGATATTGGATTTAACATGCATGTATGCTCTGCCACAATATGGCATGCAAAATCTTAAACTAATGAAGGAATCTAAAATGTCAATTTTTCAAAATATTCACTTAATTTATAGAACGGTCTGGTTATTAAAAACAGTTTTAGTCTTTTAGAAAATTCATAAACATCTTTACATAGTCTTATGTCCTCATCCAAAAAGTTATAAATTTTAATACCAGTGTATTCCAGACTTCTTTTAAAGTTTTCATATTTATTAGATTTATTATATTACTATATATATCGTTGGCTGAGTACCCCCAACACAAGCCTTCTTGAGCTTACCGGGATCAGTCAATTTGTGTAAGGATGTAATATTTATTTTATTTATTTATACGGGACCGGATGTCTAGTGCACTTATTTTCGTTAATTATATAACGTCTAATTTTATTTCTTCTAATAGCCACGACAACAAAGGATTTTTACTAAGATAATTGGGCTTAAAGACTCCTTCTTTGTGCATTGGCAGTCTGAAATCAAGTAACCCAGCTGTTTTACAGCTAAAAGGGAGTATGAGGCTTATAATTTGTTGAAAGTTTAGACATCTTGGACATGCATCTTAGTTATCTGCTGTTTCTATTTGTAAAGCGATCTAGTCCCATGAGGCGATTAAGTAGCGTCTTACCAGACAGACGGCTGGGTAACTTTAATTGCTAACAAAGTACTTCACAAATTCGCGTAGATAAATTCAATCATACATCATCATCATCATCATCATCATATCAGCCCTTTATCGCCCACTGCTGAGCATAGGCCTCTCTTCTAGTACGCCACTTGTCCCGGTCCTGAGCCAATCTCATCCAGGAATGACCCGCAATCTTCCGAATGTCGTCGACCCAACGTGCCAACGGACGCCAGGGGCTTCTTTCATTCGAAAGCGGCCACCACTCCGTTAACATTCTAGTCCACCTGCCATCACTCTGCCTAGCAACATGCCCTGCCCAATTCCATTTGAGATTTGTAATGACGAAACCGACGTCTTGCACCTTGGTGCGACGACGGATCTCAACATTTCTTACTCGATCTTGAAGCTTGATACCGAGCATGGCGCGCTCCATGGCTCTTTGAGCTACACGGATTTTACCCATAGCTTCATTAGTGAGCGTCCATGTTTCGGCACCATAGGTCATGGTGGGCAGGACACATTGGTTGAAGAGGCGTGTTTTCAGGCATTGTGGAATGTCAGCCGGTCTTAGGATGTCCGCTAATTTATTGAATGCCGCCCAACCTAGCTGGATTCTTCTAGAGATCTCCTTCTGCTGGTGTGTTTTGTCAAATGATAGAATATGCCCAAGATACAAGTACTGCTCGACCACTTCCAGTCTTTCGTTCCCAACCTTAATGCTTGGAATCGATTTACTGGGGATGTTCGTCATAACCTTAGTCTTGGACATATTCATCTTAAGACCTATCTTTAGAGACGCGTGGTATAGGCTTTCAATCATGCTCTGGAGATCTTCTAGGTTCTCAGCAAACAAAACAATGTCGTCGGCAAATCTCAGGTGCGACAAGAACACACCATGTATGTTTATACCTTTTTTGTCCCATGCAAGCGTTTTTATAGCGTCTTCTAGAACCGCTGTAAAAAGCTTGGGTGAGATGGTGTCCCCTTGACGCACTCCCCTTTGGATGGTTATTGGGTTGCTCAGTTTGTGAAGCCGAACTTGCATCGTTGCCGAGCTATAAAGCTCCCGGAGCACATCCACATATCGAGTATCCACAGAGCAGCGGTGAAGAGAGTCAAACACAGCCCAATGTTCGACACTGTCAAAGGCCTTCTCGTAGTCGACGAAGGCCATGCACAGGGGCCGGTTGTACTCATGGCTTTTCTCCATCAGCTGCTTTACTGCGTGGATATGGTCAATAGTAGAAAAGCCACTCCGGAACGCAGCCTGCTCAGGGGGTTGGCATTCATCGAGGATCCGAGTTAGACGATTACACAAAACTTTTGCAAATAGCTTGTAAGTGTGGGAAAGGAGGCTTATGGGGCGATAATTATTTAAATTAGAAATGTCTCCTTTTTTGTGTAGGATGGTGACTATTGCGGTTTTCCAGGACTCTGGGGTGCGAGTGCCTCGTAAAACCTGATTGAATAGTTTTACGAGAACTCTGGTGATAGGTTCACCACCAGCGCGAAGCAGATCGGCTGTAACGCCATCTTCGCCAGGGGATTTATCTGCTTTCATCTGATATAATGCTTTTTTAATTTCACTGGCTATTATTGGTGGTATACTTTCTTTATCAGTATAAGAAAGTGGGGGAGCTCTAAAATCAGTTGTGGACATGTGTGGTGGGCCTGATTGTGATGAATAAAGTCTGCCATAAAACTCTTCAACAATCCCAACAATTTGGTCACGGTCTGTTACCAAATTGTTATCCCTGTCTTTCAATTTTACTATCTGAGTGACTCCGGTTCTTAATTTCCTTCTAAACACCTTTGGTCCTCTGTAATCTTCTATTGTATTGACTATGATTTTAGTTTTATGTTTTCTTAGATCTTTCCTAATACTTTTGCTAATTATTTTACTTATTCGCTCTACTTGTTTTTGATCTGTTACTGTTTCCTGTCTCATCTGCCTTCTCTCTTCCATAAGGGCTACCGTCTCGGGTGATAGCTTCCTCTCTTTTCTCTGTTGTTTGCCAAGGTGTTTGGTTGCTGTTTCCTGCAATGATTTACTTAACAGACTATTAATATGGTCAACGTCAAGGTTCTGTACATCATACATAAATATATATATCTTCCACAAATCGACCTAGTCCTACGATAAGCTCAGTAAGGCTAGTGTTGTAGGTATGAGACGACGACATATACTTAAATACCTAGAAAAGACCCATGACTCAGGAACAAATATCTGTGCTAATCACAAAAATAAATACCCTGACTGGGATTTGAACCATCGGCTTCATAGGTAGGGTCACTACCCACTAGGTCAGAACGGTCGTCAAACATACTAATATTATAAAGGCGAAATTAGCTATCTATAATATGACAAAGCCAACTTAAATATTTCTGACGAATTGAAATATCTCAGCGCCACCCAGGAAACACAAGGAGTTTCGTATAACCACCTATGGTTTTCTTCATCAGTTCTTCTTCACCAAATACTATTTTCTGAATACAAATGCTTGACTTGTCACCGAATGTACTAAAATCGTTATACCTATAAATTTTGAAGAGTTCTCTTAATTCCTCATGGATCCCATCATCAGATCTGAATTCTAGTAACAATGGGACCAACCTTGAAGTAGATGCATTCAAACAACGAAAAAATTTTTGAAATCTGTCCATAAATGACGTAGTTCTGAATTAACACACATAAAAAAAGGTACCTATGTGTGTTTATTTTTTCACGCTTGAACCGCCGAACCAAATTTGGTGAAATTTAATATGGAGAGAGTTTGTGGCCCGGAAAAAGAAAGTCTTCTATTTTTTTTTTTTATATGATAGCTTTATCCCGGGATCACTCATCAAATTTGCACGGCGAATATACGCAACCAAGGGGGCAATTATTGAGCGTACTCGATTCGTGACATTAATATAAACTCTACCACAAACGAAGGAATGGTATTTTTCTCAAACATGCAATGAAATGTCTTCGTTACGTGCGTCATAATAAGGCTTCGAAGTATCACGTTTAGGGCGGATCGACTCCAGAGGACAGGTAACGTATTTCATATAAAATTGAAGGCCTAGGCCGGGAAGTAATTTTTTTTTTAATTTTTATGTATACCTGGCGTCTGTGTTCATGAAGCCTGTTCAAACAGCTGAGTTATATTTTTTTATCATTTTTAGTGACTAAATGATTAGCGGGCTAAAAAATAATCTCGCTTATTTCAGACGAAATGGTATGAAGAGATTTATTTTATTTATCATGTAATTGAATATTCATATCATCAGGTTATTACATTATTATATTTATTATTCATGCTCTCAATTTTAAAATTGTATTGGCAACACCAAACACTACTCCACGCATGCGCGTTTTTGAACGCATTTTTGACTCAACCAATCACAGGACACTTTTACTTGTTGTTTTAATAATGGCGGAATGGAAAAGTTTCTCGGCGTGTAAAACTCTGTTTATTAAGACTAAATAGTGGTAAATGGTGTGATTCAATGCTTTTGTGACTTAGATATAGTGTTACGGGTGTATAAAAATTGAATAATCTAACCGGGCCCGGTTTTATTTATCTATATTTTGTTATTGTGTACCGCCAAAGGCAGATGCCGTAGCGCCATCATTTAAAAGGTAAGTGCATTCTTTTTTGGTGGTTTTTCTAAATGTTGTATATAGTAATTATAGCCAGACTATTTATGATAGTCATTAATTATTACATCGAAGGCAAAAATACTACAAAGCGGGATTGGAGGGAAAATTAAAAAACTTATGCCGTGAAGCTGTTTTGTTCAGTGGTATTTATTTATTTATTTCATTGCATTAGTTTGAGAAAAGCACTATACATGCCTAGCCGTGAAAGGGTCTTGAAGGCTTCGTATACTATCCGGCCTCCTTACAGTCGGCCGTATATACAACTCAGCCTTCAACCCCCTTTTTCCCGGCGGCTGCAGTAATGTACTATTATAAACACGAATGCTACAAAATAATAGTCGTAAGTATCGAAAGAAATTAGTGAGAAACTCTTGTGTGTGGTTATAAAATTTTTCATTCGAGCGAACGACTTTCAAAAATCGACCCCCAAGTTGGGGGCGCAAAAGCTATTTCACGATAAATTATAATGAATTGAGTAGGTATATACGTTTCATATCATATCAAATATATTTATTTCAGACAGAATCCATATTATGTTAGTTACAAAGGAACTTAAAGCCTAGAGTAAGTACAGTCGCCATCCCATATGTATATCGGAGCTGTGCATGCACTTTATAGCTTTGATAATAGAGGCGTTGCGTTGTTCCGATATTTGTGACTACCTCCACAGCTCCGATATATCTGATGGCGACTGTACATTAAAACACGATGATTTTTTTAACTTTACTGGGGTTACGCAACGCACGGTTATGCATTACAGTTAATCGAAATAATTATAACATAATATGTAAAAATGAGAATAATATTTGGTAGGTATATAAACCAAAATAGGCTATGTATTTGGCCCATTTTTACTGTAAATGTATTTATTACTATTACAAAGGTAGTAAAAATGCACACCGGTGTAAAGGTCGTTATTTACTATAATAGCTACAAGTATGACGACGTCAGATCTGGCTTAGTGGGTAGACCCTGCATATGAAGCCGATGATCCTGGGTTCAAATCCCCGTAAGGGCATTTATTTGGGTGAGGAGCACAAATATTTTTTCCTGTGTCATGGGTGTTTTATACCGGGTGTGGCCTGTAATAGGAGCAAAAATTTTAGGGATCGCTTCTACACCACGAACGAAACAACATTTGTTCTACAACTTTAAATAATTTAGTAATTTATTACTTGTGATTTTTTCGAACAAAGTAAATAGTATTTTCAATGAACAGCATCCAATAGTCTAGTTGACGTTTACTGTTAGCTTACAAACTTCATAGTTTATGCAATACATTGCTTGCTTGGAAAATCTTTTTTTATTAATATTTATTAAACTATAAGTTATTTTCAAAAGTCGTAGAACAAATGTTGCTACGTTTTTGGTGTAGAAACGATGCCTAAAGTTAAAGCTCCTAATACAGGCCACACCCGGTATATGTATTTAATTATTTGTATAGATATACATATATTAGCGTGATATATATTTCTTACATTAATTCTAATTATTACTAATAATAAAAATCAGGTTCCTAACTTAATGGGATGGGGGTGCTCATAGCCAATGAACATTTAGGGATTGTATGAAGATGTAAATAAATGTCAAATTTTCCCAATTTATCATATTCAATAGTTAATTTCTATCCTCATTATAAAACTAGTAAAATTTTATTTAAATATTGTTTCATTAAAACAGGCCGTTGAGGCATTATACCAAGGATGCTGGCGGCATTTCCTCGTTGTATCGCAATGCTGATACGTTGTGCGTGGAAGCCGCCAGCTCTTCGGTCACCAGTTACATCAACCAATTGCTTCGCGATATCTCCAAAAAGTTTGTGCGCGCTGGGGCCCCAATGGACCTAGCGTCTCTACGCCAAACGGTACAATATGGCACTCTTTGCTCAGGCTCTAATATTATTTTCATCACACTTGCTCGTCAATGGCGTTGTTACTTGCGAGAGTACAGAGCAGTTATAGCCGATTTAGCTCACACGGCCTGTTAAGTTTAGTTTTAAAAATATATAGAACTCATACTTCACTTCGGACTGAGGATGTTTCCAAACAGCCAAGGTGTATTTCATATCTTCAAAATTTTGCTACAACCAACTTTTAATATGTATAAAACATATATTTATATTCAATTTGACTGCAATTTAATGTTTAGTATTTATTAAAAATAATTGTTTTATATTTGATTTTGATAATTGATACTATTTGGCAGGATGTTCTGTCAAATTCAAAAACAAAACGCAGTTGTTAACATTATCTGTGGAAGACATTGAAAAAAGTTGACATTGTTGACAATCTTTTTTAGTGGATGAGGTCTGATTGTAGTTTTCAAAGTGTATTTTGATTTTAAGCCTAGGTACATAAGTACTAACTAATATTTTACCAACGAATTTATTTTATTTCCTCGCAAATGTGATAAAAAACATTGTGTGGACCACGGGTGGTAAGTGTATAACAAACTTGAGTCATTAAAAGCCCTCCGACTTCGTCGTCGGGCTTCTAATAGACTCGCGTTTACTATACCTTACTTACCATCCTCGTTGCACAATGTACTATTATTGAGTATGTACGAAATGGAAATGTAAAAACCAACAAGCAACACAATTCATGATTTCACAAGTATTGCAAAAATATCATATTATTTACATTATAATTATATTCTCGTCACGTGTCAACATATCGTAATTACGTGTTTTTCTTCGTTCCTTATGAATACGAGTAAGTAGCAAACAGGAGATTTTAAAATGTTTTTCCATTTTCTATGATACAAAGGCTGCTACTTATATATACGGAAATAAATAAATCAATATTTCGGTACCATCTTACACAAATCGACCTAGTCCTACGGTAAGCTCAGTAAGGCTTATGTTGTAGGTACTAGACGACGATATATATAATAGATAGATGAATACTTAAATACATAGAAGACACCCATGACTCAGGAACAAATATCTGTGCTCTTCACACAAAAAATGCCCTGACTGGGATTTGAAGCCAGGACCATTGGCTTCATAGGGAGGGTCACTACCCACTAGGCCAGATAAGACCGGTCGTCAACAAAAAATAAAAATAAACAAACGTACGTAGAGTGGCGGCGTCAGTAATGACGCCGTACAAGGATCCAATCATGAACATTAGTGCTTATTTCAAAGGATGTCAAGTGTTGTGCATTTGTTGGTAAATATTAAATTTATAACGTTATGTTTTTTGAATTAAGAACTGGTCCATCATTGGTGCCGTCATTCTTTATGATTTTATTGTTTTTCTGAACATTTTCCTTTGTAGTCACTTTTGCATTCGTGTGCACATACTTATTGAAGCGTGATATTGTGACAAATGATAACAACCCGACGATAAAAACTGATTAGTATTCACATAAGCTATTCATCTCAGCTATAAGACGTCCACTGCTGAACACAGCCCCCCCCCCCTTGGATCTCCACACGTACCGGTTGGAAGCAACCTGCATCCAGCGTCTTCCGGCGACTTTAATGAGGTCGTCTGTCCATCTTGTGGGTGGACGTCCTACGCTGCGCTTGCTAGTCCGTGGTCTCCACTCGAGCACTTTTCGACCCCATCTGCCATCTTCTCTGCGTGTAATGTGGCCTGCCCATTGCCACTTCAGCAGGCTAACCCAGTGGGCTATGTCGGTGACTTTAGTTCGCCTACGGATCTCCTCATGTCTGAGTCGATCTCGTAGCGAAACTCCGAACATAGCTCTCTCCATAGCTCGTTGAGCGACTTTGAGCCTTGAGATGAGGCCGATAGTGAAAGACCACGTTTCGGAGCCGTAAGTCATCACTGGTAACACACACACATAAGCTATTTACAATTGTTCAGAGGAAAAATAATGTTGACAGAGTAAATTACTAAGCCTTTCTAACAATTCATCTTACGTAAGTTGCGGGATTCTGTTACAATTCCAATTAAAATATACACAAAATTCTTTGTGGCGTTCAGGAATCCAATTATAATGGTGTATTTAACGCAAAAGAAAGAATCCAATAATATTTCTTAATAGTATTCATTCTTTTCTTTACGTTGGCAACTTAAAGATACATTAAAACGGTCGCTTCAAAGGTTCAGGATATATTTTAATTTCGGGGAAAATTCTTTTGACCATTTTTTAGACAATTATGTCGAAAATCTTAGTCTAACAGAATTGCGGAGTTAAAAATCCGCAGATTATATATGGTTTCGAGTGTTTTTTGTTTTGAAACCCTATACAAGTTACCGAGTTGGCCTGTATATTTGACATATATATTATGTACATACTTATATGTCAAATGGAGACACTAAATTACAAGATGAATTAGTGCTTATTAGTTTACTATGATTTATACGTATCAGCTCAAGGTGCCTACGCCTGTCTATAATAATAATAATATGCTATATGCTCGCAGGTTTGAAGTGTAAGATGCATAAGACGCGAGTTGGCACAGAAAAGCGGCGCACACCTCTCGACACCCTGAGCCGCTCACATCGATGTTGCTCCTGGCCGTCTCTACGGCGGCAGTTCCAGGGGCCCATCTAGTCGGCGGCGAGTCACCACCTGCCTCGATAACATGTTGCAACATTGTTATGGCAGGTGTCCGGATCTCTTTACAATAGCCCAATTTTCTAGGCCCGCCAAACCTCAACGCCATAGCCCAGTATTCTTTTACATTTTATTTTCAATAGCCCAATCGCCTGCTGTGCCTGTGAATTGGTTCTAGCAGGTGTACTACATAGCAAAATTCTCCAAAGGGCCTCTACGTGTTGGATCTATATCCCCATACAAGCCTTCCAAAAGACCGGGATTTATAGGCCCGAGTACCCCTAAAGGAGAAACAAATAATAATAATAATATTTTTTGCCATCAGTGCAGTAATAGTATTTTCTTTTTACTGTAATACTTTATACTTATCTTTCAAAATATGTTCTAAATACAGTGAGTGATAAATCACATATTTGCATATAGGTTTCGTGATAAATATACAATCAGACACACACCATCAGGTGTGACTGAGTTCAAACGCTTTTTTTTATGATATAGGAGGCAAACGAGCAGACGGACTACCTATGGTAAGCAACTACCGCCGCCCAGCCGCCAGCCGCGCCGGACACTCGCAACACCAGAGGAGTCACAAGTACGTTGCCGACC
The DNA here is from genome assembly GCA_022674325.2 of Grapholita molesta. NCBI lineage: Eukaryota > Metazoa > Arthropoda > Insecta > Lepidoptera > Tortricidae > Grapholita > Grapholita molesta. The sequence goes on along the minus strand of CP053133.2, from coordinate 4,517,634 downwards.
TTTAAGATCTCTATACGCTCTTCTGAAGGTTTGGATGTCATATCGGTCCGGAAATACTGCACACGACAATTTATTCCAAAGTTTTGCCGTGCGAGGCAGGAAGTTTATAGAAAAACGCACAGTCAGTCGTGTATCAAATAATACATACGTATTTTTCATACGGGCGTATACATATAGTACCCAGTAATACGACTCGTCATGTTAATAATTTTGTTAAATAGTGTTATAAAATAGATGATTTTTAAAGTCTGATCGGGCAGCAATGTACGCTGTCCAACTTATATTGACATAACAAGTATTCCATGCGACATGTCATGACGCATCGGTACGTTAATTATTATGGATGCAATACATTTCGTGAATTTTTCGCGACTTTACCATAATTATCATATCCAAGAACGATGTACTTAAATAGTCGGAACTAGTTACTTCAATACAAATTTTGCCAGTTTGATTAATCCATGTTTAAAAAGGACTATCTACAATACTTTCATATCAAATCTTCTAAGATAAATATGGTAAGTTGATAATATAATATATAATAGGATCATACTACTTTGCGATAATAGGACAGAAGCGTATCACTTTACACATAGTTAAACAAAGATCCACTTTCCGAGCATGTGAAATGAAAATAATCTTTGCACGTAAAAATATGCAAATAGGTAAATCGGGTTAGCACTAATCGAATAGCGGGTAACTAAACAGTAGATTACAAAGTAATATTATTTATGGTGTTAATTGTTACGGAAACGGGTTAGAGACAACATCTAATAAACGTATTTTCTATTTTTAATTACTTACAGGTCTTTTCAGTGCGCTGAAACACATTTTCAGTCCGTTTCAGGAGAAGGCCTAACACATTTTTTTTTTATGACAAAGGGGGCAAACGAGCAGGCGGATTGCCTGATGGTATGCAATTACCGCCGCCCATGGGCACCCGCAATACCAGGGGAGTGACAAGCGCGTTGCCGGCCTTTAAGGGGGGTTGGAGCTCTGGGAACCTTACTCACCACCAGGAACACAACACTACATACCTGAAAGGTAGTAGTGCTGTTATGGCTGTGGTCTTCTGTAAGGAGGAGGTACTTCCCCAGTTGGGCTGCTCCAGATTCAAGCTAGCTAGCTAGATGGCTTCGCTGTGCCCTACCTCTCATTGTTGGACGTAGTTTAAGGACATACCCGAGTCCAAAATATAATCAGATAATCATAAATTACTCCAAGATGTTTCCGTTCTCAGGCACCTGATACATGTTTTCGGGCCGATACAGGCCACTAGCAATCAAGTTGCGCTACTTCCTACATTCATTCATCCTATTCCATTCATTCACCACTTTTGGTGAATGAATACATTCACATCAACTGTTGTGTCGATATAGGTATCGGCACGAGAGTCGAGGTGAATGGTTCACACACTGCTACATACTAATAGCAAACACTTGACATATTATCTTCTTCCGATTATAATGCAATAGATAATTGTCTGAAGAGGTTTGATAACGAAATGACGAAGTAATGAAAATGTATGTAAAAACAACAAAATACAGAAATACTATTAAAGGAAAGAATAATTTACGATAAATATATTCGGATATTTTTGTCAAAAAAAAAAATTGTAACTAAACAAATTGGATACATCTTTAGTCAATTTTGCAGTTTGCTATTTTGCTATTGATACGAAAAAAGAACACTCATTTCAAAACCTCGCTATCATTACATGTCATGCAATGTTGAATGTGTGCGTGGCCTCAACTCTCGTGGCGATACCTATACCTTTGGTAATAATATTGTAACATTGTATCGTGAGTACGAATACAGATGTATTGTAAAATTCTTTTCCTTCGGGTAAACTCGTATCTCGATCGAAATACGACGGCACCCGAACTGTCAATGAATCATTGCATTTATTGACTGACATTTTCTTTTTTTTGAACTTTATTGTTTAATAAATATCAAACATCATTTTTCACTTTGACGTTTGACACTAAACAATAAAGTTCCATATTAATGGATATGAAAACGTCACTCATTTAATACGATCATTAATTCCGATAAAGATCCGAGTTTTTCTAATGGAAAATAATTTCTCACTATATCTGTAGGTACGTGAGCACACCCTGAGTATTTAAGAAACATAAAAAAAAATTAAGTAAACGGGCCCAGTACCGCGAACATCGAAGTTTGTATATTTCGTGCATATTTCTCTTTTACGGCGTACCAAGGCTCCATGAGAGTGACTGAGACAATCTTCCGAAATTTACGAATGCCGTTTTTCGCGCTAACGCCGCTTTAAGGTTGAAATATCTTGAGGTCTAGTAATTCGCACACCGCTGGTGATTTATGTGAAAATTAACATTAACTATATTAAACACATTTATTTACTTATTAGTATACTAATTGGCTAAATTGACATATCGTCGCTACTATGAAAAAACCTCGTAACTAATTCTGGCAATCAAAAGAAAAATGACGTAACTATGTATGGGATGAGTACAGAGTTACCGCGTTTAAACTTGGTGTGTCTGTGTCAGATACGAGATTTATTCAAAGTAGCGACATACATATATTATACTGTACGCTCGGTGATACAGAGCTGTATATGTGTCATTATCTAGGAAAAGGGACCTTATTGTCGATGGCACATTACGTCGAATCGCGTTGCGTTTGTATTGTTTCGTCTTGAACAACGACATAAGCGCCATCGACAATAAGGTCCCTTTTCATAAGTAGATAAGGTCACATATTTGACGTAGGAGGTAGAAGATCATTACACACAGCAAAACGTGTAAAGCATAATTTACGACTCCTCCTAACCTTAAAAAAACAAATGATTACTCTCCACTACATACATCTACGACACGCATAAACTCCTACAATGTTTTTTCGAGAGACTACCACGAAACAGTAGACAATTTGCCTGTGCTGGACACGCACATATGATCATCTAACTTTTCTTTTTTTTTAAAGAAAGATAAAATAATAACGATGCTGAAACCTTGTCATTATGGGGTGAAATCGATATCGTGTATTCTATGTAATGTGAACACATTTGAACCATAGTCTAAACTACATTTTTTTATCATGTAGGTATTGCCATAACATTCCTGAACGCAACCTGCCAACTTACTTTTTAATAGTAACATTTTGTTTTAGCTCTCTTATTTAAGTAATAAGACCTAAACGGCAACATAGTTGACGAACGTCACGTTTTGTTACGTCCATTTGTTACGCCATGTACAATTTCTTCTTACAGATATTTTACGCAGACATATTGGCGAATACATTTCTACCAACTCATGCTCGCGCCGCAGTATATGCTGTAAATGCGTGTTTTCTAAAAAAAGATATCCAAAAACCTGGTATCTTCCACATGAAGAATTTTCTGAGTTCATACTATCTTGAATTGTTAGCATTTTCTATTTTTTCAATTAAAAAAATCACAATTTGAAACTTACTTTATTTTATCAGGATCGTTGTGAAAACAATCGAAATAAATATGCATAAATATAAAAAATAATCTAGTGATCAAATAATGAAAATCTTTCAATGTTCTGGTTTACATAATACAAATTGTATGCTTATTTAGATGGATTTAATTAAAAAAAGCTACCACGCACTAAAAACCACGAGCTTTAGCTAAAATATGTAACAACATATGCTTAAAATAATTACATGGAGAAACATAAAAAAACAAGACGTTGTGTTTCAAAACTACCATTGACACTTAATAAGCTATCTATCTGATAGGAATCTATGCCTAACCCAAAAAAAAAAAATATTGCTGCTATGTGAGTGAAATGCAAATTGGCAATCATTGCTGTCTGTCAGTGCCAATTTGTAACCTTAAGTGACAAGTGTGTCTAGGGATTGAAGGTCGCGGAGGAACCCAGTTACCTACTCTCACCACGTATGACGTAAGTACATTAGACTAGTTTGAAAACGGAATTTATCGCGTGGCAATAAGATGGATAATCGATTGAGTTTTCTGATTGATTAACGACGTTTTGGATCGCATGGATCGATTCGCGTGATTGAAATACATGTACAGTAAAATGGATGAAACGTGATAATCCAACATGAGCCAACATGTGTTTTATAGTAAGAAATGTTGACTTTTACAACTTACTTATTTCCACTGCTGATGGGCCATTTTATTTAAAGTTAAATATATATTTAACTTTTTTAAATTTGGATTTTTTTTTGTGTGGTTTCTACTCAGAATCATGAGTTCTTCTGATAATATATATATATTTTTTTATGACATAGGCGGCAAACGAGCAGACGGATTGCCTGGTGTTAAGCAATTACCGTCGCCCATGGGCACTCGCAACACCAGGGGAGTCACAAGTGCGTTGCCGGCCTTTAAGGGGGGTTGGAGCTCTGGGAACCTTACTCACCATCAGGAACACAACACTACATACCTGAAAGGTGGCAGTGCTATTATGGCTGTGGTCTTCTGTAAGGAGGAGGTACTTCCCCAGTCGGGCTGCCCCAGAATCAAGCGTGATGGTCAACGCTGTGCCCTACCTCTCATTGTTGGACGTAGTTTAAGGACATACCCGGGTCCAAATTTAATTAATTGGAGTAAAAGCGAAATATGCTCGAAATTTACGAACGTTCGCGGTTCCAGGCCTGTCTGCAATGAATACGTTTATACCCTTGGTAAAATAATATCCTTCTTAATTATACAGCGTGTATTGTAAATATTCCATGAAAATAACTATTAACTATATATTTTTTCCTTGTAAAATAATCCAGCATGCAATGAATCGCTACTTTGTCTTACTTGCCAATGCGTGACGTCACAACTGTCAGTTCAAGTATACGCAATACATTGCTGCTCGAAAATAATTCAAATATTAATAACGGTTTTGGTGGTAGACTTGGACCCGGGTATGTCCTTAAACTACGTCCGACAATGAGAGGTAGGGCACAGCGAAGTACCATCACGCTCGAGTCTGGAGAAGCCCAACTGGGGAAGTACCTCCTCCTTACAGAAGACCACAGCCATAATATCACTGCTACCTTTCAGGTATGTAGTGTTGTGTTCCTGATGGTGAGTAAGGTTCCCAGAGCTCCAAGCCCCCTTAAAGGTCGGCAACGCGCTTGTGACTCCCCTGGTGTTACGGGTGCCCATGGGCGACGGTAATTGCTTACCATCAGGCAATCCGTCTGCTTGTTTGCCACCTTATGTCATAAAAAATAAGACTAATTTTAAATAACCTTGCAATATCTGTTTGTAGTACGAAAACCTACGCTCGGTTAGGGTTTAAGGTAATATTAAATATACTCGCTGTAAAATTCGTTTATCATTGTGACAAGACATATCACTGAGTTAGACTGTAAGGAAATCCAATTAAATCTCGCTATGTAAATGAAATTGCTATCTGAAACATCAGGCTTATTCACTTGACAGAATAATTCATTAGTCAAATGAGGACTGGATGCTACACCTTATTTTCTATTAGATATATGTATTTAGGTATTTATATCTATCTATCTACTATACAGGGTGCCCTATTCAGATCGGTCAGTATGGGGAAATCTAGAACGATAAGACATACAAAGATTGTAACCATGTCGTCAAATTTAGGGACAAGAAAAACTGCATATATAGATTTAAAAAAAAATAACTTACTTACTTAGGTACTATGGTCACAGTGATGCGTGGGAAAAAGATAGCGTTTTGATGTATGTTCATAGCACTCTCTTGTTTACGCATCGTCGTTACATCCAAAATTCACAGCAGTGTGACAAACCGCCTAAGGTATTTTTAGCTAAAAGAATTTGTCTGGCGTGTAAAGTGTGAAGACTTTGGGTATAAACACGCAACCCATGATAATCCTTTGATAAACTGATTCCTTTGTATACACTATTCTACCACGTGTCTCCGACAATGGGGCTTATGTATTTTGTTTATAAAACTCAGCTAGTTTTAGTCTACAACTAGTCGAATAAAGGTTATTTAATGATCTGATTTTGTTCATACAAACTATTTTTTTCAATCTACGACATCCAATGAACCAAATGACATCGTCCGTCACACTTCAAAAACTGATGATTTTGCAATACATATTAGCATATGATGGACATAGGCCTCCCACAAATATGACTTGTATCATATTGAGGGTAGTTGCCATAGTCGCCACTCTTGGCAGGCGGGTTGGCGACTGTAGTACCTGTAGATTGGGTTTCGACGGATGCTGCTGCCATTTTATTTGTTATATAAGTTGTGTAATCATAATTAATTTAATTGGATTTTTACGCGCAATCTAACTAGTTCAGGGTACAGGTTCAGGGGTTCAGATTAGGCAACTACCCCCAATATGATACAAGTCATATTTGTGGGAGGCCTATGTCCAGCAGTGGACTGCATACGGCTGAAATGTATGTATGTATATGATACATATATAGGCATATCCTTGGCCCAGTACTACACAAGCCAAGAGGGCTTAAATTTATGAATGTCCACTAATATTTATTTATTATTTATTTATTTATTGCAAAACTCAATTAAACATGAAATAGAAAAGCGTAAACAAAGAAAACAAATTATAATTTTTCACAGTTCATTTGTGAAGGTTTCTAGAGAGTTTGTAATTGAGTTTTTTGTCCCAATTTTCTCACCGAGTTTTAGTCTTTAGGCAATTAAATACAAACATAATATTTAGAATTTCTAAAAAAATAATTGTAATGAAATACGAGTACATAAGGATTTCAAACACCGCGGACTTAACCGTTGTATTTATGTCACAATTATTATTGAGAAATATTTGAATGTTTGGTAAGAAAAGAAAAGAAAAGAAAAGAAAACATTTATTCAAGGCAGTTTACAACAACAAAAAAAAACTAAATAAAAAACTAAAACATATTCGACAAAACTGCCTCGAAATTGTCCCGACTCAGCATAACAAAATATTAACATATACAAAATATTATTAGGTAACAAAATATTGTCACGATTACATATATACGATTATATAAACTTTATATATATTCTAACTTTTCCTCGCGACTAAGTCGGCTAGCCATTCCCGTCTTTAAAGTATGGTTGCGGGATAAAAATTATCCTATGTCCTTTCTCGTAGCTGAAACTCTATGCCAAATATCATGTTTGTAACAACTTTTCTTCACATTTTTGCTAACCTTTCATACTAATATAACAAATGCGAAAGTAACTCTGTCTGTCTATTAACTGGGAACCAAATGGGACGTAATTTGGTATGGAGAGAGTTTGAGCTACGAGAAAGAACATAGTTTAAGGGCCTATTAATTAAATACAAAAATATGTGTGAGATCAAGATTTAATATCGACAAGAATTAAATTGACAGAAATCATAGAGCTCATTTTTACAAAGTAGACAATCCTCCATGGAGAGGTGCGCTGCAGCTACAATAGGATATTTTTTACCCCGCAACTGCAACCGGTTTCGTAGGCTGGGTCTCTTCCCACTAACTAGGTCGTCAAGATTTAAAAAGGTACATAAGTTATTTATTTTCTTCCTTATACTGTTTGCTATAGGATAAACATGTCAAAAATGTTATAAATTCTGATAATAAATCTTTAGGCGAATCTATCAATCATAAGTAGACGCCTGCCATGTCCTAATTCGGTTTGAGACAATTTTCTTTTTTTAACAGAGTTAGGTAACTTTTATATTTTTATTTCTTTTACGTTAAAACTTTAAGACTTTGGTATATTATCATAAACCTTTTGTATATTATTTTATTATATTATATTAATAAAATAATTACTTATTTGTTTGTCTTTCCCCTTCACGGTCAGAGACAACACCCGCCATTGTGTTGGGACTATTTAATGGAATCTAGAATGTACTAGGCTTTTGTGTGGAAAGGATGGATTAGCTATTGGACTATTGGATAAAAACTAGACGCCTGCCTAATAAAATGGTATACATGTTTATTTCAGGCACACGGTGACTCGCCCTATACGAGATCGGTCCTCACAAAAAGCGACATCAAAGATGGCTCAAGGGCAACACAGGTGCATAGGGTTAAGGGTAGAGAGGTGTCATTGTACTTATATAAACATATGGCTAACTCGCCACATAAGTTCCCAAATCTACCCTCGAGAACGCAGCTCTAACGACCCGACTTTTGACGGCCGGTTAAGGCAAGGCAGAGTCAGGGGACCTGTCCCACCTGTCCGACAGGGCACCCCAGGGGCGCTCAGGTACATGGAGTCGCTACTCTCCAACAGCTCGCCACAAGCTGCCCTGCGTTGACTGATTGCACTGGAGAAAACCAATGGGCGATGGGGTCGGCACATCCCTACGCCTTTTTTTTCACACCCTAACCTTATATATGTTTTTGTATTAACTGTATGATGTTAAAGTGGTACTTATCGATAACAAGACTACATGTTTTTATTTAGTCAATTACTAACAACAAATTGTTCATGCTTGAAAAAAATATCTAGGTTTAAATATATTATTTTAAAGTAAATAACTAAATAAAAAGTACCAGACAGCGTGTATTCCCTAGACATGTCATCCATATATTTTATTCAGATTTGGGTCCATTTGGAGCTAGATTTTTTAGGGCTATGTTTTTGTAGGGTCGAGCTTATAAATATTTAGGCATTTTTGCATTTTATATCTTTGAATATCATTTGGCTAGGGTCCCATTTCCAGTCGCAAATCATGAGTATATGCTTTGCGATGATACTGTCAGGGTAATATAGTTATGTAGTTACAGTCAGTATGGCGAAATATATTGATATGGATCTTTTTTATATATCAGGAAGAATGGAAGGATATTTGGCCATACTGACTGTAACTATGTAACTATATCACGATGACTGTACATGTCTAGAGAGTACCCGTTACACATAACTCTATAGATTCTATGAGAGAAAATACCCGGTCACGACTGCGGTGAACTACTTTTATATATAAAGAATAAATAAATAAGGGTCCATATTGGCTCACATCAGGGATTGTAAAACCGGTTTTATTAAATACCTGTATATATTTGACAGACTATTACCGCTAATAAAATAATACCTGTATTCTAATTAGAGGTATTGTTGTCATTTCGCTTTTATGCATACCTCTATGGCTAGACTATTCACGATATTAAATACCTGTATTAAATACCGGTATTCATTGCAATTGAAAGATAAGATGTCAATTAAACATTACTACTAAATGGTTACTATAGAGATTATTTTCTTTCGGGAAGACTCGGATCTTTATCGGAATACGATGACCTCCGAACTGCCAAGAATGATCGTATTAAATAAGTGACATTTTCATATCCATTGATATGGAACTTTATTGTTTAGTATTATACGTCAAACTGAAAAATTATATTTGGCATTAAACAATAAAGTTTCATATTAATGGATATGAAAATGTCATGCATATAATACAATCATTGATTGATAGTACGGATGCCGTCTTATTTTGATCGAGGTACGAGTTTTTCTGAAGGAAAATAATTTCTCACTATATCTGTAATCTATCTATCTATATATATAAAAATGAACCCCTATTTCTCTTGGTCACGCTATAACTTGAGAACGGCTTTACCGATTTGGGTAATTTTGGTCTCGAAATATTTGTAGTAGCTCAGGGAAGGTTTAAACGGTAAAAAAGTATAAAAAAATGAAGTAATATACTAAAAATAGTAAAAATCGAAGATATCTCTCCAATACAAACTTTATCAACTCGAAAAAACAGTAAGCGCCGCAGGATTGCATACATCTTACGCGTTTTTGGTAAAATGGTCTTTGCTTTCGCTCGAGAAAGACGGAAGCGCCGCAGGATTTCATACATCTTACGCTTTTTTTGCGAGCAAAATAGGTACTTTATATTATTCCAGCACTAAAGTCGCTAAGGCGATTGTTTCTTACAAATTGTTAATCAATTATCCCTTATTCCCTAAGATATGGCTGTCAAAATCTCTATTGAATGACAAGACATACTTCATCAAATCATCACTTTAGGCCCGGTACCACGAACATCGAAGTTCGTATATTTAGAGCATCTCTCTTTTACTCCAATTAAGGCTTAAGACAGAGACAATCGTCCGAAATTTACGAATATCGTTGTTCGCGGTAGCGCCGCCATTTCATGTATAATTTTATGACAGAACTATGAGTGTCGGAACAGGGTTGTCAACTTGTCACTACACTTGAGAAGTATTCGTACCTATACTTACTTGATTTATTACTTTTATGTTAAATAAATAGGAATTATATTAAACGTTGGTTCTTTAAACATCTCTGATTCCCACGGAAGTATATAAACCTAAAAATGCTACAGCCGTATTTCTTTGAAAATGTTTTGGTTAGTTCCTTATTTCGTTTCTGGGCAACCAATAAATAAGGTTTTTTATTTATTTTACCCATTACCAGGTAAGGACTTCGGGAAATAAAGATGTTAATTCTGCTTCCTTGCTATTGAGTCCGAGAGATTTTGTGTTTATGTTATATAGTTGCATTGCATTTTATTTTTCAGTAAAACGTGAGAAATCGAATGGTACCAAGGTTATACATATACAATCTGAATTTTATACTTTTTAAAGTGTGACCTCTGAATCACGTCAACATATATTTTTAATAATTTTTACGCGTTTGCCTTGATTATGTTTGTAATTATTTGTCCATTTTACTTAATTTATTTATTCCATTTTACATTTTTTATTTGAGCCTCACATAAAATGATTTAGCATATTATTTTTTATAATAACGTTTTGTGATCAGATTGATCATTTGTCATATTTTTTTTTGTTATAAGTTTTTCACATATAAATTTTGACTACTAATAACATTGTTCATAAAGATTTGTAGTCCGATTATTTAAATTCATAATATAATTTCAAACTTTTTATCAGTACTCATAAGTCATAACGATGTTTTAAATAAACAATTTTTTTTTTGAAAGTGGGTCGGGTGTGTTGTGAACGCAAGATACCTAACACTCCTCCTCGCTTCGTTCGTCGTCGTACCTACCGGTGACTCTGGCACAATATTTAGTTTTTGGCTATTATATTACTTAAAATCGTTATATAAAGAAAGTATATGAAAATGAATATTAGTATTATAGATATGTATTTATATTGATTGACATTATTAACATGAATGACTCGGTGTTACCATACTTATCAACAAAGACAAGTTATATGTAATGATCATTATGACATAAAATTTTATAAGAGACATTTTCGGACATCCAATAATAGAAGTCGCAATTTTATCTGAACTTTGGCGCACCCATAAATAAATATTACAGGACATTGTTACACAAATTGACTATGCCCCACGATAAGCTCAAGAAGGCTCGTGTTGTCGGTACCTACTTGGCCAACGTTATTATAAATATAAAAACTAAGACCACACTACCCTTACCATGAGTTGTGACATTAAGGTTTTCGATAACGAGTATCGAGTTTACTATCTGTGCATCTCGCTTGTACTATTTTAGTGCGAACGAGATGCACAGATAGTAAACTCGATACTCGTTATCGGAAACCTCAAAGTCACAACTCATGGTAAGGGTACAGACGTTGAGTCGTCGGGGCTGAACATGTTAACCAGATAGTTGGGTGACCTCGTACGAGTCGTTAGGGGTTGGATTGTGGTAATCGCTCCCTGTGGCGGGAGGCCTGTGCCCAGCAGTGGACAGATAAATAATTATAATACTGTGCCATTATACTGAACCTTGACACGTGTTTCCTCTCTACTAGGCAACATCAGACGTTCCTTCGTGAGTTTAATGTATTGGTACTAATAGAATCAAAATTTATTTTTATATATAAAATCATATAAGCGCACGAACCTAATATAATTAAATGAAAAATGAATGTATCATATTTTTATAAATTCATAAAGCGCAGGGAATTAAGAATTAAGGGAATATTAATAGCTTAATGAAAAGATGCTGGTGTAAGGGTCCCCTGTTGCGTTCTTTTGAAATTTTCTTCATTTTCCTGGATCGCACCTACTTATTTTGAGTTTCTCGTGACTTATCTTTTGTGAGTAGGAATATTTTATTAAACACACTTGATCTTTTTTATCAACTTGAACGTTTTGCGCACTAGGGATGTCACTCGGTCGACACACTACACTAACGATATCGGCATTTTTAATTTGTCGTATTTGACGCCTGCATTTACTAACTACGAGTACGGTACTACTTGGATTGGATTCCATGAGGATGAGATCTTAAAACTATCGTTCCGATTGAAATTACAATGTTTTTTTATTTAAATGGCTTCACGAACTTTTCTACTATAAAAACGTCGATCCGTAGAGTTGATAAACAAGATCAAATACGGGTAGTTCTAAAAACTCACACTGCTAGAAGATGTGGATGTGAACTTTAGCCAATCTTTATCCGAGACCACGAGGACGATGTTCTTTTGTAATAATATATCAAGTTGTATCACAAAATATGTGCTTCACTTATGAAACTCAGGATCATATTTGTCAAGAATACGTTGTCGACCTGCATAAATGTCTAATTTAGAATAGTGTTCAAAACGAAGTACAATTTTGAATGTTGAAACTGATTTTAAAGTAGCCAGATGTTTTGAAAGAACTAGGTGAGTCCACAAGTCCAATATATCACAAATGTGTAACGCTACTTTATGCAAATTTTCAGACAAGTTAATACTGGAAATGCATCCAGCATGTTCCTAATTACATTTATTAGGGTTATTTTATTAATTCATCGATTATTTAGTTATTCAAGATGTTTCTGTTTGAAGCGTACTTAGGAATTAGGGTAGCGTAAGGCGAGCTGTTGTGGAGTAACTGTCTAAGCCCGTCCGTCGTATTGGAGCCCCTGAGGACTCGTAGGACTATCTGGCTTGCCTTAATTATCCGTCCAGGAATCTTCAGAGCTATATGCTCGCTCGGTGGATGTGTTAACATTCGTAAGTCCTGAGTCGAAACAATTAAACGGGAAACGTGTACTTTGTAAATGAAATATGCATGAGCACAAAGTCGTTTTCAAACCGACGAAGGTCATTTTTATGTTTGATAAAAGTCCTTTTTTATTTGAGCTAATGTGTTTAAACCTTGAAAGTTTCAATCAGCACGAGGAGTCAGGCTGAAGCTGAACCATTTTATTGGAAAAGTGTCGATATCGATTCGTTTCATTATCAACACTATTTATCACCTAACGATAACTGTTGAGTCCCGACATCCTAACATGCTTGTAAAAACATAACGTTTAAGATTTTAAAATCTTATTTTTTGTTATATTTCAAGTCTCGGACCAGTTTCCCGGATTTAATTTAATATTATTACCTGAATAATTATTGATCTCTGAACGTCAAAAACGAATTAATAAATTTCGCTGTTCGCTACGAAGATTACAATTTATGTAATATATGTCACTTTATATGACGAAACAATTGTGTTACGTTACATTGTAACAAAAAGAAGCAGTTTGTCATTATGTCAAATGTCGGAACACTCATTTTTTATCCCTCTCAATATTCGTGACTCGACAGTTTATCGAAACCCGAAGCATGACTTAGCATCATAATATGAGTGACTGGGAATCTATAAAACTAAACTGTTCGATGTTCTGAGAAAATATCGCAAGACAAAGTTATTTATAGATAAATTACGCAATTATTTGGCAAATTATTTCCTGACACGATTAATTTTATGTGCCACAATTTGTCGCTAACTGAAACCTATTGTCACATGACACGTGATAAATATTTCATTTAATCTGTACTTTTAAACATAATTAACATATATATTGTCGTTTCTGTAAACGGTTGTATATGAGGTATCTCCCTGGGTTAAGCGACAGTATGTTAGTAGCTTTAATTGTTACTTCAGTCACTGTGGAGTAAAATATTGATGTTTATTAAATTTGTTTATTGTAAACTTTTATTTAACTTGCAATGTAAGTATGTTCTGGTGAAATCTTGCAAATCTTTTGAAACATATCTTTAACGGATTGAGCTGAAATTTAGTAAATTTATGTAAGTTGGGGTGACAATGCCATATAACGGTACAGTCAGCAGCAGAAGTAGCTAAACATTTGAGGTATTCAAAATGAGGTCAACACATCTCTATTGTCAAGAGAATAAGAGCGCGTGTAGGTCATTTTGAACACTTGAAACGCTTATCCACTTTTGCTGCTGACTGTACCGCTGATCTGGTAGTGATCTGGTAACTATAGCAACTCCTAAAATACAAAACAAAAAATCCGTCGCGCTTCTTCTAGTTAAAAATACATAGGATGGCAGATACTTTGGTGGCGTTGTATCATACGTTTCTATTTATACTGTACGACTAATTTATCCGCCAGACAAATCCATAGGTCGTATTCCTGCATACTGGCTAGCTATTATCATCAATATCATCATACATTAACAACTTGACAAACATGTTTTCATTTCATTGTACTACGGACGGGGGTTCAAATTATGAATACTTTATTGTACACCTCAAAAGTAGAACAAATCACACAATAAATAAAAAATATAAATATTGCGGGACAATCTTACACAAATCGACCTATTCTTACAGTAAGCTCAGTAAGGCTTTCGTTGTAGGTACTAGACGACGATATATATAATAGATAGATAGATAGAGATAAATACTTAAATACATAGAAAACACCCATGACCCAAACAAACATCTGTGCTCATCACACAAATAAATGCCCAGACTGGGATTTGAACCCAGGCCCATCGGCTTCAAAGTCAGAGTCACTACTCACTAGGTCACACCGGTCGTTCGGTCCAAGAACACAATGGAACCAAAAGATACAAAAAAAATCAAAGGAGGTAAAGGATTCGCTTATTAGCGATAAGATCGCCTGTTATTTGCCAGCAGGCGATCTTATTACTAATAAACGATCTCTTCCAGACAACCTTAGGGTAGCGAAGCAAAATAAAAATAGAAAAACTACAATGTTTATGTATAAGGTAATATCCGTTGTTCTCACACTTGGAACTATCAAATAGTTTTCTTAACTACTTGCCTGTTTGTCTTACGAAACCGAAGAAAAGTTAGATGGGATAAGTAAGATATAAGTTACGTCCGCACTAAATCAGAGCTCTTGTCTCAGTGGAATTTTGATCAATAGGAATCACCGTTTGACGTCGTCGAGTCTAGATAATTTAGTTGTATTAAGTATAGCATTTAATATAGTATTTTATGCAATAGTTTTATGAGAGTGTTCAAAAAAGCTGAGTGGCGTGTGTAATATAGAGTTTAATATCGACGCCATGAGCCTTTTTTGACCTCTTTATACAACGATGCATACATTACTTTTTCTACGACTAGGGTTTAAATATAACGCAATATATAACTATTCCAAGAATGCTAACCAAACATAGCAATACAGCATAAAAAAGAGCGGGAAGTTGGATAGTGACAAATGACAATCGACAGAACGTAATCATAGACATGGTAATATATATATTTCTTGCAACTGTCATTTACTTGCGTTTTTCCTTATATTGGCAGCAATTATTTTAGTTATGTTACTGTTTCAAACCATATAAATTCAGTTGTTTGTTAGGTTGGCAGTTTTGATTTTCGTTGTATTTTCTTTTTATTTTTATCTGTTGGGTTCACAGGACACCTCTGTTAGCAGTTGTGTTATACCACATAATTACTCTAGAATCTTTATAAAGTATAGACTAGATAGACTGCTGAGAAATTACATAAGACATGCTTTTATATTCGTTCAGGAGCACACAGATAAAAGTACCGGAGTAGAAAAAAATATTATGTTTCTATACCAATAAATAATTTTCCATTTTTCATCTTTCATTTTTCATTTTTATTTTCATTATAGTCTAATAGGCGCTCATGAAAGAGACTAAGACATTCGGATCTTGCTATTATGTGGCCAAAATAAACCTGCCGGTAGAGCTATAAGAATAAAGCGAGCAATGCACAACTGCACACTGCGCGTTGCGCATTACTACAGCTTGCCAAGTATTCAGCAGGTATGTTTTGATCCTACAGTTACATAGTGTAATGCTACGGGAAGGCAATCGTCGAGTTAAGTCGGACTTTCAATTGTTTTATAAATTTTCTCAACGCTATCATATACAGTCAGCGTCATATAGTTGGTAGCATCCAAAGTACTTTTAATAGAAAACTCCCGTGAGACTCAGACATACTAGAAATATATATCAACGGGTCACTCACGTATCTTGAGGTCGAAAACCGCTCGACATATGTTTCGGTCCAATTCGTGAACCATAATCATGAGCTCCGTGCCGCACCGTCGCTGACTGTACATTCGCTGAACGTTCGCTGGATTCGGATACGAGGCACTATATTAGGTTATGAGTATAAAGTTCGGTACACGATAGAAATTGTATGGTTTGACTACTTTGAATGCTGCCAACTATATTACGCCGACTCTATGATTTGATAGTCTGTATTTCCCACTGACCTATGCTACTAGAAGTCACTAAAAGTGACATAATATATTATGTAGGTCACTACGTCTCTAGTAGGTATTCAGTCAACTTTACATTATTTTTATTAGGTTATATGGCTAAAATTCAAGATTAATTCCGTGAAAATATTCAATCTTCCTTTCACAAATAAATATGCTCAAAGCTTGGATTTATTTTTCTGACGATATTGAATATTCAATTAATTTTAGCCTGAGCGGATCCTGAATAGGTCGGGAATATGCTAAGATTAACTGATTTTCCACAGACGGCACATGTTTACTTGAAAAGGAGAGCTATTATTAAAAAAAAAGATAAGGTCAATGTGGGTAAGACCGTCTATCTGGAAAGTTTTGGACCCGGGTATGTCCTTAAACTACGTCCAACATTGAGAGGTAGGGCACAGCGAAGTACCATCACGCTTCAATCTGGAGATGCCCAACTGGGGAAGTACCTCCTCCTTACAGAAGACCACAGCCATAATAGCACTGCTACCTTTCAAGTATGTAGTGTTGTGTTCCTGATGGTGAATAAGGTTCCCAGACCTCCAACCCACTTATAGGTCGGCAACGCGCTTGTGGCTCCTTTGGTGTTGCGAGTTCCCATGGGCGACGGTAATTGCTTACCATCAGGCAATCCGTCTGCTCGTTTGCCACCTTTGTCATAAAAAAAAAGAAAAAAGATAACAAAATTAAATATAACAAATTTCCTACATTATCTCATAGGTAAGTAGTGTCATATGACGGACTTCCCTTAAAAATATAGTATGCCGGTCTTACCCACATTGACCTTAGTGTAAGGGTGAATTCCGAGATGAACGGAATACGATTTTAGTGCTAGCGATACGCTTCTGTACCATGTCTCGTTCGTACTGAAATAGTACAAGAGAGATGCACAGATAGTAAACTCGATACTCGTTATCGAAAACATCAATGTCACAATTTATGGTAAGGGTACTGCTTTGCATGGGTGATAAAGGAGTGGTAATCGAGTTCCGTTGGCGCGAGAACGCTTAAGTTAATGACGTCTCTTCTTCCTCGCGTCGTCCCGGCATTTTTCAACGGCTGGGAACTAGTAGATAATCTATACTCCGTCTACGATAACGAGCTAGTATAGACGCCTCTCTTTTGCACTTTTGTATGCAGATGAAAAGGACAAAAAAGTGCAGTGGGCGTGAACAATGGCACCTCGCAGTCCGGCTCGGCTTACATGCTTCGTCGATTTACGTCGCTTTGATTATTTTATTTTTATAAATTTGTTATAGTGATAATATTTATTTTATACTCTTGTTACTTAGGTTTTAATAACCAATTGCATATTTATGTTCAATACTGAAATGACAGATTGGTGGACTAAATACAGATTACTTAAACGGGAAACAATACATATGAGAACAGTAGACGCGTCGGCACCGTACAAGAGACAGAGTTGACTGACATGTAAACTTACCCGTTACACATTCATCGCCACTATCGCTAACCAATCACGTACGTTCTGAGTTTTCTGGTACTAGCTTGTTATCGTGGACGGAGTATAGTTGTTACTAAAACTAGTTTTTACGAAAGCGATTGCCATCTGACTAGATTGCAGTCGCTTTCGGAAAGTCTTCCGACCCAGTGGGTAAACTAGGCCTTGTTGGGATTAGTTCAGGTTCCCTTCCATGTTTTTATATACAACGACGGTGGCAAACAAGCATACGGCCCGCCTGATGGTAAGCGTTACCGTAGCATATAGACGGCTGTAATTCCAGAGGATTCACATTCGCGTTGCTTATTGCCCTTTAAGAACCTATACACTCCTTTTTTGAAGAAGCTCATACTGTAGTCCCTAGGGAAAGCTCGGCAGGGAGTTTCGATGTTTTTCTTTACAGAAAAGCGACTGATAAATAATGTAAATATCAAATGATACTGTGTACATAAGTTTCAAAATATTTATGAGGTTTGAACCCAGAAGACTCCGCTATTAACTATGTATTTGTTTATATATAGTACTGTATCCGAACATATCTATATATAAACTCTAAATATATAAAAACATAACCTTTAATGACTATCGGTCTGGCCTAGTGGGTAGTGACCTTTTAGATGGTCCTGGGTTCGAATCCCAGTCAGAACATTTATTTGTGTGATGAGCACATTTGTTTTTGAGTCATTGGTGTTTTATATGTATTTAAGTATTTATATGTATCTGTCTACCCATTAATAATATTTATACCATATATAATATAGTACCTTTGTAGGTACTAGACGACGATATATATTATTATTGAGCTTAGTACTAGACCGTAGGACTAGGTCGATTTGTGTCATATTGTCCCGAGATATTTATTTATTAACGCGTAGGTAACCATGATTTAAACTAAATAAAGTTATACATTCTAAGCATTCCACTGCGTAAACGTTTTGTACCTTTGAAGATGGTGCATATTTTTTTAATAATTTTGAGCACCGTGAGAACTTAACACATGTGTTGATGGAATTGTCATTTTCTGTTTCTCTATTTCGATTGTCCTCAAACAGGAGCAAACAAAATAATGTTTAATTCATACATTATGTATAGCTATCAAAAACTAGGATTGACAATGATAAATTGCTATTTATCAACAAGAGTAAACAGTTCTTTTATGCTGTCTTGATAACGTGTTACCCTGCGGTGGGTTCCATTTATTTGTCATAATTTCTTTTGTCCGAATACGCATGCCGAAATTCGCATAATTTATTTAGGTTAGAACGACCACAGCAGAAACGCAGTTTTTGATCCGGTCTTTCCAAGTTTTTCGTAAACCATTCAGCTTAGTTTTGTTCTGCGCAATTTCGGCGAAAAATTATGCGAGATCAGTTTCTGATTATATACAAATATGCCAACACTGGGTATAGTAATGCTAATATAATGTGCCTGTAATGCTAATTGCCGACTGTGTGAACCTTGTTAGGATTCATAGCCGTAACCAAGAGTTATATCGGCCTTATAGTCGTTCATAGAGCTGATATAGGGCTAGCCTTATAATGCAAAAAGCATTCAGAAATGCTGTAAGACGGTCGTTATACTGCTTTGCTGTGTTACTTGGGCAGTTACGTCAGCCAGACGCCTCGCATTCTGATTAAATTTAGCAATTAGCTAGCGTTCAGCAATTAAATATGTCCGCTGGATCTCTCTTTGTGCGGACGAAATTGTCAAAGGTACAGTAGTTCGTGGAAGATTTTTTAAATGCTCAAATATCATTGGTACGAAATGTAAACAAGAAACTTTAATGCCAGTATAAGGCTCTGTATTTCTCCATGATATAATTAAAACTGTCGCGAGCCATGTTACTACTACTTTACAAACGGATAAACTCACGTGTAATTATATCGGGCTAGGCGACATGTTTCGGGTAAGCTCTGGTACCCATTTTCAAGCTGAGTCAGCCCTAGTGTAAGTTTTTTTTTACGTAAAATATACGTTTACGAACGCGTAAGTGATAAAGTTATTTATATGGGGAACGCAAACGCGTTCGTGACGTAAAGTTAAGGGCTCAGGTCACACCGCTCGCGTTGTGAACGATAGGTACACCCTCAACGCAAGCGGCCCTACTAACTTTAACTCTAACTCTCTAACTTTTCCATGCATATATTTTAAGGTAGCGACTACGTTTACTCGCGATAGATATACAGTAAGTACCCTTACCATGAGGTTTTCGATAACGATTATCGAGATTACTATCTGTGCATCTCGTTTGTACTAAATTAGTACAAGCATGATGCACAGATAGTAAACTCGATACTCGTTATCGAAAACCTCAATGTCACAACTCATGGTTACGGGTACTGATATAAACAGCAATAAAAGTATTTATAAAAATCTCGTCGTTCTTTTTAAACCAGAATAATATATAAAGCGCGAGTTTTCCTCGCGACTTCGTCAGTCTTTAACTATGGATGCAGGACAAAAATTATCCTATGTCCTTTGGCTTTGGCTTTGGCTCAGCGGTTTAAGCGTGAAGGGGTAACAGACAGACAGGCCGAGAGAGTTACTTTCGCCTTTATAAAATCAGTAAGTATGGAGTATGGATTTTTATTTTATTTACACCAACCTACTTCTGTAGCCTTACCATGAGTTGTGACATTGAGGTTTTCGATAACGAGTATCGAGTTTACCGAATACTATTTTAGTGCGAACGAAATGCACAAATAGTAAACTCGATACTCCTTATCGAAAACTTTCAAGTCACAACTCATGGTAAGGGTACTGTTCTCGTCCACAACCGTTAGTCATTCGGTAACATACAATATTCAACACGTATTTGCATAACACCAACCTTTTTTCCGTTTTAGGTGCAGGATGTTTAGGCATCTCTTGTCCCTGTGCCGGAGCTCGCTATTAGTAAACTTACCCGTCGCTTTTGGGTACAAAATACCCAAATTTATTTAGTACGTCTTTCCCGTACACTGAACAATTTTTTATTTTATTATAATAATTAGCACTATCAGTTCAACCTTACGTACTAATTGGTTACTAGTTACAAAATAATTAATAAATTATGTAATTTTATCTTACGCTACATGTTAGTAATTTATATTATAATTTACATTTACATTTTTGGCACGAATTAAATTAAGTTAGGAGTTACAAACGTCTCTAGATATCGACTTGAAGCTGTCAAGAAGAGCGACTCTGGTGTGTAAACTCTGTCGCTGCTCAATATATCACTGAGTAGGTTTAGCGCACGGTGCAGCGGAGAGGAGGCAAGTTCGCGTGTCCTCGCTAGTGGGAGGGCAATGAGGCCGCGAGCGCGGGCTCGCAGTCGCTTGTGAGACGCGGGAGGGACATAGAGCGTTACCTGTGACAGCAGGGTAGAATTCCTTACTGTTCCACGTATCAAGTGGAAAAAGTACTTTATTAACAATGGTGTTCCGGACATTTGGGAGGCGTATGCGGAGCCGAATCGAGCCAACGTGCAGAGGCCATTTAGATAATTGAATGAAATGTATGGGGTACACTAAGCGAATGTTGCCTTTGTCTGTGTCATAATGGGACGCGTACAGAGACAGCACCCGCCTTGATGTAAGAACTATTGAGTTTTAATGGACAGTAAAATGCTAGGCGAGTGGAAAGTATAGACTAGCTATTGGATAAAATAAATAATACAATTTTATTTCCGACTCAGTGACTCGCCCTCCGCGAGATGGGCCCCCACAAAAAGCGACATCAAAGATGGTTCACGGGCAACACCGGTGCAAAGGGCTAAGGGAGAGAGGTGTCACTTTTTTTCATACCAGTACCAGTCTAAATAGGATCCGAAAATAATATACATAATTTGAGCTCTCAATTATGGAAATAAAAAACTCATTAGAAGTAGGTAGATTTTTTCTTTTTAATCACTATAATGTTTGATAGAGATTATGCTAGCTGATTTCAAATTGTAGTCTCTTACTGTACTATCTTCAGCCTTTAAGATGTTTATAAACTTGTAAACATTAAACAAGGCACAGTCTTTTACAAATGTACCTACATCTGTTAGGAGCTTCCCTAAATAATGTCAAGGGGTGAAGATATCACATTAACACGTTATGCATAATGTAAAAGAATGTGAAGTTGAAGATGGCGATATCCCGAGGCAAGGTTAAGGATTTCTATTAATGTAACATTTGAATGTGTACGCTTCTGTCTTTTTCGTTACGCAAGAGCCGTTGTGTACAGTCAACCAATTTGATTTGTAGGCCACTACGTTCTTTGTCACAGTGAAAATCTATATGAAAGACGCAAAAGATCTCTTATTAACGTCAGAGCTCGTTCCCACTATGTCGGATGTCGTGGCGATTTTTAATCGTGTGTCGTTACCGCTGTTCTCACTATGTCGGATGTTGGATCCGGATTTCAATCGAGTGTCGGTGGTACTGTTCCTACTAGTCGTCTGTCGTGCACGATCGCAGCTGGCGCGGTAGCGACGCGCGGGTGTGTGAGGGGGTGCCGCGCGGGCGGCGCGGGCGAAATCGTTCCGACATCCGACAAAATGTGAACAGCGCTATATTCACTCGTTCGATTTTTTTCCGGGCTGGGAGGGCTGGCAAAACGCACGACATTTTATGTCGTATCCGACACAAAATCGTTGTCGGACGAGTGTGAACAGCTTCATATAAAATGTTCTGCCAGTGGAACGTACGATTAAAAATCGCGACGACATCCGACATAGTGGGAACGAGCTCTGTGACAAGGTTCGAAGTGGCCTAGAAATCAAAATGGTTGACTATACACACAAGCATTACATTCACACTTTGGCTGCGATATTAATCACATTTTCAGCCGAATCGGCCTGATGTCGTATGAGTATTAAGATTTAATGCAACAATTGGGTGTCGATTCGGGCAGCTAGTGCAGCTCGGTTACGGCTCGGATCGGGCACGTGCCGGAAACGCCACGGCCGCGCTAATGTACAAGTAATATACCAGTTATGCGTAGCTCAGGACTTGAACATCCCGGTTCGGTGGTCAAACCGGAGGCTCTGTGACGGAACGGAGAGGTATCGGAGGCGGGCCGGTCTACTGTGAGTCATTCTTTACTTACCCAGCATTCGGATGATAGCCTTCCTAGACTTGGCTTGTCGCGTCTCCCCGTGGACTTGGCCGTTCAGAAGACCCATCTTCGTCTTCTCTGACACCTTTGTGGACCTGAACAAAGAAAAGCGAACGTTAATCAAAATAGCCAACAATTAACACACATGAATCAGGCTAAATAAGGAGACCTTATTGTCGATGGCACTTACGTCGAATCGCGTTGCGTTTGTATTGTATCGACTCGAACAACGATAATAAGGTCTCTTTTCATAGATAATGTCACATATAAGGACGTATTTCTTGTCAATCATTGCCATTGTTATGGTCTCCTAGGACACTTTTAAACCACTGTTTTAAGGCGTTTAGACTGCTAAAATTTGGTTCGTTGAGGTAGTTTTGTACCCTTTGTATAATTAGATACCAATAGGTAGTTTCACGAGAGTTGAAGTCACACACACAACAACATCTCATGTAATGATAGGAAGATTTTGAAATTACTCATTCATTCCATTCGTTCAATCAGTACTTCATATAGTTGTGTGCGTAATCCATTCGCCTCAACTCTTGTGAAACTACCTATATCAATCCTGTTACTAGACTTTTCCAGTAATTAACTGTACCCCTATCTGATAAGAAAGAATAACAAGAAGAAATAATTATATATGTAGTTGATTTACCTAACTAAATATACGTAGTTGCTATTTTATCGTCTATCGCGCTATCCGTCACTTTCTCACTCAAGTATGGACGCTGCTGCCCGTCCGACGAAGGTTTTATTTGTTATTATTTTCACCTTTCTTTATATTTGTTTTTTAACTTTGGGTTTAATATTGGGTCTGTCGCTTGAAATAAAGGTTGCATTCTTACATCAGTTAAGAGGTCCTTCAAACGGATAAGATTATCTTATACCTTTTATGGGTTCCGTAAGTTAATAGGAAAAAGGAACCCTTATAGGATCACTTTGTTGTCTACACACATGTCTGTCAAGACCGTTTTTCTGAGGAATGCGTGGTAATATCAAGCTGAAATTCATATAAAATACACTGGACTTTTGTTCGCGGCATACAAGAAATTCTTAGACCTAGAAAGACAATCTTACACAAATCGACCTAGTCCTACGGTAAGCTCAGTAAGGCTTGTGTTGTAGGTACTAGACGATATAGTTCTAGAGCCCACGACCAAAACCATGTCTCATAGCAATACGGCAAAAACCCTATAAAATCGTTAGATTGTAAGATTCTGAACCCGACTAGGTGTGTAGTAACGGTCGAAAGTGTAGCAACTGCGTGGGAGGCCATTTCTGCTGTGTCAAAAAAAAAAGACTGTCGGTATTATAGCAATACGTCTGATATTGAAAATGTACATAGATTTTATAATTGTATTACGAAAGAGTTTGTTTTTCAGATATTTTGCGCGTAGCATATAGCCAGAGCGCATTTTTGAAAATGTCAACAAATTTAGCCGACCTGTATCATAGCAATACGGATAATTTTTTTTTCAACTTTTCGTATTGCTGCCATGATTACCAAAAACCTGTTTTCAGACACTTTAAGTGTAGCATATACTCCCAAAAACGAAAATAACGTTTCGGAGTCGCCTGGCCGACGCCTCTGTTAAATGTTTTTTTAAATTTACAGCCTTCATAGATATTCAAGAATCTCCCTTGTCTATTAATTTTCAACTTCATCCCAGTTTCCTTTTGTGCGATTTATTTCAGTCCTTCAACTTCAATGTTACGGTTTCGGGTAAATTCTTTGTTAATTATCATCTAATAAATTCAGGGTCGCAACATATTCATTGGTTTGTAACAGAAAAGTCAAGATGCCTCAATACGATTTTTAAATGATAATTATCTGAGTATCGAAAAGTTGTCTGATAGAGAAGGTGCTACACTTAATTTGTCTGATATACATTTTTTGCACATGTGGACAACTTATTTTATCATGTCCAACAATTTTCAGACATATTGCTATGATACCGATCGGTAAAATTTGTTAACATTTTCAAAACGGTCACAAAATTTAATGCGTTCACATTTCCGTCTGAAAATTGTTTTGTTCGCATCAAATAACCAAAATTTACTAATAAAAAAGATTTTCAGACGTATTGCTATGAGACATTTTTTTTGTCTCATTTTTAATTTTTTTAAGTGATTTTACGGGTTTGCGCTACACCACTAACGTCTGAAAAATATGTTTTCGGTATCTCAGAACTATCATTCAACTACAGTCTGCAAATCAGACATATTGCTATGATGCAGTTCGGTAAAATTCTTTGACAATTTTGAAAATTCGGTCAGATCAAACGCTACGCGGAAAATGTCTGATATTAGTATTTTCGAGTTCAGGATAATCGTATCTGTCGATTTGATGCGGTTTTGGCCGTATTGCTATGAGACAAAAATTTTGGTCGTGGGCTCTCGTACTAATATATATAATTGATAGATACATATAAATACTTAAATACATAGAAAACACCCATGACCCAGGAACAAATATCTGTGCTCATCACACAAATAAATACCCTGACTGGGAATCGAACCCAGGACCATCGGCTTCATGGGCAGGGTCACTATCCACTAGGCCAAACCGGTCGTCAATATGCGCTATCACGTGATACAAAAGACGCAGAAATTACGCTCGTGTGTCTTCACTCTTAGACCTGTATAAAATCGAAATCAAAAGATACCTATAGTCGTTTATGCTACATATTTTCGACACTGACAAAGGAATCAAAACGAGTTGCAGTTAGCTGTTTTTCATCTTTTCTGTGCCTTTTTTACATTTAGTTCAATGAGTGTTACATTTCTATCTATACAAGGTGCTAACAAACTAACACCGGATGCACGGGGGCAAATTTTAACTGACGTTTAATAGTGCAAGGACAAATTAAATTATTTTATTACTTGATATCGATAAAAATAACGTATTAGTTAAACTTTGTGTAATTTTTAGAATGCATTTTTAATCGACTAAAAGGTAGGTGTAATTAATCGGAATGCTAAATAATATTGTTGTACTGAATTAATTATTCAATGTAATTTCAATACTTGTCACAAGTGACTTGACACCGTCAATGTCAGATATCGGTTGTTTATACTTGTGATAAGTATAAATGAAAAAAATTGCACACAATTAAATGTATTCAAACTTAGCCATTAGCCATTTTGATAATGATGTATATTTTTTTTTCGATGTCGATAAATTTATAATCGACTAAACTAGTGATTACACTAGCACTGATGCACTTTTGCCCCCGTCAATCCGGTTTTTAGCAAATTAGTCACGGATATTTTTACAGCTGATAGTACTCGGTTCTCGGAGTAGGTTTAAGTATTTAAAAATTTGCTATGTTCAATAGATAATAAGATAATTAAATGAGACCTCTTTAGACATTCCAGAACCCCTTTAATACCATTCAACTGGCCACTTGAAGTTGATAAATCAAATACATAATGGCATTTAAGAAAAACAACTTTTGACGTGACATGACAGACAGTGTTAAACATCTTGACAGGTACATAATAGGGTGATTTGATTATTTTAAAGATAAATTATTATTATTTTTTGTTCGGCAAATGCAATAAAAAAAAGTGATGTACAAAGTTCCTTAAATACGGTTAAAATTAAGTGTTTTAATGTCATTACATTAAAACACTTAATTTCATTACATTAAAACACTTAATTTTAACCGTATTTAAGGAACTTTGTACATCACTTTTTTTTATTGCATTTGCCGAACAAAAAATAATAATAATTTATCTTTAAAATCTAAAATATCCGTGACAATTTTTTTAGCACCTACAGTAAGGTTTCTAGAGCTCCAACCCCCCTTAAAGGCCGGCAACGCGCTTGTGACTCCCCTGGTGTTGCGGGTGCCCATGGGCGACGGTAATTGCTTACCACTAGGCAATTCGTCTGCTCGTTTGCCTCCTATGTCATAAAAAAAAAACCTTATATATCTTGACCTAGCACAAGGACAGAAATTATATAAGCGCGATCATATTCAATATTTTTTTATAAAACTAAGCAATCTTTTCATTCTCATGTGTATCAAACAAAAATGTTGAAATGATAAACAGATATAAATACTTACACCATTTTAGATTACTTCGAATAACGAATTGAACGTTTTTTTTTTAATATTTGAGAGATATATATATAATCTTATTTAATCTCTTTGACATATTTTTAGCGTATTATCTCTTATTCCATAGCAAAACCTATAATATCAAAAATAATTTCCTTCTAATCTAAAATAATCTTTTACTTATTAGCCCACGCGTTATATCGCCTACGCTTTCTTAGAAATGGGATTTCAGGCCTAATGGGAATTAGTCTGATCACAAATATGATGGCGAAATATGCCTTAAAATTTTCTAATTCTCAGGACACAAATCCTATTTTAGGACGCTCCTGCAAAATCTCTATTTTTATGATTTGTAATTATTACATCTACATCTATTTCTAGCACGAACCATTTATCGTAAGTGATTGACAAAATGTAAACATCGACAGTGCTGTTATCGATAACTCCCACTTCAACGTCATATTAACTAGTAACTACTAGTAATAGGGTACGTCATAATTATAAAATAGATAATAATAACAAAACTGTCAATTTATTTCTATTTTACATACTTCAGAATCAGTGTACGGATTACGTTCAATTTCAACAATAGCGGGGGCACGCATCCTCTAGGTAGGTAGCCGATATAAGTCTGAGTATAACACGTGTATCGATAACAGCATTTTCGATATTTTTATTGTGACAAGCACTACGCAAATATTATTCCTGCTAGAAAAATATCTACGTGTACTAATTATAGTAGCTACTATAATAAACAAACTAATTTGTAATAAATTCCCTCTAAATTGACCCGTATAACCTTCTGGACCGCATTAAGGTCTCACAAAATATCGCATTAGATTATTTTTTCGCACAGTTTCATCATCATCATCATCACCTAAGCTATAAGGCGTTTACTGCTGAACATAGGCTTCCCCCCGGACCTCCATGCAAGCGATTTTTTCGCGATTTCATTGTCTTCCGGCGATCTTTATAAAGTCGTCTATCCATCTTGTGGGTGGACGTCCTACGCTGCGCTTGCTAATCCGTGGTCTCCCATCGAGCACTTTCGAGCACGCCTACCGTTTACCATTCGTAATAAATAGGCTTTAAAATGTTTAACGGCAATTCGACCTTTCATTTATACTTCATAATGCATTAGATTATTCACTTTTTATGAAGGATGGTGGCAAACACACACACGGTCTGCTTGATGTTAAGCAGTCACCGCAGCCTATGGACGCCTGCAACTCCAGAGGCTCTAGTGTAAGTTTCTTATGACGTAAAAAAAGTCTCGAACGCGTAAGTGATAATGTTATTTATATGGGTTACTCTAACGTGATGGTGACGGTTTGTTACGTTAAAAACTCAGAGCCAGATGTGTTACATGCTCTTTGCCGACCCTTTATAAACCTGTACACTCCTGAATTTACAATATATAGTCAAAACCTAATCCAGCCGTCCCTATGCTTTTTTTATTCGACGAAAATAGAAAATGAAGGATGTTTTCAAGTCGACGCGTAAACGACGTGATTCAGAACCAGTTTTTCTAACTCAGTAACTGGTCAATATTATCTTATGTATCTGTATTTGATCAAAACAACGTTAACAATCTTTTCTTATGTTTTTTAGTTAAAATAATCTTAAACCAACCAAATCATGGTCATACACAGTATGAGTAGAGACAAGACGTCAAGTTGATAGGGTGACCAAATTGTAAGCATATGTTTTTTTTTTCTACATAATATCTGAAAAATAATGATAATTTTCGATGATAAATAATTACTGATTCACATAACTAGCTTCACCTATGAATTCTGTGTCTTGTGCTCTTGCTCTACTCACCTTGTACATGTATGACCACGAATAGCTTTTTACAGCGTAATCCGGTTTTTAAAAACAAAAACTCGATGTCTAGTTAGCTTTGGCCTAATAAGTATTTACAAACTTGTATTAAAGTAATTGGCTCCAAACTTTATAAGCCGGATAAGAAAATCTTTTTCTTATTCCCAAACGAGACTCAACAAAGCATCTTATATAATTAATTATTTAGTTTTGTGAAGGAAATCCATGACAATCACAAACAATTGTGCCGATACGATGAAAGTCAACTAGTTAAAAGAAAAGAACACGGATTGCGATATAAGAATTGTTTTCTTAATTACAAATCCGTTGTTAGTCAAAAAGTAAGCCTTTTTTCTTTCTTAGCCAAAACAAATACTTCATAAAACTGTATAAAAGTAACCGTAATTAAGTTCTGTCAATACTATTAGAACTAACTTCTTGCACTAGCAATCATTTTACAATGCCAATGATAGCAATGACAGTGTTATTATGAGTAGACCCCGTTATCGGAGATGCAAAATGATCGATTTTTCAATATTTTTTTTTATGTACCTTTTATTGGTATACAAATTAACTTTTTTTGGGGTCTATGATAATCATTGACATTAAAAATATAAATCGTTATTAGTACAACAAAAAATCTATGGTTGCTATTACTTTTCTTATTAAATGTTGAAAAAAAGTTAAATTGTATACAAATAAAATGGTACTTGTACATAAAAAAAAATGTATTGAAAATTCGAGTATCGATATCGACATCACAAATATGATTAGTTGATTACCCATCCCTAAGAATTTGACAGATACCATTTTGCACCTCCGATAACGGGGTCTATTTTGAGCGGTTTCAGACTAGCGTTTTTTCTGCGCGTATACCTACGCTCGTTTCTGGCATACGCACTTAAATCGAATACGCGTGTAAGCGCTTATTCCTGCGTGTTTGCTCGTAACATGAAATGGAGCGGTTACTCGGTCGCGCTTATGCGAGTTTATATACGCGTTGATGCCTGAAGAAAACAAATCCGCACCTGTGCGCGCGTGCACGCGCTTGAAAACCGAGCTCATATGCGCGTATAAAACGCTAGTTTGAAACCGGTCTACGGCGGTTTACTTATAGTACAGTCAGCAGCAGAAGTAGCTAAGCATTTGAGGTGTTCAAAATGAGGTCAACACGTCTCTATTGTCAAGAGAATAAGAGCGCGTGTAGGTCATTTTGAACGCTTAGCAACTTTTGCTGCTGACTGTACCTAGTTTATTTTACTGCTACATAATGTAAGGCATAAAATATAAGTTTGGTTTTATGAAACGAAGCGAAGCTGAGTGAAATATCTATCGAGTATTTTTATGCATAATTAATTAACACTGACTTACACTGCTTTATCTACACACAATATAAGCTCTTAATAGTAGTTTCAGGAATTGCAAACGAAAAGTCAAATGAACATTTGTAATGTCGGCGAATGAAACATGTATGAGAGGTAGGGCACAGCGAAGTACCATCACGCTTGAATCTAGAGCAGCCCAACTGGGGAAGTACCTCCTCCTTACAGAAGACCACAGCCATAATAGCATTGCTACCTTTCAGGTATGTAGTGTTGTGTTCCTGATGGTGAATAAGGTTCCCAGAGCTCCAACACACTTATAGATCGGCAACGCGCTTGTGGCTCCCTTGGTGTTGCGAGTGCCCATGGGCGACGGTAAATGCTTACCATCAGGCAATCCGTCTGCTCGTTTGCCACCTTTGTCATAAAAAAAAAACCTTGCCTGGTACCGCGAATATCGAAGTTAGAAAGTATATTTCAAGCACCTTTCTCGTTTACTCTAATTAAGTCGTCCTATCAGTATCAGAGACAATCGTCCGAAATTTACGAATATCGATTTCCGCGCGGAGCGAATACATCGGTTCGTTGTGAGTGGGAGCAATCCTATTGTCCGTACGAAACCATTTGCTTTGTATGGTGCCCACAGCTACAAGAATAACTAGAATTCGTTCTGTGTTCCCCGACAGTAATAATCTCGGTCTATTCAAAGCAAAAGTAAATAGTTAGGCAATTACTGAACCGTTCAACTCCATTTTACTGTCTTAATTTTCCATCAAGAGTGACTAGATCGCCAGTTTGTTATAAAAAATTAGGTTAATGTAGTTGCTATCAAAGTTACTTGGAGTTATGCCATTGTTACGGGATTCGAAGGTTGTCGTAATTCTTAAAAATGAATCCTGTAAACCACTTTAGTGAACTCTTTCTTTGAAGCGTTTAAATGGTAGATAGATTTAAAAAAAAACTTTACAGTGATTTAATATTTAATTTAAGTGGCAGTGGGCGGGGCACATTGCGCACGGAACCAGCCGTTGGGGCGGAAAGGTTCTGGAGTGGCAACCACGAACTGGAAGACGCAGCGTAGGTAGGCCTCCCACAAGTTGGACCGACGACCTAGTTAGAGTCGCGGGATACAGCTGGATGTGGAAGGCGCAGGATCGGTCTTCTTGGGTCGTTCTGGGGGAGGCCTATGTCCAACAGTGGACGTCTTTCGGCTGAATGATGATGATGATGAATATTTAACTTTGTTTGCGGTAGAGTGACAGAGACAATCGTCCGAAATTTAAGAATGTCGTTTCTCGCGATAGCGCCGCTAGTCGTTAGATAATGGAATATAGGAACCGCTATTGCAAGGTACAGGCCTCCCCCAAACTTTGCCATTATTCTGTCTTGGTATATTTCGACCCAATTTTTTCCCGACAGCTCATTAATATTCTCGGCACATCGTTTACGTGGCCGTGTTGTTTTTCTTTTACCTTGTTTCAGAAAATATACATACGAGTATTGCCAAATGAAAAAGTATGTCAATCGAAATTAGGCAACCCAACAAGGTACGACCACTTCGACCGCATGACCGCAGTTAGAAAGCATATTGTAGTTCACAATTTGGCCGGAGAGTTTCTCATATTGATTTTTTTTTATGATAAAGGTAAGCAGTTGCCGTCGCCCACGGGCACCAGTACCCTTACCATGAGTTTTGACTTTGAGGTTTACGATAACGAGTATCGAGTGCATCTCGCTTGCGCTATTTTAGTGCGAACGTGATGCACAGATAGTAAACTCAATACACGTTATCGAAAACCTCAATGTCACAACTCATGGTAAGGGTACAGGTTTTTCTTGCATCATAGGTTTAAAAACGGAAAAGCGTATGTTATCCTATATGTAAAGTGGTATATAATGTAGGTATATGTAAGGATAAAGCTCATGTCTCTATAGAAAAGTAGATTGTCGCTTGCAATATTTGACATATCTATGTTAATTTAAATCCTACGGCCATCTATATTCAGAGACCTTTATTAACAAAAACATCTGCTCTCGCGATATTATTACAGCGGATTTAAAGTCGGTGTTATAGACATTTGAGTTTTATCTTTCTTTCTTTATATGATAAGTACTTTATTATGCGATAAATAAAGTATAACAATATTGTTATATTACAGATTTATAAACCAGAATGCTTCCCAGAAATGTCAATTATTTTTAATACTTATAAAATAGTCCTTAAATAAATATTACAGGACATCATCCACAAATTGACTGAGCCCCACGGTAACCTCAAGAAGGCTTGTCTTAGAAAATACTTAGACTTAGGAACAAATACTCGTCACACAAATAAATGCCTGGGATTTGAACCCAGGACCGTCGGCGTCATAGGCAAGACTAGGCTAGACCTGTCT
Organism: Grapholita molesta; assembly: GCA_022674325.2. NCBI lineage: Eukaryota > Metazoa > Arthropoda > Insecta > Lepidoptera > Tortricidae > Grapholita > Grapholita molesta. Next base: position 4,485,057 of record CP053133.2, on the reverse strand, counting down.
GGCTGCTCTTTAGGATCAAATTTAGATTGCTTAGAATACACATATTTGAAGATAAACTTAGTTTGTAGTTGTTAAAAAACCATGTCCAATAGACAAACCAAAAAAACTGGGTATTAAATTTAAAAAAAAGTCTTTAATCGCTTCTACCGTTCAATAGCTACGTTATCATGGAAATACACTAACATGTAGGTGTTGTTATAAAAGGCAGCAAAACCACTACTTTCATAAAATACAAATTCTTCGTTTCCGACACAGTTTAAAATGCCACGATTTATAATCGTGGGTATCGAAACTCTACATGTTGTGAAAAAATAATGTTGAAAATCTTTTGTTTAGGATTATTTTCAAAGTTTTTAGAATTCGTGTGCACGATTCTCAAAAATCATCCCCTGTTCGTGACATGCGATGCGTACAAAGGAGGCACCTGCCGTGGTGTAAGGACTATTGAGATTTAATGGAATCTAAAATGTACTAGGATATTTGGGTGAAAAGGATGGACTAGTTACTGGGCTATTGAATAAAAAACCGGACGGGTGCCTAATAAAATTGTACATAATTCTATCTCCGGAAGGTTGTGATGTTGAAGGTGACTCGCCCTCCGCCATGTTTTCTATTATTCGAAAGTGCTTGTTGCTAGGCCTACTTGAATAAAAAAATAAAAAAATGAATCAGATTCATGATAACCGAATTGGTTTATCATAATGGTATGTAAAATTATCAAAATAAATACACTATGTATAAATAAAGATTACCGTTTAAGCGCTAAGTAAAAAACTCGATCTCTAACCTAATTATACTTAAAAGTAAATGCAGACTTAACTTATATTTTAACCGTCATTTATTAACTATTTTAATCAAGTTAATGACAAGGGCAGAAAAAACACATTACCCTGCAACACTTATTATTTATTATTACTGCTGAAACAGGTCCACTGCTGGATTTATGCCTCCCCCAATAGACACCAAAGCGATCGGAGCCCTGAGTGTAAGTTTTTAACATAACCTACGTCAAGAACGCGTTTGCGTTTCCCATATAAATAACATTATCACTTACGCGTTCGTAAACGTTTTTTTACGTCAAAAGAAACTTACACTAGAGCCTCGGACGTGCGTTGTCTGGGGCGCTACCGCGAAACACGATATTCGTAAATTTCGGACGATTGTCTCTGTCACACTTATGACGCCTTAATTGGAGTAAAAGAGAAAGATGCTCGAAATATACGAAGTTCGACGTTCGCGGTACCGGGCCTGGTTCCAACGGGTTACTTGCGTCCTCGACCAAGTCGTAGCCATCCGTTCTTTTAGCAAAACCCTGCCCACTGTCACCTAATTCTAGCAATTTTAAGAGCAATGTGCCTTTGTCTCTTTTGCATATCAGACTTGTCTTATAATTTTATATTTACACCACCTGCTCGACAATGCCAAATTTTATATCATGCAAACCTTACCAAAAGCAAATCATTATAGCCCTTGGTTTAAGCCGGGTATTAATGTTGGACTGAATGTCATTTTTATTCGCCGGTTAATAATGTGAATTCACTTCTCATAGCTCTTATTCCTATGATTTTAAAGTTTAAATTCGCGATGATCAGCTCACCCGCCCCAGCGGTGGCGGCGGCCGGCGCGGGCGAGCCTCGCACACGCACCGATTTGAAAATCAAATTAGAACCTTCGAAAATCATACTGGCCACCACAAGCTGAACATTGATTTAGAATATTGTGTGAAGTATCCATTTACATTTTTAATTTATGTAATAAATATAAAAATTTATTTTATATAAAAAAAATAATAATAATGGAGTAGCTTTGGTTTTTTTTATTGCCTCGCAGGAGTTGAGAAAAATAGAGTATACTCCTCGGAGATAAAACTGTTGTTGTTTGTTTTGGGTGCGCTTGAATCCCTCAATGCTCTACTCAGTCTTAATTAGCCCCAGTCCTTCATTGCGTTCAGGATTCAATATCGTGCCCGTGACATAAAGCAGTGCTTTATCCCCTTGACGTATAATCTACTATTAAATACATAACGCTGCAGTTATATGTGTAATTTTCAAATATCTCAACACGTCAATGCATTATAAACTATGAGAATATCTCATTCAAACTTAAATTGTATTAGAACACAATAAAGTCTAATTTCAAACTAGTTTAAATGTACTTACGGCCTTTGTATTAGGACAGGGTCCTTATACATTTTTCGATATCTATCGAAAATGACTGCTCTAAAAAAGAGCGTTGACAACAATTGTTCACCGATCTATTGTTTATTTCAGAAACACGATAACAAAGCTTTTTATACCACCTCTGTATAAGAATATGAAAATATACCGAGCGTTTATATAAATATTATCAATAAAGAAATACAAATAATGAAGTACAATAGTACTGCTTAATAATATTACCGGTACGGCATAATAAATATACATAATCAAAATCGTTTCTCCTACATTACATCCCAGTTCTCAGTATTATGTTAAAATGATTGATACATTTTTGTAGTTATTCTGTTCCATCAGATAGCTGAAGCATAGTTTGTTACAAGAAATGTGGCGCCGCTACTGACGCGCTTGGTAGGTGACCCATTATGGAAGGGACATATAGCTTCTATTAATATCTATGTTTTTTATATTTAGATGCAATTAAACTGTGGTTTGAAGAGTGTCCCAGGGAACGTAACCATGGCAACGAGGGGCAAAGAATAGTTGATTGAGCCGAATTTAAACGGAAACAAATAAAAAGTAAAGCAAAGGGATTTAAAATAGTTCTATTTTAATTATGTCGCCGTTTCAAACAACACAAGCTTTCTGATTTCGATAAACGTGCATCAAGATCATTCTACGTAGCTACGAGCAGTTTTAAGTATTAAGTACACACATTAGATGGGACTATACAAGTTTTCTCTAGCCCCAGACGTAATCTCCTTTGTTTTCATTTGTCCACGTTGCAAGTGCAAAGCAGAATAACCAGAGTAGAGCTTACTTTAATTGTTAAGTATTTACATAAAATACTTGGAACAAGGAACATGCGGGAACTGTTTTTTGATTGATCCGATTTACTCGTAACAGTATTTTAATGCATGCGTTCAAACAAGCGTACGGTTGCAGAATCCGGCAAGGAAGCGGATCCTACTATGTCGTCCGATTCGGCGATTACAAATTGGTCCGGTGGTCCGTTAAAATGCCGTGTCCGGTTTAGTGGCAGTGATCCCATGTTTGCATTCAGACGAGCTCGGATCAAGAATTCTGCAAAATATAGACCGGGACCAGATAATCTTATAAAACTGGGCGGCCATGTGAAAACATCACATTTGACGATGACATGATTTACAGGATCCGATAACTAGTAGAACTGACGAAACTTGATGCCTTGATGTGTAAAAGGGCTCTTATACTGCAACCAGAAACCACTGAATATGCCCCATACGTGTAGCTGTGGTTATTTAAGTACACTCAGCCAATTTGATTTATGGGCCACTTCGTTCCTTGTCACAGTGAAAATCTCTATGAAAGACGCAAAAGATCTCTTATTAACGCCACTGTGACAAGGTTCTTAGTGGCCTAGAAATCAAATTGGTTGACGGTACTTTATTACCTCTATGTAAAAATGACAGTAATGCAATAAATATTTCAATTCTATTTCTATTTTATTTTAAATATTGAAGGATAGGCAGCAGGGCCTCATAGAACGGCGGATAATACTGCGATCGCCAACTTGCCTGCGGTTATGGCATTGAAACCCTCGTGGTCAAAGGTCGTTTTCTTGAAAGTCTTTGGGGGAAGCCTGTTTCCAACAGGGTGGTAATTACTTACTACTACTTAGAATTAAATATCAAAGCAATATCATCTCTGTCAACGATTACGGAACATCGATTTGAGACTTACACAGATCCGATTTAGTAACATCGTAATATCCACCACCACCCACCATCTAAATTTGAAATCTTAAGCTGCTTATACCTAATAAATGTTGTAAGCTAATTAGTACGTAACGAATGTTACTGAGAATTTCATACAAGGGAGACTTGAGGCAAATATTTTCACAATTTTCACCAATTTCCAACTCGGTTAGCTGCTAATCTGCCAGCGCAGAGATATTCATGTCCTATCATTGCTTTACAACATATGTACTCTATAACCTAGGAGGAATAATGACTGGAGAACACATCCACGAGCGCCAGTAAGGGACAAAGATGTTCTAGCTTTTATAGCCAAAGATGTAACAATTCACTATAGTTTTGCTTTACAGGACATTCCTTATAACAAAAATATTAGCTTATTCTATATTAATTACCGCAACTTCGAAAGAAAACACAAGAAAACTCCAATTGTACTTGTTTGTATCCCTCCAACTTTGACAGTTATGAAGGGATCAGTTTGAAGAGCAGCAAAAATATGTGAGACTATGGCAAGGACGGACGAAAATAGCCGATCTGCCATATCTATGGAAAGTTACATGAGGCCATCCCTTTCATGGTATTATTATCAGCAAGCTCCGTCTAGTTAAATGGTTTGTCTATGACACGAGACGAGTGAGAAAGATTAGTCAATTGTTTATTGTTAACAACGTTAGTAAACTAAACCCTAGCTCCTGTTTCACCGTGATTATCTTCGTATTACCAAACAAGTTATTCCTTTCGTATCTGTAAAGATCTTGTTACGGGTTCATTTTGTCGTTATCGAGTATCTCCGAGGGCGGACAGTAACCTAATTAGGTAAGAGTTAATGTTACAGGGTGCCTTTTTTGTTATTCCTTAGTAACAGAACCGGATTACTAATATGTGGCCGAAAATTATGTGGCAAATTATCACTTACCAAACTATTAATCCCATAGTTTCATTTGGCAAAATCTTCACGTAGCAAACCAATGTTTCGCAAATATATCTTGTCCCAAACTATCAGTTAGAATAATATTATATGGCAAAATATTTAGTTGGTCATGTTTTAAAATGACTTTATTTATAATGACGAATGTGTTGGTGGGCAGATATAATTATTCCCATATTATTGTGATGCATAACACTTACATAATATTACATAATATTACACTTACATAATATGTAGTTTGTAGGGGTCGCAGTTCTAACCTAACCTAACCCATTTTTCTGGTAACAAGTCGTGTCTGTAGGGGTCGCAGTTCTAACCTAACCTAACCCACTTTTCTGGTAACAAGTCGTGTCTGTAGGGGTCGCAGTTCTAACCTAACCTAACCCACTTTTCTGGTAACAAGTCGTGTCTGTAGGGGTCGCAGTTCTAACCTAACCTAACCCACTTTTCTGGTAACAAGTCGTGTATGTAGGGGTCGCAGTTCTAACCTAACCTAACCCACTTTTCTGGTAACAAGTCGTGTCTGTAGGGGTCGCAGTTCTAACCTAACCTAACCCACTTTTCTGGTAACAAGTCGTGTCTGTAGGGGTCGCAGTTCTAACCTAACCTAACCCACTTTTCTGGTAACAAGTCGTGTCTGTAGGGGTCGCAGTTCTAACTTACCTACTTTTCTACAATTATAATGAGAACAAATTGACCGAATGTACAATTGTACTACCATTATAATGAGAACAAATTGTTTCAAATGTAATAAAAAATATGCAAAGTAAAAATTGGTAAAAGGTTATTTGACAATATATAGTAAGACCAAATAAAACATTTGCCTAGAGATTCATTTACGAAATAAATCTTGGTAAAATAAATATCTGCTAAATATTATTGTGATCAAATGAAAAATATGCCAAGTAACATTATGCCAAGAGTTAGTTTGGCTACTAAAGATGTTGCAATCAGTTGGTTGGGAAGTGAAATTAGGCGAAAAATATTTCGGCCAGATGGCAGTACACCAACAGAACCAGACAGTCCGTAAACCTTACATAATGTTTTTCATGCTAAATTCTATCTTTATTTACAATTGTTCGGTATTAAAACCTTATCGATAGCTCGCTGTCTAGCAGCTGACTTCGAATATTCGTTTTAGAATTTTGACAAATAATAATGTGTTTCTTTATTTCGTGGTTTTTATAAAAAGCGTTTTTACATTACAAAATATAAATACATAGACATATCCTACACAACAATAATTACAATATTATAAATATTATACGACATTCTTACACAAATTAACTGATCCACACGGTAAGCTCAAGAACGCTTGTGTTGTGGGTACTCAGCCAACGGTATATAGGGTGGAAATACATTTTGGGTCAGTGAGGGCAGCTACCAGATCCCGTGTTGCTAGGTGAAAATGTTCTTGGGAAACCTTCTATCGATTTCAAATTAATGTAGATTGGCGTTTACAGATTTTGGAAAAAACATACAGGGTGCGAGAAAATGTTCATTTTTGACTAACTATTTTTTTGATGCCAATCGATCCCATTCTTATCCATAATCAAAAGCTTGTATGGGACCAATAGAAAATTTCCGGCTATAAAAGCCATAAATTGAGAAAAACTTTCCCCAAACAAATTGTATGAATATACACATGTATCGGAAGGAACACGAAACTATGAGTAAAGTGTGGTATAGTCTAGTCGTATACCTTACCTGATGTGCAATCCCATCCTGACGTAAAGGTAGAGGATCAGCACGCCGGGCACGAAGAAGAAGAAAATGCTGCTTAGCTCAAGTAGTGGAGAAGGTGCCATTAGAGCGCAGAATGCGGACTCCGTCGAGATGTTTCCAGAATCTGAGGAAGAAAATACAACTGTTAGTTGAGAGCTACATATTGTCGTATATATGCAAGGAATGGAATTCGCTCCTTTCGTCTGTGTTCCCGGAAAAATATAATTTGGGTCGTTTCAAGGCAAGAGGGAATAGGCTGTTACTGAAGCAGCGGGCTACACCCTCGACCTCGTCGACACTTATCATCAATGACATAAAAACGTTATGGTTTGCTTAAATTTAAATAGCAGACTCCTACAACAGATTCACAATATCGTAACGGTCCGTTTATCACAATAGATCAGAAATGGTACGAAACGGTCCGAAATACTTACGCCCGACCTCGTAAGTATTTCGTACTATTTGTAAAAAGAATGTACTAACATTTTTTTTTCTCCAATAAAATAACCTATAAAATAATATACGGCTTACTTCAAAATAAAACATGAATAACAGGATTATTATGATATTATCACGTTTATCACAAAAAAACAAAATAGCGACGAACCTGAGCTCCGGAGGAGGACAAAACAGTATAAAATGATAAACTGTACGTACTTCAATTGTTCTCATTGCTGAAGTGAAAAGTTGTCCACCCTACCTACGCTCAAGTTTCTAATTTACATTATTTTTGACTCCCGGGAGTCAAAATTAGCTCTCGATACAAATACGCTATCTGCTGTCTCTTGCTGCGAACCTGCGAACAATGGTGTTCCGTACATTTCAGAGATATATCGTCGGGGTAGTGCAATACCGCATAACTACAAATATCGATAGGTACAGTTCGAAATTCAAACAATGTACCAAGCAACTGTATCTTATTGACTTTGTTGGTTACGGAGTATTGCACTATCCCCGGCGATATGCGTAGCCGCAGAGGCTCTTTAATGAAATGTAGGGGTACACTAAACGGATGTTGCCCGTGTCCATGTCAAGGGACGACAGCACACAGCACCCACCATGGTGTAAGAATTCTTGAGATCTAATGGAATCTAACATGTACTATAGGCTATTGATTGAGAATGATGTATTAGCTTCTCCGCTAAATATTTCGAGTATTATTAAGAACCTATTTTAATTAAAGATTCAAATGAGAAAATCTGTATTATTCTCAGCTTTAAAACTCAGCCGTTAGTCACATATGGTAGGAATTCTCATTTGGTTTGAGTAACTTTAGCACAACCTCCTTGCCAACTGGTTAGATGCCAAATATCGGTTTGCGCCATTTCTTTTTGCAGGCATATCTCAAAATTTAGCATTTTATCACTGAAAAAGAAACTAACTATTGCTAATATACGGTTCAAACTTTTTATTTTCATTTAGAATATTATTATAAGGGCTACTGATTTAAACTTTCACGGTTTGTACACATTATTAAACATGAACGGGACTTAACCGCGTATATTAACTTTAAAATTTACCGACGTTTACCTGACGTTTCGAAGACGACGTTGTCCTCGTGGTCTCGGATTAAGACTGGCTGAAGTTCACATCAACATCTTCTAGCCGCGCGAGTTTTTCGAACTACCCGCACTTGATCTTGTTTATGAACTTGAACGTTTTGCGCACTAGGGATGTCACTCGGTCGACACACTACACTCACTATATCGGAATTTTTAACTTGTGGTATTTGAAGCCTGCATTTACTAATGACTGGATTCCATGAAGATGAAATCCTAAAACCATCGTCCCGATTGAAATTATAATGTTTTTTTCTTTCAATGGCTTCACGAACTTTTCTACTATAAAAACGACGATCCGTAGAAAGGATTTTAGGATTATGAAGCTCAATCCAGTGCAACAGCAAACTTGTTCACCTGGCGACTTCTGACTGCTGCGATATGTTCTTTGACTCTTTCTGCTATGGTGCGCTTGGTTTGCCCAATATAAGAACTACCACAACTGCAGTCGATCTTATAAACGCCAGGTGACTGAAACGGAATGACAAGATATCCTGCGATCTTGGACAACGGAGTATAAACAGTTTTTATAGAGTACTTCTGGAGAACAGTACCCACTTTATCCGTTACTCCTTTCACGGTACGGCAGAAATGCCGGCTGCCTGGACACGAAACGTCGGAGGTAGATTTTAAAGTTAATATACGCGGTTAAGTCCCGTTCATGTTTAATAATTATAAGGGCTAGTTACATTACATCACAAGGTTTGTTAACGATAAAATTTTCGAGGTGTAGGGTTAGAACCGAATTCTTTTTGACATTTTATAAGTGTGTGCATGGAAAATGCCTTACGAATAATGTTTTTTTTTTTTATTGAAAGTTCCTCGCCCAACGCCGCGCCGTGTCTGCGGTAACATTTCTTAACGCTATGAATTAAATATATGACAAATATTAATATTCTTGCAACTCCAACAACTTCGTAAGGTCAATTAGGCTTGCATTATAGAGGCTACACAGCTTTAATAATGAACAAACAAAAAATTTACTTGCAGAAAGACAATGGTAACAAAACTGTATCACCTTGACGAATGGTTTGGCCTAGTGGGTAGTGACCCTCCTGTGAAGCTGATGGTCCTGGGTTCAAATCCCAGTAAGGGCATATATTTGTATGCTGAGCGCAGATATTTGTTCCTGTGTCATGGGTGTTTTATAATGTATTTAAGTATTTGTATATTGTATACCGGGTGTTTCAAAAATGCTGGTGATCCGTTTAAGGGCATATTCGGTATCGGGTTCTAATTAGGGAAAAGTGGAACAAAAAACTTTTTGACGCGAAAAAAAAAATTTTTTTTTCTATGGGGCAGGTTGTCCAACTCGGCCAACCTTCCATAAAGAATTCCAAAATTTTTAGCGTAAAAAAAATTTTTTTTTTCAATGTTTCACAATCAGAACACGATACTGAATATGCCCTTAAACGGATCACCAGTATTTTTGTAACACCCTGTATATCGTTAGCTGAGTACTCGCAGCACAAGCCTTCTTGAGCTTACCGTGAGGCTCAGTCAATTTGTATAAGTATTCTTGAAATATTTTTATTTATTTTTCCGACGGCATTGAACAGTATGCAAATATTTAGACGTATATAGTATATACATTGACTTTAAATTTTAGCAACATGGCACATTAACTATGCCAGCCTACCTTCCTAATGCGGACTTCTAAGGATTGGAATCCGCTCCCTTCGTTTGTATTCCCGGAAAGATATAATTTAGGTCTCTTCAAGGCAAGAGTGAATAGGCTGTTACTGAACCAGCTTGCTACACCCTCGACCTCGTCGACACTTACCATCAGGTGCGAGGTGATATCAAAAGCTGGTCAGTTTTGTTAAAAAAAAAATAGACATAAATACTACATCACCTCCATATGGCGGTTCTCCGGCGTGCAAGCGGGAGGTCGCTATGCGCGTATTATAGCGTCCCGCTAGCACGCCGCGAGGGTGCGTACCGTACGCAGCGTCACAACCTCCTAACACATTCGCGATAAACACGCAAATAGATGCCCTTGTCGGGATTCAAACCCGAGTACTCTTGCTTCGTATGCAAAGTTACTAAACTAGTTTTGATGAAGAATAAATTGCAATTCCGATCCAATAAAAATAACTTCGAACTAGATTGGTACGGGAATATAAAAAATAGTCAAAGTGAAAGTAATTTCCTTGCTCCATGAAAAAGTAACAACTAAAGGCCGAAGAAATGACAGCAGAATTTCGTTTGTAAGATACCTTTTTGTACACGAGTATGTGAGGCATAAGTTAGATCAGTGATTCCCAAAGTGGTCCACTGGACGCTCGATGGGGGTCTACGTTGGCTGACGACTTATGGGTATGTAGTAGAAATGTAGCAGCAAGGGGGTCCACCGAAACCAGTAAAATTTTGAAAGAGGTCCACGAGAAAAAAAAGTATGGGAACCTCTGAGTTAGATATTAAAGGATTAACTAAGTAAATACGATTCAGAAACAAGATTAATTGAATTTTACCTTATAGAAATTATATCCAAAGTGACCTCTATAAAGATAGGATTCCCTTAATATGTTTCCAATAGTCAACAGAGGGTCATAAGTTGTTTAATAATAATAAAATTACTTATATTCTATAACGTATACGTCTTACATTTGTTAAAAATATCATCTTTTAAAAAAAAATCCTAATTTCGCGGTGCTTCGCCCATCCTTACCTGAGCTGCCATGATTAGGTTGAATCGAGTAGCGCAAAAAGCTCGGCGCCCCCTTGAACTGACCACAAATATACTGACGTTATTATTTTATTATATCGCCATTTATTTCAATTAAAAAACCATCAGTTCTTATAACTTTTACTAAACATGATGTTCTTAAGTGAAAACGCAACAAACTGCCTTCAGACATTTTTTTTTTCTGTATTCAAATTTCATTTCATTTCATACCTTTGTCGTCAATATATAGGTAATAGAGTTATATAAAACTAATATTGTCTTCGGTTACCGCGATAATAAAACAACTGAATAGGATTATATCGCGTATACTAATTTAAATTTAATCTCGACGCGGACTGTTGAAACATTAATTCACCTCCATCCAAAATTACACTATTCAAACCTAACCATGTATAAATTATTCAAAAATTTTGTGTTTGCACATGATAATTGAAAATTAGAAAAAGCATTTTTCTATGAACTAATGAATTAAATTATTAATGCATTAAATAATTATTACTGATAGACATAAGTATAATAAATGAGTGAATCAACTATTGGTTGATCTTATTCTGTCCGGTCAGCCAGGAGACAAATGAAGCATAGTGTGTTATAAGAAACGTGTTCTACTAACACGCTTGGTAGGTGACCCGATATGGAAGGGGCATATATCACACACAGGGGCACAAATATGCCTGTTTGTGTATTTAGATGCCATAAAACTGTGTTTTAAGAGTGACGACGACGACGAGTGAAGTAACTATAGCAAAGTGTCAGTCTTCAGTCTAAAAACTATAATTTTTACCCGTTTTTTTTTTGGCGCCTATACCTCAGCAGGGCGACCAAGAAAACCAAATTTCAGCTGTCTTATTTACTTTAAGAAAAACGTATCTAAAGTGACAGAGAAAAATGAGTAGTAATTACGCATTAACTTGTATTTTGAGATTTGATCTTTTAGTATGTTGTAAGATTAAGTTCCATTGCCAGTAATATAATCTACTCTTAACCAAAGTACATATTGGGTAGTAGTAGGTAGTCAAAGTGGTCAGTACTTTCATAACATTAGTTCATTGTAATGTGGGTACCTATACTATAAAAAATGGCTATGTATATTAAATTGTATATAAGGTCAAACGCTGGTCAGTCTTGTATAAAAAAATACAAAAATGTATTCTTTTTCATTTCATAGATGAAATAGCGGCTAATGGCTGTTGCCTAGCAACAGGTATCTAGGCACACCAGGAATCAACTGGAACAGGAATTTCGATCACTTTCTATTCATTCCACCTACGGATTTCAGCAATGAAATCATAAATTTGATTTCAGCGATCACCCATACAATCAAGATTTTATTCATAAAATGTTTTCAGATATTTACATTAGTTTTTTTCTTTCAATTTGTACGTGAGCAGGAATAAAGGTTCAAGCAAGCAGTGGTTTTACAAAATAAAAGCCTTAAGAGGATAAAAAATGACTATAAGTTTGTAAAGAGATTGAATATAAATAAAGAAATTATCCCATTTTTCTCCAATATAATATATAAATAAATTTACACAGTTAATGTTAGGTCTGGAGCAGCTGCCGAAACAGCTAGGCGCCTCAAGAGGCGCAAATATGTAGCATTACATTCCAGCTACATATTTGTGCCTTTTGGGCTGGAGACCCTTGGACCCCGGAGTACACGCAATTTTCAGACAGCAGAGCAAACGTCTAAAAGACGCTACGGGTGACCAGAGGTATAAACGCGTGATCCTCCCTGGCCGGCCCCCCAAGCCCGATTTGGCTGGTATTGCAGTACTTTTATGTACCAGTTATGTACTTTATGTACCAGGTCGGAAAATTGTATGTACCTCTTTAGTTTGGAAGATATTGGCCATTAAAGGTGGGCCGGCTGTAGAATGTATTCCCTGGCCGGCCCCCGCCCGAAACAGACGAAATCCACCACTTCAAAATATGAATGTCAGAAACAAAATAATGTACCTGTCATGTACCTTCTGAATATACCATTTTTTTGTAATAATCATTCTTTATAGGTTTTTTTTTCATAGATTAAACTATTTGCGTACAAGCGCCTGTGAAAAGTTAATAGCAACATTAAAAAATGTAAAAGTCAATCGAAATGGCCCAGCTTGAAGTAGAACTGAAAGATCATACTGCGTAAAAATTCTCTTTTTTAATATTATACACTTTATTTAAAATATTACTTAGGTTAGATTATTTTATTCCAGTTTGAGATTACGACTCAAAAATAAAATTAGGTATTATTAATTAATTACTATTACACTAAAATATTCCTGAATTGCAATAAGGCGCGTAAATTTTTTTAGAGTACATAATGGACATACACGCAGCATAATCATGATTTTTAGTTCATATTCAAGCTGGGCCATTTCGATTAACCTTCACATTTTGTAATGTTGCTATTAACTTTTCACAGGCGCTCGTACGAAAATAGTTTAATCTATAAAAAAAAACGTATAAGGCATTTTCTTTACAAAAAAATGGTATATTCAGAAGGTACATGACAGGTACATTATTTTGTTACTGACATTCATATTTTGAAGTGGTGGATTTCGTCTGTTTCGGGCGGGGGCCGGCCAGGGAATACATTCTACAGCCGGCCCACCTTTAATGGCCAATATCTTCCAAACTAAAGAGGTACATACAATTTTCCGACCTGGTACATAAAGTACATAACTGGTACATAAAAGTACTGCAATACCAGCCAAATCGGGCTTGGGGGGCCGGCCAGGGAGGATCACGCGTATAAACTACCTATTGTGAAAAAATCTGCCATCTAGGTTAAGCGGCTTGGGCTGTGCGGTTAGTTAGTCAGTCAGGAGTCAGGACTTTCACGTTTATATATATTAACGATATGCCGCAATCACACATGAAATAATTATGTATGCTGACGATTTTTCTATTGTTAACTTATAATAGTTTAATATTTGTATCTCAGATAAATGCTCAGATAGTTGTAACAAGATAAATTTTCTTGGTATCAAAATCGATGAATTTTTTAATTGGAAACAGCGCATAGGAAACATAAGTACCACGTACCGTCACAGTTTGCATGCTCGCTGGCTGTGACGTAATATGTGGATGCTCCCACTAAATATGTATATCGCTATCAGGGAGGCAGAAATGGGGTAAGTATTATTAGAATATTGGGGTAATTTTTGGAAACTATTTTGCACTGGTCGAAAGCACAACGAAGTACTGAATATAGACAATATTCAGTCGCTGATTATTTCATTCTCAATGGAATGAGGTATAAATAAAGAGGGTTTTAAAGGCCATTAAATTAAATTGTCCTATTTCGTTTTATTACAACTAGAAGTGCTTAATGTAGATTTTATATTATATGCTTTGATATTTAAGGTAAATTGCTTTTTATTGTAACAAATTTCAAAAAATCTCGTCGTAAATAATCGGAAATTTTTTATTTTTTTATTTTACACGACTATTTAAAACGTGTAACGAATATGTATTATTCAAGTTGTGTTGGTCAAAAGTTTGCAATAACTAGACGCAATTCAACTAGAAACAAATAAATTAAAATAAATAAATAAATATATATAAAATATGTATAAAATAAATAAATTGAACATTAAGTATAAATAAAATAAACTTTAACCCTTTAACGCCCAAAAATCACTGTGGTCGTGCGTTCAAGCCTCATCGCGACTCGATTGGCCTAATGATTCTTGTTAAGAAAAAAAAATACAAAAAGACTATGTTGTGGGGTGGTTATTTTTGTATTGCAATTTTGAAGTTGCCCTATAAAGGGTTAAAGTTAAACGCAGTTTATATTAAAATAAAAATTATAGCTTTAAAAATAAGAAAACGGATTATAAGTATGATTCACGTTACACCGTGGCGTCTCATACAGGGCGCTCTCCGGAGCCCGAGCCCGTCCGTCCGTCGACCCACCGTGGCGGCCCGGAACCAAGCGGCTCGACATTAGAATATTGACACGAGTGTCGTTCCATCCAACCATTTGTTACGAGTAGACGATTGTCGCACGCCCGTCGACATCTCATCGAAATCACATTTTCTTCTCATCACCGGGCCATAGCCTTTTTACATAGCTGTAACGGCCGCCGCATGACCGGCCCGAGCCCGGGCCGAGTGGCTCGGAGGATTCAGTGATCTCGTGTTTCATTCCATACAAAATGTATGGACGGTTGCCTCGGCTCGGCGACGGGCCGCTCTAACATGAGTCTACCTTAATCATAACTATAATAATCTGTAATTATACATCAACAAAATGAAACATAATCAATTGTATACAATAAATTTAATACTGCGTCTGATAAGTACCTAACTAATAATTGATAGTTAGCCTTTAATAGTTAAACTACGTTCATTTTATTTCGACTAATTAAATTCTAACTATTCATCCAGTCTGCCTTTGTAATTAGGCATTTCACTGAAATATCTGAAATTAATTTCAAATTTTGCTAATGTTCCCGGATTATTCATTGATTAGGTCGGAACGTTATACTAATTGGAAAAGTAATATAAGGTTCTATCATCCTTTGATCTCCTAATAGCTGGTGTCTGAAGGTAAAACACTTTACAACAATATTGATAGGAAGTGTCTTTAATCGTCTCCTATTTAAATTAAACATAATTGAAAAGCGAGCCTTAGAAGTAGGCTTTATCCTTTTGAAAATATTTGCCTATGTACACTTCTATTAAATAACTCAAAATGAGGGTTTAGCGATCATGTTGTTCCGGTTGTTCACTAGATGGCAGCACCATGGCGAGAGGTCTTCGATGTCATAATCTACCATTCAGATTTCAGCCGTATGCAGTCCACTGCTGACATCGTCCATCATCCATTTTTTTTTAATGGCATGTTGATGTATACAGGTTCGCCTACCCTGCCCTAGTCTAATAAGTACATGATGCCATGAATAATTATTGCGCAAACGAACACGTATTTCAACACTTAGGCCATCCTCGCGTTACCCGACATTTTGCCTCGGCTCATGGGAGCCTATGGTCCGCTTGGCAACTAATCACTAGGTACTAGTTTTACAATCTTACCTTCCAAAACTCATGTTATTTAAACTAGTCCTTCTTAAGATTAGTCCGGTTTCCTTCACCAAAAAGCGACTAGCTAGCTAGACTATATGAAATTATATTTCGTACATAAATTCCGAAAAACTCATTGGTACAAGCTGGTAAACACCAGCACTAACGATCGAACTTCAAACGAATCTGCGACCTCCGGATTGCAAGTCGTTCGGTCTTACTAGGCCACCAGCGTTTCCTTCTACCTATCGGCCATAAACAATTACTGCTTGAAATAGGCTCTCCCCTATATACAGCTATAGGGGCTGATCTGCTACATTATGATTCTCCGCAGTCTCTGCACCATAAGGGACGCTGCTATAGGTATATTTTTGGTCGCAATTTAAGGACAAATCCCAGGTATTAAGACTTACTTGGCGGATAATCCCTGTAGCTAATATCCGTGTAGACAGCGAGCGGCGACGCGCAGATAGCGGATATAATCCACAGCACGAGAATTATCCGCGAGGCGCGCGTCAGACCCGCCATGGCGTAGAGATGGAGCGGTTGACATATAGCCAGGTACCGTTCCAGGGAGAAGGCAGAGATGGTCAGCACGGATACGTAGGTGGCTCTGTAAGAGAAAAGGTCAAGTTAAGGATTTAAATAAATGCATATTAGGGTACCCCCCTGTCAGGGTACTCACTGGTCAGGGTACCGCGTCGTTGCGAGCGCGCTTGTAGGCAAATACCCCTTTTTCATATTACCCGCAGTGGGACAGTATATATGCAAACTAGAAAGGCCGTACAAGCTGTATGACACAAAATTTTTCATCACACTTGCTCGTCAATGGCGTTGTTACTTGCGAGAGTACAGAGCAGTTATAGCCGATTTAGCTCACACGGGCTGTTAAGTTTAGTTTTAAAAATATATAGTACTCATACTTCACTTCGGACTGAGGATGTTTCCAAACAGCCAAGGTGTATTTCATATCTTCAAAAGTTTGCTACAACCAACTTTTAATATGTATAAAACATATCTTTATATTCAATTTGACTGCAATTTATTGTTTAGTATTTATTAAAAATAATTGTTTTATATTTGATTTTGATAATTGATACTATTTGGCAGGATGATCTGTCAAATTCGAAAACAAAACGCAGTTGTTAACATTATCTGTGGAAGACATTGAAAAAGTTGACATTGTTGACAATCTTTTAGTGGATGAGGTCTGATTGTAGTTTTCAAAGTGTATTTTGATTTTAAGCCTACATAAGTACTAACTAATATTTTACCAACGAATTTATTTTATTTCCTCGCAAATGTGATGAAAAACATTGTGTGTACCACGGGTGGTAAGTGTATAACAAACTTGAGTCATTAAAAGCCCTCCGACTTCGTCGTCGGGCTTCTAATAGACTCGCGTTTACTATACCTTACTTACCATCCTCGTTGCACAATGTACTATAACAACCTAGACATATTTAAAGAAAAGCTATGCAGGTTTAAACGTTTGACATTGCAATTTATTACGGAGGTATTGACACTTTAATGGTTTTTGTTAGATTTTTAATTATTTATTTATTTATTCGCACTACTTTGTCTGGCTGATGTTTCTTGAGACCAGAATAAGCTTGTGAGCATGAAAACCTTAAAAAAACGCCAATAAAAACATTCAGTCTCAGGATATGGATATAGAAACTCGACCTACTTAATTTTTTTATGGTTCATTATTGTAAAAATATAAATATATCACGCTTTGGTGTATATTCTAAATGAGGAAACTGTATGTCTACAACTATAATTTCACATATTGTATATTTTCTTAGCAATAAACTAAATAAATAAATAAATAGTGGACAAACTGTCCAATTATAGGTAGATCCAACTTCGAGAAAGAGATCAATCGTCAAATCCGAGCTGGGCAGCGTTTGAAAAGCTACGACACATCTGTTTTTTTTTTATATTTCGCAGTATCTCAAGACGAAAGTCTTTGACCGTTTTAGTAATATTCATTATATTTAGCAAAAATAACTAAATAATATTTATGATTTATTTATTTATTAGTAAGTTTGTTTGTTGAGTAATGTATTATTATTATGGGCCGAGATGTCTGAAATATATATATATATATTTCATCTAAATAAATAATCCGAAAGTGTCGAGCCAACTTTCCCCAAAACCCACAATTTCCACTTCTTTCTTTCACAATTTCCCATCTTTAAACTCATGAAATGGAATATACCTAACTACCTAAAATCATAAATAAAAACTAAAGTAGGTACAAACGTCCTATAACACTAACACTTATTAATAAAATAAAGTTTACGTTTGAATGCTAGTTTTGTCCACATCTACCCCATTTTAGGGTGATTCAATCTTATAAATTCCAAACTTACGTCTAAAAAGCCTTTAAAGAAAAAATATAATTTGCTTATACCTTTATAACCTAAATACAAGCCTTTTATCCTTCATTTTTGATTATTTAAATAGTAAAAAGATTTTGCTCCAGTAACATTTCATATTTCTTTAATACTCTATGACAAGTAAATCTCGTGTCGTGTTGAGTGAGGCGAAAAGGGGAGCTCTTAATAAACTGCTCGTAAGAAGTCGCCGTCAGCTGCTTCTATATAAATCCCTGTTTTGAATGTGACAGATGTACATAATTTGCGACGCGCCATGCCGGCCGGCTTATGGCCGTTTGAAACCTACAAAAAAAGATATACATTTTCAAATATTACACAAGGATTACTTTTTTATATGATGATCTGTCCTCCCTTAGACTGGTTTGCGATTTGGAATTTCGGTATGTACCGCCACATACTTTCAGCATTGACGAGCACATTTTCGGCATTCGGGCAATTTTGACACCAACGCTGCAAAAAATATTCCAACAATGGTGAGGTATTCCCACAGCTGTTTTTTGTTCCTGGATTGTATTCCAATAAATGTGCAGGTGTTCCCACAGCTGTTCTTTATTAGTTAATTGTATTCCAACAAATGCGCAGGTGTTCCCACAGCTGTTATTTATTAGTTGATTGTATTCCAACATATGTGCAGGGTTTGCCACAGCTGTTTATTGTTAGTTGATTGTATTCCAACAAATGTGCAGGGTTTCCCACAGCTGATTTTGTTAGTTGATTGTATTCCAACAGCAGCAGGTGTTCCCACAGCTGTTCTTTATTAGTTGATTGTATTCCAACAAATTTGCAGGGTTTCCCACAGCTGATTTTGTTAGTTGATTGTATTCCAACAAATGTGCAGGTGTTCCCATAGCTGTTCTTTATTAGTTGATTGTATTCCAACAAATGTGCAGGTGTTGCCACAGCTGTTCTTTATTAGTTGATTGTATTCCAACAAATGTGCAAGGTTTCCCACAGCTGTTTTTGTTAGTTGATTGTATTCCAACAAATGTGCAGGTGTTCCCACAGCTGTCCTTTATTAGTTGATTGTTTTCCAACAAAATGTGCAGGGTTTCCCACAGCTGTTTTTGTTAGTTGATTGTATTCCAACAAATGTGCAAGGTTTCCCACAGCTGTTTTTGTTAGTTGATTGTATTCCACCAAATGTGCAGGTGTTCCCACAGCTGTTCCTTATTAGTTGATTGTATTCCAACAAATGTGCAGGTGTTTCCACAGTTGTTCTTTATTAGTTGATTGTTTTCCAACAAAATGTGCAGGGTTTCCCACAACTGTTTTTGTTAGTTGATTGTATTCCAACAATTGTGCAGATTTTCCCACAGCTGTTTTTTGTTACTTGATTGAATCCCAACAAATGTGCAGATGTTCCCATAGCTGTTCTTTATTAGTTTATTATATTTCAACAAATGTGCAGGTGTTCCCACAACTGTTCTTTATCAGTTGGCCGCATTTTTATCACACTCCAATTAATGCCATAGTGCCAGAGTCGAGTGTGCCAATCCATATATTTTAAATCTTTTTGTTTTTCTTTCGATAATTTAATTTGAAAGTAAATCGCAATGACCTCAATAATGAATGGAAATACAATCCGACTTGTTAAGCAAAGCTTTTTATCTCAGATTGCGATTTTTTTAGTCTTGATAACGACTATTAACTCCCACGATCTCTCGACGCAGCATCGGATTTATTTAGTTTAGTATGCATAGAAAAATCCGGAGGAGGAGTTTTAATTAAAAAGATGTACGTTTATTTATAAGGCTGACGTATTAGAGATATAAACGTTACACAACAAATATGCATTAATTACAGTACTACTTAGTTAGAAACGGATGATCTAACGTGTACTTTTTTAGAAGTATTAATTTTCAGAAAAAAGTAATAAAGTTAAATTATATCAGTCTTGTGACGATAATTAAGCATTGAATTTCTATAATTACTTAGAATTGGCGATCGTTTCCTAAACTATACGCAATGTAACAATGCAAAAAAAGACAAAAAAAATATTTACATACATATTTCAATGCTTTATTATCGTCACAAAACGGGCCAATTTTCGAGAGTCATGCACTCGATTTTAAAATTTGAGAGCCAATATACGCATACTAAAGTTTCTCGCAATAATTTTTGCACAATATCTATAATTACGACACCTTATTATTATTATTATTGTGAGCCTATTGTGTCCCACTGCTGGGCAAAGGCCTCCCCCCTCTTCCTCCAATCGTCCCGGTTTTGAGCTACATCTGGCCAGTCTCTCAAAAAGGAGTCCAAGTTATCCCGCCATCGCCGACGGGGTCTGCCGGATCCCCGGTTTGACTAGTGGGGCACCCACTCCGTGGTTAACTTGGCCCACAAGTCATTCGGCATGCGGCAGACATGACCAGCCCAGTCCCACTTTAACTTGGCCGCTTTTCGAGCGAATATTAATATATATGTGACATTATCTATGATAAGGGACCTTATTGTCGATGGCGCTTACGCCGTTGTTCAAGATGCCGCAATACAAACGCCACGCGGTTCGACAATAAGGTCCCTTTTGCTAGATAATGTCACATATCATTCATGTTTCTGAAATGCCATGTTTTCGTGTCTAACAGAGTTCAAAATCTCATGAGTCGAGTAATCGACGCAAAAATTAACCCCCTACTCGTGCTCGATTCATCGCAATAATACAATGCAAAAAAAGACAAAATGTATTTCCACGAAGATTTCGTGCAAATGATAATTAATCGTGAAATCTGCGTGGAAATCACAAAACTGACAATTTAACTTTTTTACAAATCACATTAATTGAGGACATTTATTCTGAAAACTTCCTGACAGATACTTTCAAAAGCTTATGCACGTAATTTTTGCAGTACATTACTGATCTGTTGACAAAAATTAACTACTTGTGCTTAATAAGTATAATTTGATGTAACTGGTGAATGAAGACCCGGGTAAGTTTAAACTACGTCCAACAATGAGAGGTAGGGCACAGCGATGACCATCACGCTTGAATCTGGGACAGCCCAACTGGGGAAAGTACCTCCTCCTTACGGAAGACCACAGCCATAATAGCACTGCTACCTTTCAAGTATATAGTGCTGTGTTCCTGATGGTGAGTAAGATTCCCAGAGCTCCAACCCCCCTTAAAGGCCGGCAACGCGCTTGTGACTCATCTGGTGTTGCGGGTGCCCATAGGCGACGGTAATTGCTTACCAGGCAATATGTCTGCTCGTTTGCCGCCTATGTCATAAAAAAAATGAAGAGCTGGCGGCTTTCTCGTACAATGTATCAGCATTGCGATACAACGAGGAAATGCCGACAGCATCCTTGGTACAATGCCTCAAGGACCTTATTTGTGACATTTTCTAGCAAAAGGGACCTTATTGTCGATGGCGCTTACGTCGAACCGCGTTGCGTTTGTATTGCGGCATCTTGAACAACGGCGTAAGCGCCATCGACAATAAGGTCCCTTATCATAGATAATGTCACATTTAGATTTAATGTAATAACTAGTTAAGTACTCATAGTTTATACCATAGATGACCATGTGGCACCAATTGTAAAATAAAGGTTATATTAGTAGGGTCGAATATGTTCTTTATTTTTTTTTATGACATAGGCGGCAAATGGGCAGACGGATTGCTTGGTGGTAAGCAATTACCGTCGCCCATGGGCACCCGCAACACCAGGGGAGTCACAAGCGCGTTGCCGGCCTTTAAGGGGGGTTGGAGCTCTGGAAATCTTACTCACCATCAGGAACACAACACTATAGACCTGAAAGGTAGCAGTGCTATTATGGCTGTGGTCTTCTGTAAGGAGGAGGTACTTCCCCAGTTGGGCTGCTCCAGATTCAAGCGTGATGGTCATCGCTGTGCCCTACCTCTCATTGTTGGACGTAGTTGAAGGACATACCCGGGTCCAAATTTATTCTTTATTCTTTATTTTCAGAAACAAACGGTCATTTACAAGATACAGGTTAGGTTACATTGCATTTTTAAATTAGACCTACAGTTTCCTCAGTTGGTACAAAGTATACTAAATGTATCATACTTTGAATTTGAATACAGAATAGATTTTTATAATACTAACTGCTAGATATAAAGTTATCTACTAATATACTTGAGTAAACAAAGGAAGTAAGTAAAATGTAAAGACGCTTATGTAACTTCAAAAATACTAAAAAAGACAGTTACATATGTTAACCCATATGTTGGGTTAATTACGGAAAGATCAAAAGGGAATATGCATGATTATTTTTCTTCGCTCTAATAAAAGCTCATTTATGTAAGGAGCAGTACAAAAAAAGAATGTTTCGAATATCTATAAAAATAACCAAGATATAAGCCAAAGTTTTATCTCTTTCTCTTCCTAGGAAAACAGAATTTAATATGGAGTTTATATGGCCGTTGTAAACTTTGACGTCACAGTCTATGCTGTCCAATCTCTGTCTAATCACGGTCTTATTTGTGGCTTAAAATTCTTCCACGTTTCTTGACCGATTTCAATTTTAATTTCGCGTTTAGTCTTCCTTTTTACTATTGTGCAAGACTAATAAAATAATAAATAATAATAAATATTTCGGGACATTCTTACACAAATCGACCTAGTCCTACGGTAAGCTCAGTAAGGCTTGTGTTGTAGGTACTAGACGACGATATATATAATAAATAGATACATATAAATACTTAAATACATAGAAAACACCCATGACTCAGGAACAAATATCTGTGCACATCACACAAATAAATGCCCTGACTGGGAATCGAACCCAGGACTATCGGCTTCGTAGGCAGGGTCACTACCCACTAGGCCAGACCGGTCGTCAAAGTACACATCATTTTTATAAATTTACCTTTTTTACGTTTTATTGTCAATGCTTTTATAGGGTGCTTGTCTTTTTTAGTTTTGACTGACGTTTTATCATTAATTTTTGTTTACACCAAAAAAAACGGTGCCTATTTATTAAGTTCCTAATAACTACATTTTCTCATTTTGTTGAGAATTCATGCATATTCCCTATTTGTAATAGAAATAGAAATAGAAATAATTTATTCATGACAAATACAAATACATATAAAAACGCAAAGTACAATTTGGACATAAAAATTACTTGTCATGAAAGGGTCGCAACTCAGCGTAATGCTGGCAACACCAGCGCTGATCTTCCGTTCCGACCCCTTGATGAAGACACGGCGCAGTAACGCCACGATCGCACATACTTAATTAAAAAAAAAAGTTTAACAGTATAGCTTAAAAAAAATATTTAAACTTAATACAAATAACAGAAAAAAAAACAAAATTAAAACTAAACTATATGAAAGCAAGAATAATGCCGTCGTGCAAACACCGCTTAGCACAGTTTGCTGCAGTCTGTGGCAAACAAAACTTCTGTCTACAGTGATTGTAATGATTACGTAACCTAAAGCGTATGTAGGTCAGGGGCAACATTATTACATAAACGAGATTTATGAACTACCAAAATCAATTCAGAATTAATACTTCAGTGTACACAGACAAATAAAATAACTGCTAGGAAAATCATGCTCCACATAGCCATCATGATAGACACAATAATTAGCAAGAAGATGAACCCGCGTACACATTCATCAATTTTCTTATGCCTAAAATAACCGTACACCTGAATAATTGAATTAACTTGAGCATTAGTTATACTCCCTGTTTGGCCTGACATGAGTAATGGTGTTACACGTTTTCATTAACGAGAAACTAACACAGATCTATTATTAACACTGGCTATTATTACGATGCTGGGTTTTCAGAACTTGCAAAAGTCTCTAAAATTATATAGCTACAATTATAAGCATCGATATTACGGCCCGGCCACGACGTTGCGCGAATTGTGGCGCGGCGAGCGTTTTATCTGTTGACTGCGTGTGATCCCAACTAACTGCAGTGCATTGCGCGTCTTGACCGCGCAACGAACAGATAAAACGCTTGCCGCGCCGCAAGTCGCGCATTGTCGTGGCCGGGCCGTTAAGTATTTCTGTATCATAAAGTTAGAGTTGCGCCACCCAACACAGGCATTTTTTGCTTACTTCATCGCCTTACATCATAAGACTCAACTTGTATACAATAATTTTTATTTTTTATATTACATTAACAAGCTGAAAACTACAAATTGTGTTTCTGGATAATTTCATCACCATCATCATAATTTCTGCCTTAAATCGCATTCTGCTGGACATAGGCCTCCCCCAAATATGACTTGTATCATTTTGGGGGTAGTTGCCATAGTCGGCATGCTTGGCAGACGGGTTGTAGATTGGGTTTCCACGGACGCTACTACCCATCCGTCAGTTTTTTCCCTTTGTCTCTTCTTACGGCACTCGCGGGAGGAGATGGGGTGAAAGTGAAAGTAGCATTTTATTCATAAGAGTGCAAAGTAATTTCATACAAATTGTTCACGACTAAAGTGTTTTTTAGACCTTAGGTGGTTGGATGTTCTATTATTTAATGTTTTTGAAAAAATAATATTGGATATTAATAATATCGATTACATTTTTAAAGTTTTTGTGTCAAAGTTTTCCTCGCG
The DNA here is from genome assembly GCA_022674325.2 of Grapholita molesta. Lineage (NCBI taxonomy): Eukaryota > Metazoa > Arthropoda > Insecta > Lepidoptera > Tortricidae > Grapholita > Grapholita molesta. Next base: position 4,460,302 of record CP053133.2, on the reverse strand, counting down.
GTAGTGAGGTGAAAAATTGTGTGTTGCACTCGGTAGCAAAGTGTGTTCCTCTCTCGTGCCTTGAGACTCTCCCAATACTCAAGATTCCACTCTTTGAACTTCCAACTATTTCAAAGAGTGGAATGGAGTTGGAATTTTTCGCTAGCTCGGGTCTCAATATTAGCACGAGAAGGTAAACACTGACATTGCTCCCTTGTATAAAAAATAACTATTAAATCTTGTCGCTATTTCCTTGGTACTTACGCCTCTGATATAAACGCCCGCAGTTTGCAGAATACAATGCCGAGGCTGTAAGGGTACTGATGCCAGTACACTGATAGGTCGTTTGGCAGACCTGAAACAAATAATAAACAGTTTAGTGACCAGATTTTCAAATATCTATTAGTAAGTATTCACTTATTACCCGGACCTCGGAAATTCGGGTAGTATCCCTAAACTGTGACCAGAAATCACAGATCACCAACTTGCATGTCAAGCTTGACGATCATGGCAATACAGTTTCTGATGATGATGATTTAGGTGTTTGACCTAGTGCCTACCAGATATCAAACAATTTACTGACTGGCAATAGATAGGTACACAAAATAAGAACAAGCAATATTTAGTTTTGAATCGACATACGTAGGGCACAATTAGGGTAACAAAGGTAAACATTAATACAAAAATAACAAAGAAAAATGAAGGAGAATGAAGAAGACATTTACATTTAAGATCACAATAAACACATGACAATAAAGAAATAAATAAAACAACAGGCAAATAAACAAAGACAAGACACGGGATTGGTAAGAACTATATTTTATAGAACAAGTATATAGTTGAAGTATATACCAAATTGTTGCATTACATATGTTTAAAGCAAATTTATTCCATACCTACAGTAATCTGAATCTTAATAAGCTCATGGATAGAAGCGAGTTTGAATCTTATGAATCCACCAGGGCAGCGGTAGCGGACTGACGCCTTGCCGTCTTCACTCTTGGACAATCTAAGACACATTATTAAACGCTAAACTAAATACCAATTAAAATCGATTCTCAGCAAAGCTGTTACTTTTGACAAACAATTACCCGAGGGCTGGTCCTTGTAAATACTGGGGGATATATTTTTTATTTGTCAAAGCTTTGAAATATAATTGCGCTACAAAAATGGAACTTGTGAATGTATTCGAATTGGATTTTTTTGCCATTTGAAAACTGGCAGTTACATTTTTAGCCACTAGGTTGCAGTGTTCCGCCTCTGGGTGTTGACCAGAGAGTGACGAATCCAGTTTTGACATCAATAGTTCATTAACAGCACACTTCCACGTTAGATTATTTCATAATATCCGAGAGCACTGCTTAGTGCTCTCGGACAAGTCATCGCAAAACAATCGCAACACGGCAACAGAACAAGATTAATAGAATCGCAAATCCTATAAATAATAGAAAGAAGGTAGTTGGTTTTTGTCTGCGCATCTTTTACCTATAATGTGTAATAATAATACCTTCATGTCATCTTAATTAAAAATGTATTCAGATGTTCTATATTGTTAAAAAAAATATCGCATGTAATGTTGAATCTTTTGGACCTTGAATTACACATTTTCATTTAGTATTAAGATTTATTGTACATCATCAAAATGGTAGGCTATGGTGGTATCACAAAATGTAATACCTTATTTGTATATCTATAGTCTCAATTAATGTAAGTACTTTCACTTTGGCTTTGACCACTGCTGGACTCCCCCATAGGTCTCCCCGTAGACCACCACAGAGATATCTAAGCATAGGGGGTTTAACGTGGTTGGCGATTGCATTATGATACTCCTTTCTAAAGGAACGCTGCTATCTGCCCTCCCGTAGTTTTTAGTCGCAGTTTAATGACCTATATATATGTAGGGCACAGCAAAGCAAAGTACCATCACGCTTGAAAAAGCCCAACTGGGGAAGTACCCCCTCCTTACAGAAGACCACAGTCATAACAGCGCTGCTACCTTTCAGGTATGTAGCGTTGTGTTCCTAATGGTGAGTAAGGTTCCCAGAGCTCCAACCCCCCTTAAACGCGCTTGCAACTACCCTAGTGTTACAGGTGCCCTTGGGAGACGGTAATTGCTTACCATCAGACAATCCGTCTGCTCGTTTGCGGAATTTTTCATTAAAAAAAAACTATACTCGGGTGCCCTGCGCATCGTACCGTCGTACAATCAAAGCTGAAAATATTTGAATATCGCGAGGAATTCCTTGACAGCGAGCCAGCTTGTCAGACGATGTTTCAAAATTCAGTTCACATCGAATTTCACTAGCGCTGAATTACAAACCGCGCAAATTCTTAGCCTTATTTGCATTTTCCATCCTTCATATTGGAATATTTTTCAGTTCTTCGAACTTTGTTGTTTATCATCAATAATTCTCTTTCTCATCATCAATCAACTTGAACCCTGACGTGATTCAATTGTAGATAAGGTCTAGATGTAAGGTGCGTAAAAGTGGTATTTTTCTCCATACCATATTAAAGACTAACTGTTTAATCACTAGTAACCTTACCTACTAGGCTAGAGGTCCCCGGATCGAATCCTGGCAAGGGCATTATTATAAGTTATTCATGAATATTTATATTATTTATTCCGGGGTTAATCTCTGTAGCTATTACGCGTTTATTATAATATGTATGACATAGTCCGTCGGTCGCTTGCCACCATTAATGGCTCTTCTTGAGCATTATCAGCGATGATTGCAAAGAGCCTGACGGAATGACTTCGGTTTTTTGGAGCTTGGAACGGATGGTAGTGTGGGATGCTACCTGATATAGAGCTGCTTCTTACGCCCCAAGATACAGGCTATAATAGTTTGGAGCTCACCGGATATTCTCAGTACATTTATCGCGGGCTTAAAGCGCCGAAATCCCAAAACCAAGACTACCATTCCGTAGCGTCTGGCGTAAAAACGCTAGATCCATGGGGTTCCAGCACGCATTAACTTATTGCAGAAATTGCGAAGCCTCTGGTTGACGTAACTGGTGACCGAAAATCTGACGACTCCCTCGCACAACGTTTCAGCATTGCAATACAAGGTAATACTACCAGCATCCTTGGTACAATGCCTCAAAGGCCGTTTTATAGATTTAATGTTGTAATGCCTAGAATAGTTATTGTAATGCCTAGCTTAGCTTGTATATAATTTGATAATAAAGCTATATATGTGTATATAGTACAACTACCTACAAGACCATTTAAATTGCGCTTACTGTAGAAATAGGTCCCAAAACATTTACATTACCTTTTAAGATATACACATGTAAAACCATACAGCAAACACGTTATATGGAGAACCCAGAAAATTAACTGAACTATGGCTTAAGTTAATTTCTACAAAACAGACTCATTGTCACGATTACGACCTAATTAGGGTCGGAATTGAGCTTAAACTAACAGGTATAATCGTATCACGACACAACACCGAGTGTCCATTACTCTGTAGAAATTAAGCTGACCCAGTCCTAAACAAATACACTACATTTATTTTGAGATCTTTAGCCGCTTGTGGGACTAGACTGCTTATTACACACTAAGTTTTGACCGCGAGTCGTGGCTTCGATGGAAACGTTGCAATAGACTTTTCCATTTATTGCGGTCTTCAGCTTGATGGAAAGCCTGTGATATCTGTAGTTTCTTTCTGCTTAGAATAAGGAAGGCATTAATTCCAGGCATAAAAAGAATCCTAAGGCAAACAAACTGGGTCACAAACTCTCTCCATACTAAAACATCATCATAGGCTGGAGTCTTGTTAATGGCCTAGCTTTGCAGGCGGGATGGCGATCGCCGTATGCTCCACCACGATAAGGAACGCTGCTGCCCATTTTTCGATGATTGACGGGTATGATAGATTGGTGATTCAGGGAGAATACCCCAAAACATAATGCCATGCGACTAGCTAGGCGCCAAGCGCGCAGTGCGGCCGGTCGCAAACATTCAAGGACTTTTGTTTTACTAAGCTAGTCGCTAGATGACGCGCTTGGTTCTAGGTACCAAGCAAGCCACCTGCCAGTGCGGACTTAGCCTATAAATTTGGTTTGCTGGTCGTGAGTGTTTAACAGACGGACAGGCACCTAAGCCAGCATTCAGGTTTCAGTTGTATTTCGGGTACCGAACCTTAGAGTGCCCATTATAAATTTATAGCTTAGGGCCCGTGCACACTAGCGGCGACCGCTCGACGTTTTTCTGGCGATTCCATAGTAGCCGGCGCGGTGTGAACGTGGCATATCATCCGCGTACAATTTAATAATATGTGAACTCCTAAGAAACGCGGGACAGAAACTCTAGTGTGCCCGCAATCTTAGTATATCGCGAGACAGAATCCTCTGTTATTTTAAATATTGGAACCCGACTGCGAATTCAGTAAATAAAATTTCCGCCGTGGGATTCAGCATGATACTATAATTTTATTTCAGTTTCATAAAGCGCTGGTAACTGGAAGCTGGACTTGAGTTCCGGACAAAAGTTCTAACCATTTGGTCAAATGTTTTGTCTCGTTGTAATTAACTCGTAACTTACGCGCTACCCACTCAGTTTAGGGACGCACAAGTTTCGTTCAATACATAATGCTGCCGCCACACATTTGCGCGAGTAGCCAGGCGAGTGGCGAGGCGAAACGCGAGCACGCATGTGTACGCGAACGTCTCGTTATTCCTCTCGTCCCTCGCATCGCGTTTTTGTATAGGCAATGTCTCGTCGAACGTTTCGACGAATAGCGAGGCGAGTGAGGAGCCAGTATGTCTAAACGCGGAGTAGGACAAAATAACGTTTTTTTAAGTTTTGTGTAAATATGTTTCGCCACAAACACATATTGGTGATTGTTGTAAAAAATATCATATATTTATAGAAAGTTAGTTACTAACCTCATTATTTAAGTTATGGAACGCTTAATGAACAAGTGTAATGAAAATAATTACAGTGACATGAAATTAATGAGCATTCACGTTCTAGTACTATACTTGTAATTGTTCTAGCTTCTAAATTTAGAAACACCCGAAAAATTTCAGTAGAAAAGATGGGAAAGACAAGTCTTCCTGGGTAATCCAGAAGTTAAAAAGTTAAAAAGTTTGGACTTTCCTGCAAAAGGGCATCTCGTCGAAAGCAGGAATGTTACCAAGCCTGGGTAAATGCAGCGGCGGCTAAGGATGCAAAAACCAGTGCTTTAAAAAAGGAGTTTAACTCTGCTTCCCGGTCCTTTAAAAGAGTTATTGCCATCGCAAAGTCGTTGCACATTCGTAGAATTGGCGAGAAATTAGAGCGCCTCCCTTCGGGAACTCGTGCGTTCTGGTCTCTCGCCAAAGCTATCCAGGGGAATTTCTGCACGCAGTCTTTTCCACCTCTGCGCACGGAATATGACTCATTAGCTCATGACGCAAAAGACAAAGCCGATCTTCTGGGTAAGCTCTTTGCGTCTAACTCGACTTTGGATGATGGGGGAAACGCGCCGCCGACCATCCCGCGGTGCGAGAGCTGCATGCCGGATATACAGTTCCGGCACTGCTCTGTGCGTAAAGCTCTTGTTTCCCTTGACATCCATAAGTCGAGTGGGCCTGATGGGATCCCCGCAATTGTTCTTAAGATGTGTGCTCCTGAGTTGGCACCAGTTTTAACGCGTCTGGTTCGGCTCTCCTACTCTTCTGGCGTAGTCCCGATCTCGTGGAAGTCAGCTTTGGTGCATCCGATCCTAAAAAGGCGACCGCTCAAATCCCTCCAACTACAGGCCAATAGCTATCACCTCCTTGTTCTCGAAAATAATGGAATCCATTGTCAACTGCCAGCTCCTCCGGTACCTAGAGAACCACCAGCTGCTTAGTGACCGTCAATACGGCTTCCGTAGTGGTCGCTCGGCTGGTGATCTTCTAGTTTATCTGACACATCGTTGGGCACAGGCGATCGAGACGAAGGGTGAAGCATTGGCAGTTAGTCTGGATGTAGCGAAGGCCTTCGATCGTGTGTGGCACGGGGCTCTTCTTTCGAAACTACCATCCTATGGGCTTCCCGAGAAATTATGCGAATGGGTCAGCAGCTTTTTAGCAGACAGAAGCATTAAGGTCGTAGTCGACGGTGAATGCTCGGATTCCATGTCTGTGAATGCTGGTGTCCCTCAAGGCTGTGTGCTATCGCCCACGTTATTTCTCCTGCATATCAATGACATGCTGCAGACCAGCGGTATTCATTGCTATGCGGATGACAGTACGGGTGATGCTTGCTATACCGGCCGTGCCAACATTTCTCGGGAAAGTGTCATCGAGAGCCGGAACAAGCTTGTGTCTGAAGTTGAGACTTCCCTTAAAGAAGTCTCAGAATGGGGCCGAATGAACTTGGTTCAATTTAACCCCAGTAAGACACAGGTTTGCGCGTTCACGGCAAAGAAACTCCCGTTTATCGTATCGCCTCGCTTTGAGGGCACTCTCCTAAGGGTCATTATTTGAGATGTAAGATAAATGTTACAGAAATAAAAACACACATTTTGATGTGGTCTGTTTTATTTTGAACATAAGGGTATATACCGATAACATACTTTATATTATAAGAGATCGATAAAGTTTATTTTGGTTAAAAAAAGCAAAATTCAAATTTTAACGGTAACGAAAATGAGCACCATGACCACGAAAAAGAACATTTTGTTTATTTTTAAATGTTATAATTGTACTATTTGAATGAAAATCCGATGATGATGAGAAAACGAATAAGCATTATTTAATTAATCAGGTATCAACAGAAATAGACAATCGATATATATATATATATTAAAAAAATTAAAACTTGACCACGAAAATGACGACTTCAAATTGTCATTTTTGTAACCTTTTAAATACTATCTAGAAATTATTTGATTAAAGTAAGATTAATAACTTCAACTCACAAACAAAAACAGCTTTCAATACCTCTCTATCTTCAAGAATTATTTCACACGTACATTGTGTGAAATGTATATATCTAAATATTAAAAAAAACTACGTCATTTAGAGGAACATTTTGTTGTGTTGTTTCGGTGTAACAAAATTTCGTTGGGGTCTACCGTAGACCTGCACGGGAATATAATAATATATATATCAGTGCAGGAATAAAAGTAACAATATCGGAAATATCGATATATAATTATTAAACGGTCCGGTACTTTTCATGTCGATTACATCAATTTAACGTCACGCTGCAGATGATCCCAAACAGTTACTAATGATAAGAAGTGTGAAAACTTACTTTATCAGCAAAACTGTATTTATTATTGTCATGTAAGTAAAAAAGAAGATTAGAAGATTTTTATTTAATATTTTATGTTTTCCATTGTAACGTCTCGTAACGACGGCATAACGGCATAAACGATTACATGAAAGCAGAAAATTCTATAAAAAGTTTTCTGTATTTTTTCTACTTGTAGGGAAAATCATCTTTTTCGTGGTCTTTTAATCAGTTTCGTGGCCCATAGCACCACGAAAATGATGACCACGAAATTGAAAAGTTCTTACTTTCGCGACTCTGCAGTAAATATCCTATAGGTTTGAAGCAAATGAAATCAATATGGAATATCTTAACTGCAAATGACACAGCTCCAGTAAAACATTATATTTATTTACCCAATACTCACCAAGTCGCAACCGTAACGAAAATGACGCTCGATCTTTGACGCAAATCTAACTTGAACCTTTATTACATTAATTATAGATAAATAATTATGGCTTGCGATAAACATTACACGTCATATTGATGCAGTCTTATTTTCAAAGTTGCTTATAGTTAAAAAATGATTAACAGGAGGTTTGTCCTCTTTTTTTGTTTAAAATATTACTTAATAAGTGTGGCAACGAAAATGATGGTGTATTTTGGAACAACGGGAAATGTAGAAAAAAATAGTCTTATCAATGTCCTAATTTTTTTATGTTTGCATGCATGGTATATCATATTATGAACATTCAATCCATGTTTTAAACAGCAAGTATTTCTATACCTTGTATTTTTTACAATACTACAAAATAGTCAGGGATAATCCGAACCTGACCACGTAACTGACTTATGTGCAGAAAATTTAAGTTATTGTGGAAAAAAAGATAAAATAGAATAAAATGTATTTACCACAAGTTTCAGTGATAATATCCTAAGCAACCTAAAAACAATAAACGATATATTTCTAATTGTATAACTGAAAATTTGAGTCTGAACACAATTGAACCTCTCGAAATAATAACCCCTAACAGCCACAGCCAGTATCGGAATTCTGGGTGTCGACATCTCTAGCTCAGTCCAGTTCCGCGGTCATTTAGAGGGAAAGGCCAAGTTGGCCTCGAAGAAGCTTGGTGTGCTCAACAGATCGAGGCAGTATTTCAGTTCGGCCCACCGCCTACAACTGTACAAGGCGCAAGTACGGCCACATATGGAATACTGTTCTCATCTCTGGTCAGGGGCACCCCAATACCAGCTTCTCCCTTTGGACCGCATCCAGCGGAGAGCGACTAGAATTGTCGGCAGCCAGGATATCTCGGACCGGCTTTACTCCTTGGCACTGCGTAGAGATGTGGCCTCACTCTGCATTTTCTACCGCATCTATTACGGAGAGTGCTCCGAGGAATTGTTCGGGTTAATCCCAGCTGCTTCCTTCCGCCAGCGCTCTACACGACAACATTTCCATCTTCACCACATAGATGGTTGGCAGTCCTCAACTGTGCGTTTTTCTAGAAACTTCCTGCCTCACACAGCAAAACTCTGGAATAAATTGTCGTGTGCAGTATTTCCGGACCGATATGACATCCAAACCTTCAAGAAAAGAGCGTATAGGGATCTTAAAGGCCGGCAACGTACTTGTGACTCCTCTGGTGTTGCGAGTGTCCATGGGCGGCGGTATTTGCTTACCATCAGGCAATCCGTCTGCTCGTTTGCCTCCTATATCATAAAAAAATAAAAAATAAAACCACGAAATGTGTCTTCGGATCATTGCGTCGGAAACAAATGAGGGTATTTATCGATATATACCAACTCCGTAGTACATCCATGGACAACACTATAAACGATGACGTCATAGTTCTGTTAAACAGGCGCGTATTATTCGGTAATAGGCCATTTATGTCTATTTCTAAATTGTAAGGGACGTGACGTGATGTGAAATATACATAATAAGCATAAACGATTACTTATTTAGGTTTTCGATTCACTGACATTTAAATAGGTAAGCGTTTTCAAACCACACCAAGATAAACATCAATGTAAATTAAACGATACAAAGTTCTGGCGATCGACCGAAAAGAAAAGATATCGTTAGAAAAATTTCTCGCAAAAGTTATGGGCGTCAGCAATGAAGAATTTATGTGTTCCAGAAGGAAGCCTATATTAAATTCCTGATAAATCTGGGGGTGTGCCAAAATCCATACTAATATTCTAAATACAAAAGCATCTCTCTTTGTCTTCTATTCCCTTTTCACACTTAAACTGCGGAACCAATTGGGATGACATTTGGTATGGAGAGAGTTTGAGCTACGAGAAAGGCTATGTCCTTTCTAATTAATCTTATAATTATGTTTATCCCGCATCAATGCTTTAAAGGCGGGCATGGCTATAGCCAATGAAGTCGCGAGGTAAAGCTAGTTTACTTTAAAACTTTATTGCGCAGGTAATGAAAATAATGTTTCTTTCTTTCCTTCCATTATTCCCGTTGTAGTGTGGCGCGCTAATCAGCTATCCTACTATTTTTACGTCTACATAAAGCAGGTGATACATAATGAGGGACAAAGATCGAATAATCTTTGATAATTTGACGACCGGTCTGGCTAGTCGGTAGGGGGTAATAAATGCCCTGACTAGGATTCGAACCCAGGACAATGGGCTTCATAGGCAGGGTCACTGCCCACTAGACCAGACCTGTCATCAAATATCATACCTTATTTAGCAATCTATTTTACTTCCCAAAACCCACGACCCACGATACAAGAAAAATGCTCTTTATATGTTTTCAAATTTGTAGGAAATAGAGTATAATATATTAGTTACTATTATAAGTATTCTATAAGGACATAGATGGTAATAGATCTAGAAGCGTAGAATAATGGAGAGGAGGCCTATGTCCGAAGACAGGTGCAGTAAGGGCTTCTACAAATAGATAATGATGGCAATTGAATCGAAACTTCGAACAGTGTTAAAGTCCTTAATGCTGAAGTCACAGGACGGGTAAGAAGAGATTACATTTCAGCCGTATGCAGTCCACTGCTGGACATAGGCCTCCCACAAATATGACTTGTATCATCTTAGGGGTAGTGCCATAGTCGCCACGCTTGGCAGGCGGGTTGGCGACCGCAGTAGCTGTAGATTGGGTTTCGACGGAGGCTGCTGCCCGTCTGTAGGATGTTTCCCTATGTCGCCTCTTACGACACCCGCGGGAGGAGATGGGGTGGTGCTATTCTAGTCAACCGGCATCACACGGCAATCTTACGGCACCCTCGGGAGGAGATGGGAGAGGACGTTCTAAACTTTCACTCTGCTGATAAGTTTGCACCTGTACTTAAATACTTATGTCACCTACTAATGGTAGCCTAATATCTAGCTGCGCCGAAGAAATGACAGCATAATTTCGTTTTTTAGATTCCATTTTTGTATAGTAATTTCTTAATCTTAGTCTATGTGTGTCATAAGTTAAATATTTAAGGTATATCTCTATGAATCATACGATTCAGAAACACGCTTACCTGAATTATGCGTAATAGAAATTACATTCAAAGTGACCTCTATAAAAAAAGGAAACCCTTAATACGACGCCGATACTCAACAGAAGGTCATAAGTTTTATAATAGTAACAAAATTGGTTATTTTCTGTAACGTATACGTCTTACATTTTCAAAAACATTTATTTTTTTATGAATAGGAAAGAAAATTCCTAAATTCGCGAGTGGTTCGCCCATCCTTATCAGAGCCGCCATTATTCCCCCTGTCACATGGCCGCGTCAGTCGAGCTTCGGCGGTTGGACGGGGAGCTCGTGTCACTTGCGTGTACATACGGTTTATAAGATATCTCCAAGATTTTTTGTCAATTTACTCTTATTTCAAAGGCTACACTCACTCAATAAACAAAAGAAGAAAAAAGGTTTGCGGAAAAACAGTAATAAACAGTTAAATGAGGAAAAAACAGTGGGAAAAGTAATAAAAACTCGCCAAGATTCTCACATAATATTCTGACACTGATTTTGGTTTGCGCTGTCTTGCTGGTGTGCGTCACGCACACATTCACTTAGCGAAGTATGGTCTAGAATCTGGTAGAGCGAGAAGCTCGGCACCCTCTAAGGCACTGGTCCCACCGCGAGCTAGTAAACTATGAGCTATCAGCTATTTCAAGGGACAATAGATAATCGAATCCGTGTAAATAAAATAGACATATATGTTATAGCCTGGCGATCGTAATAGTTCATCGCCGGGCGATGAGCTATAAATATATATCTCTCTCTTTTATTTACACGGGAGCCATTATCTTTTGTCCCTTGAAATAGCTGATAGCTCATACCTTACTAGCTCGCGGTGGAACCAGTGCCTATAGAAGTCAATAGATAGGTCTCTCCATAGACATACAATTTAACTAGACGGAGCGTGCTAATAATAACACCACGATCAAAAGGAATGGTCGTATGTAACTTTCCAAAGTTTGGCAGAAACGGCGCAATTTTCGTCCGTCCTTGTCATAGTCTCACATATTTTTGTTCCCCTCCAAACTGGACCCTCCAAAACTGTCAAAGTTAGAGGGGAACAACCAAATACAATTGGATTTTTCTTGGGTTTTCAACCCTTGTTGCGGTAATTACTCGTACAATAGAATGAGCTAATATTTTTGTTGTAAAGAATGTCCTGTAAAGCAAAACTATAGTAGATTGTTACATTTTGGGCTACAAAAGCCAGAATATCTTTGTCCCTTGCTGGCGCTCGTGGATACCTTCTCAAGTCATTATTCCTCCTAGGGCCTCAGCAGCAGTCTCCAGCATACTGCTCCCACCAACTCCTAGCGATCTGTTTGAGGTCATCCATTAATCTAATTTGTGGACAGCCGACGTTGCGCTTTCCACAATCACCACATTGGGACTTTTCTATCCCAAAGTCTATCGATTCTCCGGGCTAAGTGGCGACCTACCAATGTTTAATTTAAAACGAAGAAAGAGAAAATTAATCAATGTTTGCTTTAAACTTCCTCAAAGAACAAGAACGCAATTGAAATTGTCCTTATAAACCAAACGAACGGTAGAATTTACAGAGCTAATTGGCCATTTCTTATCTCATGTTGTAATCAAGTTTTTGTATTGGCTTTTACAATTTATATTAATTTTACTCAGAATCATGCCACAAGAAACGCAGTAAATTTTAATTCTGAAAATTTTCCGGGTAGAAAATTTCGCAAATTTTAAATCTATCTGAACGGTGTCTCTATTGTCAGGGCGATAAAGCGCAAGTTCAGATATTTGTGACCACCTCCACACCTCCGATATAATATCTGATGGCAACTGAACATTATACTGTGTTCCTAAATTTATTTGCCAATTTCGGTTGTTTTGAGATCGCAACAGGATAAATTCCAAAAACACAAGTAACCATTTGGGTAGAAAGGCCTCGTAATTGAGATCTCATTTAGTAATAAGATTCCAAGATCTAAAACATAAATTGGATACACAAATATAAATACGCATTTACATGTATTTATTCATTGAGTTTGGCTAATTCGCTACACGACCGGTGAATATACTTTCAAAGCTTTCAAAATTTTAAGTGCTTTATAACTCTTTACCTAAAAAGCTTCCATTCGTAATTTTGGTTGATGTCCTAGGGAACTGTTAATAATTGTCGTAATTCGGCTCCGTCCGAAAAAGACCCTACTTTAGTAATTCCTGAGTCCAACAAGCTTAAATTTCATTTGGTACACAGCATATATTGGAGAGCATGGGCATTTTTAAGCACTAAGTGCCGAGCCGCAGTTTGCGTAGCCGGCACGTCTTGAATTGTCGCTCTGTCTACTATAGGTGGCAACCGAAAGACCACATTGACTGATAGAATTGACATGTAACTAGAAACATCTGAGTTTAGATGTGAATAATCGCGCAAAACTTCACCTAGACGGCGCTGCATATGTTGTTAAAAATCGCAGTGTCTTTGGCAACTCCATACTCCACAGTTAAAGTATTTTTGGTTTCTGTGTCGCATAAAATAGATTGCCATACATTCATTAGTTGATAAAAAATCATCATTAGGCATAACGTATTTTTTTCTACTTTCAACTTCAACTTTCAGGATTATTCATAATTATCCATACCAATATTATAAATACGATAGTAACTCTGTCTGTCTGTTTCCTCTTCACGCTTAAACCGCTGAACCAATTGGGATGAAATTTGGCATGGAGAGTTTTAGCTACGAGAAAGGATATAGGATATTTTTTATCCCGCAATCACACATTAAAGGCAATGCCCGTCTTTAATGTGTGATATGGCTGTATATACCCACTTGGCCGGAAATCCTCATTTTCCCGTCTTTTGATGTACTTAATGTACTATTGTTAATTAGTAATTATCACCGCAACCGAAAATATTATAACATGTATCGAATTAACCCTTAACATAACATATTTTGTTTGTAACTGTTAGCTTTTCTTCACTACTATGATACCTAATTGCTATTTGTGATTTAAGTAATTTAAATTTTGTTGGTTTACTCTAGTTTCCTCTCCTATTGTGTCACGCATGACGTATAAATTGTAAATCCGGTCTCCCGCGATGCAGGCCTAGCCTAGTGCGGGGACCCCTGGAATCTCGGTGATGTAGTTAGATATGCACAACACTGTTATAATGTTATCTTATGTTGTCCTCTTCTGTATTTTTGGGTGCAATAAACATATTTTTATCTTTTTATCTTATCTTATATATGTTTGTTTGTTCTAGAAGTATCAATGGCCGGCAAAATATCAATAAACAAGTTTCATAATACGCAATGGCGCTTTTGATCCTCAACGAAAATACCTAAAATACCTAAAATAGAATTATTGTTTGTATCAGGAAAATGGGCCAGAAGTTTGAATATTATGAAACAAGTTATTCAATCAGTTAAATCCATACTAACAATTGCAGAAGTACGAGTAGGTATGTTTTTTTTTTTTTTTCACTTTTAGCTCTTAAAGTCCGTTTTTCGCGAGTCAGGACACACCGCTCGCGTATTGACTCGGCTTGAAAACGGATAGCAGAGCTTACCCGAAACATGTCGTCATTTTCTTTTGATTTAAATATCGAACATATTCGTTAGCAGAAGTTTCTGCATAAAAACAAATAATTTTTGAAAAGTTTTTTTTATTCTATTTTAAAATGGTTTCCCCAAGAGTGTTACGGACTTCATTCAGGGTTGCGGAAGTACACAAAATCTGTATATTTGTGGTCAATAGAAAACGAAAGAAATGTAAACAAACCCATTTACCTTTACGGCTTCGCAATTACGCACTTCTAAAACACAGCCATGGTTTCAATGTTATTGTATAAATATACATTTTTTGTATTTAAACTTACGTGAGACATATCAGATAAATAAAAAAACCGCGTTCTACCATTACAGCGGCTCCGGTGCACATAGGGGTATTTCACTAGAAAAGCTGGCCAAAATGATTTATGTACATTTGTATCAGGAGTTCTATTGTGTGAATCCAATTTTGCTATTTTAAATTATTTTATACAACTTTTATACTTTTGCCGGTTGGTGTAGTGTTGTATCGTTTATTTACCGGTCAATAGCAGTAAAAAACATTCTTCAAGTATTAATTATTTTATAAACAGCCACTATCTGATCAATCAGACGACCCTTCATCACTTTCACCTGTTGAATCTGATGATAAGTCATCTGACATCGGGTTTGCGTCTATGTTTGGGCCAAGAATCATGTCCCTAGCAGCAAGGCTAAATGGTTTCCCTGATTTTAGAGGCTTAGGCCTAATGCTGCTCAAAAACGGATCTGACGTAAGTAGCAGCTTCCTAAATTCTCGGAAGTGCTTATTTCTGGCCTCGGCTGCCTCTTCGGATAAATTTCCTATAGGGAGAAGGGCATGTTTCATTACAACAGGACCATGCAGTAAATTTTGTGCACGGTTGGGGTCATTGGTTTCCGAGGATACAATTGTACATAGAGCTTGGCCGTATCGTCGCAATATGTCTCAAATTTATTTAAATCTATTTTTTGGCCACTTGATATTACTTTAAGAATTGTAGCAAACTTCTGTATCAAGTTTAAATCGATCTCCGTGATGTTGGAAGAAATCTCTGCATTTGAAAAAAATCGTCTGCTGGTGTTCCCGTCGTTGCTGGTTCCAAAGCCCTGTTTAGGAATATCAACTACAAGTCCCAATCGTTCTCTTAATTCTTTCTGTATTTTTAGTTTCTTGGTATTCATAATATCTTTTTCTGCTTTTGTTAACGTCTGTTGATATTTTTTGATTGGTATCATGTATGATAGATGGAGCAACGTTTCAAAAAATCTGATTCGGGCATGCAATGTTGATAATCCAAATTCCAAATTTTCCATTTCGGATTCCGTAACTTTTACCAATTTATTGAAATCTTTAGATGTCTGTTTACAAATGTAGCACCTCCTCGTAGATTTCGTTTCAGTCGCAGCATTGCAAACCTTTCCGTCTACCATAGTTAGTAGCATTATGTGTCTGGCACTTATTTCCTTATTATCTCTAAATACCTTTGTGGCTTCTAATTTGTTTACTTTGTCACTGAAATAAGATATTTCCTCTTTGGTTATATCCGAAGTTTCGTGTATAAATCTGATTCTCATGGGCCTGCAAAATCGGGGTGAGGATGGTGATGGATTCTGCCAAATTACCTTGTTTTTTAATCTGCAAATGAGTTGCAGAGGCACCATAGATGATTGAAATATATTTGCGTCGGAATCGTTGCTATTTTCAAATCTTTGTTTAAATTGGGCCTGCTGTGAGCCGTCACATCCCCATTTTACAATGAGATCAAGAGCTGCGAGCTCTTCTGTTGAAAGAGTATCCAATACTTCCTGCAAATAAAACAACAATCGTTCAGCTGTCTGGTTTAACAAATCTTGCAAATTCACTTCTGCACTCGTAGCTGTTACTATGTACGATTCTTGGACTGGAAAGCACTCTTTTTTAGCTTTTTGTAAAATAGTGTAACAGGGATTCAGCTTTTTATTATTCGAACGTATTATTTCGTACTGCTTCCTTGTCAATGATGCTTCCACGAACGTTGAGAGTGCTTGTGTGGGGCTTAGTCGAGACTTTAATGTAGACTTATCACTTTTTTTAATAGCCTCTTCATACTTTTGTGCTCTACTTGGTGACGTCATTATATTTTTTACAACTTTTGCACCATCACAATTTCCAGACTCTCGAAGTCTCATTTGACTGGCATACAAAAGTTCTGCGGCGTCATGAGTTTGTCGCAGGTGCTCCGTTTTGCGACGCTACGTTCCGACAAATTTTCAAATTTTTTTTCTGGATGACCAGCAACAGTGTTACGAGCGACCGGTATTTCCAATGTTCCACTTAACCATTCTTTATTCTTCATTAAGAATCTATTTTCTTCTCTTTTAGACTTTTGCCACCTAGTCTTAAACTCCCACTTCACATTCGCAAACTTGAGGAGAAACTTATATTTCTGGTCTTGTGGGAATGTGGCAGAACTAGTAATTTTATTAATGACTGCATCAAATTTTTGTATAAATTGGGGTTCGTTACAGTTTTTCATCATACGAAAAATGTATTCTCTGGTCACTACTCTCACGCCAGAAGGACCTGCCATGATAAATCAGAAAATTATTTTTGCCGACCGCAAAAAGAAACTTTGTTTGGTAATATCCCTCAGTGTAAAAATTCTCATAATTCGTTAATGGGCACTTTTGGGCACCCTAATTTTAAATAAAATTGCTAGAGAATTAAATGTCCTGTCGAATAGAACTACAAATTTAGCCCAATATAGCCCAATAGAACAACTTTTGGCCTTTTGAGTTTAAGTCAAATTCGTAAATTCATAGTGCAAGAGGGTACCTACTGAAATTTGATATTAAATGTATATACCCCTTAGTAAGAAAATAATAATAAATAAATTAAATTAAGCATACCTGGTGAATCCATTTCCCGAAGAGACATTTTAAAATATCACCTTATTTGTTGTCTAAACAACGCATAACAATTGTAATATTTATTATAGAATTTCCGCTTTCGTAGATGTGTTTTAGTAAGAGCTGTTAAATGACACCGATTTGACAAATAGCTACCACACGCAGCGAAAAATAAATATTTTTCAAGTATCTATGAATTATATGACTAAGGAGTTCGGCTACCCTTTTCCCAGGATTCTACGTTTTGATACATTCTACTAATGGCCAGCTTTTTTAGTGGAATACCCCTATGAGGGCGCGCCCTCAACCGGTTTTGACATCAAGAGCGGCGCGAGCAGCGCGGCGCGCGTTAGTGCGCGACGGGCCGGCGACGCGATCGCCGAATCGAACGGACACTCAGCACTCTTAGTGCTTGATAATGGAGGCCTATGTTCTCCGAAACATGTCGCGCGAGTGACTAAATAAACGTGAGTAGAGCCGTGTTAATTTTTAAATATACATTTGTTACGAACATTCTTGTTTACTTCAAATATGCGATAATTACGTATATGATAATAATATTTATGACAAATGCTTCTTTACTTAGAAATTGAGTAGTTAGGCGCCATCCATACATATACATTTCTGTCGTATGCAGTCCACTGCTGGACATAGGCCTCCCACAAATATGACTTGTATCTTGGGGGTAGTTGCCATAGTCGCTACGATTGGCAGGCGGGTTGGCACGGCAGTAGTTGTAGATTGGGTTTCGAGGGACGCTGCTGCCCGTCCATATGATTATTGGGGTGGTGCCATTCTAGTCAGCCGGCATCACACGGCAAAGTTGTCAGTCTACCATGTTTGTTTACGAGTACCTACCTTATTTTTTTCTCTCTTAACCCTTTAAAGGGCATAAGGAAGTCAAAAATTACGCAATACTGAACCCTATTACTTTGGAATAAAGTTCAAATAATGGTGGGAAATATATTCCCACCTACGCGCCACCATTCCTACTTAATTGTACGAGTTGTAACACGTGACACACGCTCAATACAATTTCTCTACACAAATATTTTGCACAGAAACTACCAACTAAGTTTTAGTGCGACCTCGCGGTAGAGGTAGGTACAGAGTTGAACCCACGCTTATTTAGAAACCACATTGATATGGAAAGCAATATAAATTTACGAAAATTTGCTAGTAAAATACAACTCTAAATTCAGGGAATGAACTTTCATTAATTTAAAGTTATTTTAGCTATTCCGAGTTGATGTAATACCATGTTTACCGATCGTAATATAACGAGCAATAAAAAGTTTTAATAATCAATAAATTTTATTCACAAAGGGCAGTACAGCTCTCGGCCGGCAACCCCTAACTTCCTTTAATTGTTGAACTTGACCTTTTAGACGCTTTCCTCTCATTTCAAAACGTGACGTACACGCCAACTCTTCGACTCTTCGAAAACTTTATCTGTTAGCATGTAAATAACTTTGACAGCGTCGGCCATAATAATTTCTGGTATCGGCATGACAGCAAATGACACCTTTAGGTGTTCTTGGCGTTCAAAGGGTTAAAATTAAACGAAAATTAATATTTACTTACAATAATTTAATTTGTTGGTTAAAAGCGCTGGTGTCCGCGGTAAGAGCGTGCGACTTGCAATCCGGAGGTCGCAAGTTCAAACCCCGGCTTGTACCAATGAGTTTCAGAACTTAATGGCATGGATTAAAAAAAAAAGCTATAGAATCATTTCAATGACTATGATGAAAGATTTATTCATACTGCGTTTAAAATATTGCTTATACCACGTGCGAACTATATAGGTTTTATTCTAGCAAAAAACCCCGAGTCTAGCAAAAAATTGTATGCTGCTTTTGCAAGAAATGTATGGAAGATATAAGCTAAGGTTGAAGTTAATATTTTCTTGTAGCAATGCAAAGTTTAACTTAATAAGTGCTGAGGTTTCGAGAAAACCCCGGGAATGGAAGATACTTTAAAGATAGCGGCGGTTGGTTTGAAACTCATAAAGTGAAATTGCCTGGGCAAGAATCCGAGACCTCTTAAACAAGACTAGAAAATAGAAAACTTCATAAATGTTTTTGAATTTTCCACATTTTGTTTCTTTAAACAATATTATAAGCTATATCATTTTTTATTATGCATAAACGTCTGCAAGCGAATATCTTCTATATTTACATAAATGGAATGTTACAATGATAAACTATGCTAGGTTATAAATAACTTCAAAATAAAATAAACTATATTAAAAATAATAACTAAAACTCTAAATTTAAGGTAGGCCCCTGTGGCATGGTTCCAAGAATGCTGGCGGCATTACCTCGCTCGATATTTAAATCGAAAGAAAAATAGAAAAATTTAGACTCGCAGCGGGACTCGAACTCACAACCACTGGATCACTAGCCCAGTGCACTACACCAATTGTGCTATACGAGTACCGCTGAGACTTGTCAAACAACAAAATACATAGAATATATAAATGCTCTTTTAGACGTATAAGATCAGTGATAAACTGGGATTTTCTAAAACGCAACTACGAGTAAAATGAAAGCATGTCATAAAATTATTGAGAAACATTTATGATCCCATAAAAACAAAAGATTAAATTAGACACGCTAAGTACACACAGCAACTCTTAGCTGTACATTTGTAGACCTTATTATATAAGGCATAAGGTTTACCGATGTACAGCTAAGAGTTGCTGTGTGTACGAGGAAAAAAACAAATTTATAGTTCTACCTTGGAACACGCGCAAAATATCTGGAAGTCGATTCTCGGGCCTTTCGAGATGATCTCTATTAGACATAAGAGTAACATATAAAAATGGCGGATGTGGAATGAAAACTAATTTGAGTAGGTATTCTCGACATTTAATACTCGAGATATGTTTACTTCCAGCGTTCGAGATGCAACTAGTGGTCGTTAGCGATCGAGATGTCTACGTTGATTTTTTGACATTTGAGTGACGGGAAATTTTGAGAGATTAGTCGTTGACAGTAAGTCAAGTGAAGATACGGAGGATCAATATTTTATTGATATACTGTTAAGCTATCACTTTGCGTCATGGAGCTAGTATAAAATGCTGGAAACGTATCACCCGAGTTTTAGCGGACGATGCGGGGGGCGTGAGCCGAGGAGCACTGAGGCGCGAAAATGCGTTGGAAATACGATGATGATGAAATGTTTCCTTCGTGAAAAATTTTAGGCTCTCGAAGGAACTAACGAGAACTGTATTAGTCGAGCTGGGACCGGTAATAGTCCAACATACTAATTACGATATCGAAAATGAATGCATCCTTCGACATTTTGGTGAGATTTTTCAATAGACACACGTCCTTCGAGATCATCTCAAAGAGTCATAATCTTGAAAGACCCGTTAATTGGCCGTCAGGTAGAAATATGTAGGACATGTTGGATTCCTACACATTTGTACAACTGTCCGTTTTTCCTTTAACTTGACAATCAGAGCCACTTTCCGGGAAGGCCTAGGAAATAATGCAAAATTATGGCAATTTTTTTTTATATTAAATCAGTAACCCTCAACTTTCTGGAAATCTCTATTTTTTACACTGCGATGCCGGTTGACTATTAACACATTTTTGGAAGATGTCGCTAGGCGCTAAGGCGCGTTGAAGAATATAGTAGAAAAATTCGCAGCTCACGGGTGAGTGAGCAGTTACAAAAACTCACATTTACATATCGCACTAGGCGACATGTTTCGGGTAAGCTCTGGTACCCATTTTCAAGCTAAGTCAGGACACACTGCTTGGAATGAGTGTGCGTCACTCACTAATATTCTGCTTTGAACGGCGTTCAGCGGCGCTACCGCGAACATCTAAATTCGTAATATTCCGGGGATCTTTCTCTTATATTCTAATTAAAGCGTCATAAGAGTGACAGAGGCAATCGTCCGAAATTTACGAATTTTAGTGCCGCAGTTCGCCGCGCACGCTGAGAAATTGCTTGCACTTTTTGAAAGGCGCTATTTTCGGTAACTCAATTGGTAGAGCGACAGGCGTGACGGGCACGAGTCAGTGAATTTTTCCATTTTCTAGAATCTATCGTGTGGTGCAGTCGAGATTTTTTTTAATAGTGCTATTTATAGTAAGAATGGATAAAAACTTTCAGAATACTATTCATCATATCTAGATATATTTTTCAACGATACGTTCACCTTTAAATAGGTACCTAATAATTAAGATTATGAAATGGTATATATTTAATTTTTTGCGCAAAATTAAAATGTATCAATACGGGACTTGATGTTTATGGCATTCTCTACCACTCAACCACACAAAGAGCTTGACTCAGAGATTAATTACCGAATTAACTAAGAATGCATAAAACTCAAATAGACTACATAAAACTACATAAATAAAATACATATAAACCATACTTAATACTATAAATGCGAAATTATTTTTCTATGTCTGTCTGTTTGTATATTTTCACGCTTAAACCGCTGCACCAATTGATTTTGACAGATTAGTTAGGATTTTTCTTATACACTCGCTGATTCTTATAAAATAGCTGATCTGAATAAAGTCACCCATTGCATAGCTTGTCTACAAACTCAATTTACTCGATTGTCAATTCACTCAAATTATATCCAGCACCAATTATAGTACTTATTCCAGCCTTCAAAATTGCGATTTACATAAGTTATTACCTAAAACTAGGCATTCGCGATTTCTGTAACGAAATTTTCTACTCCCTGCATAATGGTATAACATTAATGTCATTGAAAAATATCCAAAAATATAACGATATGCGCAAAATCGTAAAAAAACATTGAAAAAAAAACCACAGGAATTTTTTTTTAATTTGTAGTCTGTCAGAACCTATTGAATACCTCATTAAATAAATATAAATAAACATTATGGGATATAATTTATAACCCTTGCACAAATTGCCTGAGTCCCACGATAAGCTCAAGAGGGCATGTGTTGTGGGTCTCATCCAACGATAAACGGCACACACGGAAACGGCTTAGGGTTTTTAGTGGGTATGCCCGGAGGAGACCCCACAGACCCCCGTAAGACCCTTCCCCGGAGCTGGGGGGTGCGTAAATGATAAGATGTCATTTTCCTTGCGTCAAAAAAAACACTCCAATATGCAGAGGCGGCAGGAGGGCAGAAGAAACGACACAGTATATGCTTTTGTTTATAACATAGGCGGCAAACGAGCTGACGGATTGCCTGGCCCAACTGGGGAAGTACCTCCTCCTTACAGAAGACCACAGCCATAATAGCACTGCTACCTTTCAGGTAGGTGTTGTGTTCCTGATGGTTAGTAAGGTTACCAGAGCTCCAACCCCATTAAAGGTCGGCAACGCGCTTGAGACTGCCCTGGGTGCCCATGGGCGACGGTAATTGCTTACCATCAGGCAATCCGTCTGCTCGTTTGCCACCTTTGTCCTAAAGAAATGTATAATTCGTTATTTCATCATCATATTAGCCGAAGGACGTTTACTGCTAAACATAGGCCTCCCCCATAACGCCCCATAGTGACCGGTTTTGATCCACCCAAATCGAATGGAATCCCGCGATTCGTTATTTATTTGTTATTTTTCGGCAAACAAATATAAATAAATAAATATGAATATTTCGAGATATTCTTACACAAATCGACCTAGTCCCACGGTAAGCTCAATAAGGCTTGTGTTGCAGGTACTAGAGATATAATAAATAGATACATATAAATACTTAAACACATAGAAAACACCAATGACTCAGGAACAAATATCTGTGCTCATCACACAAATAAATGCCCTGACTGGGAATCGAACCTAGGACCTTCGGCTTCACAGGCAGGGTCACTACCCACTACGCCAAACCGGTCGTCAAAGACTCACATACTTACAAAGACCATGTCACAATTCGCTCGACCGGTCATTCCAATATTACTTTCATTTCTATTATGTTTTCTATAAACAATTATTTTTATATAGGCTGTCGTGTCAGAGGAGCGCTGGCCGCTTCTCTCGGCACGCTGCCATCAACGACATCCTCCGCCAGTCTCTGGCCAGCGTCAACGTACCGGCTCTTCTCGAGCCACCTGGTGTTCTCCGGGACGACGGCAAGAGACCGGACGGGATGTCGCTGATTCCATGGAAGTTAGGAAGGGTGCTAGTGTGGGACGCCGCCTGCGTCGATACGCTGGCCCCTTCCCATCTCCATGGCACGGCAGTTAAGCCCGGGGCAGCTGCAGAGACGGCTGAATCTTTGAAAAAGGCAAAATATAAGGGTCTCGGGGCCGAATACAATTTTGTACCTTTTGGCGTCGAGACCCTTGGCCCGTGGGGACCAAGTGCCCATGCCTTTTTCAAAGATTTGGCCAAA
The DNA here is from genome assembly GCA_022674325.2 of Grapholita molesta. Classification (NCBI taxonomy): domain Eukaryota; kingdom Metazoa; phylum Arthropoda; class Insecta; order Lepidoptera; family Tortricidae; genus Grapholita; species Grapholita molesta. The sequence goes on along the minus strand of CP053133.2, from coordinate 4,436,860 downwards.
CGTCTTACCGACGTTACTGGTGACCGGAGAGCTGGCAGCTTCCTCGCTCAACGCATAAGCATTGCGATACAGCGAGGAAATCCGCCAGCGTTTACGGCACCATGCCACGGGGGGATCTTTTATTAGATAGGTATTTTAGGTTTAGTTTTTAGTTATTTATATTTTTAGTATTTTATTTTATTTAAGTTTCCTTCTGTTTTTAATTTGTTCGTTGGATAAATAAATATTTATTATTTTTATGATGTGATAATCCGAGATATAAAGCAGTATATTTATTCCTTATAAATAACTAAACTTATCTGCAAATTCTTGGTATAAACTCAGTTTACGGCCCGATTTTAAAGTTTAAAAGTTCTTGACTTGTACCTATTAAACCTCCGAAATTGTTTACGAATTCTCTATCATTTACTAAATCTTTTAGCTTTAGTTAATCGACTTATAGGTATTTCAATATTTAGGCCCCCGACCTCAGCCCCGGTATACCATTTTCTTAATCAAAACGGACAGACCTATATTTGAAAAGGCCATTAAACCTAAACCATGTTATTTCGGCCCTTGGGTACTTACGATCTGAGTCCGTAAACCTCCCATTCTATAAGAGAGTTTAAAAAAAAATGTCCTCGATTTATATGACTTGTGGAAAAGTTAAACTATGTCAGGCATAAAATCTCTATAAATACTTAGATTTGGTGGTGATATTGCTTGTAGTTTATGAAACCATAAACTACAAGCAATATTACATGATGAAAAAAGGTAAAAAAAAAATCCCAAACAGATTTGATGCTTAATTAGGTATCTTTTTTTTTTGTTTATGATAGGCGGAAAACGAGCAGACGGATTGCCTGGTGTTAAGCAATTACCGTCGCCCATGGGCACTCGCAACACCAGGGGAGTCACAAGCGCGTTGCCGGCCGTTAAGGGGGGTTGGAGCTCTGGGAACCTTACTCACCATCAGGAACACAACACTACATACCTGAAAGGTGGCAATGCTATTATGGCTGTGGTCTTCTGTAAGGAGGAGGTACTTCCCCAGTTGGGCTGCCCCAGATTCAAGCGTGATGGTCAACGCTGTGCCCTACCTCTCATGAAAACTGACATAAATTAACTTATTTTGACATAAATCAGTCTCGTTTAAAAAAAAAACTTTTCTACAAACCACGTTAATTGGGGGAACATTTTTTTAATACTACGAATAGTATGAATCAAGTCCCCAGACGTGAAATATTAGCTTAGAACTTTGTACGTAGAACTGTTGCATACAATTTACCTATTCTGCAGCCCATTGCATAACAATTTACGACTAATATTATAAGCGGAACTCTCTTTCTAATAAATGGGATTGAAAAGGGACTTCCGTTAATATTACCAGTTATGCAATAGGCCCTTTATGTATTGTATAATGGACATATATTTATAAGCAATGGATATAAGAATATAACCCCAAATTGAGACCGGAGCTGACTTATGTTAGAAGTGCTACTCGATTCTAGGCATTATTGTAAGGGTACAGTGGTAAGGGTACCATGAGTTGTGACATTGAGGTATTCGATAACGAGTATAGAGTTAACTATCTGTGCATCTCGCTTGTACTGTTTTTGTGCGAACGAGATGCACAGATAGTAAACTCGATACTCGTTATCGAAAACGTCAATGTCACAACTCATGGTGAGGGTACTGCGGTCAGTGAATGTGTGCGTGAGGCACTCACACTAGCAAGACCGCGCGAATTAAAGTCAGTGAAATATCATATATAATTATTATGTAGGAATGTTGGATAGTTTCAATGAAACTAAGAACAAATCAAATTATCTTTATGAAATATTTTGATTTGTTTTGATTTTTGAGTAGTGATACTACTATATAAATTAAAAATTGAAATATACTTAAGAAAAAGCGACGAGGACCTCCGGCGTTCGAGACGGGATGCTTTATTTAAGATTAAATGGCTTATTTCCTTTTTTTAGTGTTTAACAGTGTTTTTTCGCAAGCCTCATTGGTTGATTAACTGTGTACGCTTTAAAATAAGAGTAAATTGACAATAAAATCTTAATTATTTTTTATTATGCAGAACTGCTAGCGAATATACCCATGATGACGTATACTAAGAGGGATAGATAGAGAAATTTGACAAGTCTAGGCGGAACTCGTATAGCACAATTGGTAGAGCACTGGGCTAGTGATCCAGTGGTTGTCGGTTCGAGTCCCGCTGCGAGTCAAATTATTATATTTTTCTTTCGATTTAAATATCGAATAAAATCTTAGACATTTCTTACATGCCGTATGTACACTCGACACTTGCGTGTCACTAGCTTCCCGCCCGACCGCCGAAGCTCGACTGACGCGGCCAGGGGGGAATCATGGCGGCTCAGTTAAGGATGGGCGAACCGCGCGCAAATTTTCTTTCATATTCATAAGAAACACATATTTTTGAAAATGTAACAAATAGACGTTATAGAAAATAAGCAATTTTGTTATTAACTTATGACCTTCTGTTGAGTATTTGCGATGTTTTAAAGGTTTCCATTCCTTATAGAGGTTACTTCGGATGGTGCTCCGGATGTTATTTCTTTGGAGCAAAATTCAAGTAATTGTTTTTCTGAATCTTATGATTTATAAAGTTATACCTTAAATATCTAGCTTATGACACACATAGACTAAGATTAAGAATTACCTATACAAAAAAGGAATCTAACAAACGAAATTATGCTGTAATTTCTGTGGCCCTAGTGAAAAAGGGTATAGGTCAAATTAGCACAGCGAAAAAGGGTACAAGTGCCGTAGATTTTTATAGGACTTGTGGCCTTTTTTACAGTCAATTTGACTTATACCCTTTTTACTAGGATCACAGATTTCTCCGGTGCAGCCTTAAGCAAATATACTTTGTCTACCCGTGAGTATGCGGAGCTGTGATGCTTGGATTACGGCGAGATAAACAAACAACACGATACAAACACCGCGCTTTGCTTAAACATATTCATATTGAATATGGTAAGGAGCTAATATTGTATAAAACAAATATTCTTAAAGGTAAGTACAAGGTCGATTCACATGAGTTGGCGTGAGTTTTGTACTCAACTGTCAAGATTTATATAGATATACGGCGCCTACTCTCGTGAGTCGACCTAGTAAATAAAAGCGAGTTCAAATGTTCGCTCCCTTCGTCTGTATTCTCGGATAGATATAATTTGGGTCTTTTCAAGGCAAGAGCGAATAGGCTGTTACTGAACCAGCGTGCTACACCCTCGACCTCGTCACTTACCATCAGGTGCGACTGAGGTCAAACGCTGGTCAGTCTTTTATAAAGGAAAATGTATTATTTTACTCGGGTTCCGCGACAATATTGCAAAAACGGAAGTATTAGGTACAGTTTCGTCATCTACCTCCACCCGTCTATCAATCTGTCACTAGCATTTAACTTTTAGACTACAAAACGCAAAAATATAAAATTGTTTGAGTGCAGCCACTCAGTTTTGTAGTTAAGTAGTGGATTTTTATTGGTGATACAGTCAGCAGCTAAGGTAGCTGAGCGGGTGAAGTGTTGAAAATGATCTACACGCGCTCTTATTCTCTTGACAATAAAGATATGTTGACCTCATTTTGAACATCTTAAACGTTTAGACACTTCAACTAAAAAAATACAACATAATATTGCATTTCAGTCGATAGATATTTAAAATAATGAATACTTTATTTAAAATGATAGTTCATCAATTCTAATTCTTTGTCACAATTAATCCGCTATACAAAGGTACTCCGGAAGAGATCGCTCTTTAGCGATAATATCGTCAATTGAGACGTGTATTATTTATATTTTGTTTAAGGTTACGAGTATGTACAACATTGAAGTTTGCATGCTTACGGCCTAGGTTGTACTTTACAAACTATGTTTTATTTGGTAATACGTATAACTCATACACAAACCATCAATGTATACTCATACCAGTACCCTTACCATGTACCTTACAACTCATGTTGTGACTTTAAGGTTTTCGATAACAAGTATCGAGTTTACTATCTGTGCATCTCATTCGCACTAAAATAGTACAAGTGAAATGCACCGATAGTAAACTCGATACTCGTTATCGAAAACCTCCATGTCACAACTCATGGTGAGGGTACAGCACGTGTAAAACGCCGTAGACAAGTGAAGTCAATAAAGCCAGGAGTCTTACACAACCTAGTGCCTGCCTCTAGTTCGTGTTTTAGGACTAGAAAGATCATGCGATTACCTATCGCCGAGCAAATTTTAAGAACACAATTTAAAAGTAATATTTGCCTCTTACTTTCTTCAGCATAAAGTTAACAATGGAATCTTAAATCTTATTTATGAGATTACTGAAATAATTGATAAAACGTGAGTAAAATCGACTTTCATTTTACTAAATTATTTTTTATTATTCAGAAACGTCTGCTAGCGAATATTTTTTCGATATTTAAAAATAATTTGGAAAGGGGTAGCACATTGTTATCGATGAATTCTCAATATGAATTGAGACTTCGCTGCCGTTAAGTGTTCAATACGCTGCGCTGGCGGTAGATGTGTTTACACGTCACCCATGATGACGTATACGACGAGGGATAAATAAAAAATATTTGACAAGTCTAAGCGGTACTCGTATAGCACAATTGGTAGTGCACTGGGCTAGTGATCTAGTGGTTGTGGGTTCGAGTCCCGCTGCGAGTAGTTTTTTTTTTCTATATTAAATAAAAAGAGGTATAAGCAAAGCTTTTACTATAGAGCTAGGCTAAGGTATGTTACGTAACACAGATAACTAAAACTTTTATACATGACAGATCTGGCCTAGTGGGTAGTGACCCTGCCTATGAAGCCGAAGGTCCTGTGTTCAAATCCCAGTAAGGTCATTTATTTATGTGATGAGCACAGATATTTGTTCCTGAGTCATGGTTGTTTTCTATATTTTGAAGTATTTGTTTATTATAATAATGTTGGGTGAGTACCCACAACATAAGCCTTTTGAGCTTAACAAGAGGCTCAGTCAGTTTGTGTAATGATGTCCTGTATATTTATTTATTTATTCATGTAAAACTTGTACAACAAAATATTTGACACTAGCTGTGCCCCGCGGCGTTACCAGCGGTCTAATAGGGAAGAAACGTAGCCTATGTGTTAATCCAGGGTGTCAGCTAACTCCATACCAAATTTTATTAAAATCACTCCGGCCGTTTAGACGTGAAGAAGTAACAAACATACACACTCAGAAACTTTCGCCTTTATAATATTAGTGTAGATTAACACAAGCATAGGTGAATAACTTAGCTAAAGCATCTGGCCTATGTATGACCTGTGGAGATGATCATAAATATCTGAACATGCGCTTCATCGCCTTGAATATAGAGGCGTTGTGCAAATATTTGTGACCACCTCCACAGATCCGATATATCTGATAGCGACTGTAGTAGTAACGTGTATGTACACGTATGTCGGCGTTCTATATTCAAATTGTCACATAAGTTCCATATTAATTATCTGCACAACCACATAGACATGGTTCTTCGGTTAAGTTTTTCACCTAAAACTTTGCCGGGTTTTGAATTTCGTCTTCGTAGGCTAATTACCGAGGTGAGGTCGACAAACATAAGAAAAGTTAATTAGAATGTCAAGGAGTGTAAGACGAATGAGGGTGCCACTGTGGAATGACAACTGTCACTTTTTAATACCGCGCGATTGAAGAGCCAGAAACTGTTATCGTTACGTGGTTTAACCTCATGATGTAGAAATTTTACGGTGACGCAGATAATCGGGATTGCAGTAATACATAGATTTTTTTGCCGTGTGGTGCTATGCCGGGTGATTAGAATTGCACCACCACATCTCCTCCCGCGGGTCTCATAAGAGGCGACAAAGGGAAAATCCTACGGACGAGCAGCAGCGTCCGTCATAACCCAATATACAGCTACTCCGGTCACCAACCCACCTGCCAAGCGTGGCGACTATGGCAACTAGCCCCAAAATGATACAAGTCATATTTGTGGGAGGCCATGTCCAGCAGTGGACTGCATACGGCCGATATGTATGTATGTATATATTTTTGGTTCTCTTTATTAACGTTGTTTAGTGTATCGTATCGGCAAGAGGTTACATTACACGTAAGACAGACAGCCGTTGGGGCGTCAAGCTTCTAGATGACCTCGTACTGGAAAGCGCAGCGTGGGCCTCCCACAAGGTGGACAGATGACCTGATAAAGGTCGCGGAAATCCACTGCATGCGGGTGACGCGAAACCGGTCTTTGTAGATCGCTTTGGGGGCGGCATATGTCCAACAGTGGACCTCTTTCTGATATGCTAATAAAGAGATATATACCGGGTGAGGCCTGTAATAGGAGCAAAAAATTTAGGGATCGCTTCTACACCACGAACGTAATAACATTTGTTCTACAACTTTAAATAATTGGGTAATTTAATACTTGTGATTTTTTCGAACAAACTAAATAGTATTTTCAATGAACAACATTCAATAGTCTAGTTGACGTTTACTGTCAGCCTACAAACTTCTTAGTTTTCGCAATACATTGCTTGCTTGGAAAATCTTTTATTATGAATATTTATTAAACTATTAGTTATTTTCAAAAGTCGTAGAACAAATGTTGCTACTTTTGTGGAGTAGAAATGATGCCTAAAGTTAAAGCTCCTATTACAGGCCACACCAGGTATAAAAACTTTAAAATGTAGAGGTATAAGTATCGTCGATAACCCAAAAAAAAGAACTATTATACTGCCCTAGCCCAGATTAAAACTCGGAACTTTATGATTTTACGAGGCATTTAAAGTTGGAAATACGGACAACACCATACATGGAAAGTACCTACAGAACATATTGTAGGAACAAATTGTGGTCTGGCCGGATATTGGATATCCGGCGGAGTCGTCAGCCGGGTATCCGGATGCTGAATATCCCTAAGAAGTTTTTACCTAAAATGAAGTAAATTTGAACGCGCGCGTGCGTGCGCCGTACAAGTTGCAACATGTTTCAGACTTTAGGCAGTCTTGTGCGAAATCTACAGGCAGTGCGAATTTAAATTAAAATTACTAATTCCTAAAGCCTGCCTCGGATGCCGGAGGTACTCGTCACTTTTACTTAACTAAATGTCATCTATTTAAATTTCACTTTGACATTTGACAATAATCAATCATTTATGTAAATTTATTGTTCAAAGTGAAACATTACAACAATAATCATTGATTGCGTGCCGTCGTATTACGAGTTTTCCTGATGTAAAATCGTTATTCATATGATATGTTATACAGATGTATCTGTACGTATGTTTTTCTAAAAATAAAACTGTAATTTCTTGGAGTTTTTTACCTATTGTATTGCAAGTTTGAGAAAAGCACTATACATACCTCGGCGTGAAAACGGGTTGTCGGTCTCGTTACAATTTCTACATATACTCGGCCGGCAACCCCTTAATCCCGCGGCCTCTGTAGTAATGTACTATTAACGGACTCCTAGAGAGACATATCTAAGAGAATTTGGTATCAATATGTAAATTAATCAGCGTGATTAATTTACAGTCGTGAAATAAAAAATGGATCTAAGTAATTTTTTTTTAGTACTACACTTGGTACTACGTTTTTATTTGTTGAACCCTACAAGTGTGAGGTGTCGTTACACATTTAAAAACAGAATTGGGGTTTTCCGTAAACATTTTCTTGTAAAGTAAATAGAAGTTCAAAAAATCGCGTGTTCCCCGAAATTTCAAATAACGAGTCCGAAAAGATTAAAAAAATATATGAAAGTAAATAATGAAAGATTCATAAAGAAAATTATTTTGAACTTGATCGGTTGGACTGTTTGAGTTTCAGATTGGCCGGTTTTTTAGATAAGAACCTGAATAACTATTACTAAACTGCAGAGTACCGCCAAAAACGATATTCGTAAATTTCGGGCATCTTTCTCTTACTTCAATTAAAACGTCATGAAAGTGACAGAGACAATCTTCCGAAATTTACAAATATCGTTTTTGGCGGTAGCGCCTCAGTTTCCTCTGTGTGAATTAGTGAATAACTTTTTTTCGTACAGTCAGCTGCAGAAGTTGCTAAGCGTTTGAGGTGTTCAAAATGAGGTCACACACATCTCTATTTTCAAGAGAATTAGAGCGCGTGTAGGTCATTTTGAACACATCAAACGCTTAGCTACTTTTTGCTGCTGTACGTACCTCCTCCAGCCTCCGTAGTTATGTATAATTATTGATTTATTCTACACTATGTGGAGTATATAAACAAGGAACTTTACGGAAATCAACATTATTATACATTAATATTAATATGGCTTTCAATTCCTCTGTAAGTCAAACGGGTTGGAAGTAATTGAATAGTACGCAATTAAACAACATTCGAGCAACAAAGCAATTTTAGTTCCGTAACAACATGAAATGTCAAATTATTAACACAATTCCTATAAGAGAAACAGTGAAATATAGTATATTTAAATTTAATATAAATAAATATTACAAATTACACAAATTTACTGTACTCCACAGTAAGCTTAAGTGGGCTTCTGTTGGGTACCCAGCCAACTATAATATAGTTAGAAACATTTATTCATGACACACACACATAATAATAACAACAAAAAAAACACATTACACAAACGTTATACAGGCGTCCCACGGCTATACCACAGGTGGGGAAATACCTTGAATATTGTAAGTGGAAAGAAGTCATTAAAAACTGTTCAAAAAAAATTAAAAGGTTCAACCCCGCTTTAACCACAAATCGAACTGGCTACACGACAAAAAATAACCTGAAGCTTTATCATACCGAAGGCTTCATCATACCAGCCGAAAGATGTCCACTGCCGCACACAGATCATAAGAATTTCCTTTGCAGATCAAAAGGTTTTGTTCTGAGGAATTGTTTGATATGATGCCCACGGCTACTTTTTATCATCGCACCGCTCGCCACCGTCAGGGAGTTCACCCACATACTTTAAAACCAAAATGGTCGCGTACCCAACGGTTTCAGAGGAATTTCCTCCAGCGTACGCTAAGGTTGTGGAATGAGCTGCCTGCGGAGGTCATCCCAAAGGACTACAGTATGGGGTTCTTCAAAAAGGGTGTAAAGAGGTTTTTACGGGGTCGGCAACGCGTGAATGATGCCTCGGTATTGTAAACGTCCATAGGCTGCGGTGACCGCCTACCATCAAGCGGGCCGCACGCTTGTTTGCCATCTTTGTGGTAAAAAAAAAAGTTTCCTCACGATTTTCCTTCACCGAAAAGCCATACATAAGTTCCGAAAAACTCATTGGTACATGCCGTGTTCGAACCTGCGACCTCTGGATTCCAAGTCGCACGCTCTTACTGCTAGGCTACCAGCGCTTTTACTGCAAAACAATACGTACATTTTATTCACAAAATGTGGCAAACGGACTAACCACCCATAAATGCTAATCACTCTCAAATTAGAGGCGTTATTTGCGTTGTCATTAAGCTGTCAAAACAAATATGTATTTTAAATGCCAATGGAATTTGACAGGAAATTACTCGCCGACGTGTAATGTTTTTGGGGTTCAATGGACAAAATAACAAAACATGTTAGTTCGTGTATAGTCAACCAATTTGATTTCTAGGCCACTTGGAACCTTGTCACAGTGACGTTAATAAGAGATCTTTTGCGTCTTTCATATAGATATTCACTGTGACAAGGAACGTAGTGGCCTATAAATCAAATTTGTTGACTGTACGTATAGTACGTAGTCAAGGTAGCGTCTGGAGGCAAACAACACAGGCCCGGTTGTTGTGGCTATTTTAGGGGAGGCCTATGTCCAGCAGTGGACGTCTTTCGGCAAAATTGATGATGATGATGGTGATGAAGATTTTTCAGCTTACTAATACATTGTCGATGTGAGAACTACAATAACTACGTAGTATAAAAGTCGCTTTCTCTGTCCCTATATCCCTATGTATGCTTAAGTGTTCAAAACTACGCAACGGATTTTGATGCGGTTTTTTTAATAGATAGAGTGGTTGAAGAGGAATCGCTGCGCTCGGACCAATAAAGTGGCCTCGGATATAAAATAGATTACTTTATGCACTTGTTGTACTCTAATCTACCTACTATATTAACCTGTTCCCATTAAAAAAAGTAGTAGGTGACTTTATTTTATTGCCTTAAGTGACTACGCATTGTATTTTTGACCTGAGTACGAAATAGATGGAGTTTGGTTCAACGTTTGCCAAAAAAAGGCAAAAAGTAAATAAACACGGAAATCCATACATTTTTCGATTAACGTTTTTTTTTATTTTGTCTCATATAAGGCTTTATAATATTTTTTTTCCTATTTTTGTCAAACATTTTTCATAAACGTTTACTTACATTAATGGGTGCATTAATTTAGTGCCTGGGGAAGATAGCAAATGATGGAAGAAACAAACTTAAATACAATTAAAAAAAAACTTACCAAACATCAGTAACAGTAGGTCGCTAACCGCCAAACTAAATAGGTAGTAGTTAGTCGCCGTATGAAGTCCCGGGTGCTTCACAATCACCACACAGACGCAAATGTTACCAACAACTCCAGTCAAAAATATCACAACGAGCACTACGCTTATAGGGATAATTTCGTTCAGGGGCAATCGACGGGACCCCATCATCCACCATAACATTTCCTCTTCACTACAATCGAAATAAGTCAAATTGTTACAACGGTTGTAAAAATCGTCCACCGTCTCATTTTCGCGGAGCTGAAATTCCATTGCCATTTTTTATAACCAACGGTTTCTATCAACTACGGCAAAAGTTCTGTAACCACTCAAACTAGTTATACACACTCCAAACTCTAATATACTAAAATAAACTATTTCTAGTCTTAAACTTTAATATATTTCCAATAAATTAATTACAGAAGTATTTTACATTTTCTAAACAAGAAAGTTTACTTGTTCAACCACTTCAAAGTTACAACGCACAATAATGAACTTGCAAACATTCATTCACTTCAATTTACACTTTTATAATGTCTTCGAATTGTTATGAACATTTTATGAACACTCGGGAAATGAGGATTTCAAATAATTTCGCGAGAGAAAACTTCAATCACTCGAGAGCAGCGCTAATGACGTGCTCGTCCCGTGGTTACCGAAATCGACTGAAGCGCCGAGTCCATTCAAGTAACGTAGGTACGAGTATAAGTAGCAGGCGGAAAATTCAATTCAGAAATGAATGGTTCAATCAAATCATTTCCCAACCGATCCCGCGATGAAAGGAATGATTGCCTCTTTATAAACTGTCAAGAGTCATCAATGACGATAACCAAGGGAGCTTATTAATATATTTCATACTTCCAAGTTTTCCATTTCTGAGCTCTAGTGTAAATTCTTAACGTAACTTTACGTCACGAACGCGTTTGCGTTTCCCATATAAATAACATTATCACTTACGCGTTCGTAAACGTTTTCTTACGTCAAAAGAAACTTACCTACACTAAAGCCTCAGCTTCAAAACTTTGGACTAACGTAATGCATGTAGTAAAAATTTATTGAATTTTTTTTTCGAGTGTGGTAACTACCACACATGAGAGAGAAAATCTTTATGGATTGACGATTAATAGGCCGGTAACACGACACTTGAAATTTGGCGGAATAAAGTTAGTTAATTAAAAGCAAACTAAAGTTGGAAAACACTACACCCACTTTGCTAATTAATGTAGTTTATTACACCAGTCGCTACTGGTTAACGCCGTAAAAATATCCTGGGCAAGCCAAAGCATTTATGTTATTTATTATTTATTTTAATCTGTCTATTTTCATTTTCATTTTAAATAAGTTAATATGACATTACAGTAATACCAAAGCGTCATATAACCAAATTCAATCTGGTGGGATTCGGGTTCCAAGGACACTAGTCTGGATATTAAGGTATGTATTTATTAATTTATTAAATCTTTATTGCACAATACAAGAAGGTACAAATGACGGACTTAATGCCATAAGGCATTCTCTACCAGTCAACCAACGTATTTATCAGCGGCGGCGCGTCCATACAAGCCGATTCCCGGGGGTTTGACTAACTTACCGCAAGTTCGACAGTTTTTTTCCTGCGCTCACTAAGAAAAGGTGCGCAAAAAAGGTATGCATATTTTGGCCCGTGGGCCGTATCGATATTTTTTGCTGACCGACCGATAAATATGTAATCAAGACTTCATGGTCTTCAACTTGTTATAATTTCGTATCTATCTTTTATATTGATTGTTGATCAATGATCACATGTGTTCCAATATATGTCATCCAATATAGTTTTGACTAATATTATTTTTTTATATCATACTGAAATAGATTTTTATTTCAAGAAAACACAAATATGTATAAATCTTCCGAACTGCCCTTCGGATTTTTGTGTTCCAAACCAAGGTTTCCAGCTCCATTTCCATATGAAGACCGGTCTGGCCTAGTGGGTAGTGACCCTGCCTATGAAGCCGATGGTCTTGGGTTCAATTCCCAATCAGGGCATTTATTTGTGTGATGAGTACAGATATTTGTCCCTGAGTCATGGGTGTTTTCTATGTATTTAAGTATTTGTATGTATCTATCTATTATATATATCATCGTCTAGTACCTACAACACAAGCCTTACCTAAACTTACCATAGGACTAGGTCGATTTGTGTAAGAATATCCCGAAAAAAAATCTTAATGAAATTAAAATTCAAACTACGTGTGCCAGAAATCTATAATTTCTTATTACAATGCTGTCAACCCAACGTGTTCAAACTAATACAGAAACAACAAAATTGTCTAAGCCGAAGGTTGCCAGCAAGGAGATCCAATCGACCCCGGCTGATTCAGTCTTGCTATATTTCAATTCAGTTATTATTATACCTAGATATTTTACTAGCAGGACATGTGCTTAGTGCTTGCCACAATAAAAATATCGACAATCCTAATTAATTGAATCAGGCGTTACTTTGCGGAAGTCCATATTATTAACAACAATAATATTACTTTGCAATTCCGCTGTTTAATAACGTGCTAGTCAATCAGTGCCAACCCGTTATATTTACTTGCGTATTTTTTCATGCATTAATGTTCCCTCCCTCCCACCGCAAAATTAAATACGCAAATAGGGGTGGTGATGCAATAAATATGGCCGACCATTCTGTTGTCGTATGTTTATTTGCGTATTTAATTTTGCGGTGGGAGGGAGGGAACATTAATGCATGAAAAAATACGCAAGTAAATATAACGGGTTGGCACTGATTGACTAGCACGTTATTAAACAGCGGAATTGCAAAGTAATATTATTGTTGTTAATCGACAATCCTGTTATCTATAAATACATACTACTTCAACGATAGGACGTACACACAGTCTTATATCGGCTACCTACCTATCGCCGATTGCCACCGAACTTGAACGTAATCCGTACACCTTTGATCCAATTCAGTTTTATTATTTGCAATGAATATTTCGATATTGTTTTCTGAAGTATGTAAAATATAAAAAAGTAGATCGTTTTGTTATTGATATTCATTTTGAACCCTATTGTCTTTGTATTATAATAGACTGAGGCTCAGTCAGTCTGTGTAAGAATGTTCTGTATTACCTGTATGACGTTGAAATGGTACTCGTAATGGTATCGATAACAGGAATGTCGATTATTTTTTTATGACATAAGGTGGCAAACGAGCAGAGGGAGTTCCTGATGGTAAGCAATTACCGTCGCCCATGGGCACCCGCAACACCAGGGGAGTCACAAGCGCGTTCCCGACCTTTAAAGGGGGTTGGAGCTCTGGGAACCTTACTCACCATCAGGAACACAACACTACATACTTGAAAGGTAGCAGTGCTATTATGGCTGTGGTCTTCTGTAAGGATGAGGTACTTCCCCAGAGGTATTTGTTTTTATTTTGTCAATAACTTACAAGAAATCGTTCGTGCTAGAAAAATATCTAGGTATTGTTATTATACACATCCAAGTTGAACATATGGTCCCTAGACGACGAATACGACGAATACCCTAGAAGACGGTGAAAAAATACGCAAGTAAATATAACGGGTTGGCACTGATTGACTAGCACGTTATTAAACAGCGGAATTGCAAAGTAATATTATTGTTGTTAATCGACAATCCTGTTATCGATAAATACATACTACTTCAACGATAGGACGTACACACAGTCTTATATCGGCTACCTACCTATCGCCGAGTGCCACCGAACTTGAACGTAATCCGTACACCTTTGATCCAATTCAGTTTTATTATTTGCAATGAATATTTCGATATTGTTTTCTGAAGTATGTAAAATATAAAAAAGTAGATCGTTTTGTTATTGATATTCATTTTGAACCCTATTGTCTTTGTATTATAATAGACTGAGGCTCAGTCAGTCTGTGTAAGAATGTTCTGTATTACCTGTATGACGTTGAAATGGTACTCGTAATGGTATCGATAACAGGAATGTCGATTATTTTTTTATGACATAAGGTGGCAAACGAGCAGAGGGAGTTCCTGATGGTAAGCAATTACCGTCGCCCATGGGCACCCGCAACACCAGGGGAGTCACAAGCGCGTTCCCGACCTTTAAAGGGGGTTGGAGCTCTGGGAACCTTACTCACCATCAGGAACACAACACTACATACTTGAAAGGTAGCAGTGCTATTATGGCTGTGGTCTTCTGTAAGGAGGAGGTACTTCCCCAGAGGTATTTGTTTTTATTTTGTCAATAACTTACAAGAAATCGTTCGTGCTAGAAAAATATCTAGGTATTGTTATTATACACATCCAAGTTGAACATATGGTCCCTAGACGACGGGAAGAAGCAAAGAGCCTGGGACACAATAGCCTCTACTGCCACTTTGAAATATCATTCACACTTCTGCGGGCAAGAACCGAGCAAGGGTCCTCGCTGTGTTCAGGCCAGAGTCTGGACATTGGCTCCAAGCTTACCCTTCACCCAACACAGGCACCTTTGAGCCGGGAACACTACGAATCAGTAGCGGCGCGTCAATTTATATCCTAGACAAGCCGGGAAGCCTGAATTATAATGACAATCTTTTTCTTCATGGAAAACTGCTCTACTATCTGGTAATTAGTCAAGCCGGCAAGAATCGAGTTCTAAGGACGCACCGCCACTGCTACGAATAGCCATTGGTCTCTAGGTTGGCGCTGCGGCGCTACCGAGAAAAACGAATATTCGTAAATTTCAGACGATTGTCTCTGTCACTCTCACGACGCCTTAATTGCAGTAAAAGAGAAATATGCTCGAAGTATACAAACTTACGCCTCTTGTGGGCCCATTTTTAGATTATATTTTTAAGTTAGTAGTTTTATTCATATATGTATAGTTTAACTTTGATGTATTTGTTATTAAATTAAATAGTATTTTTGTATGTTCATATTTGTTTTGAATTGTAATTGTTCGCTAATAATAAATTATCATGAATTTAATTAAAATCTACGTTAAAATAACCCCATATCTGACTATAAACCTGCTCAATGTGATCTCTAAACAGGAAATAATGGATGAAATAATTTAACTTAAGAGGAGAAACCTTCGAAATATGTATTACACTCGAAGTTCGATCCGAAGAATTATGAGCTAAAATAAACATCTATATTTAGCCAAGAATCTACAGATTATTTAACTACGGACAGAGGTATTTAACGAAATATTGAGATTGTAAGTAGCATTGCATTCATTTAATAATCGGGTAATGGCGACGTTTATAATCTGACGTAGGAATTCGCGGAGCAAATTTTGTTGACAGGTAGTGACTTCCTATATCGACAAATTAAATTATCGATGTTGTATCGCGTCGAGTACTAGTGCTTCCACCTTAAACAATAAATCATTATTTTATTGAATTTTCAAAGTATGTGACTTATGCTTGTTTATTTAGTATTGATAATTGAGTTAGCATTCGCTATTTATTTGAGACAGTATCGCTAATAAGCCATAGATATGTGCTCTTCATTCTAATTTTAGAGAATTAATATTTTATTTGGACGTCTAATTGTTTTTGTTACTTATTTGTTTGCCTTAATCTTTATAATGCACTGCCTACAATCCACTCTACTCTGCCCAAAGGTTGACTGGTTGAGAATGCCATTACGCAGTCCGCCATTTGTACTTTAAGTTTGTCTTTTACGCAACACAGTTTAAATAAATAGATAAAAACCAGTTTTAGAATATTTCCGATCAATATACTTCATTGCATTCTTTTTTATTGCTAATTACAAAACACAATCTACTGAAGAGATATCTTTACCCTATCAAAACGTAAACTGACCTTCGTTTAAATACATATAATCAAGAGGAAATTGATACGATTCACTTTATATGGTAATGTATAAACAAAATGACCCGTTATTATTACTCTCGGGTATGATTGCACAATACTAGAGACTTCTCTCACTAATTGTTTATGTTCCGTACGAGTCCTGATATGAGCAAAGTTATAACATGTATGTGTCTACTAGGAATACGAGATATTAATTCTCAGGCACGTAAATTCAGGCTGATAAAGTTCAAATTTTCAACTAATTTATATCAACTTTGGAGACTACTTAGACGATATTCATAAACACTTGTGTCGTCTTCCTTGAAAGGCCTAGGTCGGTAACGTTAAACTTAATTGCCTCTCGTGAATGTCTAGCCAAACCAGCAACGAAATACTTGACGACCGGTCTGGCCTAGTGGGTGACCCTGCCTATGGAACCGATGGTCTTGGATTCGAATCCCAGTCAGGCCATTTATTTGTGTGATAAGCACAGATATTTGTTTCTGAGTCAGGGGTGTTTTCTATGTATTTAAGTATTTACATTTATCTATCTATTATATATATCGTCGTCTAGTAACTACAACACAAGCCTTACTGAGCTTACGGTAGTACTAGGTCGATTTGTATAAGATTGTCCCGAAATATATTATTATTATATATAAACACAATGTAGTATATATTTGAGAAAATATAATTATTTTGCTTGGTATCCCCATGTCGAGGGAAATTTTACCTTGATTCTCATTTAGCAAATTGTTCCTATAGGTACCTAAACATACTTTTGCATTACGAGGGTTAAAAAAGTACAATGACCTAAGAATTAAAGACGAACATACGAAAATAACCCCTTTGAACCTTTAATGAATTCCTTATTTATATTTTCATCTGAAAAATAAGCATTTTCAGTACGTTTTAGCAAAACATGTACTGTTGTGTGTGTATTCCATCATGAATATCATTCAACTCCTCAAAAGGTTTGTACGAGAATGTTTTTTTAAGCGGATCAAGATGGTACCAGTATTATCTTGGAGTCGTAGATTATTTGGGTTTGAGGACTAGATACTAAAATGAGAGCTTCATGCATGATCTGAATCCCCCATGCTAATATTAAACTATTTCCTTTCAACCGCAGATGTCCACTGCTGAACATGTGGATAGTCCACATGGATAGAATAATGTATTTCTATTTCCGAAACTCACATTATTAAACTCTTAAGCTCGCAATCATAACTTTTCTAGGTAAAGTATTGGCGATCGAAGTTACCCCACGAATCAAAGAGGTTACTTTGATTGGTTTACGGTATTGAAAGTTTTAATACAATTCTCATATTTAATGTTATTAAGACCCGGTCCTACTAATTTTCTGAGTTAGTTGACTGGTAGAGAATTTCATAAGGCATTAAGTCGGCCATTTGTATCATTTTTTATTGTGCCACAAAGATTAAATAAACATATGATCTGGAATTACAAACACCAAGAATGCGGTATAGTTCCTTCCCTTGACGCCAGATGGCAGGCGAAGCGAACCGCTTCGTTAGTTTGTTTGTCTATTTGTTTCTTTGTCACTCGTTTTAAGCATGAGCGATAGCGAAGAAGATATCCGTTGCCATTTTATCGTCTATCGCGCTATCGTCACTTTCTCCCTCACGTACTTGTTGGAGCGTGACAGATATTGTGACAAATAGTAAAAACCCGACCATAGTAGGCTACCAGTGGAACTCTCTTTCTAATAAAAGGAATTGGAAAGAGACTTTTGCTAACATTACAAGTTACAAGTTGTTATGCAATAGTACCCTTACCATGAGTTGTAACTTTAAGGTTTTCGATAACGAGTATTGAGTTTACTATCTGTGCATCTCGTTCGCACTAAAATAGTACAAGCGAGATGCACAGACAGTAAACTCGATACTCGTTATCGCAAACCTCAATGTCACAACTCATGGTAAGGGAACAGGTATTTAGTTGCGATCTTACACGAGAAACATGTGTACAAAAGCTACAGAATAATTTGAAGTTTATTTACTTCCAGGCAACGCAAAGTTGAGATACACTTTCGTGATAAAACCTAACTTTAGCACTTAGCCACGTAGTTACAGTTTTAACTTTACAAAAGCCAGATACTTACATAGTTCGAAATTTATTTATATTTCTTATCAAATGTATTGCTTAGTAAAACCTTTAAAAATAAATAAAATGTAGACAAAAGATCTACATAAACTAGATACCGTAAAAGGGTGATTATTCGGGCGTTTGAACTGTTCTTATTACTCTGTCCAGATTTCTGTAGAAGTGCCTGCATTATATTAAGTAGGTTTTGATTGTCCTTTAACCAGCCCAGCTGTCTACCAGTAAACCAAAAATAACGCCAAACTGTGTGATCATTTCTACAAAAATCTGGTCAGAGTAATAAGAACGGTTAAAACGCCCGAATAATCATCCAAAACGGGGTGAGTAGGACAAAGCTGACATTAAAACCTCGATATTTTTTTTTTACATTTATACAAACTTAAATTCCATTAATAAGTTTTTCTGCTCGCTTGTTCGAGCTTTTTCATGAGTTTAGTTAGTTCCATCTCATTGCTTTAGAGATAAACGCAGAATATATAACATCACCTCACCCCATAGTTGGGGTGACGTGGGACAGACAAAGGTGAATTATGGAAATTGTTGGATTACACTTTTGGATTATGATCATGACTATAGCTCGATTTGTAATAAGAATAGATTGTTCAGGTATGTAGCCTATATGCATGTAAAAAATGATAACTATGGACACCTAGCAGATAAATTACAAAAAATCCTCTTTATTTCCTTATTACTTCTTTTTCTGTCGCTTGCGTAGAAGCAATCTGTGCGCGCCTCCGCAATCATGCCTGACACACGGCAGCCGTAACAGCATCCTATACCCTTACCATGAGTTGTGACATTGAGGTTTTCGATAACGAGTATCGAGTTTACTATACTAGATAGTAAACTCTATACTCGTTATCGAAAACCTAAATGTCACAACTCATGATAAGGGTATACTTAACGCGTTGTTGTATCGGACGCGCAGGGCGTTAAACGACTTAAGTGAAATGAGCCCAGACTGCAAGTGTAAAACAGAAATATATAATATATATATATATTTTTTTTATTAGCATATAAGAGTATCCCACTGCTGGGCAAAGGCCTCCCCTCTTACTCTCCATTTGGTCCTATCCGTTGCACTCTCTCGCCACTCTTTAAAAAATGTGTCAAGGTCGTCCCGCCATCTTCGTTTTGGTCTTCCTCTACCCCGACACCCGTATAATATTGTCGTAACTTATTTTGCTGTAGGTACGTTGCACAAGCTCTAATTGAGAGTTTCCCGAGATTAATATGGCCAAATAATATATATCGTTTTCTCTAGAATCTACTATAATAAGGTGCCAGATGTCATAACTCATTTCGTACGTATAGTAACTACTATAAATAAGGTGATTAAGGGTCAATGTCCTTCCTGACCCGTACTGAACCCTCGAATAAATGAAAGTATTTTATTAAACCCCGAGTGAAAGGGTCATATTAGTGATAATGGTTGATTGACGAGCTTAATCAGACTAGAGGTTGATTTTGAAGTGATAATTTGATGTTGAGTTTCATTTCATCTTAACGGTTTATAATTATAAATGATTAGCTGCGCCACGCGGTGTTACCCGCGGTTTATTAGGGAAAAAACGTAGCCTATGTGTTAATCCAGGGTGTCAGCTAACTCCATACCAAATTTTATTAAAATCGCTCGGGCCGTTTAGACGTGAAGAAGTAACAAACATACACAGTCACAAACTTTCGCCTTTATTAATGTAGATAAGAACTTTATTTAGTCCTCGGGCAACATGTTTCGGAGAAAATAGGCAGCACTCTTAGTGCTTTAAAATGGAGTATATATAATCTTATATATATATTTTTTTTTTTTATGACAAAAAGTGGCAAACGAGCAGACGGATTGCCTGATGGTAAGCAATTACCGTCGCCCATGGGCACTCGTAACACCAGGGGAGTCACAAGCGCGTTGCCGACCATTAAGGGGGTGGGAGCTCTGGGAACCTTACTCACCATCAGGAACACAACACTACATACCTGAAAGGTAGCAGTGCTATTATGGCTGTGGTCTTCTGTAAGGAGGAGGTACTTCCCCAGTTGGGCTTCTCCGGACTCAAGCGTGATGGTACTTCGCTGTGCCCTACTAAACGATGTTTCATATTTATGGCTAAAAGTGATTTAATTAAAAATGAACTACCCAACACTGAGGAGAAGATTCCAAAGTTGCGAAGTTGTCTACCCGGATAGTTCACAGAATTAAAATTTAATAAAATTATTATTTGTATGTCTCTTCCGTACACGGAACAATGGTGTTCCGGACATTTGGGAGGCGTACGCGGAGCCAGATCGAGCCAACGCGCAGTGGCCCTTTCGACAATTTAATGAAATGTAAGGGGTACACTAAGCGGATGTTGCCCCTGTTCGTATCATGGGACGCGCACAGAGACAGTACCCACCATGGTGTAAGGACTATTGAGTTATAATGGAATCTAGATTGTACTAGGCTATTGGGTGGAAAGGATGGACTAGCTATGGAAAGGATGGACTAGCTATGGAAAGGATGGACTAACTAAATTATTATTATTATTTTTTTATGACAAAAGGTGGCAAACGAGCAGACGGATTGCCTGGTGGTAAGCAATTACCGTCGCCACAGTGTAGCTATATACCAGTGAACAAGCTCCGGCGATTTTCAGAGCAACGATGGGGGGTGTTCGGGGAAGTGGGCGGGGAGGATTTATTTTTAAGGTGTGTGAAATTATTATGATTAATTAACCAACTTAGGCAAGGTCGTGTGTATGTAATTTTTATAAAGGGTCTGGGGCATATTTAAATACAAATCCAAAATGTAATAGTTTTATTTTTTACTTACTTGTAAAAAATGTGACTAAGAGTCGGAAAGAGTCAGACTAAGAGTAGATTAAATGAACGTCTGATATGGCCGTGTTAAGAATAATTATAAGGAAACCGGCATCGGCTCCATCTCAAATTTCGCCACTTTTGATCCGGTTATATTGAAAATCGATATCAGAGAATCCGAAAGGAGTCTTACTACGACACTAAAGTCAACATTGCAAAAATGGCCGCAATCTTGAATTTCGTCATTTTTGATCCGATCATGGTGAAAATCGATATCTGAGAATCCGAGAGATCTCTTTAACACGACACTAAAGTCAAAATTGCAAAAAACGGCCGCCATCTTGAATTTCGTCATTTTTGATCCGATCATGGTGAAAATCGATATCTGAGAATCCGAGAGATCTCTTAACACGACACTAAAGTCAAAATTGCAAAAAACGGCCGCCATCTTGAATTTCGTCATTTTTGATGCGATTTTGTTGAAAATCGATATCTGTGAGTCTGAGAGACCTCTTAACACGACACTAAAGTCAAAATTGCGAAAAACGGCCGCCATCTTGAATTTCATCATTTTTTATCTGATCGTATTGAAAATCGATATCTGAGAATCCGTAAGGGGTCGTAACACGATACAATAGTCAAAATTGCAAAAATCGGCCGCCATCTTGAATTTCGTCATTTTTGATGCGATCATGGTGAAAATCAATATCAGAGGATCCAAGAGACTTCTTGATGCGAATCTGGCTTTTTTGCAATTTTGACTTTTGTATCGTGTTAAGACCCCTTTCGGATTTTCAGATATCGATTTTCAACAAAATCGCATCAAAAATGACCAAATTCAAGATGGCGGCCGTTATTTGCAATTTTGACTTTTGTATCGTGTTAAGACCCCTTTCGGATTCTCAGATATCGATTTTCAATACGATCAGATAAAAAAATGATGAAATTCAAGATGGCGGCCGTTTTTTGTAATTTTGACATTAGTGTCGTGTTAAGAGGTCTCTCGGATTCACAGATATCAATTTTCAACAAAATCGCATCAAAAATTACGAAATTCAAGATGGCGGCCGTTTTTTGCAATTTTGACTTTTGTATCGTGTTAAGACCTCGTCCGGATTCCCAGATATCGATTTTCGATATGATCGGATCAAAAATGACGAAATTCAAGATGGCGGCCGTTTTTTGCAATTTTGACTATTGTATCGTGTTACGACCCCTTTGGGATTCTCAGATATCGATTTTCATTATGACCGGATCAAAAATGACGAAATTCAAGATGGCGGCCATTTTTTGCAATTTTGACTTTAGTGTCGTAGTAAGACCTCGTTCGGATTCTCAGATATCGATATTCAACATACTCGAACAAAAAAAGGTAACGGCAATCTTTTGGGTTTTTTAACTTGAGATTCGTATTAAATGCAGGTAGGTATAAATGGGTCTTTAATTAATATTAATATATAGAATTTCAAATGAATTCAATTACTTAATATACCAGAACTTAAGATGGCGCAAACAATTAATTTCTCTGTAAGAACAAAAAAAATAAACATATGTTTTGACAACAAATATTTTGACAACCCTGACCCTCGAGCGCAAGTCAGTCGAGGCGATGAACGATCCCGTTGTATAGAACCTTTTCGACTGTATACTCGTTAGGCTGTGCCGTCGCCCATGGGCACCCGCAACACCAAGGGAGTCACCAGCGCGTTGCCGACCATTAAAAGGTGTTGGAGCTCTGGGAACCTTCAGGAACACAAAAACTGAAAGGTAGCAGTGCTGTTATGGCTGTGATCTTCTGTAAGGAGGAGGTACTTCCCCAGTTGGGCTTCTCCAGACTCAAGCGTGATGGTACTTCGCTGTGCCCTACCTGTCATTGTTGGACGTAGTTTAAGGACATACCCGGGTTTAAAACACTATAAAGTCTATAAATCTAATTGTTCTATTCACTTACTTGGATTTATCTGTTTATCACTCACAGACTATCCCTCTGATTCATAAACGTAATATATCAAAACCTACATTACTCTTCTTATTTTAAATATGGCTTCCATCAAAATATCAATCGCTGATTTCGCGAATGGCAAGTATAGTGATATGCTATTTTACTTATGTGTAAAATAACATATTAAAGTGCTCTTACAGTATGACGTTGTTCGGTAGTAGGCCTTGTGTTTTGTAAAGTGTTAGCTGGACTTTACAGAAATCCAAGAGGCGGCCGCGGCCCGGACTGTTAGGTGTTGACTAGCGATATCCAAGTATATAGTCGGCGTCGGTGATGTTAGAAGAATGTTACATTGGATATCACCAAGCCGTTATCAGCCGCGGATTGGATAAGCCGGTCCCGTCGCTCGTTGCGTTGCCCTTATAAAATAGAACTCACCTGTATTTTTGTTCAAATATTAAAATGTGTTTTTTAATTCTTTGTGAACTATTTGTCCACCCGGGGATGAGCAGAGCGCCTCAGAGAGTGACCACAAAAGGCTCTAGTGTAAGTTTCTTTTGACGTAAAAAAACGTCTCGAACGCGTAAGTCCTAAGTAAGTAATTTATAAGTAAGTAATTTATATGGGAAACACTAACGCGATGGCGTTAGTGTTTCCCATATAAATAACATTATAAATTCCCATATAAATAAAGTAATATTACGTTAAAAAGTTACACTCAGGGCTCTGGCCGCGTGATGTAATTCATTTTATAGAAAAAAAGAGTCCATTGCCTTGGATTGGAGACGGGCTAGTCTAATGTGAGTATCTACGGTCTATCGACCACTTCTACACATTTGGAATTTTCCAGGTACGGAATTTTCCTGTACGAGTAAAACAGAAAACCACCAAAGGGAATTCATAATGAAACGCGCTCAATTGATGTGAAATACAGCGAGTCGTTTCAATGTTTCAAAAATTCCGACCAAATAACTCGATTCCGATCAAATTCAAAATAGTTCAATATGACGAATTTCTGTTCAACTGACTGAATAAACGTATTTTACTTTGTGAACTTGTTGATATGTAAATATAGATCGAACAGCAATGTTTGAAAACTAGCCACTACATACTCGTTTTAAATTAGTTCCAGTTTTTTGGGTTCCGTAGACAGCCTAATGGCAAAACGGACTTTTATCGAACTTTTAACATTTTTTCATACAATAGAAAAATCTTTATTTACAATAATTACAGTATTGCCTAGTGCCTTCATTAGGGAAGTGGGACGTCGAATTACAGAGAGGGGGTCTGACGCCCGCGTGGGTTCGTATCAATCGTGCAAAGGTTGTCCGTCGCTATTCAGCGTTGTAACGCGGCTAGTGTAATGGGTACCTTTGCTCCAGGGACGACTCGAGAGGGACTATTTGACTAGGCTTAAGTTAGTCTTAAGTTAGCCGGTAAAATGTATTTTTGACATGAATAAAAATATATATTACAGTATTACGAGTACTTAACTATTTACTACATTATACCTAAAAAAGGCCCGTGAGGCATTGTACCAAGGATACTGGCGGCATTTCTTCGTTGTATCGCAATACTGATACGTTGTGCGACGAAGCCGCCAGCTCTTCATTAAGTAAATAAATGATTTTAGAAATAATCGCTCCGAAACCCTAAAATATATCATGTCGGTCTCGCAAGTACGAGTATGATAGAACAGTATGATACGGATGGCAACAAGATGCACGCCATCCGCCCTTTCAAGTCAACTTCAACTTTATTACAATTGCTTTTTCCCCTGGGTAACCTGTCTGGCCTTTTAATCTTTAGCTTTAGAAAAAGTTAAGTATTGAAACGTAACTTTTGTTTTACAACAAAAACCTTCATAAGGACTTAAGTTAATGTATTGACGACCGGTCTGGCCTTGTGGGTACCCTGCCTATGGTCCTGGGTTCGAATCCCAGTCAGGGCATTTATTTCTGTGATGAGCACATATGTGTTCCAGAGTAATGGTTGTTTTCTTTGTATTTAAGTATTTATATGTATCTATCTATATCGTCGTCTAGTACCTACAACACAAGGCTTACTGAGCTTACCGTAGGGCTAGGTCGATTTGTGTAAGATTGTCCTGAAATTGATAACTAAGCCGGTTTATTACGAAAAACATACCATTCAGATTCGGTTAAGAACACTTGAGCCTTCTTTTCTTTCTTTCTTTCTTTCTTTAATAAATTAAATTAAGTACTTTATTATATTTATCGGAAGCTCTTATGGCATAACGGTAAGAACGTTCGACTAAAAACAAAGGGTTTAAAAGGTAACATCAAAAACACCTTGAGAATAAATTTGCAAACAACAACTCGGGCATTAAATATTTGATTATTCGTGCAATCCCCTTGGAAGTTTTACAGTATTTATAGATTTTTTAATATTCACGTGGGATGGTATTACAATAACAATGAAAAATATGAATCATAACACACTTCAAAATTCATAATCCTTACATAAATAAATTGCTATTCAATAAGCCTCCCTTTTTAAAATTTGAAGTAAAATACTTCCTGTGCCGTGTGATGCTGGCTGACTGTGCCGTGTGATGCCGGCTGACTAGAATAGCACCACCCCATCTCCTCCCACGGGTGTCGTAAGAGGCAACAAAGGGAAAAATCCTTCGGACGGGCAGCAGCGTCCGTCGAAACCCAATTTACAGCTACTGCGGTCGCCAACCCGCCTGCCAAGCTGGCGACTATGGCAACTACCCCTCAAGAGCAGTGCATACGGCGGAAATGTATGTATGTACTTTCTCATTGTAGGAGACTTTTTTTTATACAAGTATGACCAACGTTTGACCTCACTCGCACTGATGGTAATGTATCCACGAGGTCGAGGGTTTAGCACGCTGGTTCAGTAACAGCCTTGATTAGGATGCCGCTAATCGCACTATGGCTATATAAAAACATATGAAACCGCGGCAACCAACACGGCATCCGAGTACCCCAAACCACATACGGCACGCGCTGTCCGGTTAACAACAACCGCATGCGACACGCACTCTCAGGTTAGCCGCAACCGCATGCCGCACGAACTGTCTGGCTATCCACAAACACTTGCAGCACGCACTGTCCAGTTAGCCTAAACCGCATGCGGCTCGCGCTGTCCGGTTAACAACAACCGCATGCGACACGCACTCTCAGGTTAGCTGCAACCGCATGCCGCACGAACTGTCTGGCTATCCACAAATACTTGCAGCACGCACTATCCAGTTAGCCTAAACCGCATTCGGCTCGCGCTGTTCGATTAACAAGAACCGCATGCGACATGCAGTGTCCGGTTAGCAGCAACCGCATGTTATATTTATGAGACGTAGGGCACAACGAAGCTCCAACAACTTTTAGGGTAGGCAACGCGTATGTGAATCCTCTGGAGTTGTAGGCATACATAGGCACGCCTGATGGTAACTGCTTACTATCAGGCGGGCCGTATGCTTGTTTGCCACCGTCATTTAATTCAAAACAAAATACACGCACTGTCCGGTTAGCAGCAACCACCCTCGGCGGCTTCAGGTGGTATTTTTTCTCATTAAATGTCTACATTTTCAGATTACTTCATAATTATCTAATCAGATTAAATACTCAATAATCCTACCGTTCAAAATATGAATCCATAAAAAAAAAATTACCAACGGACACTTGAGGCTTCGATAAAAAATTTATATCTCAAAAAATTTGATGCTGTCAGTTAACTTCAATGTTGTTTAATGATGATTGTTATTTATGCCTACAAAATTCTAACATTTTTTCGTTCCATTTATCATAAGCATTGATTTAACTGAATACTTTTCTTATATATAAGACAATACACTAAAAGATACTATAGACATACAAACACCTTTTTCACCACGCAAATTATCATGGAGAAAACAAAAGCGAGTTTGAACACAATTATTTCTCGAGATTCTTTTGTTACAATTTGGGTTTTTATTAGGTGAAATTATTAGCTATGTACTTCCAATATTCTTCATCTATCCATCTTCGCCCTAAACAAACAGCGTTTTGGACCCGGGTATGTCCTTAAACTACGTCCAACAATGAGATGTAGTGCACAGCGATGACCATCACGCTTGAATCTGGGGCAGCCCAACTGGGGAAGTACCTCCTCCTCACAGAAGACCACAGCCATAATAGAACTGCTACCTTTCAGGTATGTAGTGTTGTGTTCCTCATGGTGAGTGAGGTTCCCAGAGCTCCAACCCTCCTTAAAGGCCGGCAACGCGCTTGTGACTCCCCTGGTGTGCCCATGGGCGATGGTAATTGCTTACCACCAGGCAATCCATCTGCTCGTTTGCCGCCTATGTCATAAAAAAAACACAAGGATACACGTATAGGTGATCATGACAAGGCTTTTCATGTGACAGTGAACGTCAGAGTCGGATACTTAATTAAGATATGAGCCTCTCATCTCTCATAACGTTAAATCTCCTGTTTGGATAATGTCAGGCCTTACCATGAAAACTTTAACAATCATTGCGATAGAAATATAGATATAATAGAAATTATTTATTCGTAAACACATACTATTTACACAAAACATGAAACGGACGAATGAGACATTACAGGCAGTGCCACGAATGGTCCCATCTCAGCATATAGCTGACCGACCGTTCCTATTATTATTTTGATTGTGTGTTTGGGTAGCCTGCCTGAACGACGGTCCTGGGTTCGAATCCCAGTCGGGTATTTATTTGTGTGATATTTGTTCTAAAACATGGGTGTTTTTTGTGTATCCAAGTATTTGTATTTAAACTTTCGTGAGACATATTATATAAATTAAAGATTAACACGGTTCTTACTCACGTTTATTTAGTCACACGCGTGACATGTTTCGGAGAATATAGGCCTCCATTTTCAAGCACTAAGAGTGCTGAGTGTCCGTTTGGTTCGGAAATTGGAGGCCTATGTACTTCGAAACATGTCGCGCGAATGTCTAAATAAACGTGAGTAGAACCGTGTTAATCTTTAATTTATATCCAAGTATTTGTTTATTACGTATATCGTTGGCTCAATATATACATAACATACAAATACTTCATATTTGTATTGTAAATTGATTGAGCCCCACGGTAAGCTCAAGAAGACTTGTGTTGTAGAAACTCAGCCAAAGATATATATAATTTATAAATACTTACTTAAATACATAGAAAACACCCATGACTCAGGTACAAATATTTGTGCTCAACACACAAATAAATGCCCTTACTGGGATTTGAACCCAGGACCATCGCCCATCGGCTTCATATGCAGGGTCACTACGCACTAGACTAAACCTGTCGTGAATATATTTTAGTTTGTTTTATAAAGTTATTGAAATGTTCATTTATTTAAATTGAAAATTTGAATAACGGTTGTCATTTGATCGCTACTAATTCTTAAAGAGATTGAATTATGGTTATGTATAGAGGGATTTCGTTGTAGAAACGGTTATATGGAACAGCGGCCGTTTACAATCCCCTTAATGTCGAAACTCAAGCTCAGACAAACGCCTGTCATTTTAAAAACATAACCCTGTTCTGCACAACGGAGACTTCCTTGTGATGCTACTGTATTTATTATATTTTCATATATAATTTTTTTTAATACAAGACTGACCAGCGTTTGACCTCAGTCGCACTTGCACTTGTGATGACGAGGTCGAGGGTGTAGCACGCTGGTTCTGTAAAAGCATATTCACTATTGCCTTGAAAAGACCCAAATTATATCTTACCGGGAATACAGACGAAGGGAGCGAATTCCATTCCTTAGCAGTCCGCATTAGGAAGACAGAAGCGAATCGCTTCGTGCGAATGAATGGAATATTCACAACGTAAGGATGAAACCCCTCCCCTCGTCTGGATGTCCGGTGATGGAAATTTGTGGCATTATCTATGAAAAGGGACCTTATGGTCGATGGCGCTTACGTCGAACCGCGTTACATTTGTATCGCGCCATCTTGAGAAACGACATAAGCGCCATCGACAATAAGGTCCCTTTTCATAGATAATGTCAGATTTATTTATTAAACACGTCTCCGACCTGAATTCAACCGCACCATCCATTGATCGCGCAAGTCATCATCTTCCTCGAGTTATCCCGGCATTTTGCCACGGCTCATGGGATCCTGGGGTCTGCTTGGAAACTAATACCAGGATTTGGTGTAGGCATTGCAAATCGCACGCTCTTGCCGCTAGGCCACCAGCGCTCTCATTGATCGCACAAGTGAAAGATGAAAAAAAAATCGTCGTCCTTTTTGAATCACGTCAGAGAATTTTTCACATAACCACACTTATTATTGATTAAATGTCGCTTAATGTATATTTATAAATTATTATATCGAAATGTTTATACTAATAATATTTTAAAACATAAGAAAGTCTCCGTTGCACGAAACAGGGTAAGTTTTCAAAATTAAAGGCGTTTTTCCGAGCCTTAGTCGGAACCTTCAACCGCTGAATCGGAAATAGGGATGTATTGCCAAATATTTTCGATTCAGTGCTAATATCCTACTTATAAAAATTTTGTACAAACTAATATCGTTTGAGGTTTTTGCTAGTTTCGATAGAAGTACACACAGCAACACTCCTAACTGTACATCGGTGGACTTTATGCCTTATATAATAAGGTCTACTAATGTATAGCTAGGAGTGTTGTTGACTGTACAATCCGCCCACCATACAAGTAAAATTCTACTCGAATTTATTATTTATAGTGTAGGAAATAAAAATCTGTTTTGTGTCAAAATCGAAGGAAACAAATGATATTCAACTCTATTCCAATTGTATAAAATTCAAATTTCATTACAATAATTAGTACTACAGGTAGGCCCGTGGGCTTTACGAGGATAGAACTTAGTTCGGCAGTGAGGTATTTATTTTAACATTTATAAATCGAGCGAATAGGCAAAATGAATATAATATTTTGGTAACGTTTTGATTTGAGTACCCTCACCATGAGTTTTGACATTGAGGTTTTCGATAACGAGTATCGAGTTTACTACCTGTGTTTTTGTGCGCTTGTACTATTTTAGTGCGAACGAGATGCACAGTTAGTGGACTCCATATTCGTTATCGAAAACCTGAAAGTCACAAGTCATGGTAAGGGTAGAGGATCAAATTTAAACCTGCCACGTATTAATGATGCCACAAAATTACACTGTTGGTTAACATTTAAATGTTTCACGTTGTACCCAATCGATCCAAATATACAGTGTGATTTCAGGGTGATGGAGCAAGAAAGCAAGGCATGACAAAAAATTCATAGGCGAAGCTAGCTACTAATCATTAATTTTTTTATAAAATTTTAGTTATTTTTCAAATGGTAAGATAATCTTTTTTGCATACAATTTGGTTCGCCTACTCGAGAAGTCTTGTTGCTTCCCTTACTGCGTATATCAAAAGTTTAGACAAAATTACTTGGAAAAAAAATGCGGTTTTGAACAATTACTAGAAAAACTGAAAACTGGTTCTTGATCACGACGTCATGACCCAGAAATCATCCTGTAGATGAAATGGCATTTCTCAACCTAGTACCGTAACCAAGGTGCCAAACGATGCCAACTGATTGTAGAAAGGCAATCGAAACGAAAAATAATGTATAGAAAATATCACCTGACTCGTTCGATCTGTCATTTCAATATACACGTATTATTGTATCGCTGCAGTACAGGGTGTAATTTATTACGTGATACAAAATCTGTTTTTCGAACTCCATAATCAACCAGCAAGTGAAATCTAAAACTCTAATTAAGATAACACAATTTCTTTTTAATTTTTATACATCTTCTTTTTGTATTTTTTTACTTGTAAAGAGTTTTATGATATTATAACACTTTTTATATGATACAATACAATACAATACAAATATTCTTTATTGCACACCATGATAAAAAGGAAAACAAAATTACAAGATATGTATGTCGCAAAACACTAGGCGGCCTAATATTTTTGTTTTCATTCACCAATAGAAGCAAGACATAAGTTTTTGCTTCTTAAGAAGTTCTTAAGGCGCTTACGTAATCCGATATTTTTTTAATTGCTTGCTTGCTGAAATATGATCCGTTCAAGAGCAATTTGGTATTGATTGTCTTTACAATCAAGGTTCAAAAGATAAATTAAAAATGTCTTGCTGATTCATCATCATTATGTCAGCCGAAAGACGTCCACTGCTGGACATAGGCCTCCCCCAGTCTTGCTAATTGGTTCAAACAAATTAAGGGTGGGATAAGGTGACTATAAAACTTTCAAAAACAGGACCAACTTTGGATATGGCTGATATAACATAGTATTGTAGGAGGTACCTACTACCTATTTATGTCACTTTATTGTACATAAAAAACTGCATGAAAATATATACAAAATGTGTTATAAAGACGCCGTGTAGCGTCCGTTGAAACCCAATCTACAGCACTGCGGTCGCCGACCCGCCTGCCAAGCGTGGCGACTATGGCAATTACCCCCCAAGATGATATAAGTCATATTTGTGGGAGTCCTATGTCCAGCAATGGACTGCATATGGCTGAAATGTGTATGATATGTGTGTGTTATAAAGTCGAACTTATTCCTAATAGCGATAACTCCCGACTAATATAAGAAAACGATAATTGAATGATTGATTGATGGTGAATTGATACGCCATTTGCGTAAATATCTACACATTATGAGGTTACTTTTTATATCATGTTGACTAAATCACACCGTATAATCGCCGTTTAGTATATTTCAATATGTTTTCGACTCAAGCCCCTTTCATTAAATTCTCCTCGCTATGAGATTCATACAGGGTGGACCATCTTGACATTTTTAACTCTATCAGAAATGGAATTTTTGAAAAATGAATAATAGAAATAATAATAGTTTCAATACCCACGGGTATTGAAACTATACATTTTGTGCAAAAAAAATGAATAGAAAATTTTGTGTGCGATTATTTTCGTCCTCATTTGTTTTTTTAATTCGAGTCTACGACTCACAAAAATCGGCGCCCTCTCTGATTAATCAAACCTTGATTAAAGTCAGGTTTGTTCACATTTACAAGTTAAGTTTATTTTTAACTTTGATAATTAAATATGAGTTATAACTGTTATAAGTAAGAATTGAAAATTTTTTAATTGGAAATTGATTGTTTATTGACAACAAATATTACAAAACTTGGAACATTATTCCAAATATAACATCTATTTTAGAAATCTAGTTTATTATATTTTAAAATCTTGACTTATTTAAATTATGTAAATAAGAGCACGCTGGAAAAAGACGTGATACCATGCTATAAATATTGTTTATAAAATTATGACAAATAAAAAATTACATGCGAGACTTCTTCAGCTGTTTGTACTTCTTACATGTTTAATGGCATAATCAAGGGCATACGAGGGGCAACTGATAAGTTCTAAGCCCATGATATAAAAAAAAATACAATATATAAAAAATAGCATATGTTTATTTTTCAATGTAATTTCCCTCTAATTCAACGCATTTCTTACTATCTATCTGATCTAAGGGCGTTATCACACTTGGGCGATTTGCAAGCGATTTCTATGCAAAACTCGTACGCGGCGAACTCGCTGCGTATTCGCCTCCATACAAAACTCGCTGGCAAATCGCAAGTGTGATATCAGCCTAACCAAAGAGGGTTCGAAGTTCATCAAACCCAGATTGCGTAAACTTATTTAAGAAGAATAATTTTATACAGTATCAAAATTACAAACACAGTACACAGGCAAGATTGTACAAATACCTCATTCCTTCTTCCCTAATTTTTCTTCGTCTCCCCTGGAGAAGGAACTTGAAAGTAAAATTGATAGATTGATGCGATGTATTCCAGGTAGAATTTTACAATTACAACTAAATAGGACTTTGAATACCTGTCGGAACGTGTTGTGATAGCCAGGTATTGTCAGGTTTTTATCATTTGTCACAATTATGTCACGCTCCAACAAGAATATGAGTGCGATAGTGACGGAAAGTGCGATAGATGATAAAATGGCATCCCTATCGGTTCCGTTGTCGATTCTAAATATCCCCAGTCAACTTTTTTTAGAATATCTTCCATGACAGACTTTCGACCCTTTGCAGCTTTATTATGTATCTCACCGTAAAATTGTAAATTCCGTTAGATTATAATTTAACTCGCGAGATTATAAACTATCGAAAAATGTAAACTGTATCCTACTTTACATTTTTTTTTACGTTAGATTATAAACTAACGACAAGAAACCGTGAAATCGTGTATGCATCAGTAACGCTTCTCTAGCGCTGATTTGGCTATCTTAAACGGTAAACTTATCCTGAGCACTGGACATGAATTAGGAATCAAAGAGACGTACAAAAAAAATACTTTTAATATTGTGAGTAGTATGAACAGGCATTTAGGGCATAATGACGATAGGATAAGTAGTAAGAAAAATATGCAGGAAAATATATAAAATTGCTATCAAATTCGGTGACGCGTAACTTCAGGGCTAGACACGTTGCGTTCAACCAATCAACGCTCAGTACCCTTACCATGAGTTGTGACATTGAGGTTTTCGATAACGAGTATCGAGTTTACTATCTGTGCATCTCGTTCGCACTAAAATAGTACAAGCGAGATGCACAGATAGTAAAATCGATACTCTTTATCGAAAACCTCAATGTCACAACTCATGGGAAGGGTAAGGAAACGTTCTGACGCATGCCAGTTCACAATGTCACGGTTTTGTCGTTAGTTTATAATCTAACGTAAAAGAAACCTAATGAAATTTTCAATTTTACGGTGACATACATTTGTAATGTGAAAAGTCAATTATGTCTAAGACAAATGGGAGCGCTTTTTTATTGTGTCGCATGTCGGAACCTCATTTTTTATCCCTCTACAATATTGCTGACACGGCAAGTGTACGACGCGCGATGTGACTTCCAAAAATAAGAGCAGCCAAATTAAACTGTTCAGAGTTCTCAGAACCAACAATTCATTCTCAAATTGTTCAGACATTTAATAATTAGAATGAGGCACTGGTCCTACCGCGAGCTAGTAAGCTATGAGCTATCAGCTATTTCAACGGACAAAAGATAATCGAGCGTGCTTGTAAATAAAAGAGCGAGATATATATTTATAGCTCATCGCCCGGCGATGAACTACAATCACCCGGCTATGATATATATGTCTCTTTTGTTTACACGGGAACGATTATCTTTTGTCCCTTGAAATAGCTGATAGCTCATAGCTTACTAGCTCGCGGTAGGACCAGTGCCTGAGGCCGAACCTTTACGCTACAGAGAACGGGATTAAGTAACTCACATTTAATTTGTCACGAGTCATGTTTCAGAGGGCATTGGTCTCCATTTTCATTTGAAAAGGGTGTTGACACATTTGCGTTTCTTTCGCGCGAACGCAGCGTTTCCGCGGCGTGCATATTTGTATGGCAACGCCGAGAAAACGCGGGACGGAAACGCTAGTGTGCACACAAACTAAGAGTGCCGTGCCCTGTACGCATCACCGTGCCAAGGTCACGTCTAACACGCGCCACTTTTTTTTTATTAACAAGCAATTTAATTCACTCTCACTAAAATCACTGTTTCTCACTAATCTAGTGAGAAACAGTGGTTTATAAAGTTGGTTGATCGGTGCGCTGTTGTTGCGTTTAATCATCTCGAAAATTTATTTTTCCTAACTAGTGCGTAAAAAGTGCACTTTGCGAACGCTTCGCGTGCGGAAATTTCACTTTTTAAGGCACTTGTTATGAAAAATTGGGTTCGATACACGTGTAAAAACTTCTTTAAGACTCGAGTGATTGTCACCCTCGTTTCACTCGTGCTCCAACTTTCACCCTCGTCGATAAAAAAAATTTTTTCACTAGTATCGAAATGTTTGTATTTAAACGTTTAATAAACGTGAGTAGAGCCGTGTTAATGTTTAATTTATCAGTATCGAAATGTACTATATTATTTTTGTCGGGTTAGTCAATACGAACTAGAACATAAAATGAGTACCTACATCAGCTCATAGATCAAAACTCAAAATGGCAGAAACACAAAATGACTACAACACAATTAGTAGACGGAGCTCCGCTGTTTTTGGGTGCTTTGGACCTACGGGCCGATACAAAACGAACATAACCTAAACCTACCTATAGGACAGTGGGTTTGCTTTTCCGCATCAGAGCCCTGTACCCTTACCATGAGTTGTGACATTGACGTTTTCGATAACGAGTATCGAGTTTACTATCTGTGCATCTCGTTCGCATTAAAATAGTACAAGCGAGTAACATGAGTTGTGACATTGACGTGTAAGTTTTTAACGTAACTTCACGCCACGAACGCGTTTGCGTTTCCCATATAAATAACATTATCACTTACGCGTTCGTACACGTTTTTTTACGTCAAAACAAACTTACACTAGAGCCTCTGGTGTTTCTTTCGTATGTGACAATTTTTTGTGGTGTAGTCATTTTGTGTTTCGGTCACTTTGAGTTGTGGACTAAGAGCCGATAGTCATTTTTAGTTCTGATCCGTGTGAGACCTAATCTTTTTGTCTCTCACGATGATACGTTTGTTTTTTTTATGTTTTTTTCTACTTACTAAATATACGCAATATAAGTAAGGTCAATGTGGGTAAGACCGTCTATCTGGAAAGACCGTCTACCAAACAATTTCCTACATTATCTCATAGGTATTTAGTGTCATATGACGGACATCCCTTAAAAATATAGTATGCCGGTCTTACCCACATTGACCTTACATATAGTACTATTAAACCAGTCTATGGCTGTATCATCAATAGTTTGATTAGCTTTGTATTTTAATCAGAACCAACGATGATCCAATCAAGGAACAAATGTATCATTAATTACTCTCCGTTACTAGATGAGTGACCGCCAATCATATTACAGTTTAATTACAGCATAGAAGATTTAAAACTGGTAATTATAAAGGGTTGAATTACAATTAAGTACAATTCACAGTCGCTATCTGGCTTAGTACCGCGAACATCGAAGTTCATTTTCGAGCATCATTCTCTTTTACTCCAATTGAGGCGTCATGAGAGTGACATACAATCGTTATTTACAATATCGATTTTCGCAGTAGCGCAAAAAACTGCGGTGTGTAGGTATATTGTTGTGTGTGTGTTTTAAGCTCCCGTGGAGATACATAGACTCGTATGTTCCATCTACAGAGTGTAATTTTTTACATGATACAAAATATATTTTTCGAACTCCATAATCAAGTCATCATCATCATCATCATCATCACGTCAGCCGAAATACGCCCACTGCTGGACATAGGCCTCCCCCAGAACGACCCAAGAAGACCGATACTGCGCCTTCCACATCCAGCGGTTCCCCGCGACTCTTACTAGGTCGTCGGTCCACCTTGTGGGACGTCTATCTAAGCTGCATCTTCCAGTTCGTGGTCGCCACTCCAGAACCTTCCCGCCCCACCGGCCATCGGTTCTGCGCGCAATGTGCCCTGCCCACTGCCACTTAAGTTTGGCGATCCTGAGGGTTATATCGGTAACTTTGGTTCTACTGCAGGTGAAATCATTCCTTATGCCATCACGCAGAGACACTCCCAACATAGCCCTCATAATCAAGTAGCAAGTGAAAACTGTAACTCTGATTAAGATAACACAATATTTTTATAAATTTTCATACATTTATTTATGTATTTTTTTACTTTTAAAGGATATAATGATATTAAAACAGCTTTTATAAGATATTTAAAATGTAAATTTAACGAAATTACTTTTTAAAGTAACATAAATCACAAAAAAAAAACGTTATTAACAGTTCAATCAAATTACTAGTTTAAATAGCCTAATAAACCGCTATAATATCCAGAAACTGCTGTTACAAAAATAAGTTACTACAATAAAAAGATTTAAAATATTTTGTCTGATTTCAGCGAAAGTAGAAGCATTCAATTGCAAGTTGTTTATGGGTTTAGAAAAACATATTTTGTATCACAAATAAATGACACCCTGTATAGTGGTAATCACTGAACTGTGAATGGGTAGTGGAAACCGAAAGCCTTTCACAGTTTCCGTTGCTTTGTGAATCAAAATGTGAAGTTTCCACATGCATGCACAATGGCTATCAATGACAAGCATGTCAATTTAGAAAATGATTTTGTTTGGTAAGGTGGAAGTACTAGTGCTCGACGCGGTACTACTCGGCATTCGCCGTTTAAATATTGAACCGTCTTTGTCTGGTTCTTGTCGTCGACTGTCCATTTTCTCCTGTCACTGTTTTTCCTGCCAGTCTTTAAATTTAGTGTCGGTCATTCCAAAATATGTCAGTCAGCCTGTACAGTCAGCGTCTGGTCAGTATAGAGGTTAGAAGCCCCGACAAATAGCGATTAATAACATGAAACTACAACATCATTTTAACGATATGTTAGTTACTTTTATATTTATCATTACAATTTAAAAATGAATAACTTAAATATAGGTAATCACAGATGGCTGGCTACTATTGCACAGCGGTTAGCCATCGCTATCCAGCGTGGGAATATCTCTACCTGTGGAAACTTGTAATTGGCTCTCTGCTTTTATATTACTATACTCTATGTAACCTTAGCTGTAAGTTTTCCTATGTAATAAAAAAAAAAAAAAAAAATACCGCCAGCCTTCTGGGCACCTTGCCCGTTGATAGCAATTTGGGCCAAGTTTTTTATCTCTAATTTTGTTTAAGTAGGTTAAATTCTTAGGGTTTTTATTTTCTTTATTATGTTTTTTACTTAATTGTAATTGTTTTAGATAAATAAATGGTAATCACATATGTTTATAAACTACTTACATTTACTAAAATATTACAAAGGTGCGAAAGTGTAAACATATATTTGACGTCGACTTGCTTGTGAATACAAAGGCTCTCTCAACTTCATACGTGACAAAGCTCCACTAAGAAATTCAACCCTTAAGTGGGCGTTTTGCACGAAACGTGTTTTTACCAGATCAAGTGTTGGACACTATTCGGAAAAATCCTGATCGTATTTAAAATCAAAATCGTAAGCGAAATCCATTTTAATAGGTGTCACAAAGTGTCCTAATGAATACCTAGTACATATGTTCAAATTCCATACGCCTCAGGAAGAGTAAGCGTAAGTGGATTTTAGAAAATTGGGATCCATTATGTGTCCTACTAAAATGGATTCAACTTGCGATTTTTACCAACATTGAATTCAAAAACGGTTCGTGAAAACGCCCAAGTGTGCAAATATTTAACTCCCGACAAAGTCGCAGCGAAACTTACTCAACTAAAATCAATTAATTAAATGAAGTAAACTGACAGCAGTTTTCATACTAAAGTTGTCAAACAACCTGTCAAATGTATGAAAACTGCTGTCAGTCTACTCAATTTAATTAAAAATTTGATTATATAAACAATACATTAATAGTCTCTAGAATTAAACCCAGCGCAGCGTTACCTGCGCAAGTACAACATAAAATTAGAAATAAAGCGAATGATCTAAAATAATTATTTTTAAATTCAGTCGTGGCTTCAGCGTTTTCAAACGTCAAAAGATTTTTTAACGGTCTGCACCGTTGACTATCTTTAATACTACGGCCGAACATTCGCACGAATAGCCAGGCGAAACACGAGCACGCATGTGTACAGTCGCCTTCAGATACATCGGAGCTGTGGAGGTGGTCACAAATAACGGAACAACGCCTCTATTATCAAGGCGATAAAGGACATGCTCCGATATTTTAGAATACTGCTGCTCCGATACATTTGCTGGCGACTGCATCGTCGGAAGCGGTCTTTTGGGCGCGAGTCAAAGGAAACGAGCAGTGAAATGCATGAGTGAATACATATTTTTTTGATAAACTAAAAAGGACTGATTTATAATATAAGTAACAACAACAACAAGGCACAACCTTAGAACCTTACACAAATCGACCTAGTCCTGCGGTAAGCTCAGTAAGGCTTGTGTTGTAAATATATATAATAGACAGATACATATCGGGTGTGGCCTGTAATAGGCGCAATAATTTTAGGGATCGCTTCCACACCACGAACACGTAGCATCATTTGAACTACAACTTTAAAAAAATGCGTAGTTTCTGTCTTGGGATTTTTTCGAACAAACTAAATAGTATTTTCGATGAACGGCATCCAATAGTGTAGTTAACGTTTACTGTCAGCTTACAAACTTCATAGTTTTGGCAATACATTGCTCGCTTGGAAAATCTTTGGTAAACTATAAGTTATTTTTCCCCTCACTAGCTCGTAAAGCGCTTGTTTATCCTTTAATACGAGAGGGTAAAAACGCATTTTATCCACTAGTGATTAAAGTAAGTTTACTTCTCATAGCTCTTATTGCTATGGTTTTAAGGTCTAAATTCGCGAAATACAGCTCACTTGCCCTCGCGGCGGCGGCGGGCGCGGGCGAGCCTCGCTAACGCACCGAGTTGAAAATCGAATTAGAACATTCGAAAATCGTACTGGCCACCACAAGCTAACCAAGCTAAAGGCACCTTTTGTAAAAATGTTGAATGTATCTAAACGCAAAGATATCAATCAATGCGATTTCAAAACGTTTTTTAGCATGTTTCACTTTCCTCGCTGTAGTGAGGGGAAAAGTTTTGTGTTACACACGGGTGCAATTGTAATTTAATTCTCGTGTATTGAGACACTCGCTACGCTCAGGATTCTATTTTAAAACCACTCGCTTTGCTCGTGGTTAAACTATAGAATCCATTCGCTTGCTCGAGTTTCAATCCCACACTCGCAGTTAAAATACAATTTTGCACCCTTGTATAACAAATAACTATTCAAAAGTCGTAGAGTAAATGTTGCTACGATTGTGGTAAAGAAATGATGCCTAAAGTTAATGCTCCTATTACAGGCCACACCCGGTATAAATAATGAAATACATATAAAACACCCATGACTCAGGAACAAATATCTGTGTTCATCACACAAATAAATGCCCTGACTGGGATATATATGGGCTCTATATGCACAAAACCCGCACGGTAATCGCCTTTACAGTCACAACCTAGTTTGCTCATTTAAGTTAGCTTTTGTTCCAAGTTTAAGCGTATTAGAAGTTACTGAAGACTGAATTCAAACAACAGAAATACACAATGTCTAACTTCAATGGCGAAGTTGACACGACCCGCATGTTTGTTCCAAACAAAGGATCAAATGTCCATACAAAATCGCATTTTCCTCACTCTGGCAAACATACTAGGGCCATCTAGCGACGGGTTTCCTGCAATAATGAGAAAGAGGAATGCATCACTGCTGGGACGAATAAGACGAAGCTCCAAAGCCGGGTCCAGACGAGTGTAACGTGTAATGTAACATTACGTGTAATTTAGCGTCAACAGTGTGGACGGCACACGAATTCAAAGC
The DNA here is from genome assembly GCA_022674325.2 of Grapholita molesta. Classification (NCBI taxonomy): domain Eukaryota; kingdom Metazoa; phylum Arthropoda; class Insecta; order Lepidoptera; family Tortricidae; genus Grapholita; species Grapholita molesta. The sequence continues at coordinate 4,396,405 of CP053133.2, read as the reverse complement.
GAATCGTCCAAACGAGCACTGCGAGCGTATTTGTGTTCGCGCGAAAAACCGACAGCCGATGGATCAACACCGAGCGTTACATGTAATGCTCGTAGTGACGTCCACACGTAGAATTCGTGTTACATTACACGGTAAATTACATTACACGTTACACTCGTCTGGACCCGGTTCAACGGCATTTGAAACGTCATTCCTCGGAAATATAAAGCCGGGTAATGTAACACGAATTCTACGTGTGGACGTCACTACGAGCATTACATGTAACGCTCGCGCGGCGCTCGGTGTTGATCCATCGGCTGTCGGTTTTTCGAGCGAACACAAAAACGCTCGCAGTGCTCGTTTGGACGATTCGGCTTGAGTTCGTGTGCCGTCCACACTGTTGACGCTAAATTACACATAATGTTACATTACACGTTACACTCGTCTGGACCCGGCTTAACTGCCCGATATTCTGTGCGTGGGTACAGCAGACTAAAGGCATTGCGTACATCGTAGATTAAGTTTAGTATTAATTATTAGTTTCTAGTAATAACATAGATATAAGTTAAAATAAGACACTAACATAGGTACCTTTAAAGTAATAGGATTATTAGTAGTAGGATTGCAATTGCAATTCAGCACGAGAATGCTGCCTGCGTAATGGGCATCTTGCCAAGGGGCCTAGGTTTGGTTTAGTTGGATAGATATATTTTGTTATTTTACTTTACTTAATTTTAGGCAACATGAAATTTGTAAGTATGAAAAATTGTATATTTGTGACATTATCTAACAAAAGGTACCTTATTCTCGATGGCGCTTACGTTGAACCGTGTTTCGTTTGTATTGCGACATCTTGAACAACGGCGTAAGCGCCATCGACAATAAGGTCCCTTGTCATAGATAATGTCACATTTGATTTGATTTGAATAGGTAGCTTTCTATGGCTAAAACTAAAGGCTTTTATTACTTGATTCCCTATGGAATGGAGGACAGAGACAGTTTTAATTGGTTATGTATTTAATTGCCCCATTTTGATTTATTTGCTAGAGACCTGTTAACGGCTTATTACCTTGGTTGGCCATTAGGTCCCAGGAACGAATCCTGACAAGGGCATTTATGTGGATTATACTAAATTTGATCCATTCTAAAGACACGACGTTTCTCAACGAAAGTCCATTTTGCTGTGAAATTGCCTTTTATCGTATCAGAAACAATTTACCTTCCAAAATGATCTCGGACCTTTCACGTTTGAGCCAAGTTGATTGAAAAATGAAAAATATTTTTACCGTGCGCCACCGTAATATTTCACGTAAAGCAGCGTGCAAAAATATCTGACACTTTATTTATTACTAGCGACGCTGTCCTGTCTGAATTACAAATTAACCATGATGTGCACTAAGATATTAATTATTTGTAAGAAATAATAAATCCATACTAATCTATATATTTATATACTGGGTGAAATCGAAATGGTAATCCAAAAATATATTTTCTGGATCTATTCGTGATAATGATCAACTTTTACAATGGGGTCGCAACCGAGAAATCAGTTAAAAAAATAGAGACCTTCTCATTCTAGCTGCTAGCTAGTAGCTGTAGTTGTTAGTATGGGCAGGTCATTTTTTTTAACTGACTTTTGAAGGTTCAAATTTTTAGTGAGTTGAAGAGTGAGTGATTTGAATAAAAAAATGAAAAGATATAGTTCATTTAATTCACTCACTCATGAACGACACATGTAGTAGGAACTGACTCCAAGTCTGTTATTAAACGTCTTACTTAAATGAATTCCTTACCAATTTAGCAATCGTTTCATGTATATTAGATTTTTAAGACTAAAACGTTAATTTAATCGAATAAGTAATAGGCCCTTGTTCTAGAATTTCCTAAATTAATTAACGTCAGAAGGTAACTTGATTGGATGAGAACACTTTATTAACATGTCTACATGAATTTAAAAAAATCTGATTCCTAAACCTGAATTATATTTGCATAATTATTAATATTCGCCTCAGACGCCCACACTGCAACCATATAACACAAAATGGAGTGGTCTCCGGCGTCTCCAAGCCCTCCGGCTTAGTGCGAAAACCACCACGATTTGCAGGTGGGTTGGCGATCTACCGTTTTATAGGGACGCTGCGCCCGTCTACGGTGGTTCCTGTTTGCAGTTTAAGGACAATACCAGGGTTAGAGACAGGACAGAAATATAGTAATTTTGTAACATTATCAATAGTTGACGTAATTAATAAACACTCTGGTTTATAATTATAAAAAAAAAACATGTAACAGGTATTTATAAATAATAGTTTATGTAACTGTGCATAATGAAGGGCATTACAACAAGAGTGTGGTTTATCAAACGAGCCGAAGGCGAGTTTCATAATAATATCACACGATTGTTGTAATGCCTAATTATGTATAGTTGCATACACTACTTTACCTACACACATATCATAGGTGTTTTAAGATGGGTTCAGAGCCCTGAGTGTAAGTTTTTAACGTAACTTTACGTCACGAACGCGTTTGCGTTTCGCATATAAATAACATTATCACTTACGCATTCGTAAACGTTTTTTACGTCAGAAGTAACTTACACTAGAGCCTCAGGAACCGTAGGGACATGACCTGCAGTATTACTAATGTACTTGAAAAATTAAAAAGTCAACGAACAAAACAAATGACAGCTTGAAATGGCGGCGTTGCGTATTTCATATCTCAGTCAAATATTTTTTTAAACCATAGACAAGCGAATGAACTCCCTATTCTATTGTCACTCGAGTTCAAATCACAGACCTATAATCATATGGACTAGAACTACCTACGAATTGAGCGTGTATACCTAAAATACTTTTGGCAAATAAAATGGCGTACTTCCGTTAGTGTTGTTCTGTTTGAAGGAGTAATATATCGACATCAGCATTTTATAACAACCGAATCGTGCACACACATTATTATAATAGCGGTTTTACCCCCTCCAGTCGTAACTTTTTAACCATGTGTTTAAAATAAAATAAAATTATGTGAGCCATAATAAATACTTTTATTGATTGAAATATTTTTTTTTATTGAATGTGATAAAAAATTTAATAGAATTTAAAATGCAGGCCATAAAACATTCAAAACTTGACTAACTACAAGTTAGGGAATTAATTAATGTTTGAATTAATTTAATGAGAAACTCACCACTTGACAGCTCAACTACTATAAACAGTTTGGCAAGTAAAATGGCGGCTGGCGAAAACAGGCAGCCGGAAACAATCACGTGGTATTAATGTCAAACAGAATCGGAATAGAGAACAACCAAATGTCATGTGGTCTCTTTTATCGTACACTATTGGTTATTAGAAAGAAAGAAACAGATTATATTTTTTTATTTCTATGTCGAGATCACACATATTTGGATAACACAGAGTATGTATAGTGGAATAGGGCCTCTCCATGTATTTTTTTACTCATTGGTTCAAATGTCATTCGATTTATATTAAAAAAAACATAACGAATTGGCGTTTCGTATCAATGACTACTTTAATATCTATAGATACTAGAATAGACACCCCACTTGAATTTGACAGCTGTTCCAAATTTAAACTCATAACCTACTGATTTCAGTAGGTAATGTTAACATTACATCTCCATTCATTTCTGATGGTTGGTAATGCTGGTCATTGCCTACGGTTTCTGGACGCATTTTAGAGCACTTATGATACGTAGATAAAATATCTTACCTTCTATGAAATCCAACATACGGTAGTAGCTTTAAGATTACCTAATATCACCAAGGTGAAACGATGTGTGAAAAGGTAAACAACCACACCGGTTACATGATTTCTGAATCAGCCCTCGCTCACAACACCAGCCGGGAGCATCAAAAGGTGTAATCCGATCAAACCGAACAAATCCGACGTGCGTTTAGAAATAAGTTACTGTAGGCGCTTTTGACAACACAACTAATCCGATAAAATATGAATACGCCTCTTGCTTTTCCCTCTCCATGTATATTACAAACAGAGTATGTATATTCATATTCAGAGAAAATAAAAATATGGTAAACAAAATGGCGGAATGGCAACTGAATTTTTATGTAAAAAAAAATCATTTGACACATAACAAAACATTATTATATGAAGTCATTTACACTGAATGTAGATAGGATTTCCGGTTGAACCTCAAAATGGCGAAGTCGTCTTGAGATTATATTTTATGTTTTTTGTTAATTTACGTTGTTTCGTGTGTAATATTGATAGCTTATTATGCAGTGATCTGACCCAGAATTTTGCAGCTAATGAAGAATTGATTTCGAAACGCGTTTCACCACTATTTTGGTCATCACCCGGCAGTCCCGGGGTCACGGCCGCCTCTTTTAGCTGCCTGTAAAGTCCAGCTACCACTTTACAAAACGCAAGGCCTACTACCGAACAACGTCAAGCTCTAAGGGCAAAAACTTATATGTTATATTACTTGACATTGGCGAAATCATCGAAATCGATTGATTTATTGATGGAAGCCATATCTTTTTAAACGAAGAAGAAGAATGTAAGTAATTATTGCATATTTGAACTAAACTGGATTGAAAGTAACAAATTTACGTGTGTACAATGACAATGAATAGATGGATTTTTTTAAATTGCGAAGCTATGAAGGTAGACATAATACTATGTATGGGTTAGTTTACATTATTTTCATTTTATATTGTGCCCGAATATATACAGAATGCAATAAAATTATGGGGATTAGTTTACGGCCATTGGTATAGTGTTCCAGAGGCAAAATAATAATATACACACATACAAATAATATATACACGTATCTTTGCCGTACATTTGCCGAGTGTGTTAGGACAGATTGACATTTCACACAAATAACGCCCTGTGATTGGCGTATTGACGTCATCATCATCATCATCAGCTCCTCCCCCTTGGACCTCCACATGTACCGGTACTGCATCGAGCGGCTTCCGGCGACCTTAATGAGGTCGTCTGTCTATCTTGTGGGCGGACGTCCTACCCTGCGCTTGCTAGTCCGTGATCTCCACTCGAGCACTTTTCGACTTATCGGCCATCTTCTGCGTGCAATGTGGCCTGCCTATTGCCACTTAAGCTTGCTAACCCGGTGGGCTATGTTGGGTGGGTATGTTTTTTATATCACAAAGGTGGCAAACAAGCATGCGGCCGGCTTGATGGTAGACGGTCACCGCAGCCAATGAACGTTTACAATACCGAGGCATCATTCACGCGTTGCCGAGCCCGTAAAAACCTCTTTACACCCTTTTTGAAGAACCCCATGCTGTAGTCCTTTGGGATGACCTCCGCAGGAAGCTCATTCCACAACCTTAGCGTACGCGGGAGGAAATTCCTCTGAAACCGTTGGGTACGCGACCATTTTGGTTTTAAAGTATGTGGGTGAACTCCCTGACTGTGGCGAGCGGTGCGATGATAAAAAGTAGCCGTGGGCATAACAAACAATTCCTCAGAACAAAGCCCATAAATATTGAAGTGCTGGAGTAGAAAAATCCATACTAATATTATAAATGCGAAAGTGTCTGTTTGTTTGTCCGTCTTTCACGGCAAAACGGAGCGACGAATTGACGTGATTTTTTAAGTGGAGGTAGTTGAAGGGATGGAGGCATACTTTTTCCAGCGGGAAAACATCTCATTCCCACGGGAAGACTCAATATGTTACATTTTCCTCTAACCATGCGGGCCAAGCCGCGGGCATCATCTAGTGTATTTATAAATTCCATTCCAGTCTCATTGTTTACCTTTTTAACATAAACCTAATGACCACAATAAATAACCCAAACTCGGCCTTAAGAGTAAACAAAGCCTGCCATTTTTATCTCAGATTGCTTTTTTCGCAGCCTTGAAAATCGTCATTAGCTCCAAGGCTCACTCGATGCAGGATTGGATTACTTAGTTTAATATGCAAATAAACGCTAGTGGCTTAGCGGTAAGAGCGTGCGACTTGCAATCTGAAGGTCGCAGGTTCAAACCCCGGTTTGTACCAATGAGTTTTTCTGGACTTATGTACGAAATAGTTATCATTTGATATTTACCAGTCGCTTTTCGGTGAAGGAAAACATCGTCAAGAAACCGGACTACTACCTAGATTTCCCCCTTTCGGTTGCAAGAAGACGCACATAGTACCGAAAAGAGAAATATCTAGCCAGCTTGTCGGAGGAACGGGACTCTGTATAGAAATTATGACATTGACGGCCGGTCTGGCCTAGTGGGTAGTGACCCTGCCTATGAAGCCGATGGTCCTGGGTTCAAATCCCAGTCATTTATTTGTATGTGATGAGCACAGACATTTATTCCTTAGTCATGGGTGTTTTCTATGTATTTAATTATTTATATGTATATCGTCGTCTAGGTAGTACCTACAACACATGCCACTGAGCTTACCGTAGGACTAGGTCGATTTGTGTAAGCTTGTCCCGAAATATTTATTTATTTATTATTATTCCATGTCTTGTCATATTTGTATACTGGATGAAATCTGCTAGCCTAATATGGTTGGGTTTTTATCACTTGTCACATATCTGTCAAGCTCCAACATATGACATGACAACCATGGTATCTGGTCCAGGTCCATATTTGGACTTGTAGGTAATTTTATCTATATATATTTTTTGTGGTATTTAATTACTGAAATTGTTTGATATGTTTTCTTACAGAATTTCGCATGTACGTGTAAGATTTTTTTGTATTCTGTTTTGAAAAAATAAGTCCCGCCGAGTTTCTTGCCGGTTATAAAAGTCAAAATACTTCTCGGGTCAGAGGTGTAGGGTTAGAACCGGTGTAGTTTTTATTTTTCTCTTTTACTTTTGTATACTTGACGTGTAAAAGTGCCCTTGTGACCTACTTACTGAATACGAGTAAACGTTTGAGTTTGAGTTTGAGGTCGTCATCCAAAATGTCAAAAAGTGTTAAAGGCGATCATACCTACTTAACAACTTTTCCCATATTGAATTCAGAAAAAATTCCTACTCCATATATACTGGGACTTAATTGCGAATTAATGTATGGAGCAGCTAATTTATTTTCGCGATTTCAACATTGGTCCCATGGGAAAAGTTGTCAAGCATGATCGTTTTTATCACTTTTTGACACTTTGGATCACGACCTAGATTTAATCCTATACCGGGTGTTATAAAAAACGTGATACAGATTATCAACCCGGCATCTGGTCATAATTTAGAACATCTTTTACTATGGGGTCAACTTTGTAAATTACAATTATACTTGACCATTTCTATGGAATATCTCAATTTATATTTAATTTTACAAACTTGACCCCATGGTAAAAGATGTTTAAAATCATGAACAGATTTGATAATCTTGTATCACGTTTTTTACACCACAACACCCAGTATTATCAATGAAAGAGCCACGGTTCACATCAAATCACAGTTTACCATCTAATTTGGGTCGCATTACTCGCAATTCGCCCTGAACTAACATAGTTAAACTTATCATGATAAAACACTGAGCGTCCATTACTCTTCAGAGATTAAAGTGACCCGTCCTCCGCAAATACTTACCCAGTTATATATCTATGATAAGGGACCTTATTGTCGATGGCGCTTACGCCGTTGTTCAAGCTGCCGCAATACAAACGCAACGCGGTTCGACGTAAGCGCCATTGACAATAAGGTCCCTTTTGCTAGATAATGCCACATATTAAGACATCTAGTGGTCTGTGGGACTCAACTGTTTATTACAACATGTTTGAATAGAAGAAAGGGTTTCATTTCAATAAGATTTAACACCTTGGCAGCGACAGTTAGTTAACATCGCAGTTGATCGACTTAAATAATTAACGCGAACGTGTTAATATTTATTCCATAACAATTTACAATCGTGTCGGAAATTGTATTAACGGAAGTAATAAAAAATGGATGAAAATTTTGGGACACATTTTTTTCTTTTGGCTCGAACCACTGACTGGACCGAACACGTCGGACGGAGCAGAGGCAGACCTAAAAGGAGATGGCGGGATGACCTGGATGGTTTCTGTTGCGATTGGCGGGAGCATGCACTAGACCGCGACGAGTGGTTAAAGCGAGGGGAGGCCTTTGCCCAGCAGTGGGACACAACATAGGCTACGTAAAAAAAAAATCAGGCTCGAAAGAGCTCATGATTCAGAGTAGAAACCACACAAAAATATACAAATAAAAAAAAATTGAGAATATAACTTTAAATAAAATGGCCCACCCGATATAATATTGTAGTTCTTATATACAAAGTCAATATAAAATATGCCTATTCAAGTATTCAGTTATGAGCATGTGACATACGGACGGGAGCAAGACAGTGTAATTCTAATTTACACCCTACAAGTACAGAACCATAAAAATGTTCATAAAAAATACGGCTTTTTTATTATCCGACATAACCTACTGTGTCTAAATTAGTGACCTGAATGCTAATTAGATATACATTTTATCATTTTATTCGTCGCGGGACCTTCATTACGTTTGAATTTAATTAAACTATGGTAACCAGGTCGAATGTAAAATTCAGAAGACATTTATTATATGTGACATTATCTATGATAAGGGACCTTATTGTCGATGGCGCTTACGCCGTTGTTCAAGCTGCCGCAATACAAACGCAACGCGGTTCGACGTAAGCGCCATCGACAATAAGGTCCCTTTTGCTAGATAATGCCACATATGCGATCTATTACCTATACTTTTTGTTAGATAATTATCAGTTTATTGGAGCAAACGCGTACCTACTTTTTCTTTTACATTGAATAAATATGACAAAGAAATTAAGTATGCTAAAAGTTACTTTTAAAAGAATAAAGTAATAGGCCAGTCAAAATCGACACAAAAAATAGCTAAATTCGCAAAGCATGATGTATCTCTGAATTTTTAGTATGTTATTAGGACCCATTAGGGCTATGCACACACGAGTTTGCAATTCAGAAAAACTTGTGGAAAAAAAAATATTCACAAAAAACCACGAAATTATCTGGATTTTTTTAGATTAATCTCTATGTCTCCGAATCCATGCATTTTTTGTTCAAAGTTCCTATGTTTTTTTTTTTTTTTTTTTTATACAAATCGACCTAGTCCCACGGTAAGCTCAATAAAGCTTGTGTTGCAGGTACTAGACGACGATATATATAATAAATAGATACATATAAATACTTAAATACATAGAAAACACCCATGACTCAGGAACAAATAGCTGTGCTCATCACACAAATAAATGCCCTGACTGGGAATCGAACCCAGGACCTTCGGCTTCATAGGCAGGGTCACTACCCACTAGGCTAGACTGGTCGTAAAATTTGTGATAAATTAAAGCTAATTAGAGATCAATAGGGCTATTGGTCACGGAATGGCAACATTTTGAAAATAGGCCACTTTAAAAATATATGTAAATTTTAGTTATAGCCTTTTTGTGGGCTAAAATTGCATCGACACTACTGATCCAACTAGTACAACTTATGGGATACGGTTTATAGGCAAATCAAAATCAAATCAAAATCAAAAGCATTTATTTGTTCAACATAGGTACAATACATGGTGTTAAAAATAGAGGAAGGTCTCACTATGTCGTGCCTATTGGCATACAAATCTAGGTACTAGAACATGCTCTAGTTACAGCTATACGTCACAAACGAGCAACGATACAAATAATATTTTAACATGCAATAACCAGAAGAGAAATAAAGAATATAAATAAAAAAATCTGTCAATAACTATAAGAACTAATATTTCATAATAAGAATGTCAATGATAATTATGTCAATAAGTACTTTATAATTCACGAGTCATTTAGGAAATCTGCTATTGAATAATATGTCTTTTCTATGAGAAATGCTTTTAGCATTCTTTTAAAAACATTATCATTGTCCTTAAAAGCTATTATATTTGGCGGCAGCTTGTTGTATACTTTGTGTGCCATTCCAAGGATGCTTTTTTGCAATAATGCTGTTTTTGATGGGACTCTTTGCATCGACTTTAATTTATTATGAAGTCGAGCACTTTTAAAATTACTAAATAGGCTGTAGTTTGCCTTTACAAAGATTGCCATTTCATAAATGTATAAGCATGGTAATGTGAGGATTTTAAGTCTTGCAAACAAAGGTTCACAGGGTTCATTTTCTTGGACGCCGCAAATGGTTCGAATGCAATTTCTTTGCGCCCTAAATACGTCATTTTTATTGCTAGAGTTGCCCCAAAAAAGGATGCCATATCTTAAATTAGAAGTAACGTAAGCATGATATGCCGTTAAAAGTGACGACATGTTTGCGATCTTTTCAAATTGTACAGTGCATATGAATATTTACTTAATCTTTTACATATAATGTCAGTGTGTGTTTTCCATGTCAACTTATTATCTATACTTAGTCCTAAAAATTTGGTTATGTCTGTTTCATTTATTTTATGTCCTTTATAAACTATGTTTAAATTGTGTGATTTGGTTCTTTGTTTAAATGTCATAATATTTGTTTTGTCAAGATTAATTTTAAGATTATTATTAGTAAGCCAATTTACGATATTTCTAAGGGTATTATTAATGTCAGTTTCGTATGTTTCTACATTATGTCCAGAAAAAATTATAGTACTGTCATCTGCAAAGAGAACCATCGGGTGTACCGTGACTTTAGGCATATCATTAATGTAAATTAAAAATAATAATGGGCCTAACACACTCCCCTGAGGTACCCCATAACAAACTGTTCTAAAATTTGATGAGTGGGTTTCCTCTGTTTTTGTTTTAGGACATACTCTTTTTATTTGCGTCATTTGTTTCCTGTCTCTTAAGTATGATCGAAGTAGATTAAGAACATTACCGCGAATTCCATAAGTACATAGTTTATCTAAAAGGAGGGCATGATCAACATAATCAAAGGCTTTTGACATGTCCATGTAAAGCGCACAAACAGGTATTTTTTTATCCATGTTGTTGATTACTTTCTGGACTAAATCAAAAATAGCCAAATTTATAGATTTTTGCTTCCTAAAACCTTTTTGTTCTTCTGCAAACATTTTTTTACATTCAAAATAATTATAAAGACTGTTGTATATGACTTTCTCAATGATTTTTGCGAAAACAGATATTAATGCAATAGGTCTGTAGTTTTCATGTCATTTTTATCCTCCTTTTATAAATAGGTCTTACTATGGATACCTTTAGTTTACTAGGAAACTCGCCATGCTCAATACATAAGTTAACTATATGACTAAGTAGCGGAGATATAATGTCAGATGATCTTTTAATAACTTTTGTATGAATGCCATCGTATCCAGTACTGTTTGAAGATTTCAAGGAATGTATTATTAGTTTTATGTCACTAGCATTTGTGGGTTTCATAAACAGTGAGTTTGCATTGCATTGCAGTGTATTCTTATAATTGTTTTTGTTAGTGCTACTAGGAGTAATAGGTCTTACTTGATCGATATAATAATTGTTAAATTCCTCCGCAATGTCTTTAGGATTTATAACAATTTTGTTTTTGGAGACAATTTGCGCAATGTCTTCAGTTGGATATCTAGCCTTAGCCGAGTTAATGATTTTCCACGTAGCTTTTGTTTTGTTTGCAGAACTTTCAATGTAGCTATCATTTTTTAACCTTTGTGTGTCATTTATAATTTTTTTGAGTTGACTGGAATAACGTTTAAATTTTGCTCTTATGTCAGGATTTCGAGTCAGTCTGTATTCCCATAACAATTCTCTTTTCTTCTTACAGGAATGTCTAATACCATTAGTAATCCATTTAGGTTTAGTCATGATGTTAATTCTGATCCGTTTTCTAGGAAAACATAGTTTGTAAAATTCGCCGAAAATATTATAAAAATTTTCAAACGCTTCGTTCGGATTATTTGACGCATATACATCATTAAAATTTATATTTTCAAGGCAATCTATGAATTTTGCAATATTTTGTTCTGATAAATCTGTTCGTTCCACGAACCAATTTGGGATGGAGCACGTTAACTTTACAGGACATTTTATTATCTGCGCTGTATGATCCGATAAAGCTAGTTCTATAACCTCAGCTTTGCTACCTCTAATATTATGAATAATGTTATCTATGCATGTGCCACTAGATAATCTTGTGGGCTGTGATATGCTTAATTTTAAATTGTAACTGCTAATAACGTTCTTGAAGTCTATAGAGTGTACAGTATTTTTTAGTACATCTATATTGAAGTCTCCGCAAACGATAATTTTTTCCCGTGGTAACAAAACTTATTTAAAATTACCTTGAGTTTGGATAGAAACAACGATATTACGGTTGAATTATTTCTTGGTACTCTATATATACAGACAATGACAGTTTTGTGTTCGGATAGCTCAATTCCAGTACACTCTACGATGTTAGGAATGGAGGTGTTTGTAATTTCTTTTATAATATTGTATTTGTGAATATTTCGCACCAAAATACACGACCCTCCATTTCTGTTGTTTCTTGAAAACAAGTAGCTAATTTGTAATTTGGAATAGCTAAATGAACTTCATCGTCAGTTTTCATGTTGTGCTCAGTAATACATATAACATCAATTGGTTTACCAGAATCACTTAGCTCTTGAAGATGAACAGATAATAAATTGGCTTTATTTATAATCCCATTGATGTTTTGATGGAGTACAAAAATGTTATTATATGTAATAAGATTATTCTCAATATTTTGTGATAGGCTATTGACGACGCGGTTGTCATTATTTATAAAAAACTGCTACTATTATAGTATTTTTCATTTACATTTCTCAGTATTTTGTTTACGTGTAGCGCTAACTTAAACTTTCCGTTATAATTTAATTGATTGCCATCAAATTGGTAATCTGTCCTGCCTAAATAAACACTATTACATTGTAAGTATACATGCGGTGTATTGTCAAATTTGTTGTGAATCGCGGAATTTAATTTGTGTATAAAATTATTATAATCTTCTGAATAATCATTAATTGCATAAGGTATGTCACAAATAATTACATTGGTATGTACGGCATTTTTCACAGTTGTTTCCATGAGTCTTATGATGTTGCTTATAGGTGTAATGTTATAATCGCTGCCACCGCACATTATAACTACGCAGTCACTTTTCTTAAAGTCCGCAATTTTTTGGTGGACGTTTTGAAGAACCCTTTCCGTTGTCCCGTAGTGTATAATATCAGCAGAAAAGTCGTAGTCATTTCTTCTTAATTTTGCAAGAGGTCGTAGTAAGTCAGCACCGTGGAAATCCGATAGGAGTAGAAGCTTTGGCTTGTGTTTGTATGGCTTCTCGAAGGAATTTGTTGTTTCCTGTACTTCTTCTAGCAAATTATATTTGTCAGATGATGGGTGGTGATGATAAGTCTGATAGCTAGAGTTATTGCTGACCTTTTCGAGTTGTTTTATTGTTTGTTGTAGTACTTTAGTAGATTGCTGTATGCGAGATAGAGTTATGCTTTTATTCATGTGTGTATTCGTACTTTGCTTAATTTCTTTATTCTCTGTTAACGTCTTACTTAATTTAATTTGTAATGTCCTAATTTTTTTGTTGAGCATTTTTATTTCATTTTCAAGGTCCTTTATTTTATTGTCAGTTTCTATATTTATGGTTTTAGTTAGAGGCAATATTGGGCTTGGTATATATTTCTTTGTTGGGGTATATTTGTTTTGAGGGTTTTCTCTAAGTAGTGTGTTGTATACACTTATTTTTTTCTTGTAGTCTTCTAGTTGTTTGTTTAGGTCTAGATTTTCGGTGTTGAGATTAGCAATTTCATCATGAGCGCTTGACAGTTCAATAGTGAGGTCTTCAACTTGTGATTTTAAGGCAACTATTTGTGATGATTCCATGTTAGATACGCTCGGGAGACTCCGCGGACTTTCGTATGTACTTAAATCTCTAAGCGTGGAACTCAATATGTCGTCAGTGTCAGCATGCGATACATTATCAAAAGAATTAGACTTTGATGGTAAGACTCGTTTTCTTTGAGTTATATTGTCAGGTGGGTTATTTACAGTGATTAACGTGTTTGAACTGCTTGTCGGGGGGATTGCCGTTTTCTGGGAGTTTTCATGGCATTCACTGCATTTCCAAGTTGACTTGTTGGTATTGTTCATTAATCTAAATCTAACTGGAGTAACATTTCCTGTGCATTCAAGGTCAAAGATTTTTAAACAGCCAGAGCACTTTAAGTATTCCTTATTTTTTAAGATTTTTTGACATTTAAAGCATGCATTTGATTTTTTGGAAGGTATTGGAGTCATTTTTATATTAATATTAATTATTCCAGTCAAAAAAAAAATCTGTTATATTAATCTGTTCGTCGAGAGATGTCGCTAGGTTTCTGAGATCTGTTTGAGCTATCTTCAAATACGCCCAGCTGTCATTTGTAGTAAAGCAAAAAAACCACTAGCAACACTGATACTGGCAATTTGATAAGCTTTAAAATAAATGTGAACCGGGCTCTGTAGGCTTCGTAGTTCTGTCATAATTTCAAAAAAACCCAAGCGAGGTAAAATCCGCATTTAACAAATATGTACCTATGGAACATTTCTTCATAAAGATTACTTGTTAAAGTTGTTATACTATGCATGTATATTAAAGAAAAATAGCCTTCGTTATTCCCTCGGTAGTTATGAATATTGTGTAACTGAGGAAGTTATAATAACTATAGTACAAAGTAATAAGTAATATCAGACTAAAGGGGTTTCCTAGTTAGTAAATGTTAAGTATGTTTAAAACGTAGATACCTATAGGCCCAATATTAGGATACGTAAAACTTATTTAACAAAAGAATAAAATGTAAAATTAAATTAAATTAAAACGCCCATTTTTTTAGGTGTCTGGATAAAGACGTATGTGAAAACTAATGGCAAATAATTTACCTACCTCAAAACTATCGTGAAATCTCACGTTTTATATTATAAGTTTACAAGCAACATTCTATTAGTTTTTATAAACTATACAAAACGTGAGTTACTTGCTTCTATACATTGAATATAATATACCTACCTACCTCAGATACCTAATAGTACTATACCTATATAATAATAAATTACTAAAACATTACAGAACAAGAATAAGAAAAGTCTTTTTCAACAATTAGCCTTAGTACATTTTAGATTCCATTAAATCTCAATAGTGATTTTCACCGTGTGCGAGTATTGTATCTTTCTGTACGACACGAACAGCATGCGCTTAGTGTACCCCGTATATTTTCGTGTCAGTAGCATCGGCTTCGCAGACTTCTATCATGTGTTCGGAGCACCATTGTTTCAATAAGAGTCAGGTATATTATTTCCGGTCGTTCTCATCGTTCTTGCTAACAGCGAGTACTTTGAACAGATAAAGTCCCAGTCAGGATTATACACTAGCAGGTTGTCCTTAAGATTAGACCGCTCATCTGGACGGCGAGGTGGCATACTTCATGTACCACCCTCGCCTGCGCCACCAGTTCCAGTCTCTGCTCTGTTATTATCGCGGACAGGACTAATATTTTGAGCCAATAAGCATATATATCGGTCCTGATGATCGATCGCTACGCCGAGCAATGCTGATTGACATTACCATCCAGTGTGAGGAGAGTCCAGCAAGTAACTAAACTTGGCTGACGAGGGCACCGGCATATGGGAAGTTGATACTGCGATCATTGTTTTGATAGTTTTTCAGCGAACGATCTCATACCGAAGTTTCTCGACCGACATCTTGAGACTCGCTTCAAGGTTGTGTAAAGGATCAAGGCTCAGATTCAGAAAGCGCTAACCCTTGGCACGGCGCGCTCGAAGTTTTAGATTTATGTTAATATATATTTTGATTAAAAAAACTATAGAAACAAAAATACTAAAAAAATAAGGATTGCAAATGCAAGAGCTTCTAGAGAAACTTACCGGAATGCTGCTATTTCCATCATTCGAGAGGACTTCATGATCATGACCAACTCCAACTCTGACGACCCGCCAATTGGAGACCTATCTATTGAATAGAGCAACAAAAATGATGACCCACGAGGTCTATTTTTTAAACTCACGTACTCGTCCACGATGGTTGATTTCCAGCACTCGTGTTTTTAAAATACCATATCTTCGTATCTGACAGAGTAGGTATTCGACTCTACATATGTGTCTAATTTGATTGACTGATTGATTGAGAAAGTAAGTACATATGATCACTTATGTCTATATAACAGTACATTTAATTGTCTATTTAATGATTTCGAGCCTTCTGTTTCATTGTAGGGTAGGCAACGCGCACGTGAATCCTCTGGAGCTGCAGGCGTTAATAGGCTACGGTAACTGCATACCATCAGTGGGTCGTATGATTGTTTGCCACCGTCGTTGTATAAAAAAATACTAATCCAAAACACTAAAAATAGGAAAGTTCATGGAACATATATAGATAAACGCGATTCCGTCTTGGGTTTTTCTGAAATATTGAGAGAACTACTAGGGTTACAGACCCCCTTCTACATTTAATTTAAAGTTCAATAAATTCTGATCATATTGCTTATAAATTCTTATCATATTTTTTTTCGTAGGTGTAAGAATTTCTACAATATTTGGGTTCAAAAATGGTATAATACTTAAATTATCGACTTGGGCAAAAAGTTACCCATTTTCAAAGCGTCATATTTCCGTAACCAATTGACGTATAGAGGTCCAATTAAGCTTACCTTATCACAAATTTAATGTTCTTCAAAACCCTTATAGGAGCTTTTGACAAGAAATGCATGGATTAGGAGATACACAGCAGAATCTAAAAAAATCCCCAAATTTTTGCGGTTTTTTGTGTATAAAAAAAAATCCACAACTTTTTGCGAATTGCAAACTTGTGTATAAATAGTCCTAATCGGTCCAAACAACATACTAAAAAATCAGAGATACATCATGCTTTGTTAATTTATTGTCGATTTTTACTGGCCTATAAGCAGAATTTTCAGAGTTAAGTGAAGAGTTATCGTCATACGATTGTTTAGATTTAAGTATGCTCAATCATTATTAGATACATTCATGTATTTAACTATATATTTCATAGCACTTATAAAAGTGAAACGGATTAAAATATTTGGGAATTAAGCTGAGTGAAACCTTTTCAGCGGCGCTTAAATAATTGCAACTAGAAGCTAAAATTACGTTTTTTAAATTACATTTTACAAAGCAGCTTTGATCAGTACATAGGTTATTGCCAGTATATTTGATCGCTAAATGAAAGATGTGTAAGGAATTACGCTAAGCTTACGAGTTTCTCTAAGGTGCCTTTAATTAGAATTCGCACCAAAATTCTAACAGCGTTTATACGATTTCTTACATCTTGAATTGATAAAGAATAGCAGTTGCCTACGCTTTCAATAGAAAGCTGAAGACACACGGTAGACCGGCCCGTCTTCGACACCCCACCATTCTGTTTGACTACCGAGCTCCCACCGTTCCGTGCCCGAGCCGCGTATCATTCGTTTATTACATTAACGCGATCGTCGCGTCTTCGTTTCGTTCCCACACCCGAGCCAAAACCGAGCCGCTAGGAACGTTCGGTGATCACGTGATTTATTCTATAGAAAAAGAAATGTCGGTCGAGACGGAAACAGGCCGATATACTATGAGTATTCATTTTTATATCAGCTGATGGACGTCCACCGCTGGACCTAAGTCTCCCTAGTCCCTAGGTCTAGTTAGATTTCGGTCAATTAACTAATCGCCTTATTCCTACTTCCTATCTCAATTATTCCATACACGTAATCACATCACAATAGAGCAAAGCGTAATATTTAGAAATAAAACAACTGAAACAGATTATAAACTAATTTAAATTTCAAACCAAGAAAATATTAATTCACGTCCATCATTGGATTGGATGGATGGAGGTGAATTAATATTTTCCTCAGTCCACCCGAAGACCTCGAGTTTCAGTCGCACGACCGGCCCGTGCCCGGACCAAGTGACTCGGGCGGCTCGGTGGTCACGTGATTCATTCCATACAAAATGTCGCGACGGTAGCCTCGGTTCGGACGCGGTCCGGTGTAATGTGTGTCAACCTTAATTCGTTTCAGTTGTTTTATTTTACGAGTAGGTATGAATAATTAATAATTGTATTTATTCAGTTTTAAATACGATTTTTGATACATTCCCAGCTTAACCACCACAGCCATAATAGCACTGCTACCTTTCAGGTATGTAGTGTTGTGTTCCTGGTGGTGAGTAAGGTTCCCAGAGCTCCAACCCCCCTTAAAGGTCGGCAACGCGCTTGTGACTCCCCCGGGTGTTGCGGGTGCCCATGGGCGACGGTAATTGCTTACCATCAGGCAATCCGTCTGCTCGTTTGCCACCTTTTGTAAAAAAAAAAAAAAGCTTAGAAGATTTACTCGTATTAAACGTGTGTTATGCTTCATAATGCTCCCGTAAAATGAAACGGGGTTGAGCTAACAAAGCCCCTACGCTTGGTTGTAGGTATATAACAAAATACAGGTTATATCTACTATGTAACTTAGAGGTCTAGTAATTAGAGACTTAAGTAAGCAATGCCTGTTTGTTTATAGTTCTCGTTCCATATATGATGTGTATATAACTAAATACACTCTCAAAGCACTGTTTATAGAAAACCTGTTATTATATTGTACAGTAAATATTGTAAATATATAAATGTTTTGCCACAGTTGACATACGAGGCGTTCTTTACGTCGATTTGTTATTTATTTTATATCCTCCTGAAGCCTGGTCACCTACATGTAGCACAAATTCTCCAATTAAATGACGACTCTTTGTCAATCTGACAAGAGTGTAACTTACGCTGGCAAACTTTGAAACTTAGTCTTCAGTTTTTATTTTATCTTTTTTTAAGAGGATATAATTATATTGGCTGAGTGCCCACAACCCAACCCTTTTTGAGCTTACCGTGGTAGGTCCTCAGTCAATTTGGGTAAGAATATGTCCTGTCATCATCTTCCTCGCGTTGGCTCATGGGAGCTGGATTTGGCGTAGCCCCTAGTTTTACGAAAGCCACTGCCATCTGACCTTCCAACCCAGAGGGTAAACTAGGCCTTATTGGAATTAGTCCAGTTTCCTCACGATGTTTTCCTTCACCAAAGTAAATGTTCTGTAATATTTATTTATTTATTATTAGGCTCTGTACAACTTTTTCATGCAAACATTTTAACTAGAAAGTACGTTTTTGCTTACTTATACTTTTACAGTCAGCATCAATAGTAACGCGAAACATTGCACCAAAACTATCTGCCATTATGTATATTTTTTTACAAATGAGATATTTTCTACTAAAGTTTCTATCGCGTTTCAGTTGAAACACACAGAAATCTGTATCTTTTTGTGAAACAATTAAAAAACGGTGGATACTTTTGGCTTAAGACATATTTTTTCTTCTATCAGGCTCGAAAGAGCTCATTATTCTGAGTAGAAACCACACAAAAAAAAACAAATAAAAAAATGTTGAGTATACAACTTTAAATAAAATGGCCCAGATCCTCAAAGTGGAAGAGGCATTCGTAATCGCCCCACTACCAATTACTATGCGCTACTCGTTGAACCAATACCGACATCCATAAAGTCTTAAATCACTACAAAACTTATATGGTCATATGACCTTCTGACTTAACAGAGAAAGGTACGTCTTCTAAAAACGACGTAAGGGGAATGATTTTATTGGTTGTGATAAGACCTTGTGGATACTGGTATAGCGGAGAAATTGGGTGAAAATGAAAATAAGGTCACGTAATGTCACGAGTCTCATAAACTACCTGGGCCCTATTTCACACTGACAGGTGCGATATATGTATGCCAAGAAGAATTACTGGCCTTGTAAGTGTTCACTATAAACAAAACAAATAGTAGTTTATGTATCTGTGCATAATGAAGGGAATTACACCAAGAGTGTGGGTTTATGAAACGAGCCGAAGGCGAAGTCAACGAACAAAACAAATGAGAGCTTGTAATGGCGGCGTTTCGTATTTCATATCTCAGTCAAATTTTTTTTTAACCATAGACAAGCGAATGAACTTCCTATTTTATTGTCACGAGAGTTCCAATATCGTTCGATTTATATTAAAAAAACATAACGAATTGGCGTTTCGTATCAATGACTGTTTTATTATCTATACTATAGATACTAAAAGAGACACCCCACTTGAATTTGACAGCTGTTCCAAATTTAAAAATCAAAACCAAGTATAAATGGATTGTAATGCATTATAATGTAAATTTATGAGACTGAGACATTCGCTTTAATAAAGGCGATGTGTTGTAGACAATATTTTTGTTGTATAAAAAATCTATTTAATAATTCCACTGACAGGTGCGACATATGTATGCCAAGAAGATATACTGGCCTTGTAAGTGTTCACTATAAACAAAACAACAAAACAAATAGTAGTTTATGTATCTGTGCATAATGAAGGGCATTACACCAAGAGTGTGGGTTTATGAAAAGAGCCGAAGGCGAAGTCAACGAACAAAACAAATGACAGCTTGGAATGGCGGCGTTTCGTATTTCATTTTTTTTTTATTGTGTTCGTCCATTGGACAGGCTAAGACCATAGGCCATACTGCCTCGTCTTCCTTTAGTTAATTTCTTAGGTCAGTTCCAGTAATAATGTCTTCAGTAAATTTATATTCTATTGTCAAATCCAATAAATATGTCCTCAGTATTTCAGTTCCAATCATGTCTTTTTCAATATTGTCCAATCCAAGTATAATCTTAAGTCATTGTCAGGGTTACCATTTCTTGGTTTTTCTCGAAATTCAATTAAAATTAGAATGTACATCCAGATCAAAAAGTATAAAACAGAAATATGTGTAAAACTTAAATTTAGTACATGACATTTAGTGTTTCGTATTTCATATATCAGTCAATTTTTTTTTAAACCATAGACAAGCGAAAGAACTCTCTATTCTATTGTCACGCGAGTTCCATTGCCGTTTCGTGTAATGCATTATAAAGTAAATTTATTTCTGAGAATGAGTCATTCGCTTTAATAAAGGCGATGTGTAGTAGACAATCTTTTTGTTGTAAAAAAATCTATATTAATAATTCCGTCGATGGGTACGGTAGAACCGAACAGAATTGTAATCAAATAAAAGAGCATAAAAAATTTAGTTTTTAATCTGAAGACATATATCGGCAAAATTTGTATTGTCGCGTATTTTGCATTTCAATCAATCAATCTTTGTGTGTGTTATGGCTCCATCGATGGTGTCGATGATTCCGCCAACGTCGAGGTTAAGAGAGACACGTATTTATCGACTTGGTCCGGTGTTTATCGATGGCAAGCTCACTTAAAGGAGAATCTATAAAAAAAAGATAAAACAAACTTTTGTTGTTAGACAAATGTTATAGAAACAAATTATTAATTTGAATAAATTTAGCTATAGCATACACACAGGGGGAGTGGACTAAGGTTAGTAGGAACTTAATGTTGACAGGACGAGGGATTTCGGAGGGAAGGATGTCATAGAGGGGAGAGACAATACGGTTACAGTGAAAAAACATGTGCTCAAGTGTACCTTCCGCCAATCCACACTCACACAACGAATGGTCACGAATGTGCATCTTGGCTAAAAACACGGGAGTACATACGTGGCCCAGGCGCAAACGGATGATTACCGAAGTTAAATTCTTAGGAACAGATCTGTGAGCGAAAAACCAAGGTCTTGTCGGCAATTCTGGTTGCAGCATGCCGTAATTTTTACCAACAATTATACGGGAAGATTGCCACCGAGTATTCCAAGTGTCTCGCATTTGTAGCAAAGCAAGAGATTTAATATCACGGGGGAAACACTTGTCATAAACGTTACTACCTACAGAGATGGCTTCCTTTGCGTATAGATCCGCAGTTTCGTTGCCTGAAATACCACAATGGCCCGGAATCCAAGCCAGAACGACCTCAATCCCTTCCCTATGGCATTTATGCAGCAATTCCTTAATCTGTAGTGTTACCGGAGAGTTTTCTTTTGCATGGAATGGGCGTTTTGCAATATCTTGTAAGCAGCTCAGTGAGTCCGTTAAGATAAGTGATTTATTGAGGCGGTGGGAGTTAACATATGATACGGCTTCTAACAGGGCGATCGATTCCCCTGAAAATACCGAAGTACCGGCAGGAAGTTTGAAGTTTAAAATTATTTTGTATTTCGGTATCCACACTGCAGATCCGACAGGTCCATGCTCACTTAGCTTAGAGGCATCCGTATAAACAGTCAAATAGTCAGCCCACTTCTCAGAAATCTCTCTGTTGAAAGCTTCATTAGCACCGATTTGATTCTTGGCAATGCCGAAACTGAACAGAACCGAAGGTTGGAATACTAAACTGTCATAATCCGTTTCAAAGATAGGATTCTTGTAAGTTTGAAAAACAGAAGCAGGGAGATCAAGAAACTTTTTGAAGCTATTAACTAGAAGGGGTAAAACTTTGTGCGTCCAGTACGGAGAAGCAGCAATGAGCTGATAAAGAGATTCGAGGATTGGGAAAAGAAGATGTGATGAAGTTTGGATAGATTTAAAAAAGAATCGGTCCGCTAAATATTGTCTGCGCAATGAGTAGGGTGGATCCATGCATTCTACTTGAAGAGCGTTTGTGGGAGAAGATTTCATGGCTCCAGTTATAATCCTTAAACATCTAGCCTGGATTCTATCTAACCTGGCCAGAGCCAGTTTGCTGCAAGGTTCTAGTACGAAACTACCATAGTCAAAATGACTTCTAATGATAGCGTTATATATAAGCTTCTGACTATATGGATGAGAGCCCCATTTTACGCCAGACAAAGCTCGGCTTAATATTTTTTTCGGCCTTTCGAGATACGTAATTCAAGTGGCTGATACCTGACATCTTAGAGTCAAGAATAACACCCAAAAACTTGACTTCATCTTTTATCATTACAGTCTGATCGTCAATGTGAATATTTAGGTCCGGAATTAATCTTTTGCGAGAAAAAACAACTACATTACTTTTTTCTGCAGACAAAGCGAGCCCGTGTTCAGTTAGCCATGCGTTAAGGTAGTGTAAGGCATTGTTAATAGATTGTGCAGACTCTGCAAAAACTTTAGAAGACGAATACAAAGCAATGTCATCAGCATATTGCAGAATCTTACAAAAGCAATTAACTGAAGTTTCTAAATCGGAGGTATACAAGCTATACAAAAGTGGACTGAGAACGGACCCTTGTGGGAGCCCCTTCCAAACCAGATTTGGAGGATTTAAAGTACCGTTCGATCGGACTACAATGGAGCGACCCATGAACATATTACATATGATGTTTACGATTCTCACAGGAATACTCAGATTAAGCATTTTCTGCCTGAGTAAATGGAGATCTACATTATCATAAGCTGCTGTTATGTCCAAGAATGCGCCGATTACATGTTCGCCACGAGAAAGAGCCAGCCGAATATCAGATGTAAGAATGCTGAGGCTATCCATAGTTCCCATAGCCCTTCTGAATCCAAATTGTGTCCTTGAAATCATATTTTTATTCTCCAAAATCCACTCCAGTCTGTTTTTAAGTAAATGTTCCATGATTTTAGCTAGAACTGACGATAGTGCGATAGGTCTATAAGACGCCAGTTCGGTTGGGTCTTTACCTGGTTTTAAAATAGGTATAATGATCTGGGACTTCCAACTATCAGGAACTTTACCATTTAGGAATATGTTATTTAGGATTTCTAAAAATGCCATTTTTGTTGACTTTAAACTTTGGGTCAGAAAGGAATATGGGATACCATCTATACCTGGTGTAGAATCACGCAAGTGATCCATCGCACAACAAAGTTCGTCATAATTGAAAATTTCGTTCATTCTTTCAAACGGAGCGTATAACGAACAGTAGCCACCCAGACCATCCTGGGGCGGAACAAAAGGAGGAGCCAGTTTGGCAGAGAATCCATCGAGCCACGAAGATTTATTAGTGTTGACGTTATTATCTACTTGGGAATGACGAAAAGCCTTCATCTTTTTCCATACTAGAGTAGCGGGGGTTCTCGGGGACAAAGTCTCGCAAAAAGACCGCCATCCTTGAAATTTCTTTTTGCGGAGGAGCCTCTTACTACGAGCGGTTATTCGTTGAAAAATTAGGTAGTTTTCTAATGATAAATCTCGTGCAAAAATAGACTCTACTTGATTACGTTCCTTAACAATGGCTGAACAATCTGCATCCCACCAAGCCGGAGAGGATATTTTATGCCGGGCCGAATTCTTTAGGGGTATAGACCTGTCAGCAGACGTTAAAAGGCCAGCAGTAAATAAATTGTACACATCTAAGTAATTTGTATCTGTTATTTTAGGAAGGTTCTCCACGACCTCTGACATATTTGACCTAAATTTTTTCCAATCCGCTTGGCAAGTTCTATACTTGAGAATAGGAGTTTGTATGGGTAGTAGGGGAATGGATGAAGTCACTGTCGTTATTATGGGGAGATGGTCACTACCTAATGACAGCGTAGAAACCATCCAAGATAAAGATTGAAATATATTTGGAGAGGCTAGAGTCAGATCTGGTACACTGGCATTTTGAGTTGGTGATACCCTACGCGTAGGCGTGCCATCATTAATGATGCAGAGGTTAACAACATCAAGAAGTTCCAAAAGAAATCTAGAAACCGAGTCACAACAATGAGAACCCCATAATGTATGCCGGCAGTTAAAGTCACCTAGTACTATAATGGGAACCGGTATAGATAACAGAATATCCTGAAGTTCCTGAATTACATCACGGCTCGGATGCGCAATGTAAACTGATACAATGGACATATCTAGACATCGAACTGCTACAACATTCAGATTAGGAGTATGAGGTTGAATATTGATTTGAGCAAAGGATACATTTCTACTTACAAGAATAGCACTACCAGCCCAACCATCATCTCTGTCATCCCGGAGGCATGAATACCCAGTTACCCTAAAGATAGATCCGGGTTTCAGCCATGTCTCCGAAATGGCAAGGATGGCCGGGTGGTGTTTATTAATGAGTTGGATTATTTCTTGTTTTTTATTTTTAATGCTTCTAGTATTCCATTGAATTAGTTTGTAATTGGCCATCTTGAATTGCTTTATTAATAGCGGAACAAATTTGACCCTGCAGGGACTCTAGAACAGTGTACGGTAATATGTCGGCAAACTTGGACAGGACATTAAGTAACATCTGGGAAACAAGATCACCCAGATTTTCATTAGGCGTTAAAGATACAGAATCACTTAGGGCACAACCATTAGGTAGGGCTGATTGGAGAGTAAAAGTAATTTTCCTGTGTGCCTCAGCATCCAAAGACTTCCCATGATCTGGTCTGGTATGCCTATCAATAGAAACAGTTTTTCTATAAGATTGATTTTGAGGGGCTGCTATGATTTGGGGGAGATTGACTGAGTTAGATGGAGAAAGAGAAGGGTTGGAGTGTTTTATATAATTAGTATTTGCTTTGGCTGCATAAGGTGTACGAACAGGAGGGTGTTTCCTGGCGGCTTCAATATATCCAATATTTTCTTCTGCCATAGCAGATTTAATTGATCTTTGTCGGGAGAATTCAGGACATTTGGGATCAGTAGAAGAATGAGGGCCAGAACAGAATAGGCATAAAACTTCACTTTCGGTAACTTTGCAGTCAGAAACTTCATGATTCTGAGCACACCGTGCACACCTTGGGTTGGACCGGCACTGGTCCTTTATATGTCCAAAACGGCAACATTTGTGGCATTGGATTATGGGAAGCTTATATGTATCAACTGGGATTGACATATTAAAACAATACACTTTTTCAGGTATTTTCTGGCCCAGTAGTGTAAGGACTACAGTGCCCGAAGGTTCCCAAACCCTTTTCCCATCAACTATTTTTTTTGTATTAAGCCTCCGGGCCTTGATAACCGGGCCTACACCCGTTGGGCATTCAATAGCTTCAGCTAGTTCCTCCAGAGTCCAATCTAATGGTATTTGCCTGACTACAACCATGCGGGACACTTGGAACCTGGGAATGAAAGCTGTAAGTTTATGTGATGACAAAATTGTGTGTGTTAAAAAGGAGTTAGCTTCTGAGGCAGTGTGGAAATATATGCACATTTTATTTTTACCTATGCTTTTTATTTCTTTAATGCCTGCTACTTTGCTATTGTAAATTATTTGGGCCATTTTTAATGCACGCATACGATTAGGGGCATTTGATTGGTCATTATCATTACGCGAGACATGAACCACGTATGGGCCAATGTTAGATTCTGTATACTTAATATCCGATGCACTTTCGTAACCTGGTTTGACGTACGTGTGTTGTATGGAGGCACTTGGCGGACTCGACTTCTTGCCGTGAAGCTGTTCACTGAGTTCATTTTGTTCGTCAGAATTCGCACGACGTTTCTCACCTATTTTTCGATCACTGGAAGTGGACGCTCCAGCCCCCCTATCGGGGGGCTCGGAATCCTCCATTTCCGACGACCCAAGACAAACAAACGTAAAACACTTACTTTCCACTACCCTCTATAACCACCACCCACAGAAATAACCTATTCTGTGTGAGTTTTAGAACAAAAAAACCGATTTTATCACAATTCAAACTCGGATACGTGCGTCAAACAACCACCTACCAAGCGGAATCCTATTTTGCATTTAAAGGTGTTAATTTTATGACATATTTGGTCCGCCATATTTAATTTATTGATTGACAACTTGACAGTGACAGGTGCGTTTAGAAACTCGTTCTGTCTAGTATTATCTAGTATTTTTATATTTACCTCAGTAAATAATAACATAATTTAGCAACGGATACACACTTCCATAATAAGCATAGCATGGCAAAAACTTTTTACTATATCTTCATAGCATGGCTAAAACGTGGCTAAAACGGATAGGGCATAGAACTGGCTAGATATTCTTTTACTTTTTAAACTTAATTTATCAATATGAGATAGAAAATTTACAAGCGGGTCTATACATACTTACACCGAGGAAGATGGCAATATTTATGTTTTGTATGATAACTCTATAATATTCTATATTTAAAGGTACTGGGCTTCTCAACTGTAATTAACACACTTCCACTCCCGGAGTTCAATTAATATAAATTGAGTATATTCTATATAGCTTTGATCACAATGCATTAACACGTTCATTGCGACATGAGGTCGATTCGACGTCATACAAACGCTTAATTGCGAATATTGCGATGTTGTAACTGTGCATTGACGGTGTTAAACTTAAATTTACTCCATGGAATTACTCTGATGATGGAGTCAGATACTACGAAGTAAATGTCCTCCGTTCGATTCCTTACAGGCCCGGTACCGCGAATGTCGAAGTTCGTATATTTCGAACATCTTTCTGTTTTAATTCAATTAAGGCGTCAGGAGTGACAGTGACAATCGTCCGAAATTTACGAATGTCGTCTTTCGCGGTAGCGCCTCAGGCCATTTGTGTTTATGTGTGTGATTGGACAACATGCTACTCATGCTAGTGATTTGATAAAACGAAAAAATCCTACAAAGCGTGAATTCAAAATTGTTGTGTGGGTACGGGAAGAGCAAACAAGAGAGAATACGAGAGTAGCAAACAATTTTATATTAAAACAAAAGCATATTTTTAAAATTCAAATGCTATTGAACTATCTCGTTAGCAATTCAATGGATGAAACTTCGAACGGTTTTGAAGTTCTTTGCCCAAAAGTGCTGAAGTCAGCGGCACCATCGGAAATAGATTAAGAAGAGATTACAGCGTTGAAGAGATTGCTAAGATCGGCACGTTACAAACTTTAGCCCTGACAAGTTCGTACCTGTTTCTACTAATGCCTTGTTAATGGTAACACCACATGCGTCTACAATTAGGAATTGTGGGTACTTATGATTGTCGAATGGAACAGAAAATTTTAATTGAAATAGATGACGTTACTTAGGAAATGTGACGATGTCCTCCAGGGTTCGAGGCACCCGAACACGAGATGCCGGAGGTCCTTGACTTGATATTTAAGTAGACACAATGGAATGTAAATAATACATTCATATGTTTTAAAACTATTATTTCCAGATAATGGTCTGTCTGGAAAGACCGTCTACCAACCAATTTCCTACATTATCTCATAGGTATTTAGTGTCATATGACGGACTTCCCTTAAAAATATAGTTTGCCGGTCTTACCCACATTGACCTTGAATATAAAATACAAATAATAGAAAAAGTCACAGGTGCTCCTATTACAAATCAATAAAGAGGTTTAACAACTCGTCACTTTTGTTTAAGTACCTATTTATGTCATCTATTTAAAAAAAAATATCACCACACTAGCTCGGAAAGAACTAACTTGGTTTTTAAAAACAGATAGCAAAGTTGAATTTTATTCACAAGAGTGCAAAGTAATTTCAGACAAATTGTTTATTACAAATCGAGTGTTTTTTTGATGTTAACTGGTTGGATGTTCTTTTATTTAATGTTTATGAATGATGGATGCTAATAATTTTGAATACATTTCTAAAGTTTTAGAGTCAAAGTTTTCCTTGCGGTTTCACTCGTTAGCGAAGTGTTCTCCCCTCTCGTGCTTAAAACCCTCACAATGTACAAGATTCTACTCTTTGAACCACTCGCTATGCTCGTGGTTCAATTTTGGAATCTTTCGCTAGCTCGGGTCTCAATATTAGCACGAGAAGGTAAACACTAACTTGCTCCCTTGTATAACAAATAAGAAATAACTATTTTTGGACAGCTTTACATCAATCGATCTAGTCACACGGATTAAGTAAGTACACATAAATATACATTATATATGTAAATTGGTATAGATACTTAAAGTCATATATAACGTCCATGTACTAGAGTTTTCATAAATCCAATCTGTAGGTGTTAATCTGTCTTACATTGCAAATTTAATACAAGTTTGGAATAATAATGTAATAATACACAGTTACTCCTATTTATTGGATCCGCAGTATAAATAATTATGCATACCTACACTTAAAACAATATACAGTGTGTAGATCTTTATCATCATCATCATCATGTCAGCCGAAAGACGTCCACTGCTGGACATAGGCCTCCCCCAGAACGACCCAAGAAGACCGATCCCGCGACTCTAACTTGGTCGTCGGTCCACCTTGTGGGAGGCCTACCTACGCTGCGTCTTCCAGTTCGTGGTCGCCACTCCAGAACCTTTCCGCCCCAATGGCCATAGGTTCCGCGCGCAATGTGCCCCGCCCACTGCCACTTAAGTTTGGCGATCCGGAGGGATTTATCGGTAACTTTGGTTCTACTGCGGATGAAATCATTCCTGATGCGATCACGCAGGGACACTCCCAACATAGCCTTCTCTATTGCTCTTTGAGTGACTTAGAGTGTAAATCTTATACGGGCGAATCTCTTAACGGAGTGTAGAACAGGACATAAGAAATATATTTAGATAAATTTTGCTTAGAAGTACAATAAATTTTTTATCCATATAAAAAAATTCGGCCCGCAATGTAATCCAACCGACTCGAGTTAAACACTCGTTGACACCACTTGACAGTTAGTTTCAAAAGCTCATACCGCGTAATGATCGCAGTAGGTACATTACTGCTCAGAAATTTTACAAAAAAAATATTACATATGTACAATAGGTACAATTAAAGAAAAACTTTTTGGTTAATGATTATACGCTTGCCCCGCCGCAAGTGATGCATTGTCGTAGCCGGGCCGTAAGAAATGAAATTCGCTCCCTTCGTCTGTACGGGAACACTAGAATAGCAACACCTCATCTCCTCCCGCTGATGTCGTAAGAGGCGACAAAGGGAAAAATCCTACGGACGGGCAGCAGCGTCCATCGAAACTCAATGTACAGCTACTGCGTTCGCCAAACCGCCTGCCAAGCGTGGTGACTATGGCAACTACCCCCAAGATGATACAAGTCATATTTGTGGGAGGCTTATGTCCAGCAGTGGACTGCATACGGCTGAAATGTAATGTGTGTATGTAATGATTATACTGGTAAATCCTATGTCTGGTTTACTTCGCCCGTATTAGATTTACACACAGTATGAGACATTATCAAAAAAAAGGGACCTTATTGTCGATGGCGCTTACGTCTAACCGCGTTACATTTGTATCGCGCCATCTTGAAAAACGACAAAAGCGCCATTGACAATAAGGTCCCTGTTCCTAGATAATGTCACATTGTCATATGCTTCGGAACTCAAGTACTGTATAATAAGCTTGGACCCGTTATATTGCGGCTTACATGGAAAGTTCAGGCACATGATTGATGTGCTGGGTGGATCTACTATTAATGCTCCTCTGACCCGACTCTGATGCTCTGACCCGTCAGAAAAGGGACCACATGAACAGTTTGCTGATATAAATGATACACTACAGTGTAATAACTTTCTTGTTTGACGTATTATCGAAAGGGCATAAGACTAAAGGATAGAAAAGCGCTAGCTTTGGTGAAGAAATATTCAATTAAAACACTTACTAACAAGTGAACATTAATACAAATTATTTTTTATTATGCAGAAACGCCTGCAAGGGAATATCTTCGATATTGAAATCGAATGAAAAATAGAAAAATTTTGACTCGCAGCGGGACTCGAACCCACAACCACTAGATCACTAGGCCGGTGCACTACCAATTGTGCTATACGAGTACCGCTTAGACTTGTTATTTTTTTTCTATTTATACCTCGTATACGTCATCATGGGTGACGTGTAAACACATCTACCGCCAGCGTATTGAACACTAAACGGCATCGAAGTCTCAATTCATATTGAGAATTCATCGATAACAATGTGCTACCCCTTTCTAAATATTTTTTATTATGCAGAAACGGCTGCAAGCGAATATCTTCTTTCTATTTTTCTTTCGATTTAAATATCGAACATTAATATAGTAATTTTTTTTTTTCTTTTTAGATTTTTTTTTTGCAAATAAAACTAACTACTATAATTATAATTAAATTGAAACTAAACAAAAATTAAACCTATATGAAACTAAAATAAATTTAAAAAACTGGGCCCCTTCGGCATAGTGCCAAGGATGCTGGCAGCATTTCCCCGCTGTATAGCTAAACTTATTCGAGGAAGCTGCCAGCTCTTCGGTCATTTGTCGAGTCCTTTAGATGCTTGGCGAGCTCTTTAAAAAGCTGGAGCGCGCTGGGTTCCCACGGGCCGAGGGTCTCGACACCGAATGGCATAAAAATGTATTCGGGGCCGAGACCCGAGTATTTTTGGTGCTTTACCTTTTCGGCCGCTTTAGCCGCCGCACCTGCTTGTTTATTTGTTCCGGGAATGTGGGAAGGGGCCAGTGTGTCGACGCACGTATATAGTAAATTAAAACTAAACTTAAATATATATAATGAAAAATTAAATAAGGTCGTGATTAGGCCATTTTGGTTCCGCTGTATCGCGATAATAAAAATCCGGGAAAAGGTGACAACGGCCTCAACAAAAATCGTAACAGTTTTAGGTTTTCAGACAGTTTCATTACATTCAGTACCCTTACCATGAGTTGTGATGTGACTTAGAGGTTTTCTATAACGAGTATCGAGTTTACTATCTGTGCATCTCTCTTGTACTATTTTAGTGCGAACGAGATGCAGAGATAGTAAACTCGATACTCGTTATCGAAAACCTCCATGTCACAACTCATGGTAAGCGTACTGTCTACTAAAACATATAACTTATTAGATTTTTCAGGTAACTACTACCGGATTCTTGTTTTTTACTTTAGTAGAATTGTGCTTTTCATTATCATCATTTTAGCCGTAACACGTTCGCTGCTGGTCATACGCCTCCCCCATATATGACTTGTATCATTTTGGGGGGTATAGTTACCATAGTCGCTAGACTTGGCAGGCGGGTTGATAGATTTGTGTTTTTTTTATACCACAAAGGTGGCAAACAAGCATGCGGCCCGCTTGATGGTAGGCGGTCACCGCAGCCTATAGACGGAGGCATCATTCACGCGTTGCCGACCCCATAAAAACCTCTTTCCACCCTTTTTGAAGAACCCCATACTGTAGTCCTTTGGGATGACCTCCGCAGGAAGCAACCATATTTTATTGATTTATTATATAGAATGTATCTATACGAGAAGCAAAGCATTTATTTAATTTAATACTAATGTCGTAAATGTCGAATTTAATACTAATTTGCACTTGATGTCAGTGTTTACCGAAAATCTTTTGATTTACCATTTTGTTTGAAATTGTCAGGTACTGTTTCTAAGACGGTTAACACTTCTCATATTCATCTTCCTCGAGTTGTCCCGGCATGAGAGCCTGGAGTCCACTTGGCAACTTATCCTAGGATTTGGCGTAGGCAGTAGTTTTACGAAAGCGGCGCCGGGACCTAAAAATGTTCAACGCTACTGTGACTGTGATTTAGCGCGCAAAGCCTTTTTTTATGACAGAGGAGGCAAACGAGCAGACGGATTGCCTGATGGTGAGCAACTACCGCCGCCCATGGACACTCGCAACACCAGAGGAGTCACAAGTACGTTGCCGACCTTTAAGATCTCTATACGCTCTTTTCTTAAAGGTTTGGATGTCATATCGGTTCGGAAATACTACACACGACAATTTATTCCAAAGTATATAATGTATATATATAATGCATTTAAGCCCACTTGCGCCACTCAGGGTTAACCGGTAACCCAAGAGTTAGTGTCAAAAACGTAATGGGCTTAACCGGTTAAACTCGAGTTAATTGGCTAGCCCTGAGTGGCGCAAGTGGGGCTTATAGTATGTCCAAGAAATGCTTTTTAAACAGTTTTTTAAAAACAAACAGTTTTTTTTTCGTTCGAGAGTAATGGTCGCTGGCATGTTAAATAGGAATGGTATGCTTGATTTCATAGAAGCCATAAAGATTAGCGTCTAGGTGAAGTAAACTTATTAGTTGACCTCTGCCTGCGGCGAATCCTTATAAAGTCGCCATCTTTTGTCGGACCCTAATTGTATGATTTCTGGGGTAAAAAAACCATATATTTTCCCTGGGATTTAGTCTACATTAGAAGTTGAAATAGATGGCATATACTTAAAAAAGCGACGAGGACCTCCAGCGTTCGAGACGGGACTCGAACCCGCATCTCCAGCTATCGAACGCTGGAGGTCCTCGTCGCTTTTTTCTTAAGTATATGTCATCTATTTCAACTTTTAATTTATATAGTAGTATTACTACTTAATTTTTTTTTATGATAAAGGTGGCAAACGAGCAGACGGATTGCCTGATGGTAAGCAATTACCGTCGCCCATGGGCACTCGCAACACCAAGGGAGCCACAAGCGCGTTGTCGACCTATAAGTGGGTTGGAGCTCTGGGAACCTTATTCACCATCAGGAACACAACACTACATACCTGAAAGGTAGCAGTGCTATTATGGCTGTGGTCTTCTGTAAGGAGGAGGTACTTCCCCAGTTGGGCTTCTCCAGATTCAAGCGTGATGGTACTTCGCTGTGCCCTACCTCTCATTGTCGGACGTAGTTTAAGGACATACCCGGCTCCAAAAAATCAAAGCAAATCAAAATATTTAATTAAAAATAATTTGTATTGTTCTTAGTTTCTACATTAGAAATTTCTCTTTATCGTTCTACGACAGATGTGCAGTATGATTTGAAAAAAAAACCCGTACATAAGTATTTCTTCACATTTCAGAGCCCTGAGAAAGAAGTCACGAACGCGTTTGCGTTTCCCGTATAAATAACATTAACACTTAGCGTTCGGAAACGTTTTTTTTTACGTCAAAAGAAACTTACACTAGAGCCTCCGGCAAATTATTTCGAGAGGTTTGACCTCTTATTCACACGGTCATATTATATTGATCAAGAGTTGATCGACCAATACTTGTATGGTTGATTTTTATTATTTGTATGGTTTCCACAGTCACACCAATATTTGTACAGTCGCCATCATATACATCGGAGCTGTGGAGGTGGACACAAATATCTGAACATGCACTATATCGCCATGACAATAGAAGCGTTGTTCAGATATTTGTGACTACCTCCACAGCTCCGATTTATCTGACGGCGACTGTACACACGACGGGCAAGTAATTTGGTAGAGCGAGCGTTTTATGATTAATTCTATAAACTTCCCAATCTTCCGCCCTCTGAAATTAATTTAGATTTCCTTGGATTTTTTTTTAATGTTTTGTGTTTTTTAAATGTTGCAGAATTGGCTTGAGACCTCCTGACTGATAACCAAATTGCAAGTTCTTTAAATAAAAATAAAAATGTGATAAAAATAAAATGACGCCACAGGAGACCGCAGAACTGGCAGCTACCTCGCTTAGCGTATCAGTCTGGACGATTCAGCGAGGAAATGCTGCCAGCATCTTCGGTACTATGCCGCAGGGGTCTTTTTTAGATTTATGTTAGTTTTCTTTAAATTTATTGTTAGTTTGATCAAATGTTTTTTTACGTATTTAGTTGTTTTTGGTATTAAAATACTATATACTTACTAAAATGTGATATATTTGTATAAAAATTAATGACAGATGACCCTTAAAACTTTATTTAGTTCATATAGTACCGATGATGTCACAGACATGTGTGTCGAGGGCAACATTCCAATAAACTAGTTTAGCAATGAATATTAGAAACTGAAACAATTGAACCTCCACGAAAATTAATACCTCCAACTATTGTTACAACTTTTTAATATAGAATAGGATCCCTCGTCATTTTGCCACGTGTTTGACCAAGTCTTATATATCGACTATGTATATTATATACCTTTACCGGGGGGGCTGATGCAAAGCGCTTCGTCTGCGATATTGGCCGTCGTCTCAGACAAAAGGGAGAGGATCCCCGCTCAGAGTCGTTTATGGTGCAAAAGTTGTCCATAATTATACAAACGCGGCAATGCGTCTAGCATTATGGGCACTTTTGCATCAGACATGAATTAATTTAGGTATGTATTGTTATTTTTCTTTTATTTTGCCTCTTTTGTTTTTATAATATTTTTATTTATGTGCTAATAAATGTATTTTAATCATTATACCTATATATTTATCAAATATGTTTTGGGCTACTTCCGGTAAAAGTAAACATTCCCCCATGTTTTTCCTCATTCCAACCCCATTCATTCAATAGGTATTTAAAACACCCTAGCCTAGACCACCACAGCGGAACTCGTCAAAATTTCAGAAATATATGCAATCTTGTTTTTATACGGTTTTTGGGCACCGTTCAATGCGAATAAAAAGTATT
This sequence comes from Grapholita molesta, assembly GCA_022674325.2. Lineage (NCBI taxonomy): Eukaryota > Metazoa > Arthropoda > Insecta > Lepidoptera > Tortricidae > Grapholita > Grapholita molesta. The sequence continues at coordinate 4,361,333 of CP053133.2, read as the reverse complement.
GTAGATGTATGGTCCAGAAGTTGGAAAGCAAATTTTTCCGATCGGTTGAATCAAAATACGGATTTAAACTTTCACGGTTTTTACACATTATTATAAATAAACGGGACTTAACGTTCAAATTAATAAACAAGATCAAGTGCGGGTAGTTGGAAAACTCGCGCTGCTAGAAGATGTTGATGTGAACTTTAGCCAGTCTTTATCCGAAACCGCGAGGACAAGGACCTTCTCGAAATATCGGAATTAATTTTTAAAGTTAATATTTGCGGTTATATCAATTCATTTACGTAGATCCCTCAGTTAATTAATAGAGACTGTACCCTCACCACGAGTTGTGACATTGAGGTTTTCGCTAACGAGTATCGAGTTTACTATCTTTGCATCTCGCTTGTACTATTTCAGTGTGAACGAGATGCACAGATTGTAAACTTGATACTCGTTATCGAAAACCTCAAAGTCACAACTCGTGGTAAGGGTACAGGTAGTCCGAAGGTGTCCTTTTACGCATAGTTGCGTTCCAGCCCCGAGCCTACCCACGCATTTGAACAAACCACATTCATGTGGAAAGCAATATAGGTTAATGAAAGTTACTTAATACAATTTGGGGCACGGTAGTGATCCCGCCAATTCCACTAATATTAGTTAACTAGAAGCCCAGATATTCACATGATTAGATGTGGTTAAAGAACATGAAAAACACTATGTTTCATTCATCTAACTTTTACGCCAGATTTTATTAATAATTTTACGACTGATTTAACACACACTCGGTGAGTAAAATTTTAAAAATATGACAATTTGGTATGGAACCTATGATTTATATAGAAAAAAAATTAAGTCATCTGTTTTTCACCCTTCCACTCCTACAAATGAGCCTGCAGGCGTGTATAAAAATATAAAATCAGTTAAACTAGGATAATTCCCGGTGTGCCGTGTGGCGCCGTCTGACTGAAATAGCAGCACTCCATCTCCTCATGCGGGTGTCGTAAGAGGCGACAAAGGGAAAACCCGACGAATGGGCAGCAGCGTCCGTAGTAACCGAATCTAAACTACTACAGACGCCAACTCGCCTGCGAAGCGTGGCGACTATGACTACTCCCAAAGATGATACAAGTCATATTTGCGGCATTGGCCGAATTTCGTCTGATATGATGAATGATTAACCCGGGCCCGATTTTGGACCCGGGTATGTCCTTAAACTACGTCCAACAATGAGAGGTAGGGCACAGCGTTGACCATCACGCTTGAATCTGGGGCAGCCCAACTGGGGGAGTACCTCCTCCTTACAGAAGACCACAGCCATAATAGCACTGTCACCTTTCAGGTATGTATTGTTGTGTTCCTGATGGTGAGTAAGGTTCCCAGAGCTCCAACCCCCCTGAAAGGCCGCCAACGCGCTTGTGACTCCCCTGGTGTTGCGGGTGCCCATGGGCGACGGTAATTGCTTAACACCAGGAAATCCGTCTGCTCGTTTGCCATAAAAAAAATGATGATGTTGCATTCCAGATTTAGTGTAATTCCTAGTACATACAAAAACAGAATAAAATAATACAATCACGTGGGTTCCGTCTGTATGTAATATCGTGACAATATCCGCCTTAATTCCTGCGACAGGCAGAACAGTCTGACGAGCTTATTTGGGTAGAAATTACGTCACAGTACCTTTACAAAGAATTGACGCGCATTCGCTAGCGTCTTCGTGAAATGGGTGCGCCAAAGTTCACATAAAATTGCGACTTCGATTATTGGAAGTCCGAAAATGTTTGTTATACAATTTTATGTCATAATGATCATTACATATAACTTGTCTTTGCTCATAAGTATCGTAACACCGAGTCATTCATTATAATAATCTCAATCAATATAAATATCTATAATACTAATAATAACTTTCATATAACTATTATACTTTCTTTATATAACGATTTTAAGTAATATAATAGCTGTCAAAAACGAAATATTGTGCCAGAGTCACCGGTAGGTACGATGACGAGCGAAGCGAGAAGGAGTGTTAAGTATCTCGCGTTCACAACACACCCGACTCGCTGTCAAAAAAAATAGTTTATTTAAAACATCGTTATCGATTCTGATAAAAAGTTTGGAATGATATTATGAATTTGAGAAACAATGTTATTAGTAGTCAAAAGATAATAATATGAAAAAAAGTTATAACCAAAAAAATTATGACAAATGATCATTTTGATCATAAAACGGTATTATGAAAAATAATTTTATGTGAGCTAATATGGACCCAACGGCCAAGCATTGTTACTGTTTACAACAAGGGTAATAAAACCGAGGCTTAGGCTTGGCTTTTCCTGCGATCTAGCGAAATAACCTTTCCGGCAATATTCCATGAAATGTTATAGAGAAACAACGTTCATTATAACTAAGTCGAAAACCATACGTACTATACAGGGTGGCTCGTTCAAATTGGTCAGTATGGGGAATCTGGAACTATAAGACATACAAAGATTTGTTCTGAGGAACCATGTCATCGATTTTAGGAATATGTAAAACTGCATAAATGGATTAAAAAAAAATTGTGTTAATTTTTTGGAATCGACAACAGTTATTAAAAATAAAATTAAAAGACGTTGAATTACAATGCATTTTATACATTTGAGATATCATGTTTCATGGTAACTTTTGCTGCCTATAACCAACACAATCCAAATCCAAACGAAAGTAATTAAGAGTTTTATTTTCCACAACAACCAGGCTCGATTCTCGAACAGAGTACAAGTTTTTTTTAAATCTATGTATGCAGTTTTTCTTGTCCCTAAAATCGATGACATGGTTCCTAAGAACACATCTTTGTATGTCTTATAGTTCCAGATTTCCCCACACTGACGTATTTGAATGAGCCACCCTGTATAAACGCTTGATTTCAATTAAGTTGGTTAACTGTATGACTTGTATGTCGTGTTGACTCGTATGACTTAGACGTATATCAACTGTGGTATTGGTAGTTGAACAAGAGTTGATATTAATGGATTACGCACACAAATATATGAAGTACTAATTCCAAGAAGAGTGACTGAATGTTCAACTCTAGTGTTCTTTGACGACCGGTCTGGCCTAGTGGTTAGTGACCCTGCCTATGAAGCCGAAGGCCCTGGGTTCAAATCCCAGTCAGGGCATTTATTTGTGTGATGAGCGCAGATATTTGTGCCTGAGTCATGGGTGTTTTTAAGTATTTAAGTATTTATATGTATCTATCTATTATATATATATCGTCGTCTAGTACCTACAAAACAAGCCTTACTGAGCTTACCGTAGGACAAGGTCGATTTGTGTAATGTGTCCCGCAATATTTATATTTTATATTTATATTTATAGTGTGAAGGCGCCGGTAATGGACAAGGAACCAATCACATTAGTGCTTATTGTCAAAGGACTCAAGTGCTGTGCATTTGTTGGTACATATTCAATTTATAACGTTATCGTTTTTGAATTAAGAACTAACTGTCCATCATTGGTGCCATACCTTATCCATATGTACTAATATTATAAATGCGAAAGTTACTCTCTCTGTCTCTGGCCGTTACCCCTTCACGCATAAACCAATTGGGATAAAATTTGATAGGATAGACATAGGATATTTTTTGTCCTGGAACGGAATCATACTTTAAAAATCCCGGGTGTGCCCTTAAACTACGTCCAACAATGATAGGTAGAGCACGGCGATGACCATCACGCTTGAATCTGGGGCAGCCCAACTGGGGAAGTACCTCCTCCTTACAGAAGAGCACAACCGTAATAGCACTGCTACCTTTCAGGTATGTAGTGTTGTGTTCCTGGTGGTGAGTAAGGTTCCCAGAGCTCCAACCCCCGTTAAAGGCAGGCAACGCGCTTATGACTCCCCTGGTGTTGCTTACCACCAGGCAATCCGTCTGCTGGTTTGCCGCCTATCATAAAAAAACGGGCATGGCTGGGTGCCTAAGTCGCAAGGAAAAGCTAGTTGTTTAGCTTTAGAATGTTTTTTATCACGATCGGACTGGAAAATCATTCTGTTGGTAAGTAGAATAAGTATCCACGGGGAGCAGAGCAGCAATTAAAGCGAAAATAATGTACGGCAAAGATCAAGTAACTTTACATTCGATCTGTTATTCCGATACATTTGTTGCCGTTTCAACTGCGTTTTCTATAAAAAATTATCACCTTGACTACGGCCCCTTTATAGAACCGGATCTGCGGCAATCAAATTACAGTCAACAAGTATTATTTTGGCAATAAATTTCCGTACCAAGATACAGCGTAGTTTTTTTAAACAAACTAACCTCATAGAAAAGCGTTTACCATACCTACTTAACGCCTTGTCTGCGGCTATTAGAACGGAGAGACAAAAATAAGTATAAAAGAGCCTTGTTCCGCCACTACCTTGACAGTATCTGAACATTTTGTTTTGAATTTTCCCTTGTTACCTCTGTTTATACTTTGTTTGTCACTTAAAGTAACTGTCATATCCATGTAGTTAACTCAAATTACCATAACTTACCTACCACGGTGTAATTGTTATACGTAGTCTCACTCATGGATCCCACAGTCAAACTGTGAAAACAGGTTTGCGGGACAAAGTTTTTATTTTTTAAATCATTGTTCATTGTTTTACTATATAATAAAAAAAAGCGACGTTTATGCGGTTATGCGTCTTCAGATGGCCAACTACCCTATACACCGTCGTTTCAATATGTTTTTTTTTATTAATAATTAGAGGCGGTAATCCAGGACACGGCGCGCATAGTCCGGATTTTGTCCCTGTGGCCCTAAACAGCAGCCTAGACCCTGGCCCGTTACCGGTTTTTTTTAATGACATAAGGTGGCAAACGAGCAGGGGGATTGCCTGACGGTAAGCAATTACCGTCGCCCATGGGCACCCACAATACCAGGGGAGTCACAAGCGCGTTGCCAACCTTAAAAGGGGGTTGGAGCTCTGGGAACCTTACTCATCATCAGGAACACAACACTACATACCTGAAAGGTAGCAGTGCTGGAGTGAGGAGGTACTTCCACAGTTGGGCTGCCCCAGATTCAAGCGTGATGGTCATCGCTGTGCCCTACCTCTCATAAATGCCCATCTCTTCATGCCCATTAGTGAAAATTAATATAAACATTGCCGTGTGATGTCGGCTGACTAGAATAGCACCACCCCATTTCCCGCGGGTGTCGTATGAGGCGACAAATCCGACGGGCAGCAGCGTCCGTCGTAACCCAATCTACAGCTACTAGTGTAGCCAACGCGCTAGCCAAGCGTGGCGACTATGGCAACTACCCTCAAGATGATACAAGTCATATTTGTTGGTCTATGTCCAGTAGTAGACTGCATACGGCTGAAATGTATGTGTATGTTATAATAGTAGTTATAAGATTAATTAATTTGTCTTATGGATTTTGCTGCGTTCCTATACCTTTTCTTTGGAATCATTTAAAGTTGTTTTCAAGCCCATGTACACAAACATGTCAGCAGCAGACAGTGACTAAGCGTTTGAGGTGTTCAAAAGGAGGTCAACACATCTCTATTGTCAAGAGAATAAGAGCGCGTGTAGGTCATTTTGACACTTCAAACGCTGAGCCACTTTTGCTGCTGACTGAACACACAGCAACACTCTTAATTGTACATCGGTGGACTTTATGACTTATATAATAAGGTCTACCAATGTATAGCTAGGAGTGTTGTTGACTGTACAAACTAATGGATCTCATAATCAAACCATACAAACAATTTTGTGGGACGGTGTATTTATTTTCAAAGCATTGTCAACTGTTTTAAATATAATGAATATATAAAAAGTATAGATAGTATGGAGTTTCTTAAATATAGTCGACAAACAATAATGCTGTGAATGTTCTTAATAGCAATAATAAATGTTTAGTTAACTAACGTTGGTAAAAAGATTTTTCACCTCACTAGCTCGGAAAGAACTGTTTTATTCTTTAAAAATAGATAGCAAAGTTGTATTTTAATCACAAGAGTGCAAAGTAATTTCATACAAATCGTTTATTACTAATCGAGTGTTTTTTTGATGTTAGCTGGTTGGACGTTCTTTTATTTAATGTTTTTTGAATGAGAAATGAATGGATGCCAATAATTTTGAATACATTTTTAAAGTTCTAGAGTTATTTTTTCCTCTCGGTAGTGAGGTGAAAAATTATGTGTTTAACTCGGTAGCAAAGTGTTTGAAACCCTCCCAATGCTCAAGATTCCACTCGCTATACTCGTGGTTCAATTTAGGGATCTTTCGCTAGCTCGGGTCTCAATATCAGCACGAGAAGGTAAACACTGACTTTCCTCCCTTGTATAACAATATAACTATTTTTGCGCCTTCGGGAACGTGATCGCCACTCGAGGACTTTAACGCATACGTCTCCCAAATGTCCGCAACAAAATTGTCCCGTGTACGAGAAAGGTAAAGTGGAATTAACTTAGATTTTATTTGTCGACTCTCAACCGCATCCTATTCAAACGAGGGTTTTTTGTTATTTCAATATCGCTCAAAGTTAATTAACTCAGTCTGGACTTCTATTTGGCTATACCGTATATTATACTAGTACCGTAAAACTACTCAACTATAGTCCAATAGTGCAACTATGGTTCAGACTAATATTTAACACGGTCCTACACGTTTATTTAGTCACTCGCGCACACATGTTTCGGAGAACATAGGCCTCCATTTTCAAGCACTAAGTGCGCGACGGGCCGGCGACGCGATCGGCGAACCGAACGGACACTCAGCACTCTTAGTGCTTGAAAATGGAGGCCTATGTTCTCCAAAACATGTCGCGCGAGTGGCTAAATTTAATAAACGTGAGTAGCCGTGTTAATCATTAATTAATTATGTCTCACGAAAGTTTAAATACAAATACGGTTCAGACCTTTAATTCGTAATTAAGTTTCAATCTTAATATTCTTTTTGGTTTTTTCTTCATTCATTCATTCATTTATGAACAGCCGTTGGCTTTTAACTGCGTAATTTAATTAATACTCACACCTAAACGAAATTAAACTTAGTTTTGGACCATTGCTGGGAGATTTTGGACTATAGTTGGGAAGTGTTACGGTAACACTAACAATACATCTAGAAACTAACTGCATAAACGGCAAAGTCGATTACACAATTGAAATGAATATTTCAACACCTATAAAGGTGTTTTTGCCGTTTTTGGTCGCCGCGGGCCGTGACCTAACTATGTGTCATTATCTAGGAAAAGGGACCTTATTGTCGATGGCACTCACGTCGGACCGCGTAGCGTTTGTATTGTATGAACAACGACATAAGCGCCGTCTTGAACAACGACATAAGCGCCATCGACAATAAGGTCCCTTTTCGTAGATAATTTCACAAATATTCAACGCTACTGAAAGGTGCCCTTCGACTGCGATGTGAACCTTTTTTTTACGACAGAGGTGGCACACGAGCAGACGGATTGCCTGATGGTAAGCAATTACCGTCACCCGCAATACCAGGGGAGTCACAAGCGCGTTGCCGGCCTTTAAGGGGGATTGGAGCTCTGGGAACCTTACTAACCACCAGGAACACAACACTACATACCTGAAAGGTAGCGGTGGTCTTCTGTAAGGAGGAGATACTTTCGCAGTTCGGCTTCTCCAGACTCGAGCGTGATGATACTTCGCTATGCCCTGCCTCTCATTGTTGGACGTAGTTTAAGGACATAACCGGGTCCAAAACCTGGTCATAAACTGAGTCTCATAAAGTCCAAACTCAAGGGTTGCCAGATAGGGATAGAGCGTAGCATATTACCAGGTGTTCGAAGAACTGTACCAATCAGAAACACGAACTACTCTCCTTAACTTGAGTTGTAGATGTGGGTGGCAAGACCGAGAATTAAAAGTGGAACTGGGCTGGACATGTCTACCGTATGACCAGAAATGTAGGCTAAAATGGCTACAGAGTGGTAAAATTACAGGCAGTTAATGCAACAGCAGATGGCTCACCAGCAGATGCTCATCAGCGCAGCCAGGTCCCAGGAGATGCTGGCCAGTCCCCACAGACCACAGGCTTTGGGTGCTGATGCTTTGTACCAGCACTATGGACCTCCAGGGCGACGGAGTGCGGTGTACCAGAGGGATATAGACGTCAGATCTATGGCCAAATTCACCTCGATGAAAACAGGACTGCAAACAGGTAAATAAATTATGCAGACGCCAATATTACTAGCCCAACCGAACATTCAAAGTCAAAAGCAAAGATTATGCATTTACCTTGACATTGGCAAAATCCACCTTTCCAAAAACGGCAAGGAGTGAATGCCATTATAAAAATAAAAAAAAAATTATTAGCCTCTAAGGGTCTCCCCACATTTGTTCACGTAATGGGCGACCCGATGAATGATGCTTGTCTCTCTTTTACCACTCATTAATAGTGAGACAAACAACATAGAGATTTAGCACCAGGCAGGTTATGCTCTCCGAAACATGACATACGGTGACTAAATAAAACATGAGTAAAGCCGTCATTTCACACAAAATAAAACATAATATATTTATCATTATATCAAATAATTCTGTTTTTATGCCCTATCAAAGTGTTGCCATATGTTGAGCTACTTATTATGTAATACACGTGTAAAGTTGAATTAATAACCCGCATTTTCCATGTCCTGTATTAATGTAACAGAAAAAAAAGGAATCACATCTTTCCTCCTCTGCATAATACAGCTCCCACCTACGAATTATCTCGTCTTAATAAGAATGTTTTGATTAAGATGTACCTATACCGCCTATCTTGATTCAGGAATATACAGTATGTATTAAGACGAGAGGCCAAGCTTTAAACCCGTAAAAGTGTAAGTAAGAAATAAGGTTTTGGTAGATATATTATTCAAATACAAGCTCGTATTATTTTTTTGCTTCAGATAATGATAAATCCATTTTGATTGTGAAGCATCCTGTATTCAATATTTACAATCTTAAAATTTGACAAGTCAAGGTTAAGATCAAAACGAAATGTCAGTTGAAGAAAGTTTGTCAATGAAAACGGTAAGCCAACCTTGTTTGTCAATGTTATTAAGAAAAGTAAATTGACACGTGACATCTAAAATATTGATAATGTATTAGTGGGCACTGTTTTTACGATAATTTCCACAAATCCACATAATTCTGCTGGTACTTCTGTTAAATTACCTAGTTTTAAAAATGACAAGTTACACTTAATGAAATGCATTTATATGCGTTGTGTTTACAGTTTTATCGAGATGTGTTTTTTGTTATGAGAATAACATAACATTTCACAGGATGATATGGGAAGTGTTAACCGACTTAGAAAAGGTACAACTTTTCAATTATAAATAAAATGAGTTCTTCTACGTGTCTTACAATTATATCGGATGTTATGACAATTACGGAAGCAAAGCAGCTATTAGTTTTTTTATTAAGCAGAAACATCTGCTAGCCAATATCAACGATATTTAAATCGAAAGAAAAATAGAAATATTTGACTCGTCGCGAGACTCGAACCACTGGATCACTAGCCCAATGCCCTACCAATTGTGCTATACGAGTACCGCTTGGACTTGTCATTTTTTTTCTATTCTTTCCCCGTTGTATCGCAATGCTGATACGTTTTGCGAGGAATCGGCCAGCTCTTCGATCACCAGTTACATCAACCAGACTTCTGTAAAAAGTTTGTGCGCGCTGGGATCACTACCCCATGGACCTAGCGTTTCTACGCCAAACGGTACAAATTGGTACTCTCTGCCCAGGCTCTTAAATAATTTACTTTTAAATTTTTCCTTTCTAGTTTAAATGAATTGATAATATATCATCAGAAAAGATGTAAATACTACACTAAAATATCGAGTTTTCATATAAAAAACAAGACAAGGCAAGGCTGTATAATTATTGCATCCTTCATTTAATTCCTACTATTGATGTCAATTGATTAAGTGCACGTTTTCTCAAATATAAGTGAATTATTGCTATTCCCCTTGAGACACAAAATATCTTTAAATCGAAATCGACTTTTTTGCTTTGTTTTGTTTACAATAGACTGGCCAGGCTAATAATAAAGCTCTTAAAGCTACCAAATTTTCTTATTGAGTTTTGTGAGTTGTGACCTTCGATGAAAATTATTATAAAAAGATAAAACAATTTTAGGGCTGTCTAAATTGACGCTTCATTTATTAAGATTATCATATTCTAATTAATTCCGGGTCCGGATCGCTAAACTTGAGTGGCAGTGGGCGGGGCATTGCACGTGAACCGATGGCCGACGAGCGAGGCTCTCGAGTGGCGACCACGTACCGCTAGGCGCGGCGTGGGCAGACCCCCTACAAAGTGGACCGACGACCTGGTATAGATCGAGGGAATCAACGTGATGCGGGTGGTACTAAAACCTGTGGGTGTGAGGGCTGTGCTGATATGATGATGATTCTAATTAGATGATTTAGTTTATTGACGCTTACATAAGGACGCTTAAGTATTTAATAACATTATTTTTGTAACTGTATGAGTGGCGACACGAAACAATATACACACACATATATTGTGATTTGACTTCACTTTTGAAAGGTTTTGATAATCCCGAAGTCAGGGGGGCGATTATAAGAGTCGTGCACTCGAATTTAAAACTTTGAGGGCCGAAAATTTGGAACAGAAAAGTTTCTCACCATTATTATTACACAATATATATAGTTTCGATTCGATTATAAATTATTATCATTCCTATAGCCAGGTATAGACTAGGGAACAAATGTCATGCAACTCGTATCGCCAGTGACGTCGGGTGACGTAGCCGGACATCGCCCGACAAGCCATGACTATGCCTGCGAGTGTCTGGCGAAGTCGCCGGACTTGTCGGTCGAGTTCGTTTGATATCTCGCCGACAATTGTCGCCGGACATTTGTCCCCTAGTCTATCCCTGGCTCATTTCTACAATACCATTTATTTGTTGTACTCGACTCATGTTATTTTACACTCTATCGATAACCTTTTGTTTTTTGGAAACATGAATATACAAATTAGTTTTACGAAAGCGTCTGCCATCTCACCTTCCAACCTTATTGGGATTATTGCAGCTTCCTCACGATGTTTTCCTTCCTCGAAAAGCGACTTGTAAATATCAAATGATATTTCGTAAGTAAATAAGATCCGAAAAACTCATTGGTACGAGCTGAGGTTTGAACTGCTGATAGCAAGTCGCACGCTCTTACCGCTAGACCACCAGCGCTTCGGATATCAGTGTCAAAGATAAAAGTTTTTCCATTATTGGACGCGGATTTGATTTTGATACTAAACGGTGCTTCTAACTTTATCATGCGACTAGCCGTTCGCTAGTGGAACTCCTCTGCTGCAAATATATTCCCAGTCCAATATTTCTTGCATAATTCTATATTGAGAGTGATTAGACATCTTCTAGGTAAGCGTGCTCCATCCTAGATGACATCAGGTGTTTTCAAACGCTTACCTTTTTCAAAACAAAAAAAAGTACCGCTATATTATCTGCCATTATTCACTAGACTCAGGGGAATCAAATTGGTTGACCGTACAATCTATTTGCGATCTTTCGAAAATATATCATAACGGAAAAATCTCTATTAATTTATATGGTTTCCTTCAATGTTGAAAATATCTCGGTTATCGTATTTTTGGTAATTATTCTTCCCTTTTTTGTAGTTCACATTATGTAAACCCGGTGACTGAATATATATAGACACAGCTCTCCATACAAAAATGCCTTCCAAAAATGACCCCAGGCGCGTTGACACTGACAGCTATCCCCTCTTCATAAATATGTCAGAGCAGCTTAGAATTTATCCAATAGACAATTTCGCGCTATTAAAAAAAAGTTGTGATTGGTTCATAAAAGTTTAAAGTGTCAAACCTCATGCGCGGCGTTACAATATTATGGCGTTGTCAAACTTACAGGGATGATACTAACCGATATGGAACCAATTTATATGAATATTATTCTACACACGATATTGTTATTAAGATTACTCTTGTTCATACTTTATAAGAAGTCTTTATCGTTAATAATGTGTTGGAGTAGTAATTTATTTTCTAACCTAGGTTACAAATTAAATTCAATATCGTATAACAAACTGTCACCATAAGAGCAAGCTAGAATAGGATGTTACTTTGGTATATCGCACGCATTGATTTGATTTAATAATGAGGCAACAGATTTGCTAAATTGACGCGGAGTACTGAATTTTGGGACGTCAAGGAACTTTGCCAAAAACGGATGACTACTGAGTTGTTCATATTTACCGTTCTTGCAATATTCGAAAGACAGGAATGCAAGTAACGAAATTTCAATTTTCTAGGTTCGCAGTAGATAGATTCGCAAAGAATATAATACCCATTAAGAAGCTGACACGCTTTCAGAATTAGAAAAGAAAACGGTAACTTTTCGCAAAGAGAATAAGTGCAATCACAGATAATACGTATTGACATTTCAGTACTATTACAGAAATACAACTTTCGACCATAAAGCATCGCGAATGTCTATTTAAATGAAATAGGTAGGAAATATTTTTAATTACATCTAAAACTAACTACTATAATTAAATTGAAACTAAACAAAAATTAAACCTATTAAAAAATTGGGCCTCTTCGGCATAGCATTAAATTCCATGACTGTACATATTTTTATAAAATTATTTTTAATAATAAATTATTTTCGGGGCTTTCGGGAAACTAGAATAATTATGTCGGAAAGTTTACCAGCGGCACATTTACAGCGTACTTGTTTTTCGAGATAAAAGCAAATAATAGGAATTGCTTGTTACTTGAAAAATACATGAATAATTTACTTGTGAGTATAATTGACGCATAACCTAATTCCCAATCTGTAACTCAGTATCATAAAGGCATAACTCATTATAAAACTAGTATAGATATACGACATTTGGTTCAGCCTATTAGTCTATACAACAATATGTTACTTTAAATAATTGTTTATCACATTCAGGATTAAACTTACACAAACCAATGGATCCCATCGTTTTTCTTGTATTTTTGTGCAGTTGTTGCGGGACCATTTTACCGCACAAGAAGGCATTTTATAGGGTTTTTAATATAACAATTTTATATTAGCTGACATCTTATGTCATAGAAAGCTTCTGACTACTAAATCTGTCAAACTCCGCCGCGGCTCAGTCGATCGTTCGTGGCACACTAGCCGTGGGGTCATTTTTGAGCTCGAGTCAGGTTTCTATAGTATTACTAGTTCGTTGTGTAAACCTAATATTGTCGTCGGTTGCCACGGTAATTATTCATGAAATAAAATAACTGAAATGGATTATATCGCGTATACTAATTTAAATTTCATCCTGACGTTTCGAACCCTTTAGCAGCGTAGGACCCCTATATATATTGTTTTTATATTAAGCAGAAACGTCTGCTAGATATCAAAGATATTTAAATCGAAAGGAAAATAGAAAAATTTGACTCGCAGCGTGACTCGAACCCACAACCACTGGATCACTAGCACAGGGTACTACCAATTCTGCCATACGAGTCCCGCTGCGAGTAATTTCTTTCTATTTTTCTTTAGATTTAAATAACTTTGATATACTAGCAGATAATTCTGCTTAATATGAAAACAATTTTAGAAAGGGGTAGCACATTGTTATCGATGAATTCTCAATCTAAATTTGAGACTTCGCTGCCGTAAAAAGGGTTCAATACTCTTCGATAGATGTCGCTACACGTCACCCGTAATGACGTATACCAGGAAGGATAAGATAGAAAAATTTGACACGTCTAAGCGGTACTCGTATTGCACAATTGGTAGTGCACTGGGCTAGTGATCCAGTGGTTGTGGGTTCGAGTCCCGCTGAGTCAAATTTTTCTACTTTTCTTTCGATTTAAATAACCCCACTTTATAATCCGTTTCAGTTGTTTTATTTTATGTAAAACTAATTATATCTTCAGCTAATTAACGCCCCAAAACAATTTCCTTCTACGGATATTCATAGCGTAGATATAAATATCTTTCATTGTTTGTCCGTAAAAATTGAAGCGAAGTAAACAAAAACATCGCGAGAAACGCATTGATCCCAATAACTTTAAGTTTAGTTTTTTATGAGTTTAAAGGTAAAGCAATACCTTTAGAAAAACTGCACAATATCTCAGAAATCAACGCCTAATTTGTGAGTAATGCTAAAGCGATAGGAATACGGTATTTATTGTTGCAAAAATATTTTTTCTTCCTGGCACGGCAAGGAAGAAACAAGAAAATTAATGTCATTGATGCGGCAACAAATTTTTGCTAGACGGAAAACTTCAATCACTTTTCTCGCCTCGCTTACATCAAATCATCTTCATAGCCATAATCAGTTACTGTCATAATGAGCGCTTTTGGTTGATATCCCGTCTCAAACAGTATTTCGGGTGTTTGCAGCGACAGACAAGGTAAAAGATACCCATACGGACAAAGTAGCAAAATATGTATACATGAATCTTCATACATACTTAGGCACTTTGGTTGTATCGACATAATTATGTGACTTGACTTGAAACAAACGGTAGATTCGTATGGTTAGCGATTTTTCATCACACTTGCTTGTCAATGGCGTTATTACTTGCGAGCGTACAGAGCAGTTATAGCCGATTTACCTCACACGGGCTGTTAAGTTTAGTTTTAAAAATATATAGAACTCATACTTCACTTCGGACTGAGGATGTTTCCAATCAGCCAAGGTGTATTTCATATCTTCAAAAGTTTACTACAACCAACTTTTTATATTAAATGTCACTGCAATTTAATAGTTAGTATTTATTAAAAATAATTGTTTTATATTTCATTTTGATAATTAATACTGTTTGGCAGGATGGTCTGTCAACTTCGAAAACAAAACGCAGTTTTTAGCATTATCTGCGGAAGACATTGAAAAAAGTTGACAATGTTAACAATCTCTTTTAGTGCATGCGGTCTGATTTTAGTTTTCAAAGTGTATTTTCATTTTAAACCTAAATAAGTTACTTATTTTACCAACGAATTTATTTTGTTTCCTCGCAAATGTGATGAAAAACATTGTGTGTATCACGGTTGGTAAGTGTATAACAAACTTGAGTCATTAAAAGCCCTGCGATTCGTCGTCGGGCTTCAAATAGACTCGCGTTTAATATTCCTTACTTACCACCCTCGTTGCACAATGTAAATATAAAGTTTATATAAAGAGATATAATTAAAACCTGTAGTAAGGACATTTAGTGTTGTTTCTCTTGTGTTTACAGATAAGTAATATTTTATTTGGCATTGTAATATCTGAGCTTTAGTTCTTAATTTTAAATAAATATAAATCTCTTGTCTTTACAGAGAAACGCAGTTTTGTCTTTATCTCAAACGATATAGATAGATATTATTATATCGATATATCTATAATCTATGATTCAAAGAGTGAAATCTTGAGCTTTGGGGGCGTTTCAAAGCACGAGAGGCGAACACACTTTGCTACCGAGTGAAACAATTTTTTTTCTATTGGCATCCATCATTTTTCATTCAAAAAAATTAAATAAAAGAACATCCATACATATATTGTCTTCGGTTGCTGCGATAATTACTCATGCAATTAAACAACTAAATCGGATTATATCGCGTATACTAATTTAAACTTTATCCCGCTACTAACCCTTTAGCAGCGTTCGTGGTCCTCGGGTAGATTAGTATACATGATATAATCCGTTTTAGTTGTTTTAGTTCATAAAATCCATACAGCCAATATCAAAATACACTCGATTGGTAATAAACAATATGTATGAAATTACTTTGCACTCTTGTGAATAAATTGCAACTTTGCTATCTGTTTTTTAAGAATAAAACAGTTATTTCCAAGCTGGTGGGGTGAAAAATAAAATGTCATGTTCATTCCATCAAATATCGTCACTTAGGGCCTTTTCAAACTCACCGTCAAACTTGTGTATTCGGTGACCGGAAAGGCAGAATTGCTTCTTGAATCTTTTGTACGAGCCACGCCAAAATCAACCTTGTGTCAATGCAGTAGGGACTGGTAAATTGAGCGTTTTTCTTGTTATTTTCACCTAAGTCAGGAAAGGTTAGTAAATTGATGATCTGTACGTATTTTTTCAAGTACGCAAAAAGGTTGTATAAGCCGTTAGATAAGTGATTCCGCTTGTCGTATTCTGGTGCCATAAATTCTAAATTTAAACTGCTTTTTCTGTTTACTTATCGTTCGGATGCGAAGATACAGGCAGCCATTATTTATCAGCTCACTGTCGTTTTTATTAAAATAGATATTTCACTATTTTTGTTTGTACAGTCAGCAGCAGAGGTGATTCATTTGAGGTGTTCAAAATGAGGTCAACATGTCTCTTTTGTCAAAAGAATAAGAACGCGTGTAGGTCATTTTGAATACTTCAAACGCTTAGCAACTTTTGCTGCTGACTGTACATACGCCTTTTCAACCTGAGTTTAGATTGATGGCAGAATCGAATAGCTGTATTTTTTATGATATAGGAGGCAAATGACGGATTGCCTGGTGGGAAGACACTACGGCCGCCCATGGACACTCGCAACACCAGAGGAGTCACAAGTACGTTGCCGGCCTTTAACATCTCTATACGCTCTTTTCTTGAAGGTTTGGATGTCATAACAGTCCGAAAATACTGCACACGACAATTTATTCCAATGTTTTGCTGTGCGAGGCGGGAAGTTTCTAGAAAAACGCACAGTTGAGGACTGCCAACTGTATTAGGCTAAGAATATTATTATTCAAGTTGATAGAATATCAAGTGTCATAAATTGATTATCATCATCATCATCATATCGGCCGAAGACGTCCACTGCGGGACATAGGCCTCCCCCAAAGCGACCCACAGTGAGCGGTTTTGCGCCACCCGCATTCTGTGGATTCCCGCGATCATTACCATATCGTCGGTCTACCTTGTGGGGGACCTGCCCACGTTGCCCCTTCCGGTACGTGGTCGCCGCTTGGGAACTTTTAGGCCCCAACGATCTAATAAATACGACTGAGGGGTGTAGTCGCCAGCTTGGCGGGCTGGTTGTCGACCGCAGTAGCTGTAGTAAATCTAATGACTAATTTGCATAGTATATAGTATATTAATGAACCATCATAAAACGTGATTACACGCCATTATCATAATTACCATAATTAGTTTAATACAAGTGTTACGTCATGTTTGCGTTACAATCATTACGTTGTGGGCCCTTTATAAGACAATCTTTTGCCTGATTTCAAACATTGTCATCTTACCCGTAATAGTGGGAAATCATAATAGTGGACAGGTTAGGTTATATTAAAAATATCTACGTAGACATAAATATCTGTTAAGCTTAGCAACTTTCACCCTTATTACCTACTCAATAGAGTTTAATGGTATGGAGCGAGTCGAGACAGTAAATAGATGTGGTACTCTCGGCAGACAGGTTTAAGGGTTTGTATTCTCGACTTTATGACCTAAGCCTGAGTTTAATGTACGAGAGAGGCCTGCAAGAGACAGAAAACAATTTTGAGATAGAAGTATTTATTGCTCTTAAAATACTCGTAGACTTAACCTGCCATGACTTCTTTGTTTTTATTTAATGAACACGGTCAGAATCACCAACATTATTAAGTAGTGATAATGATATTGTGATTTAAAAATGTATCGTGAAATGCCAATTTAAAAACACGTATTTGAAATGATTAAAATTAATATAATAAATGGCCCCACGTTGGGCGCCAATTTTACAAAAGAATTTCGGTTCAAGGGTGTTGTGTAAATTTAGCTCAGGGTTGTGTAATTCATGGGTTCTACGTCTTAGTTAATACTAAGACGACCTTTTCCATTTATATTTCTGGTCGGGGTGCAAGGATCGGCATGTCTGTGAGCGAATATTATGTAACTTCATATGAGCTGCCGCTGGATATATGAATCGAATCTATATGGGGTGAAAAATAGTGCTCTCATATTGCGTTTGCAATTGTAATTATCCATGTTTACGTATTGATTTAAATTAATATAATAAATGGCCCCACGTTGGGCGCCAATTTTACATGAGTTCAAGGGTGTTGTGTAAATTTAGCTCAGGGTTGTGTAAGTCATGGGTTCTACGTCTTAGTTAATATTAAGACGACCTTTTCCATTTATATTTCTTGTCGGGGTGTAAGGATTGGCATGTCTGTGAGCGAATATTATGTAACTTCATATGAGCTGCCGCTGGATGAATCGAATCTGTATGGGGTGAAAAATAGTGCTCTCATATTGCGTTCGTAATTGTAATTACCCATGTTTACGTATACATGAATACAATTTCATTGAATGGATATGAAAACGTTGACGATTCTGTACAAAGCTTAGGCGTTAAAGTTAAATACGTGGATAAACCCTTCCAACCATACATACTTAATGAAGTTGAGTGGGTCTTAGTTGTTAATCAATAACTGTCAAACACATGAGACGACCCGTCTTTGGAAACGAGATATCATATATACAAGATATTGAATATAATATAATCAAGATATTGAAATTTCATCCAATTTGAGAAGCCATTACAGACAGCCCGTAATAGCTGTCAAACATATTTGTCTCGACCTATTTATTTACAGCTAGTGCCATGGAGAATAGGACGTTATCGTTAATAGCTTAGCAAAACCTTTATTTTTTAATTCTGCTGCTTGGCTAAATATAAAAAAGTTAAATGATTGTCGATATTTTGTGACTGCATAATTATGTACCCATATCTTTCCCGTACATAGAACAATGGTGTTCCGGACATTTAAGAGGCATTACTGAGCTCAATCTAATACGCAGAGACCCTTTCGATAATTTAATGAAATGTAAGTAGGTAAAGGGTGTCATGGGACGCTCACAGAGACAGCAGCCGCCATGGCATTTACTAGGCTATTGGGTGAAAAGGATGGACTAGTTACTGGGCTATTGGATTAAAAATCGGACGCCTGCCTAATCAAATGTCATACAAATTTATCTACGGCAGAGAGGTGTCTTGAGAACGTAGCTCTAGCAACTCCAATCTGGTTGGTCGGCTAAGACAAGCCAGAGGCAGGGGACCTGTCACAGCTATCCGACAGGGCACCAGGGGCGCTCAAGTACGTGGAGTCACTACTCTCCAACAGCTCGCCACGAGCTGCCCTGCGTTGATTGTTTGCACTAGTGAAAACCAGTGTGTGTGCGTGTGTGGAAGTCACTTTTTGACACCTGCTGTTAGAAAGAGAATTTCGCTTGTCTTACAAGTTAAAAGTGTCCGAGAAATTAGCCTCAGGAATTGATAAAGAGCACGCGTCATGTCGCGGAATTTCGTTGGAACTAATTTCTTTCAATCATTTTGATGACAGGTTGTCACTGTTGTAAGTGTCATTGTTGGGTAATATAAAAATGTTGTATAGTAATTTATAAATTACATATAACCCAAAACTATTCATAGCTAAAAGTGAAGTTGTAAATAATCAATTCTAGAAACTGCTAGATATGAAACGCTCGGGAAATAAAACTATTTTGCTACGAAACATTTCCAAATACCAACAGTGCTGACAGGTAAATAAATCAAGGTTTACTATACCTTAGGGGAACTCCGGTTGGGACACAAAATGTCGAAGTCATCTTAAAAACATATTTTGTGTTTATAAATAAAAATAAGAAAATAGACAGAATTTAGAACAGATAGAATTTATTTGCCAAAAGAAATTAATTCTATTACGAATTCTCTTAACCATGGTAACAAACGGTTCAAAAGATTTATTTTTGAAATTTAAGAATTAATAAATATTAGTCTCTAAGAATGTCATTTACTTAATAAACACGAAATTTTAATTATATTTGGAATGTATGAAAAAATTATAGAAAAGAAGTGAATTTCGTATGATTTTTTTTGTTTTTAGTTAATTATTATTAATGTTGTTTAGTCTGCAATATTGATTCTTTCTGTCGCGTTTGTAACAAGTTCCTAACAAATATTTTTTATCCTCGTACGAAACCAGTTACGTTCGATGGTTATTAATTCTCCCTATGAAACTTGTTGCAACAATTTTTGTTGTCGTTTGTTTGATTTCGACTGAGTCCCGCAGGGCTCCTATTTCTGAGCTATTTGCGGCATCTGAAATCACCTAACTAACCCTACTGAAACTGAAATTACAATCGTATTATGATAAACTAACTTAACTACTCAGTGTTTTGCGATTAAAGTCTATTCAATTATTTTTACAAGTTTGTAACATGTTACGAGAAATGACAAAATTTTCTTATTTTTCCCCTGGTTACAAAACCCGATTACATAGGCGACCAAAGGGATATTGATAGCTTATTATGCAAAAATCTTACGCAAAATTGTGCAGCTAATGAAGAATTGATCTCAAACACGATACACCACTGCTTGGTCTACGCCGGGCAGTCTTTGGGCCCATGGCCGCCCCATGGCTTTCTGTAAAGTCCGGCTACCACATTACAAAACGCAAGACCTACTACCGTCCACTGACATGCTCTAATTACCAAATTTTGTTGTTATTCTATTGAGTTGCTACAATAACTTTGATACTGACGTGATCATCAGGATTGATGGAAGCCATATTTTTTGATCTATTAATACCATAGACTATTTGACTACTTACTAGGAATGGTTATATACCTAAATGAGAACAATAGCGCCCTCTAGGCAAATATATTCCAAGTCAGACGTTACATATTTTCAGTCCATGTAGATAATAAAAGTAAGGTATTAAGACATGTATTCTATTACTACACCCCGTTATCTTATGCTCAGTTTAGGGGCAAGTGATTGGGAAGTTACGATAATATAAGTCGATAAAAAATTAAGTTGACTTAGTCACTCAATAACATGTCAAAAGATCTTGGGTCCGATTTATGAAATAGTCACCAATTGATTTCCATAGAGAATGAATGACAATCTCTATGAAGATTACTCGGTGACTATTTCAAAAATCGGACCCCAAATTGACGATATTTGATATTTATAATTGTCGCCCTCCGATTAGACTAAAAAGAGGAATGAATGTGTCTCTATAGCTTTCACTGAAGAAGAATTTTAGTTTGACACATAACTTTTATAGATAAATATGAATTGACTAATTACGTGAAGCAACATCACTATTTTAGATTGCCCCCAAAATGAGCCTTAGATAACGGGGTGTAATAATGATGAACCATTCGCGTTGGCTGCCCGATGAAAACAGCAGGCCGCCGCGCCGTACGTTCACCGCGACTGGACACTCGACATCGGCTTCGATTGAGGCATTTTCAGCGGAACATATCGAGCAATATTCGACTGACATTTAAATTCATATAAAATGAACTATCCAAATATATATAACTCAAAGGTGACTGACTGACTGACATAGTGATCTATCAACGCACAGCCCAAACCACTGGACGGATCGGCCTGGAATTTGGCATGCAGGTAGAATATGACGTACGCATCCGCTAAGATAGGATTTTGATCAATTCTACCCCCAAGGGGATAAAATAGGGGATGAAAGTTTGTATGAAACTTTGTCAATTTTAAACCGATCGGTCTAAGACTTTGCATGCATAAAGCTAACGTATGCGGAGTGAAATTTGGACAAAGTTTGAATATATAAAATGTAAAAAATAAAAATCAAAAAAAAATATGTGTGTAGGTATGTCAATATCAAGTCTATATATCTGTCAATCAATCTGGTAAGTTTCATAAGAATTGGATGTTTGATTTTGTAATTATGGTAAATAACCAAGAACGCCGTCGTAAAACTGTATGTAATTTCTACAGAATACATCCCCTATGGCCGAAATCGAAGGTGGTGGAACATTTTGTACAAATGGGTGAGAGTCGAAGCATCATTTATAATATTTTAGCGTCTTTGACCTTAAAAAACAACCACTGCTAGAAAGCCTGGTTCTGGAAATTATCCCAGCTTGAGCAAGTTTTCTGAGAGAGCTCGACTAAAGAAAATTACCGCCGGCCGTGTTGCTAAATCTTACAGAGAGCTCGGAAGAAAATTTAAATGTGACGGAAAAACTGTCAAAAAATATCTTGAAGACATGGGCATCGATAAGCGGTGTAGAAAATTTAAATCCACCGTCTCCGAAAATCAAAAATCCACTCAGAAAATACGGCTGCGTAAATTGGTCAAAGAAATATTTTACGCCAAAAACAATGTGAGTTGCGTCATGGATGACGAGTCATATTTCACGTTAGATGGAAACTAGTGGCAAGGCAATTACTGTTTTGAGAAGACCAATGGTCCAACTGATGAGAACGTGAAATATATTGAGCATACCAAGTTTCCTAAAAAAGTTTTGCTATGGCTTGCCATCAGGAACGCGGAATGTCCAAGGCGGTGTTCTTTGAATCAGGTTTAGCTGTGAACGCCGATCGCTACATAGAGCGTTGTTTGCCATTAGTGCGAGATTTCATAAATACGAGTCATAGAAGAGAAAATGCTGTGTTTTGGCCAGACTTAGCCTCAAGCTATTATTCCAAAAAAACACTTAGCAAAATGGCGGAGCTAAACACCCCACACGTACCGAAGACATCAAATCCACCTAATGTTCCGCAACTTCGCCCTATTGAAGATTTTTGGGCAAATCTGAAGAGGCGAGTATATTGCGATAATTTTCGGTCCAAAAATGTGCAAAGCTTGATTCGTAAAATAAAATTGGAGTTGTATAAAATGCCCACATCTATGTTTTCGACAGGGATGGACAAAGTTCCTCAGAACTACCGTAAAGCATCTCGCATGGGAGTAAACTTTTTTTTACATTAATCATTATTAGGTACTTTATTATAAAAACATAACTATTTAAAAAAATAATGGTGTTTTTTTTATTTAAAACAACATTGCACTTTGTCCAAATTTCACTCCGCATACGTTACTATGACTTAGGCATTTGTGAATAAAACGGCATTTTTCGAACAAAAAGCACGCATACTACGCAATATGCCAAACTACGTTTTGAACGATATAGTGTGCTAAAAATAACTTAAATACTTTTTAACGCGAGATCTATTACTCAGGTATCAATAAATCCTATAAGTAGACAGTCGCATGTCACGTGCCAATAAAAACTGCGAAAACGTCAGATGTCCGGTAGTAATTGGCAATTTGGTTTTTATGTCGATTGCCCCGGAATGTAATCAACGCAGCAAGCTAACGCGCAATTACGGCGGAGTATCGCATTTTGTAAAAACACATATACAGTATAGATAACCTTCAAGAGAAATGAATACCATAAGGAATCTTTATAAACAGGAAGCTTAAAAAGTTCGACCAATAAACAGGGAAGTGATACGAAATTCAAATGCCATAAAAAAATCAAATTAATTGTGCGTAGAAATTTTCAAAAGCTATTTGAGAGATGATTTCCACAAAAGCATATTTTCATAGGAGCGAATATACACTTCGAGTTTTATCACGATCGCAAATGCTGTGTCGTGGGTGCAGAGCGACTATTAACACAACTTTTTTTTTAGATAGTTTTATCAGTTGCAAATAGTTCTACTTTTTTTAATACGAGTATGCAATGATATACGTTGCACTATTATTGATAGTGTTGTTTTGTTTTGTTGTTTGTTTTTTTAGGGATTTTTGGTATACTAGGAAATTAAGAGGTTCGTTGCTTAATTAAAACGGTGTTGTTTATGTTTACGGTAAACACAGTTTTATGAGAGGTAAAATTCTACTGGCGTTATTTCATCAACTTCTATCAAATCTGCTAACGTTATTATGGAATTTAGTCCATAGCACGTTGGTATCGTCCATGAACATAAAATATACGAATTAACTAATTTAAGTTTCATGTCCCTTTCACAACCTAATTAATATGTTTTAAACACAAAACTATCGTGAGATTGAAACATATTTATTGTATAAAAGCGGGTAACTCACGTTTTATAAGTCTGCGTCGGTTAGCCAACGCGAATGGCTCATGATTATTCTCCTCGTTACGGAGTGAAACATGTCGAGCAATATTCGACTTATAAAACGTGAGTTACCCGCTTTTATACAATTAATATATGATTGAAAATCACTGGTACGTTCAAATGCCGTTCGCCAAACGACGATCGCCAAAACAATATCATTAGCCCTTCGCTACGACCGCTAGGTAAGCCGTACCGTCAACAGTTGTAGTTTAAAATGAACCTTCAGGCGTTTGAATAAGGCATATTATGGCATGTTCTATTAAATAAACGAGACCGTCAAAAGGCGAAACTACTTGTAACTAAAACCGCTTACCTATAAAGCTTACACAACCTTTGTGCGAGGCTTAGTGTGCGAGTGTGTATGAGTGAGAGGAAATCATTTCTTGCATATATTCGATCTTTTCTAAAAATTTGTTGCTCTATATTCATATTTGAAATATTGGCAGAGTGCAAAGTGGGTGGAGGGGGTAGCCTAAACGATCACAGCGCTCGCTACGACTAAAATTGTCATTTTTGTCGCTGACTTGAGCTGTCAAATCCATATTGCAGTAAACATTTTCTAATCGCTTTAATAATGTTACTGACTACCATTGTTCAAAATTGTGTAATATAGTAAAATAACACAAGATTTCATTAATATTTTTCACAATATTTACTTACTTCTTGTTTGACAGCGGTGACAATATTGTCCATAATGGCCGCCTGTCACGTGGCGCTGTCGTCGCGCTCGGTCCCAATATGTGCTATCGACTATGCCTTAAACTGTTATCAGAAGCGTCGTAAGTGCCATAACATAACATTCAGGGCGCTTAGTAGTTTGGGAAAGATAGGAACTTTGTTTGACAAGGTAAATATTTGTCTCACTGATATGAAGTAAACTAGTCAATACAGATATTATTGTAATGATTAATATATGTTTGACTTTTTTCTTGTCTACTATATCTCCTTACAGAATAGAAACCATTTGTGTTTACAAAAATAAATTGTGATTTAATGTAGCAATGGTGATGTAATGTTTTGGATCCGGGTATGTCCTTAAACTACGTCCAACAATGAGAGGTAGAGCACAACGGTGACCATCACGCTTGAATCTGGGGCAGCCCAACTGGGGATGTACCTCCTCCTTACAGAAGACCACAGCCATAATAGCACTGCTACCTTTCAGGTATGTAGTGTTGTGTTCCTGATGGTGAGTAAGGTTCCCAGAGCTCCAACCCCCGGCAAAGGCCGGCAACGCGCGTTTGACTCCCCTGATGTTGCCCTGGGTGCCCATGGGCGACGGTAATTGCTTACCATCAGGCAATCCGTCTGCTCGTTTGCCGCCTATGACATAAAAAGCAAATATGTATTTGAATATTATGATGTTTTAACTTTTGTTTGCGTCAGTCCCTGGCCTAGACCGTCCCTAGAACGCTGATTTCATAAAAACGCAAATTTCTCCTTAAATACTTAATGAATCGACTGGCCCTTTTGAATATATCTTATGTGGTGTTACATTAGTTCATTAGATGAAAAGTTATTTAACTATTAGCGTTTAAAAACAGCTTTCGCAAAATGTAACCAATAGTTACCCAATTTTCATGGAATGACCCATAATACATTTCAGCCTTATGGAGTCCACTGCTGGACATAGGCCTCCCACAAATATGACTTGTATCATCTTGGGGGTAGTTGCCATAGTCGCCACGCTTGGCAGATGGCGACCGCAGGAGCTGTAGATTGGGTGGAGACGGATGCTGCTGCCCGTCCGTAGGATTTTTCCCTGTGTCGCCTCAATCGACACCCGCGGAAGGAGATGGGGGGTGGTGCTATTCTAGTCAGCGGGCATCACACGGCAATAGTCAATATATTTGGGATAATTTCGTTACATTTGTTGTAGATAAAAATATGGTATATTGTTCTTATGTAGAGAGAAAAAACGTAGAACATATTTATGAACGGATTTTACAGTCGACGTCAAAATTATGTTTACATTTATTCACCTTAATCCTTTGTAATAAGGTGCAACAGTGTAAACATCTTTTTGAAGTAGGCTGTACATTTTTGCACTAACTTTTTTTTTCACTTTTGTACAGTCAATAAGCTACAATATACTTATATAATCATAATAAAACATATAGGTAGTAAATGTATATATAATATATCCTTAAGTTATTTTTTAATTTTGTGTAATTATATAAATGTATACAAAAAAAATAATAAAAAAGGTAGAAAATACATTGATATACAAAATACATTACCGGCAATCTACAGATTTTAATGTAATTAATAACACACTAGCTGATGTTCTCAACTGGTTTACTACTAACAATCTGTTGCTTAATGCTAAGAAAACAAAATGTGTTAGATTTGCTTTGCCGAATGTTACACCGGTGGATACTAGAATACTTTTAAATAATGAATGCTTAGAGATAGTAGATAAAACATTGTTCCTTGGTTTAACATTGGACAAAAGTCTACAGTGGAGTCCTCATATAACAAAACTCGCACATAGATTAAGTTCGGCCGCTTTCGCCGTTAGGAGAATTAGGCAACTGTCGAATATTGAGACAGCTCGATTAGTTTATCATAGTTATTTCCATAGTGTAATGTCATATGGTATTCTGGTTTGGGGCAAAGCAGCTTACATACAGACTATATTTGTATTACAAAAAAGAGCCATTCGGGTTATGTTTAACTTAAGAGCAGGTGCATCTGTTAGAAAACTTTTAAAGAAATTAATATATTAACTGTAGCTTGTCAATATATATATGAAAATATTATGTACGTTATTAAAAACCTTCAGTTGTTTACCAAAAATTGTGACATCCATACCTATAACACTAGAAATAAGAATAAGCTTGCTATTAGAAAGTGTCGTGTGCGTAAAGTGTATAAATCATTTTTTGGGCAATGTATTCATTTATATAACAAGTTACCTGATGATGCCTTAAAATTACCCTTCCCAGTACTTAAGAATTACTTAAAAAAGTCTTTGATGTCTAAGGGCTATTACAGAGTAGAGGATTATTTGACAGACAAACATGCATGGCCCAAACCAGAAACTAACAAAACCGCCTAGCAATTAATTCAACAATTCTATGTACTGCCAGATAATGTAAATGACACAGTTCTGATAAGAAAGCATATTAAAGTACGTCTATTTTGTGAAGTCGAATTTGTTTATACATTATTATTTTTACTTTTATATTTTTATATTTTCTTATCTTGTAATAAACTGTTTGATATGTTTTCTTATCGGACTACGCATAATTATGTAAGTAGTTTAAGATTTGATGTATCACTGTATTGAAAAATAAGTCCCGCCGTAGTTTATTGCCGGTATCTTCACGGGTCAGAGGAGTAGGGGTTGAACCGGTGAAGGTTTTTTTTTTGACGTTCTGAAGTGAATGTAATGTGCATAAATTGAAAAATAAAGATCTTTTATCTTTTTATCTTTTTATCATTAATTAGAGTCTGGCTATTTAAATAATAATCAATGTTTTGGCGGGAAATGAATAAAATCTTAGGATGGTCACACCTTGTATAGTAGGACATATAGTTTTGATACTAGCAAATATTTTTGATTTTCTGTCCACACGTAAGGTACGTAAGGAACTAAGGGCGGATTGCACCAAACCATCTTACTGACCAGTTACTCCATCGATTTCATCTAAATATTGATTCTCCGTAAGAAACTCCATACGTTCTAAAGTTATTATTTTATTAATATTTTCGAGAACTTTTAATTTATCCGTGTCATTACACACTTGTCCTGTTTATGAGAGTAATATATACACGTACAGACAGCTGCAGATACAAGTATACCCCCTGCATACAAAGTTTATATGAAGGGGGATTTATATACTTATCTCTGCAGCTGACTGTACTTAAATCAAAGGTATAGGCAAATGAAATAAAACTCCTAAAAATGGATTATATCTCGTGTACTGGTCTTAAATTACGTCCCGACGTTTCGAACACTACCGCGTTCGTGGTCAACGAGTCGACTAATCGATATAATCCGTTTTAGTCGTTTTATTTAATGAATAACTAGCAATGTACAAATTGCAGAACATTCTCAAAAAGCGGAAACGTTCTCGAGAATGTTCGCAGAACATTCCTGCAACATGAAACTTATTGTTTAAACAAGAGGATATATCCGGAATAAAGTTTAAATAGGCATAACTTAAAACTACATGTTATTATGCATATATTATTGTTTATTACAGTCAACTATTTGGTTGATAAGTGATAAGTTACCAATAAGTTCCTTAAATTCTCATTGTATTTTAGAGAACATTTCGACTTTCGGACTTCACAATTATAGCCTTGGGCCGGTACCGCGAACATCGAAGTTCGTATACGGCGAACATCTTTTTCTTTTACTCCAATTAAGGCGTCATGAGAGTGAGAGAGACAATCGTCCGAAATTTACGAATATCGTTTTTCGCGGTAGCGCCGCAGATTCAAACTAAGTTATCGAACTATTTCGTGATGCTTGTCTTTGGTCTTGTCAAATTGACACGTGGACTTGTGTCAACGAGTGAGCAAGGAGTTTTAATATATGCTGTAAGAAGTTTTTTCCATAATGACAATAAGTAAAATGTGCTTTATAAACATCACATTAACGTTAACTTTCGCTAGCCGAACATGAAGAAAAAAAAAACAAGCTGAGTGGGACGAGTACACAGACTTCTGTCTCTTTCTAAATGTTCTGAATTAATCTGAAGATCATTGCAATAAGTACAAAAACAAATGTGTTTTTTTAAATTCATTTATATATACACTAAAATGTTATAGACGACCAAACCAGGTGTTTGTTGTGGTACCTTATTTATATAACAATCCCAATGACTATAATTACTTCGATACACATGCATTTTACTATCCGTTGATGAGATGATAATTGATAACTGGAGTAAAGCAAATCTGTAAAATATTTATATTATAATGATTATATCTAAACTATGGTGAATGGTCATGGTAAAAACCACGAAGTTATTAAGTAATTCCATAAATTCTCGTTCTCGAGAACATTCTCAGAAGTTACCGAGAAGTTCTCATGTGGAAAGTTTCGCAACTTTGGAAACTGCTCTTGCGTGCATTGCTATGAATGACTATAATAGCGGAAACCGAAGACAATATTTTATGGGCAAATTTTAGAAGTCTTACTTAAAGTATCAAAAGAATAATAGAGTACCAACCTACTACATTGTTTACGAATTGTAAACATTGCAATTTTTCCTTGAAAAACGCTTCTTGCCTACTTCGCACATTTTCGTAATTGTTTATTATCTTAAATAATAGGTTGCGGACCTCTCTTGGTATCGTCATTATTAATATTTTTTAAATAATCCTGCAGCCCACGAGAACAATTTAAACGAATGACATAAATTGACAACAGACTTTTAGCTTTTTTTTTAAATCATAGACAAAATTAGTGATACAACAACGAAATATCTGTCAACAAAATTTGGTTAGCCAAGCTCTAAAACCTAACATTTCTTTAAACGGGTAATTTACTGGGAATTTTCTAAAACATACCCACAATAATTCCCAGTAATGGCCATCCCGCGCAATTAGTGGCAGTGAGGCAATTTCTAAAGACTGTAAATTTGCGATAAATTCTCATTGAATTGAACCTAATCAATTGTGTAACATCCATTTTTCATTTTAATTTCAATAAACTAGTCTATGTAAATGTTCCAGTTAATACGTACTGTAATGTTATGTTATTAAATTATTATCAGTGATCAGTTATATATATATATATATTTTTTATGACATAGGCGGCAAACGAGCAGACGGATTGCCTGGTGGTAAGCAATTGTGGTGGCACCCGTAACACCAGAGGAGTCACAAGCGCGTTGCCGGCCTTTAAGGGGGGTTGGAGCTCTGGGAACCTTACTCAGCATCAGGAACACAACACTGCATATCTGAAAGGTAGCAGTGCTATTATGGCTGTAGTCTTCTGTAAGGAGGAGGAACTTCCCAGTTGGGCTGCCCCAGATTCAAGCGTGATGGTCATCGCTGTGCCCTACCTCTCATTGTTGGACGTAGTTTAAGGACATACCCGGGTCCAATAGATTTTCCCTCGCGGGATATCGGGTAATAAAATAATAAAAGTTAATATAGATACGACAGTTTCCCGCGATACCGAACAATTTGTTAAAAAATAAAACAATTTATATTGTCTGTAAGGGAGTTTTGCGCCACCCGCATTCTGTGGATTCCCGCGATCATTACCATATCGTCGGTCTACCTTGTGGGGACCTGCCCACGTTGCCCTTCCGGTACGTGGTCGCCGCTTGGGAACTTTTAGGCCCCAACGATCTAATCTGATCTATTACTCAGACTTTTATCTATTACTCAGGTATCAATAAATCCTATAAGTAGACAGTCGCATGTCACGTGCCAATAAAAACTGCGAAAACGTCAGATGTCCGGTAGTAATTGGCAATTTGGTTTTTATGTCGATTGCCCCGGAATGTAATCAACGCAGCAAGCTAACGCGCAATTACGGCGGAGTTCGCATTTTGTAAAAACACATATACAGTATAGATAACCTTCAAGAGAAATGAATACCATAAGGAATCTTTATAAACAGGAAGCTTAAAAAGTTCTACCAATAAACAGGGAAGTGATACGAAATTCAAATGCCATAATAAAATCAAATTAATTGCGCGTAGAAATTTTCAAAAGCTCTTTGTGGGATGATTTCCACAGATATTTTCATAGGAGCGAATATACACTCCGAGTTTTATCACGATCGCAAATGTTATGGCTTGGATGCAGCGACTATTAACTCAACTTTTTTGTTAGATAGTATCAGTTGCAAATAGTTCAACTTTTTTTAATACGATTATGCACTGATATAACACGTTGCACTTTTATTGATAGTGTTGTTTTGTTTTGTTGTTTGTTTTTTTAGGGATTTTTGGTATATTAGAAAATTAAGCGGCTCATTGCTTAATTAAAACGGTGTTGTTTATGTTTACGGTAAACACAGTTTTATGAGAGGTAAAATTCTACTGGCGTTATTTCATCAACTTCTATCAAATCTGCTAACGTTATTATGGAATTTAGTCCATAGCACGTTGGTATCGTCCATGAACATAAAATATACGAATTAACTAATTTAAGTTTCATGTCCCTTTCACAACCTAATTAATATGTTTTAAACACAAAACTATCGTGAGATTGAAACATATTTATTGTATAAAAGCGGGTAACTCACGTTTAATAAGTCTGCGTCGGTTAGCCAACGCGAATGACTCATGATTATTCTCCTCGTTACGGAGTGAAACATGTCGAGCAATATTCGACTTATAAAACGTGAGTTACCCGCTTTTATACAATTAATATGTTCTGATTAATGTGATTGAAAATCACTGGTACGTTCAAATGCCGTTCGCCAAGCGACGATCGCCAAAACAATATCATTAGCCCTTCGCTTCGACCGCTAGGTAAGCCATACCGTCAACAGCTGTAGTTTAAAATGAACCTTCAGGCGTTTGAATAAGGCATATTATGGCATGTTCTATTAAATAAACGAGACCGTCAAAAGGCGAAACTACTTGTAACTAAAACCGCTTACCTATAAAGCTTACACAACCTTTGTGCGAGGCTTAGTGTGCGAGTGTGCATGAGAGAGATGAAATCATTTCTTGCATATATTCGATCTTTTCTAAAAATTTGTTGCTCTATATTCATATTTGAAATATTGGCAGAGTGCAAAGTGGGTGGAGGGGGTAGCCTAAACGATCACAGCGCTCGCTACGACTAAAATTGTCATTTTTGTCGCTGACTTGAGCTGTCAAATCCATATTGCAGTAAACATTTTCTAATCGCTTTAATAATGTTACTGACTACCATTGTTCAAAATTGTGTAATATAGTAAAATAACACAAGATTTCATTAATATTTTCACAATATTTACTTACTTCTTGTTTGACAGCGGTGACAATATTGTCCATAATGGCCGCCTGTCACGTGGCGCTGTCGTCGCGCTCGGTCCCAATATGTGCTATCGACTATGCCTTAAACTGTTATCAGAAGCGTCGTAAGTGCCATAACATAACATTCAGGGCGCTTAGTAGTTTGGGAAAGATAGGAACTTTGTTTGACAAGGTAAATATTTGTCTCACTGATATGAAGTAAACTAGTCAATACAGATATTATTGTAATGATTAATATATGTTTGACTTTTTTCTTGTCTACTATATCTCCTTACAGAATAGAAACCATTTGTGTTTACAAAAATAAATTGTGATTTAATGTAGCAATGGTGATGTAATGTTTTGGATCCGGGTATGTCCTTAAACTACGTCCAACAATGAGAGGTAGAGCACAACGGTGACCATCACGCTTGAATCTGGGGCAGCCCAACTGGGGATGTACCTCCTCCTTACAGAAGACCACAGCCATAATAGCACTGCTACCTTTCAGGTATGTAGTGTTGTGTTCCTGATGGTGAGTAAGGTTCCCAGAGCTCCAACCCCCGGCAAAGGCCGGCAACGCGCGTTTGACTCCCCTGATGTTGCCCTGGGTGCCCATGGGCGACGGTAATTGCTTACCATCAGGCAATCCGTCTGCTCGTTTGCCGCCTATGACATAAAAAAAAAGCAAATATGTATTTGAATATTATGATGTTTTAACTTTTGTTTGCGTCAGTCCCTGGCCTAGACCGTCCCTAGAACGCTGATTTCATAAAAACGCAAATTTCTCCTTAAATACTTAATGAATCGACTGGCCCTTTTGAATATATCTTATGTGGTGTTACATTAGTTCATTAGATGAAAAAGTTATTTAACTATTAGCGTTTAAAAAACAGCTTTCGCAAAATGTAACCAATAGTTACCCAATTTTCATGGAATGACCCATAATACATTTCA
Source organism: Grapholita molesta (assembly GCA_022674325.2). NCBI lineage: Eukaryota > Metazoa > Arthropoda > Insecta > Lepidoptera > Tortricidae > Grapholita > Grapholita molesta. The sequence continues at coordinate 4,328,599 of CP053133.2, read as the reverse complement.
GCCTTATGGAGTCCACTGCTGGACATAGGCCTCCCACAAATATGACTTGTATCATCTTGGGGGTAGTTGCCATAGTCGCCACGCTTGGCAGATGGCGACCGCAGGAGCTGTAGATTGGGTGGAGACGGATGCTGCTGCCCGTCCGTAGGATTTTTCCCTGTGTCGCCTCAATCGACACCCGCGGAAGGAGATGGGGGGTGGTGCTATTCTAGTCAGCGGGCATCACACGGCAATAGTCAATATATTTGGGATAATTTCGTTACATTTGTTGTAGATAAAAATATGGTATATTGTTCTTATGTAGAGAGAAAAAACGTAGAACATATTTATGAACGGATTTTACAGTCGACGTCAAAATTATGTTTACATTTATTCACCTTAATCCTTTGTAATAAGGTGCAACAGTGTAAACATCTTTTTGAAGTAGGCTGTACATTTTGCACTAACTTTTTTTCACTTTTGTACAGTCAATAAGCTACAATATACTTATATAATCATAATAAAACATATAGGTAGTAAATGTATATATAATATATCCTTAAGTTATTTTTTAATTTTGTGTAATTATATAAATGTATACAAAAAAAATAATAAAAAAGGTAGAAAATACATTGATATACAAAATACATTACCGGCAATCTACAGATTTTAATGTAATTAATAACACACTAGCTGATGTTCTCAACTGGTTTACTACTAACAATCTGTTGCTTAATGCTAAGAAAACAAAATGTGTTAGATTTGCTTTGCCGAATGTTACACCGGTGGATACTAGAATACTTTTAAATAATGAATGCTTAGAGATAGTAGATAAAACATTGTTCCTTGGTTTAACATTGGACAAAAGTCTACAGTGGAGTCCTCATATAACAAAACTCGCACATAGATTAAGTTCGGCCGCTTTCGCCGTTAGGAGAATTAGGCAACTGTCGAATATTGAGACAGCTCGATTAGTTTATCATAGTTATTTCCATAGTGTAATGTCATATGGTATTCTGGTTTGGGGCAAAGCAGCTTACATACAGACTATATTTGTATTACAAAAAAGAGCCATTCGTTTTATGTTTAACTTAAGAGCAGGTGCATCTGTTAGAAAACTTTTAAAGAAATTAATATATTAACTGTAGCTTGTCAATATATATATGAAAATATTATGTACGTTATTAAAAACCTTCAGTTGTTTACCAAAAATTGTGACATCCATACCTATAACACTAGAAATAAGAATAAGCTTGCTATTAGAAAGTGTCGTGTGCGTAAAGTGTATAAATCATTTTTTGGGCAATGTATTCATTTATATAACAAGTTACCTGATGATGCCTTAAAATTACCCTTCCCAGTACTTAAGAATTACTTAAAAAAGTCTTTGATGTCTAAGGGCTATTACAGAGTAGAGGATTATTTGACAGACAAACATGCATGGCCCAAACCAGAAACTAACAAAACCGCCTAGCAATTAATTCAACAATTCTATGTACTGCCAGATAATGTAAATGACACAGTTCTGATAAGAAAGCATATTAAAGTACGTCTATTTTGTGAAGTCGAATTTGTTTATACATTATTATTTTTACTTTTATATTTTTATATTTTCTTATCTTGTAATAAACTGTTTGATATGTTTTCTTATCGGACTACGCATAATTATGTAAGTAGTTTAAGATTTGATGTATCACTGTATTGAAAAAATAAGTCCCGCCGTAGTTTCTTGCCGGTATCTTCACGGGTCAGAGGTGTAGGGTTTGAACCGGTGAAGATTTTTTGACGTTCATAAGTGCATGTAATGTGCCTAAATTGAAAAATAAAGATCTTTTATCTTTTTATCTTTTTTATCATTAATTAGAGTCTGGCTATTGAAATAATAATCAATGTTTTGGCGGGAAATGAATAAAATCTTAGGATGGTAACACCTTGTATAGTAGGACATATAGTTTTGATACTAGCAAATATTTTTGATTTTCTGTCCACACGTAAGGTACGTAAGGAACTAAGGGCGGATTGCGCCAAACCATCTTACTGACCAGTTACTCCACCGATTTCATCTAAATATTGATTCTCCGTAAGAAACTCCATACGTTCTAAAGTTATTATTTTATTAATATTTTCGAGAACTTTTAATTTATCCGTGTCATTGCACACTTGTCCTGTTTATGATACATACACGTACAGACAGCTGCAGATACAAGTATACCCCCTGCATACAAAGTTTATATGAAGGGGGATTTATATACTTACCTCTGCAGCTGACTGTACTTAAATCAAAGGTATAGGCAAATGAAATAAAACTCCTAAAAATGGATTATATCTCGTGTACTGGTCTTAAATTACGTCCCGACGTTTCGAACACTACCGCGTTCGTGGTCAACGAGTCGACTAATCGATATAATCCGTTTTAGTCGTTTTATTTAATGAATAACTAGCAATGTACAAATTGCAGAACATTCTCAAAAAGCGGAAACGTTCTCGAGAATGTTCGCAGAACATTCCTGCAACATGAAACTTATTGTTTAAACAAGAGGATATATCCGGAATAAAGTTTAAATAGGCATAACTTAAAACTACATGTTATTATGCATATATTATTGTTTATTACAGTCAACTATTTGGTTGATAAGTGATAAGTTACCAATAAGTTCCTTAAATTCTCATTGTATTTTAGAGAACATTTCGACTTTCGGACTTCACAATTATAGCCTTGGGCCGGTACCGCGAACATCGAAGTTCGTATACGGCGAACATCTTTTTCTTTTACTCCAATTAAGGCGTCATGAGAGTGAAAGAGATAATCGTCCGAAATTTACGAATATCGTTTTCGCGGTAGCGCCGCAGATTCAAACTAAGTTATCGAACTATTTCGTGATGCTTGTCTTTGGTCTTGTCAAATTGACACGTGGACTTGTGTCAACGAGTGAGCAAGGAGTTTTAATATATGCTGTAAGAAGTTTTTTCCATAATGACAATAAGTAAAATGTGCTTTATAAACATCACATTAACGTTAACTTTCGCTAGCCGAACATGAAGAAAAAAAAAACAAGCTGAGTGGGACGAGTACACAGACTTCTGTCTCTTTCTGGATGTTCTGAATTAATCTGAAGATCATTGCAATAAGTAATTTCTTACCATGACCATGTTGTGCACAAAAACAAATTTGTTTTTTAAATTCATTTATAAATATAAGCTAAAATGTTATAAACGATCAAACCAGGTGTTTGTTGTGGTACCTTATTTATATAACAATGCCAATGACTATAATTACTTCGATACACATGCATTTTACTGTCCGTTGATAAGATGATAATTGATAACTGGAGTAAACTGGAGTGCGAAACGGTAAAAAATTCATAACATAATGATTGTATCTAAACTATGGTGAATGGTCATGGTAAAACCACGAAGTTATTAAGTAATTCCATAAATTCTCGTTCTCGAGAACATTCTCAGAAGTTACCGAGAAGTTCTCATGTGGAAAGTTTCGCAACTTTGGAAACTGCTCTTGCGTGCATTGCTATGAATGACTATAATAGCGGAAACCGAAGACAATATTTTATGGGCAAATTTTAGAAGTCTTACTTAAAGTATCAAAAGAATAATAGAGTACCAACCTACTACATTGTTTACGAATTGTAAACATTGCAATTTTTCCTTGAAAAACGCTTCTTGCCTACTTCGCACATTTTCGTAATTGTTTATTATCTTAAATAATAGGTTGCGGACCTCTCTTGGTATCGTCATTATTAATATTTTTTAAATAATCCTGCAGCCCACGAGAACAATTTAAACGAATGACATAAATTGACAACAGACTTTTAGCTTTTTTTTTAAATCATAGACAAAATTAGTGATACAACAACGAAATATCTGTCAACAAAATTTGGTTAGCCAAGCTCTAAAACCTAACATTTCTTTAAACGGGTAATTTACTGGGAATTTTCTAAAACATACCCACAATAATTCCCAGTAATGGCCATCCCGCGCAATTAGTGGCAGTGAGGCAATTTCTAAAGACTGTAAATTTGCGATAAATTCTCATTGAATTGAACCTAATCAATTGTGTAACATCCATTTTTCATTTTAATTTCAATAAACTAGTCTATGTAAATGTTCCAGTTAATACGTACTGTAATGTTATGTTATTAAATTATTATCAGTGATCAGTTATATATATATATATTTTTTTTTATGACATAGGCGGCAAACGAGCAGACGGATTGCCTGGTGGTAAGCAATTGTGGTGGCACCCGTAACACCAGAGGAGTCACAAGCGCGTTGCCGGCCTTTAAGGGGGGTTGGAGCTCTGGGAACCTTACTCAGCATCAGGAACACAACACTGCATATCTGAAAGGTAGCAGTGCTATTATGGCTGTAGTCTTCTGTAAGGAGGAGGTACTTCCCCAGTTGGGCTGCCCCAGATTCAAGCGTGATGGTCATCGCTGTGCCCTACCTCTCATTGTTGGACGTAGTTTAAGGACATACCCGGGTCCAATAGATTTTCCCTCGCGGGATATCGGGTAATAAAATAATAAAAGTTAATATAGATACGACAGTTTCCCGCGATACCGAACAATTTGTTAAAAAATAAAACAATTTATATTGTCTGTAAGGGAGTTTTGCGCCACCCGCATTCTGTGGATTCCCGCGATCATTACCATATCGTCGGTCTACCTTGTGGGGGACCTGCCCACGTTGCCCCTTCCGGTACGTGGTCGCCGCTTGGGAACTTTTAGGCCCCAACGATCTAATCTGATCTATTACTCAGACTTTTATCTATTACTCAGGTATCAATAAATCCTATAAGTAGACAGTCGCATGTCACGTGCCAATAAAAACTGCGAAAACGTCAGATGTCCGGTAGTAATTGGCAATTTGGTTTTTATGTCGATTGCCCCGGAATGTAATCAACGCAGCAAGCTAACGCGCAATTACGGCGGAGTATCGCATTTTGTAAAAACACATATACAGTATAGATAACCTTCAAGAGAAATGAATACCATAAGGAATCTTTATAAACAGGAAGCTTAAAAAGTTCGACCAATAAACAGGGAAGTGATACGAAATTCAAATGCCATAATAAAATCAAATTAATTGTGCGTAGAAATTTTCAAAAGCTCTTTGTGGGATGATTTCCACAGATATTTTCATAGGAGCGAATATACACTTCGAGTTTTATCACGATCGCAAATGCTGTGTCGTGGGTGCAGAGCGACTATTAACACAACTTTTTTTTTAGATAGTTTTATCAGTTGCAAATAGTTCTACTTTTTTTAATACGAGTATGCAATGATATACGTTGCACTATTATTGATAGTGTTGTTTTGTTTTGTTGTTTGTTTTTTTAGGGATTTTTGGTATATTAGAAAATTAAGCGGCTCATTGCTTAATTAAAACGGTGTTGTTTATGTTTACGGTAAACACAGTTTTATGAGAGGTAAAATTCTACTGGCGTTATTTCATCAACTTCTATCAAATCTGCTAACGTTATTATGGAATTTAGTCCATAGCACGTTGGTATCGTCCATGAACATAAAATATACGAATTAACTAATTTAAGTTTCATGTCCCTTTCACAACCTAATTAATATGTTTTAAACACAAAACTATCGTGAGATTGAAACATATTTATTGTATAAAAGCGGGTAACTCACGTTTTATAAGTCTGCGTCGGTTAGCCAACGCGAACGGCTCATGATTATTCTCCTCGTTACGGAATAAAACATGTCGAGCAATATTCGACTTATAAAACGTGAGTTACCCGCTTTATACAATTAATATATGATTGAAAATCACTGGTACGTTCAAATGCCGTTCGCCAAACGACGATCGCCAAAACAATATCATTAGCCCTTCGCTACGACCGCTAGGTAAGCCGTACCGTCAACAGTTGTAGTTTAAAATGAACCTTCAGGCGTTTGAATAAGGCATATTATGGCATGTTCTATTAAATAAACGAGACCGTCAAAAGGCGAAACTACTTGTAACTAAAACCGCTTACCTATAAAGCTTACACAACCTTTGTGCGAGGCTTAGTGTGCGAGTGTGTATGAGTGAGAGGAAATCATTTCTTGCATATATTCGATCTTTTCTAAAAATTTGTTGCTCTATATTCATATTTGAAATATTGGCAGAGTGCAAAGTGGGTGGAGGGGGTAGCCTAAACGATCACAGCGCTCGCTACGACTAAAATTGTCATTTTTGTCGCTGACTTGAGCTGTCAAATCCATATTGCAGTAAACATTTTCTAATCGCTTTAATAATGTTACTGACTACCATTGTTCAAAATTGTGTAATATAGTAAAATAACACAAGATTTCATTAATATTTTTCACAATATTTACTTACTTCTTGTTTGACAGCGGTGACAATATTGTCCATAATGGCCGCCTGTCACGTGGCGCTGTCGTCGCGCTCGGTCCCAATATGTGCTATCGACTATGCCTTAAACTGTTATCAGAAGCGTCGTAAATGCCATAACATAACATTCAGGGCGCTTAGTAGTTTGGGAAAGATAGGAACTTTGTTTGACACGGTAAATATTTGTCTCACTGATATGAAGTAAACTAGTCAATACAGATATTATTGTAATGATAAATATATGTTTGACTTTTTTTTTGTCTGCTATACCTACTTACAGAATAGAAACCATTTGTGTTTACAAAAATAAATGGTGATTTAATGTAGCACCATGATGTAATGTTTTGGATCCGGGTATGTCCTTAAACTACGTCCAACAATGAGAGGTAGGGCACAACGGTGACCATCACGCTTGAATCTGGGGCAGCCCAACTGGGGAAATACCTCCTCGTTACAGAAGACCACAGCCATAATAGCACTGCTTCCTTTCAGGTATGTAGTGTTGTGTTCCTGATGGTGAGTAAGGTTCCTAGAGCTCCAACCCCCCTTAAAGGCCGGCAACGCGCTTTTGACTCCCCTGGTGTTGCGGGTGCCCATGGGCGACGGTAATTGCTTACCATCAGGCAATCCGTCTGCTCGTTTGCCGCCTATGTCATAAAAAAAAAGCAAATATGTATTTTAATGTTAAACTTTTGTTTGCGTCAGTCCCTAGCCTAGACCGTCAGTCCCTAGAACGCTGATTTCATAAAAACGCAAATTTCTCCTTAAATACTTAATGAATCGACTGGCCCTTTTGAATATATCTTAAGTATGTGGTGTTACATTAGTTCATTAGATGAAAAAGTTATTTATTAGCGTTTAAAAAACAGCTTTCGCAAAATGTAACCAATAGTTACCCAATTTTCATGGAATGACCCATAATACATTTCAGCCGTATGGAGTCCACTGCTGGACATAGGCCTCCCACAAATATGACTTGTATCATCTTGGGGGTAGTTGCCATAGTCGCCACGCTTGGCAGATGGCGACCGCAGGAGCTGTAGATTGGGTGTAGACGGACGCTGCTGCCCGTCCGTAGAATTTTTCCCTTTGTCGCCTCATTCGACACCCGCGGGGGAAGATGGGGTGGTGCTATTCTAGTCAGCGGGCATCACACGGCAATAGTCAATATATTTGGGATAATTTCGTTACATTTGTTGTAGATAAAAATATGGTATATTGTTCTTATGTAGAGAGAAAAAACGTAGAACATATTTAGGAACGGATTTTATAGTCGACGTCAAAATTATGTTTACATTTATTCACCTTAATCCTTTGTAATAAGGTGCAACAGTGTAAACATCTTTTTGACGTAGGCTATACATTTTTGCACTCACTTTTTTTTCACTTTTGTACAGTCAATAAGCTACAATATACTTATATAATCATAATAAAACATATAGGTAGAAAATGTACATATAATATATCCTTAAGTTAGTTTTTAATTTTGTGTTATTATATAAATGTATACAAAAAAAAAAAAGGTAGAAAATACATTGATATACAAAATACATTACCGGCAATCTACAGATTTTAATGTAATTAATAACACACTAGCTGATGTTCTCAACTGGTTTACTACTAACAATCTGTTGCTTAATGCTAAGAAAACAAAATGTGTTAGATTTGCTTTGCCGAATGTTACACCGGTGGATACTAGAATACTTTTAAATAATGAATGCTTAGAGATAGTAGATAAAACATTGTTCCTTGGTTTAACATTGGACAAAAGTCTACAGTGGAGTCCTCATATAACAAAACTCGCACATAGATTAAGTTCGGCCGCTTTCGCCGTTAGGAGAATTAGGCAACTGTCGAATATTGAGACAGCTCGATTAGTTTATCATAGTTATTTCCATAGTGTAATGTCATATGGTATTCTGGTTTGGGGCAAAGCAGCTTACATACAGACTATATTTGTATTACAAAAAAGAGCCATTCGTTTTATGTTTAACTTAAGAGCAGGTGCATCTGTTAGAAAACTTTTTAAAGAAATTAATATATTAACTGTAGCTTGTCAATATATATATGAAAATATTATGTACGTTATTAAAAACCTTCAGTTGTTTACCAAAAATTGTGACATCCATACCTATAACACTAGAAATAAGAATAAGCTTGCTATTAGAAAGTGTCGTGTGCGTAAAGTGTATAAATCATTTTTTGGGCAATGTATTCATTTATATAACAAGTTACCTGATGATGCCTTAAAATTACCCTTCCCAGTACTTAAGAATTACTTAAAAAAGTCTTTGATGTCTAAGGGCTATTACAGAGTAGAGGATTATTTGACAGACAAACATGCATGGCCCAAACCAGAAACTAACAAAACCGCCTAGCAATTAATTCAACAATTCTATGTACTGCCAGATAATGTAAATGACACAGTTCTGATAAGAAAGCATATTAAAGTACGTCTATTTTGTGAAGTCGAATTTGTTTATACATTATTATTTTTACTTTTATATTTTTATATTTTCTTATCTTGTAATAAACTGTTTGATATGTTTTCTTATCGGACTACGCATAATTATGTAAGTAGTTTAAGATTTGATGTATCACTGTATTGAAAAAATAAGTCCCGCCGTAGTTTCTTGCCGGTATCTTCACGGGTCAGAGGTGTAGGGTTTGAACCGGTGAAGATTTTTTTTTTTGACGTTCATAAGTGCATGTAATGTGCCTAAATTGAAAAATAAAGATCTTTTATCTTTTTATCTTTTTTTATCATTAATTAGAGTCTGGCTATTTAAATAATAATCAATGTTTTGGCGGGAAATGAATAAAATCTTAGGATGGTCACACCTTGTATAGTAGGACATATAGTTTTGATACTAGCAAATATTTTTGATTTTCTGTCCACACGTAAGGTACGTAAGGAACTAAGGGCGGATTGCACCAAACCATCTTACTGACCAGTTACTCCATCGATTTCATCTAAATATTGATTCTCCGTAAGAAACTCCATACGTTCTAAAGTTATTATTTTATTAATATTTTCGAGAACTTTTAATTTATCCGTGTCATTACACACTTGTCCTGTTTATGAGAGTAATATATACACGTACAGACAGCTGCAGATACAAGTATACCCCTGCATACAAAGTTTATATGAAGGGGATTTATATACTTATCTCTGCAGCTGACTGTACTTAAATCAAAGGTATAGGCAAATGAAATAAAACTCCTAAAAATGGATTATATCTCGTGTACTGGTCTTAAATTACGTCCCGACGTTTCGAACACTACCGCGTTCGTGGTCAACGAGTCGACTAATCGATATAATCCGTTTTAGTCGTTTTATTTAATGAATAACTAGCAATGTACAAATTGCAGAACATTCTCAAAAAGCGGAAACGTTCTCGAGAATGTTCGCAGAACATTCCTGCAACATGAAACTTATTGTTTAAACAAGAGGATATATCCGGAATAAAGTTTAAATAGGCATAACTTAAAACTACATGTTATTATGCATATATTATTGTTTATTACAGTCAACTATTTGGTTGATAAGTGATAAGTTACCAATAAGTTCCTTAAATTCTCATTGTATTTTAGAGAACATTTCGACTTTCGGACTTCACAATTATAGCCTTGGGCCGGTACCGCGAACATCGAAGTTCGTATACGGCGAACATCTTTTTCTTTTACTCCAATTAAGGCGTCATGAGAGTGAGAGAGACAATCGTCCGAAATTTACGAATATCGTTTTTCGCGGTAGCGCCGCAGATTCAAACTAAGTTATCGAACTATTTCGTGATGCTTGTCTTTGGTCTTGTCAAATTGACACGTGGACTTGTGTCAACGAGTGAGCAAGGAGTTTTAATATATGCTGTAAGAAGTTTTTTCCATAATGACAATAAGTAAAATGTGCTTTATAAACATCACATTAACGTTAACTTTCGCTAGCCGAACATGAAGAAAAAAAAAACAAGCTGAGTGGGACGAGTACACAGACTTCTGTCTCTTTCTAAATGTTCTGAATTAATCTGAAGATCATTGCAATAAGTACAAAAACAAATGTGTTTTTTTAAATTCATTTATATATACACTAAAATGTTATAGACGACCAAACCAGGTGTTTGTTGTGGTACCTTATTTATATAACAATCCCAATGACTATAATTACTTCGATACACATGCATTTTACTATCCGTTGATGAGATGATAATTGATAACTGGAGTAAACTGGAGTGCAAATCTGTAAAATATTTATATTATAATGATTATATCTAAACTATGGTGAATGGTCATGGTAAAAACCACGAAGTTATTAAGTAATTCCATAAATTCTCGTTCTCGAGAACATTCTCAGAAGTTACCGAGAAGTTCTCATGTGGAAAGTTTCGCAACTTTGGAAACTGCTCTTGCGTGCATTGCTATGAATGACTATAATAGCGGAAACCGAAGACAATATTTTATGGGCAAATTTTAGAAGTCTTACTTAAAGTATCAAAAGAATAATAGAGTACCAACCTACTACATTGTTTACGAATTGTAAACATTGCAATTTTTCCTTGAAAAACGCTTCTTGCCTACTTCGCACATTTTCGTAATTGTTTATTATCTTAAATAATAGGTTGCGGACCTCTCTTGGTATCGTCATTATTAATATTTTTTAAATAATCCTGCAGCCCACGAGAACAATTTAAACGAATGACATAAATTGACAACAGACTTTTAGCTTTTTAAATCATAGACAAAATTAGTGATACAACAACGAAATATCTGTCAACAAAATTTGGTTAGCCAAGCTCTAAAACCTAATATTTCTTTAAACGGGTAATTTACTGGGAATTTTCTAAAACATACCCACAATAATTCCCAGTAATGGCCATCACGCGCAGTTAGTGACAGAGAGGCAATTTCTAAAGACTGTAAATTTGCGATAAATTCTCATTTAATTGAACCTAATCACTTGTTTAACATCCATTTTTCATTTTTAATTCATTAAAGTAGTCTATGTAAATGAATAAGAATTGTAATGTTATGTTATTAAATTATTGTCAGTGATTGGTTATATATATATATATTTTTTTTTATGACATAGGCGGCAAACGAGCAGACGGATTGCCTGGTGGTAAGCAATTGTGGTGGCACCCGTAACACCAGAGGAGTCACAAGCGCGTTGCCGGCCTTTAAGGGGGGTTGGAGCTCTGGGAACCTTACTCAGCATCAGGAACACAACACTGCATATCTGAAAGGTAGCAGTGCTATTATGGCTGTAGTCTTCTGTAAGGAGGAGGTACTTCCCCAGTTGGGCTGCCCCAGATTCAAGCGTGATGGTCATCGCTGTGCCCTACCTCTCATTGTTGGACGTAGTTTAAGGACATACCCGGGTCCAATAGATTTTCCCTCGCGGGATATCGGGTAATAAAATAATAAAAGTTAATATAGATACGACAGTTTCCCGCGATACCGAACAATTTGTTAAAAAATAAAACAATTTATATTGTCTGTAAGGGATTTTTTACTTCCTCGCCGAACTTTTATCCAAACGGTACAAAATCCTTTATCTTCATTCAGATATTTGTCTATTATCTACGACAAGTTTCATGTAGATCGTTCAGCGGATATTGCATGAGTAACAAATATCCAAGCGTTTACAAACGTTCACATTTATTATATTACGACAGTTTTGGCCTAGTGGGTAGTGACTGTGTTCAAATCCTAATAAGGGCATTTTTTTCGGGACTTACACAAATCGACCTAGTCCTATGGTAAGCTCAGTAAGGCTTGTGTTATACGTACTACACGACGATATATGTGACGCTTAACTTCAAACTCAGGTAAATCCATTTTGCTCTAAGGTTGATAAGCATTCAGACTATTACATAATCAACCTTACAGCAGAATGAGTTTACCCGAGTTTGAAGTTAAGCAACACATATATAATAGCTATCTATTATATATGTGTTGCTTAACTTCAAATACTTATAAATACTTAAATACATAGAAAACATCCATGACTCAGGAGCAAATATCTATGTTCATCACATAAATAAATGCCCGACTAGGATTCGAACCCAGGACCATCGGCTTAATAGGTACGGTCACTACCGACTAGGCCAGACCGGTCGTCATTTATTTGTGTGATGAGCGCAGATATTTATTCCTGAGTCATAGGTATTTTATATATGTACCTACTAGCTTTTCTTTGCGACTTCGTCGACCAGCTATTCCCGTCTTTAAAGTGTGGTTGCGGGATAAAAATTATCCTATGTCCTTTCTCGTAGCTCAAACTCTCTCCATACCAAATTTCATCTCAATGAATTCAGCTGTTCAAGCGTGAAAAGGTAACATATACATACAGAGAGAGAGTTACATTCGCATTTATAATATTAGTAAGGAAGTATGGATTTAAGTATTCGTATATAATTAATATTACATTAATTTACAGAAATTACAATCGTATTATGATAACTACAACTAAAAAGGCCCTTGAGGCATTGTACCAAGGATGCTGGCGGCATTTCCTCGTTGTATCGCAATGCTGATACGTTGTGCGAGGAAGCCGCCAACTCTTCGGTCACCAATTACATCAACCAGACGCTTCGCGATTTCTGCAAAAAAATTGTGCGCGCTGGGACCCCATGAACCTAGCGTCTCTACGCCAAACGGTACAAAATGGTACTCTCTGCCCAGGCTTTTATATTTGTTACGTTTAAGAATTTCGGCATTTTCCACCGCTGCACCCGCTTTTACATTAGTTCGTATATTATATCGTTAGCTGAGTACCCACGACACAAGCCTTCTTGAGGTTACCTTGAGACTCAGTCAATGTGTGCAAGAATGTCCTGTAATATATATATATATGTATATATATATTCTTTTTTTATACTCGTATTAGTAGGTTAATTTTCATCTATTTATATCGATCATGATTAATAATATTGAACTATAGTAGCTTATCTACAGATATCCCATTCTCAAATTTATTGTCTGCAGTTAGAATCAACTCAAATTTTTCATAGATTAAAATTGATATTAATGGCTCAGATTGCGAAGCTTGAATTTATTTGAATGTCATGTTAAGTAGAATCCTACATAATGTTTACCTCATTTCACATTTCCGTTTCGTAATACTCGCTGGGAACGTATGCCTGTGCAAATTGCCCCCGTTTTTAAAGTGCAAAAATATTATTCCTACTAAAGTGTTATTTGCTGCCGCGCTATTCCATTTATTTACGAAGGGTGTTCAGCGGTTGAGGTGTTCATAATGAGGTGAACACATCACTAACGTCAAGAGAATAAGAGCATGTGTAGGTAATTTTGAACATTTAACCCGCTCAGACACTTTTGCTACTGATTGTACACAGGATTTTGTATAACAAACTACTAGTTTTTAGCTCTGTGCGGCTTATAGCCTTAACTTGGTTTGGTTGTGAAATAAAACAAGAATCATGATTATCAGGACGACTGGTCGGGCCTAGTGGGTAGTGACTCTGCCTATGAAGCCGATGGATCGAGTCTCAGTCAGGGCATTCATTTGTGTCATGAGATATTTGTTCCAGAGCCCTTAGTGTAACTTTTTAACGTAACTTTACGAGTACGTCACGAACGCGTTTGCGTTTCCCATATAAATAACATGAATTATCACTTACGCGTTCGTAAACGTTTTTTTATGTTAAAAGAAACTTACACTAGAACATCTGAGTCACGGGTGTTTTCTATGTATTTACGAGTATATGTACCTATACGATAATAGATAGCTATTATATATATCGTCGCCTAGTACCTACCTACAACACAAGACTTACTGAGCTTACCGTAGGACTAGGTCCATTTGTGTAAGATTGCCCCGAAATATTTATTATTTATTTATTTCTGCTGATAGACGCCCACTTCTGGACATGAGCGTCCTCCATGTTTTTTTAAGCGTAACAATAATGCCCAATAAATTACATAAGTACATTAAGTTAATATGTAGAAATATTAGGATAAGGTACGATGGGGCTGGCATAATACTGTAATTAGGATTTCAGCCCCTCAATAATAAGGAAGAAAAGTTTCACTGGTCATTTTTGAGGATAACCGACATCCGAGCAAGTGTCAACCGTCGTTACCTCAGCCTCTCAGGACCTCGACTTTGAAAGTATTACTGGCCTAGCGACGGGATATGTAACTTGGAACCAGTAAGTTTCTCGAAACTACGAACTCTCAATTACGAGTTCGTACCAGTTACCAGTGGCGAGAGAAATTATTCCAAGGACACTGGACGGTCTGGACGTAATGCCGGGTATCTCTTGTTTTGTATTGAAAGCTCAATTGGCAGTCCCTAGGGCGAGCGAACCTAGCAAGCGTAGCCAAGATGACAAATTTTATTAATTGTCATCTTTGTTTGTATTAAAAAAGTTTATTCATCATCATCTTCATCATCATGTCAGCCGAAAGACGTCCACTGCTGGACATAGGCCTCCCCCAGAACGACCCAAGAAGACCGAAGTTTAAAAAGTTTATTAAACAGTTAAAGTTGTTTTTAGCCACCAAATATTTTTATAGCATAAATGATTTTTTTAATGATAACTTGTACCTACTGGAAGTCCATGTTAATGTTAAGGTTGTAGTTGTAACAAGTAACTATTTAAGTATAATAAATGAATACGCTGATCCCCTGATGTTGCTATAAGTTTTCAGGGTGTCACATGTATACCACTGACTTCTATGTAAATCGACCTATGTCTGTAATGTGATAGGTATGTAATAAAATGTATATTTCTATTTCAATAGATCATAGAAAAATCAATCGAAACGAATATAAAATCAACTTTCTCTCGCGTTTCGTTCAAGTTAAATTAATATCGTCATCATAATTGACTTATGTATAATCTTTACGTGTTGCCATAGTCTCCACGTTTTGTAGGTGGATTAGCGATCGAAGTAGCTGTTGATTCGGTTTCGGCGGACGCTGCTGCGGCGGACCCCCGCGACAAGGTGCTAAGAATAGCACCCCGGTGGTATGGTCAGTCAGCACCACACTGCAAAATTCTTATATCTGATAAGAATTTTACTTCCGGAGCCATATTATACCTATATATATTTATCAGCAGATTCTTTTACTATCGGCCTCATCTCAAAACTCAAAGTCGCTCAGCGAGCTATGGAGAAAACTGCTCAGAGTTTCTCTACGTGATCGCCTCAAAAATGAGGAGATCCGTAGGCGAACAGGCGTAAAGTCATCGACATAGCCCCGGGTTAGCAAGCTGAAGTGGCAATGGGTAGGCCACATTGCACGCAGAGAAGATGGCAGGCGGGGTCGAAAAGTGCTCGAGTGGAGACCACGGACTAGCAAGCGCAGCGTAGGACTTCCACCCACAAGATGGACAGACGACCTCAAGGTAGGAAGACGCTGGATGCAGGTCGCTTCCAAGCGGTACATGTGGCGGTCCAAGGAGGAGGCCAATGTTCAGCGGTGGATGTCTTATGGCTGAATTGATGAAGATGATGATTTATCAGCTTATCTAGCAGCCACGGACATCCATCTAAATATATATAACTCAAAGGTGACTGACTGACTGACATAGTGATCTATCAACGCACAGCCCAAACCACTGGACGGATCGGGCTGAAATTTGGCATTCAGGTACATTTTATGACGTAGGCATCCGCTAAGAAAGGATTTTGATCAATTCTACCCCAAAAGGATAAAATTGGGGATTAAGTTTGTATGAAACTTTGTCAATTTTAAACCGATCGGTCTGATACTTTGCATGCATAAAGCTATTACGACGTAGGCATTGGTGGATAAAACGGCATTTTCCAAACAAAAAGCATGCTTGCATACAAAACTACGTTTTGAACGATAGTGTGCTAAAAATAACTTAAATACTTCTTAACGCGAGCGAAGCCGCGGGCAAAAGCTAGATGCTCTATATAGGTCTCCCCTAACCAGCGACCCGTATAAGGTCATCCATTCATCTAATTTGTGGTCATTGTTCTTTCTCATACGTGTTCGCCACTTCACCAAAGGCCGTCGCATCACCGGGCTACATTGCTAATGCTGAGCCTGCGAGCTACTTCTTGATTATTTTACAGATATCCTCATTTCTGATTTATTACGTAGAGATACTCCAAGCATAGACCCTTCCTTTCCAAGTTGTACAACTTTGAGCGAGCGATGAATAAATTAAATTCAAAGTAAAACAAAAGTCAAACACCTCACACGACGTTAAAGTCATACAACTTTAAGCTATTTAGCGGTCGTGCTAGTTTTAGGGTATTCAAGTTTGAGGTTAAGTGTCGTTGGCACCAATATTTAAAGGTTCCTTGCTACAAGAAATTCAAATTAATATGCTGACTGAAATTAAAGTTTTTTACCTATTATATTCTCAGGCGGTATGTCGTATACAAGTCGTACGGTCAGAGACTTATTTTATACAAACAAGCATACGGCCCGCCATAGGCTACGTAAGCAGTTGCGTAGCCTATGGTCGCCTGCAACTCCAGAGGATTCACATACGCGCTGCCTGCCTTAAAAGTTGTCGGAGCTCTGGGAACCTTACCATCAGGAACACAACACTACATACCTGAAAGGTAGCACTGCTATTATGGCAAGGAGGAGGTACTTCCCCAGTTAGGCTTCTCCAAACTCAAGCGTGATGGTACTTCGCTGTGCCCTACCTCTCATTGTTCGACGTAGTTTAAAGACACCCGGGTCCAGTCAGCTGGGTCAGTATTTGTATATTATATAACTCGTTGGCTGAGTATCCACAACACAAGCATTAAGCTTACCGTGGGGCTCAATCAATTCGCCTAAGGATGTCCTGTAATACTTATTATTGATTTAATGGAATGATGCGTAGGTACACCAAACAAGGGTCTGTCTTTAAAATAAGTTTGCCGTATTTTTAGCATTAACTGAGAACTCGGATCGTTAGAAAGAAAAGTTTCTTCCTATTGTACCTACGTATTGGAAGCCGTATTGTTACGAATTTTGTTATCAGTAGGTATATACACCTACTTGTTTTTGTTTCTTTGTAAATTACACTTGGTTGCCTGTGCTGTGTGTAAATATAGCATCAAACAATTTTGTAAGTTATTTATAAATTTGCACGGAAGTTTGTAGGCGTAAGGAGGGTGCATCTTATTTTGTATGAACGCATATGTGTATGGCGGGAGCGGGGCGGGCGAGCGGCGTCTATATTAAACAAATGCATACGTATGGGTACTACGTGGGCGACCTAAAGTCACCGACATCAGCAAGCTAAAGTGGCATTGGGCAGGCCACATTGCACGCAGAGAAGATGGCAGATGGGGTCGAAAAGTGCTCGAGTGGAGACCACGGACTAGCAGGCGCAGCGTAGGACGTCCACCCACAAGATGGACAGACGACCTCATTAAGGTCGCCGCAAGACGCTGGATGCAGGTTTCTTCCAACCGGTACATGTGGAGGTCCAAGGGGGAGGCCTATGTTCAGCAGTGAACGTCTTATTGCTGAGATGATGATGATGATGATCATACGTATGGGAATGCCCCCAGTGCTCATATGCCTTGGAAGCTCAATACAACGCTGTAGATGGGCATACACACAAACAGAGAGACGAGGCGGGGAAGTAGTTTAAAATATGTAATAATAATTATATGTCCGTATTAGGCATTTTCGATAAAAAATTCAATAAAACTAGAAGTTCCCGAACGAACAGAAATCTGCCAATTTCAGATATGACGATTCTCTTACAAACTGGAACAATGAAGTACCTACTTAACTGGGTTATTTTGATGGAATTTCAGCAATCATAACTTTTTGGTGTCAACATCAGTAAATTACACTTGATAAGTTTAAGACAGTTTCACAGATAGACTTGTCTTCTTTGAAGAAGTACCTCGTATAACTGATTAAATAGGTTAGCTAATGACTTTGATTGCAGCATTGGATCTTGTATAATTATGCTTGATTGTGCGATGTTAACTAATTGGTGAGGTGTTGGCAAAGGGTGAAAGTAATAAGGCGGTATGGCGTTTTACAATTAGAAACAGTAGCATTTTACAAATATCATTACCAGAATCAAAACTTACCAGTTGTCAGCTTTAACCGGCAAATTTCTAAGATGCTAAAAGAACCAATCTAATATTCTGTGAATCTCATTAATTAGGTTTCAATAGATATTCCAATAAAATTTTTACATAATTCACTTAAATGAGAACTTAATTACTACAGTAAAATTATGATGATGAAAAAAACTAATATTAAAAAAAGTAACGGACAGTGCATAACTTATTTAAGTAGGTACAAAAAAAAATAGTGCGATAAAGAGAAAAAAGGTACAATATAATTAAAACAGTTGTGAGCTATGTTAGTACTACTTAGTTACAAACGGATAAAATCATGCGAGCGGTGTGAAACATGTCGCTTAGTATGATATAATTACACTTGAGTTTATCGGTTTGTAACTGATTAAAAAGAATACCTTTCAAAATACCTAGAAAAGAAAGAATACCTATTAAACCTCGCTTAATCAATCTGCCACGTTGTGATGATCCAGTACTTATATATTACCCCTATGCAGTGACTTCATTTTCAGTTGTATGGACAAAATATCAAGTTTAGAAATAATTTATAATAATAGCAGTTAGCCACTTATGGCAAACAAGGGGAGAGGCCTTTGCCCAGCAGTGGGACACAGACATAGGCTAAGAAAAAAAAAATAGCAGTTATATTCAACTCTATGGTTTTAAAATTATTGTGGAGACACAGATCCTACAAAAAGAATGAAGGTTTTCTGCGTGCGTTGCAGCAAAGCAAAAGGGTTCTGGCTCAGCGATACGCTTCACCCTTTCTGGCAAAGCACTGGTATTCTTCCAGAACCCGGATCACGTAAGCACAGTTGGTGGGTGTCTTAACCCTTTATAAGGCAGAGACGATTTGGAAACCACTTAGTTAATAAACATTTACAAAGAAAGAACATCCTCTTTTTTATTTGTATCAATGGTATTATATAGCAAATAAATCAGGCTTTCTTTTCTTATTTATACTTTTTCGGTCATAATTTAATTTTAGTGTAATTAATTAATCTAAAGTTTGTGGTCAATTAATGCACTGTGCCCGTTAAGGGAAGCAAGCATTTGTCACTGTTTCCATTATACTATTAAAAAAAACAAGTCGCTGTATCTAATAATTTCAATTATAGCTCTTGTAATTGCGAGTGGCGAGACTGTTATTGGTATGATAATAAGGTCTAAATTTGATAAATCCACTCTCCATCGTGAATTGCAATATTTGCAATAACTGAACTACGTTGTTTGTAGTATCAGGAAAGTGTATCATTTGCCACTTAAGATGAATAAAATTATAAAAGGTTAAGTACATGCTATATCGATATATATTGTAATTAGAACTATTTGCATGAAGAAGTATTGAGTATTGCCTGTCACATATCTGTCAATCACAATAGGTGTATTGGAAACAGATCATCTGAAAACTCGAGTGCACTAACGGGCTGAGTGCATATAATGACCACATGTTTTTATTAATGATTTCAGTTTTTTTTTGCCTTAGATGTGTTCCCCAGTGCATTACAAACATGGGTGTGTATTTAACTTTCACGTAGCATATCTGTATAACTGCGGCCTTATAAAGGGTTAATATGTATGGGAGTAGTATAAACCTGAAAACGTCCATAACTCAGAAACAATATGTCCCTGACTAACCTTAAACATAATTCCCCTTAGCACTATTCGACCCTCAAACTCTCCAGTTTAATAGGCAAGGTCACGATAATATTGTTCCAATGATAATATTGTTTTCCCCTCACTAGCTCGTAAAGCGCTTGTTTATACTTTAATGCGAGAGGGTAAAAACGCATTTTATCCACTAGTGATTAAAGTAAGTTGACTTCTCATAGCTCTTATTGCTATGGTTTTAAAGTCTAAATTGGCGAAGTACAGCTCACTTGCCCCCGCGGCGGCGGCGGCCGGCGCGGGCGAGCCTCGCTAACGCACCGAGTTGAAAATCGAATTAGAACATTCAAAAATCGTACTGGCCACCACAAGCTAACCAAGCTAAAGGCACCTTTTGTAAAAATGTTGAATGTATCTAAACACAAAGAAATGCGATTTCAAAACGTTTTTTTGCATGTTTCATTTTCCTCGCTATAGTGAGGGGAAAAGTTTTGTGTTACACACGGGTGCAATTGTAATTTAATTCTCGTGTATTGAAACACTCGCTACGCTCAGGATTCTATTTTAAAACCACTCGCTTTGCTCGTGGTTAAACTATACAATCCATTCTCTTGCTCGAGTTTCAATCCCACACTCGCAGTTAAAATACAATTTTGCACCCTTGTATAACAAATAACTATTGTTCCAAACACAACAACAATAATCAAGAGCGGTGGTAGGTCCGGAGGTCGCTAGTTCAAACTCCGGAACTTATGTAAGAAATATCGTTACTGTGAAATATCGAAGTGACTGGTAAATATCAATTTACCAGTCACTTTTCAGTGACGGAAAACATCGTGAGGAACCCGGAGTAATTCCAATGATGCAGTCGCTACTAAAACACAGGCACTCCGCTAAATCCTGGGATTAGTTGCCAAGCGGACCCTAGGCTCCCATGAGCAAAACAAATGCCAGGGAAAACGCGACGAAGATGAATAAGATAATTATCAGTCAGTTATGGCGGTCGTTATAAATCAAAATATAACTAAAATGTTAAAAAAATTACAACACCCGATTAACTAACCTAACCTAACCTTTTAACAAAATATTTCTCTTAGTAGCAATATCACATTTCTACACATGAACCAATAATTTATTCTGTTTCCAAGTTTATTTAAACACCAATTTTCTAGTCATACGAATACTTTTGAGACTCTTAACTAGTATGAGTACGATTTCTCATACGGACTATTATCTATACGTGTTCTTTCGAGTATACCCACGCGTAAGAACTGTGCCCTGTGTGACAAGCCTTAAATATTATATCTAGCACGAACTTAAGAATGACTCACGTTAGACCGTCGCGTCTCCTACACGTCGCCCTTCCGAGCCCGAGCCTTCCGTTGACCCACCGGGGCGGCCCAGGCCCGAGCGGCTTGACACTCGAATATTCACATTAACACGAGCGTCGTTCCATGCAATCATTTGTTGCAAGTGAACGAACGAACCGTCGAACGCCCGTCGATATCAGGCCGAGCGGCTATGAGGACTCTGTGATCACGTGATTCATTACATTCATGACCATCACGCTTGAATCTGGGGCAGCCCAATTGGGGAAGTACCTCCTCCTTCCAGAAGACCACAGCCATAATAGCACTGCTACCTTTCAGGTATATAGTGTTGTGATCCTGATGATGAGAAAGGTTTCCAGAGCTCCAACCCCTCTTAAAGGCCGGCAACGCGCTTGTGACTCCCCTGGTGATGCGGGTGCCCATGGGCGACGGTAATTGCTTACCACCATGCAATCCGTCATCTCGTTTGCCGCCTATGTCATAAAAAAAAACAAAATGTAGCGACGGTGCACGGTGGCCACGGCTCGGCGATGAGCCGCTCTAACGTGATTCAACCTTTATAATTATTTTAAGAATTTGACGACCGGTCTGGCCTAGTGGGTACTGACCCTGCCTATAAAGCCGATGGTCCTGGGTTCGATCCCCAGTCGTGGCATTTATTTGTGTGATGAGCACAGATATTTGTTCCTGAGTCATGGGTGTTATCTATATATTTAAGTATTTATATGTATCTATCTAATATATATATCGTCGTCTAATACCTACAACACAAGCCTTACTGAGCTTACCGTAGGACTAGGTCGATTTGTGCAAGATTGTCCCGAAATATTAATTTATTTATTTATTCATACGAAATATGTTCTTATGAGTATTCCCATGCGTAAGAACTGAGCGTCAAGCCCACGTCTAGCCTTAAACTTCACAATCTGACTGATGTAACTAATAAGCAATAATTAGTAATTAGTCTTAAGTTTCAGTCTAACTCCCTTCACTTAGTTAGCAAACTAATAAAGATTTATAAACCCAGTCCAAAACCAATTCGGCTTAAATATAAAGTACTGTGTAATATATAACACGTCTTTGATTCTAACTTATAACATGTCAAGGTGAGAAACGAATTTCGTTCGCCTTTTCTGTGGTGTAGTCCAAAGTAAAGGTAAGGTCAATGTGGGTAAGACCGTATATCTGGAAAGACCGTCTACCAACCAATTTCCTACATTATCTCATAGGTATTTAGTGTCATATGACGGACATCCCTTAAAATATAGTATACCGGTCTTACGCACATTGACCTTATGCCCTATTTTTTCATTGGTTTTTTTTTTTCCGAATAGACATTTGTTCTATCTTAATGAGTGTCAAAAACATAAACTGGAAAGACAATTTTTTTTGGCTCATCTACTCTATACAGAGTGATTTGTGGAGCACTTTCAAAAAACACTTTTTCTCACTCTGAATCCGTTTAACATGTCGTTATATTATTACCAATATTTGATCAAAACAAAATTATTTATCACTCGTACTCTAAAGTGCTAATAGGAACATAGCATATTGCGAGCCTAGGGCAGAAACTTATACTTACTTTCCAGCCGAGTCATAGATAAACAATGACCCATTTTCCGATCATGAAATGAAAAAGAACTTAAATCTAATTTTGTGAATACTGCCTAACCTTTTCTGGCATTCTACTGATTTACCTGTGTATAAGTAAATCTAGAATAGGCGAATTTCTTAACGATGGGTAGACAATTAGACATAAGAAATATATTTAGACTAGCTTCTGCCCGCGACTTCGTCCGCGTAGAATAGTTACTTTTGGTCTTCGCTTAACTATGATACTTAAACTTTTAAACCACTTTCCCGTAAAACTTCGCTTTCTTAGGATTCCGTACCCAAATTGTAAGAACGGAACCTTATTGCTTAGACTTAAAACGTCGGTCTGTCTGTCTGACGGCTATATCTTATGAAAAGTGTTACCATAAAAAACTGTTTTATTTACCAATGATACGGAACTCTTCGCGCGCGAGTCTGACTCGCACTTAGCCAATTTTTTTATGCCTATTAAGTATATGAAACGTCTACAAACGACTGCACATTTGTGCAGTGTAGCACATCTTTATTTAAAGGCAATACGGACTTTTGACACCTTCATTTGCGTATGACTGTACCTACATTCCAACCCCATAAGCGATTAAAAAACGCTCATCTCATTTCATATCAAATGACGCTGAAATTACTCATCTTGTTCCTTATTAAGTACTACTGTGAAGAGTGTGAAATGTAATTCTTTTTTTATATACTTACCCTCTTTTTGAAAAATACTTTTTTAGTGCACATATTTTAAAACCGTTGTTGTTTTTGTCAACAGCGACCCGATTAACCATAGGAAACATACACATGTCGTTTTTCAGACTTTTTAAACCCCATTTTCTCCTATTAGGGGTTGAATTCTCAAAAATGCTGAAACACGTGTTTACTCATTTGTCGTTAGGAATACTATTGTGAAGTTTCAAATTAATTGGTGTAACTAATCATAAATCCCCATACAAACTTTGGACCCCCATTTCACCCCCTTAGAGGGTGAATTTTTAAAAATCCTTTCTTAATGCACCCCTAGACCTTATAAGGAACCTGTGTGCCGAGTTTGGAAACTTTAGACCCAGCGGTTTGGGCTGTGCGTTGATTTAAGTGAGTCAGTCAGTCAGTCAGTCAGTCAGGACTTTGAGATTTATATATATAGATTAATTTATCTAGATTAAAATTGTAACCATACAAAATAATTCGGCCCGCAATGTAATGCAATACACTAGGGTTAAACAATCGTTGACAGTTAGTTTCAAACGAGTTTCAAAAGATTTTTAATATATATTTAATATAGCGTATCTAATGTTCGTAGTACATTACCGCACATACATTATTTCAAAAATTAATTACATGTAAAAATAATACGTTTTTAACGTAACTTTACTTCACGAACGCGTTTGCGTTTCCCATATAAATAAAATAACATTATCACTTACGCATTCGTAAACGTTTTTTACGTCAAAAGAAACTTACACTAGAGCCTCTGGTTTAATTCTTCAGCCGTATTAGATTTACACAAAGTAATTAAATGCAAAACCGTATAATTAGATCATTTCTATGTATCTTACTAAAACAGCCGCACCTTGCTAAAGGAAATGAATGAGGCTGACCCAATTTAATGCCAACTATATCCATACTTTACCGTAAACGTCAACAACATTAAAATATCCATTAAAGTAAGGTCGAATTTGTGTGAACTCACCATTTCCTGTATTATTTATGTATATTTTAATATGAAGCGATAACAGACAGACAGAGAGAGTTACTTTCTTATTCATAATAGTAGGACGGATATAATATACAATATTTAACTGGTGACTGAAGAGCTGGCGGCTTCCTCGCACAACGTATCAGCATTGCGATACAACGAGGAAATGCCGCCAGCATCCTTGGTACAATGCCTCAAGGGCCTTTTTTAGATTTTATACTGTAACTAGTTAAGTACTTGTAGTTTTTATCATAATACGATTACATGTAATTTCTGTAAATACATCTATGGATATTTATAAATATACAAATATTTAATGCCTACATAGAACCCATGATTCCAGATAAAAATATCTGTGCTCATCATTCAAATAAATGCCCTTACTGGGATTCGAACGCAGAACTATCGGAATTATAGCGGTCACTACGCACTAGGCCAAGCCGTTAAATCAATGTAAACATGCACACACAAACACACACTTCAGCCGTAAATCGTCCACTGCTGGACATAGGCCTCCCCCAAACATGACTTATATCATCTTGAGGGGTAGTTGCCATAGTCGCCACGCTTGGCAGGCGGGTTGGCGACCGCAGTAGCTGTAAATTGGATTGCAACGGACGCTACCCATCCGTCGGTAACTTCCCTTTGTCGCCTATTACGACACCTGTGGGAGGAGATGGGGTGGTGCTATTCTAGTCAGCCGGCACCACACGTTGGTCTTTGGTCGTATCGATATCTTTCACGCCAAAAGTTATAAGTGGTATGCCTTAAACTATCAAGAACTGAGATTAGCCACTTTTATAAACTTTACTAACATTAATTATCGTAAGCAAATGCAATTTTCTTCAAAGGGTTATCGGAAAAGTTTCTGTCGAAAAATATATTACTTGCTTACTTGTAATTAAAATATACAAATAATATACGACGGTTTTATGAACATTTTAAGTCAATTTGAAAAGTTTGTACAACAATTGTGTCGCTTAACTTCAAACTCAGATAAATCCATTCGACCCTCTCTGCAAATATCTACCCTATTACCTTTTCATAATACCAAAATCGCATGATCTGACAGATGGATTTACCAGAGTTTGAATTTAAGCGACACAATTTATGAGTACAGTGACTTCATCGATAACAATTACTACCAATTGTGCTATAATAAGTAAATTAAAAGTTGAAATAGATGACATATATTTAAGAAAAAGCGACGAGGACCTCCAGCGTTCGAGACGGGATTCGAACCCGCATCTCCAGCTATCGCGATGTTTCTTAAGTGTATGTATAGTAGTATTACCACTTAAAAATCAAAGCATATCAAAGTATTTCATAAAAAAATATTTGATTTGTTCTTAGTTTCTATAATAATAAAGAAATGAAATAGTTATTTATTTAGGGATTGACCCATTGAATTGAAGTACAATATAATTACAACTTAATTAAATCTAAAATTAAAAATAAATTGAAAATTCAAAAATTCACAATAATAATAGTAGCGATATAATACAATATAACCTAATTCAATATACATTAGTAGGCAACCAGTGACACCTTACTCCTTGCGTAACAAGTTGTGATTTTCTTTTTAACGATACTGTTTGTCGATTGTCGAAAACCCTTCTGATAAAGGACCAGTGCTATACGAGTACCCCCTAGACTAGTATTTTTTTTTCTATTTTATCCCTTGTGGCTTATGAAGTCAGATCATTTTATTTCGCTTGCTAGTGAAAACCTTGAAAAGAAGAGGGCGGCAACATGCACCGAGCGGAGAATAACGCATTTTTATGTAATACCTATATGTATAAGATATCTTTTGTAATACTGTTTTGAAAAAATAAGTCCCGCCGAGTTTCTTGCCGGTCATGAAAGTCAAAATGCTTCTCGGGTCAGAGGTGTAGGGTTAGAACCGGTGTAGTTTTTATTTTTCTTCTTTTGTATAGACGACGTGTAAAAGTGCCCTTGTGGCCTACTTACTGAATAAACGTTTGAGTTTTGAGTTTTTTGAGTTTTGCGGTCTTATAACCGCACTGAGCGGAGACATGTTGTGGTCGCGATCCTCATCAGTGAGGGAACGACGATGAAGATGAAGTATTGTACCTAAACCATTCGCATTTGACGCAAGCCAGAGATTTTTGACGTGGCGGCGAAAAGATTCAAATAAATTAGTTCCACTGAAAATACGCAAAATGACGAGGGGAGGGCTAGATAGGAACGTCAAGAATAAATCAATAAATAAATATTTCGGGACCATCTGACCAATCGACCTAGTCCTACGGTAAGCTCAGTAAGGCTTGTGTTGTAGGTACTAGACGACGATATATATAATAGATAGATACATATAAATATGACACCCATGACTCAGGAACAAATATCTGTGCTCATCACACAAATAAATGGCCTGACTGGGAATCGGATCCAGGACCATCGGCTTCATAGGCAGGGTCACTACCCACTAGGCCAGACCGGTCGTCAAAATCAATATTGTGTTTTACCACATTGAAAATAGGCTACTCAAAGTCATACTAATTTGACGCAGACGTAGCAGCCAAAAGCTAATATTGTAAAAATAAATGGACGCCGAATATTCATTTTGACGGCCCTGAGGGTATAATGTTTGCTTACGAGCGACGAAATCATATTCTGATCGACTAAAAACAATGCTACGTAATCTGCCGAAAACTGAAAAAAGAGCCATAAGAATGTTTAAAGCACATTCAACTGTTTACCGTATTACTGGGCAATAAAGTCTGCATTTAATCTAATTTTCCGATGGCTGTTACGACGTTACGCGCGGTGGACCACGTATGTTGCGCAATTTAATTGAAAAAGTAAATGGGATTTGTGTTAGGGAACAAAAGTAATGTTCAAAATAAGTTATGTAACAGAGGTAAGTAATGTTTATATTTAAACTTTCTTGAAACATTTTAATATTTTATAAATGATAATAACGGCTCTACTCGCGTTTATTTAGTTACTCACGCGTTAATTTAATTAGTATACTATGTTCTCATGTTTCTGAGAACATAGTATACTAATTAAATTAAAGAGAACTTACTAGCAAAAGGTACTACACCGAGTAGAAGTTTCCAAAGTTGTGAAATTTTCTATCTGGAACTATACATGAACGGGACTTAAGCGCGTATATTAACTTTAAAATTTACCTCCGACGTTTCGAAAACGACGTTGTCCTCGTGGACTTGGACTAAGACATGTATAATAATGTTGAAAGTTTAAATCAGTATTTTCTACCTGGAAATTTGTACAATTTAAATACATATAACAAATTATTTAAACACGTAGAGAACGTTCTAAATGCATACATTATAAGTTTTGTTTTAACAGTTTCCTTACAATAAAAAAAATTATAGTAAGAAAAGTAGTGTAAAATTTCTCATAGGACATTTTCTGTGTGGAAACTTAATTTAAACTGTCGTGAAAATTACTACTTTTTTTTATGACTTAGGCGGCAAACGAGCAGACGGATTGCCTGGTGGTAAGCAATTACCGTCGCCCATGGCACCCGTAACACCAGAGGAGTAACAAGCGCGTTGCAGGCCTTTAAGGGGGGTTGGAGCTCTGGGAACCTTACTCACCATCAGGAACACAACACTGCATACCTGAAAGGTAGCAGTGCTATTATGGCTGTGGTCTTCTGCAAGAAGGAGGTACTTCCCCAGTTTTGCTGCCCCAGATTCAAGCGTGATGGTCATCGCTGTGCCCTACCTCTCATTGTTGGACGTAGTTTAGGAACATACCCGGGTCCCAAATTCAGGTGTTCAAAATGAGGTCAACACATCTCTATTGACAAGAGAATAAGAGCGCGTGTAGGTCATTTTGAACACTTCAAACGCTTAGCCACTTTTGCTGCTGACTGTACCAAAAATCAGCTCATTCAGGTTACAGGCAATACACACTTTCATATTTTTAATATTGGTACAGATTGTACGGAAGTATGGTTTAATTTCAAAAGTTTATTGGTTTTCAGATTTTATTCCCTACCACACGTTACCCGGTTTCTGAACAAGTGTCCAATAAACCAGACCCAAATTGCTGATATTTATGACCGAATAAAACCTGACTCTAAAGATTTCACGGGCCATCTTTACGGTTTTTCCATTAAACAGAATAATGAATTGTTACTGCTAACAGTGATAATAAACCGAATATTACTCAAAGGGCAAAGTAACAATTTTATGGCGAGTGATATTAAATCACAAAGGAAGTAATGGATTCTACAATAAGAAGGTGATAAATGTTCGATAAGTGGCACAGATATAACTTTACACGCCTCGAACTCGAAAAAAAAGATGACATAAATAATTCGTTCAAACATCACTATCACTAACAAAAACCATAATTTTTAAACACTATTGCAATAGAGTAAACGTACGTTTTTCGTAGTGCTCTCTATTTTGTCTTACTTTTTACAACTAAAAGGTGATAGCATACCTGACAAGCACAATTGATAGCATATACCGGGTGCGGCCTGTAATAGGAGCAAAAATTTTAGCGATCGCTTCTACACCACGAACGTAACAACATTTGTTCTACAACTTTAAATAATTGGGTAATAAATTACTTGTGATTTTTTCGAACAAAGTAAATAGTATTTTCAATGAACAGCATCCAATAGTCTAGTTGACGTTTACTGTCAGCCTACAAACTTCATAGTTTTTGCAACACATTGCTTGCTTGGAAAATCTTTTTTTATTAATATTTATTAAACTATAAGTTATTTTCAAAAGTCGTAGAACAAATTTTGCTACGGTTTTGGTGTAGAAACGATGCCTAAAGGTAAAGCTCCTATTACAGGCCACACCCGGTATACACGTAGGGCACATAGCCCAGAGACTACAGAGTCGATGATCGTTGCAAAAACTTTTAGAATAACGACCACCCATAGAGACCCTCAAATATGACTTGTAGGGGGGTTGGCGACCGCAGTAGCTGGACTCTACGTCGCTTTGTCGCGTCTTACGACACCCGCTCCGCTGGAGGATATGGGGTACTTATATGCAATATTATGGTACCACTGCTCTGATCTGATGCTAGAGCCAGAAATTAGGCATAACTCCTAAAATACACAAGCCAAACCCGTGGTGTCTAATCACCCTAAAAGATGATTGTGCAAAAAAGCGCATTCGACAATAAACAATTGTACCAAAAATGAAATTTTTGCCAAAAACTTATTAAACTGCATTTTATTACCTTTCTAGTTAGAACTTGCATCAGATCTGTAGTCCTTGTGGATTTCGGTACAAATTTTATCAAAATGTAAGGGAATCGTACTAGTTACATCAGTTGTTAAATATAATGATTTTAATGACTATAGTTTAACCCGGTACTCCGTTCACGAAATTGCCAAACTCCTTCCATACCCCGACCCTCTTCAATCTTCACATAATATGAACCCTCATTAAATCTCCTGAGGGAGTAATTTCCGAAATGATAATTATCAAGTGCCATGTTATCATGTGTTCAAAATCCGTTCAATGTTTATGTTCAAACAAAACAAACATGCAACATCGAGATATCCAAGCATCTAAAACGATCGATTATATATACTGGGTGTTATAAAAAACGTGATACAAGATTATCAAACGACCGTTCATGATTGTGAAATGTTTTTACTATGTGGTCAATTTTGTGAAATTAAATAAAAATTGAGCTGTTCTATAGAAAAGGTCAAGTATATGTTGACGAAAATGTATGAGAGAGTTGTTTTTTTTTACAATTTATAAAGTTGACCCCATAGTAAAAATTGTTCCAAATCATGACCAGATGCCGGCTTGATAATCATGTATCACGTTTTTATAACACCCGGTGTGACATTAGAAAGAAGAAGTCCCTTGTTTTAACGGACAAAGTAAGTGTATACTTT
Organism: Grapholita molesta; assembly: GCA_022674325.2. Lineage (NCBI taxonomy): Eukaryota > Metazoa > Arthropoda > Insecta > Lepidoptera > Tortricidae > Grapholita > Grapholita molesta. The sequence continues at coordinate 4,298,097 of CP053133.2, read as the reverse complement.
CTCGTGCTAATATTGAAACTCGGGCGAGCGATAAATTTCTAAATTGAACGGCGTTAGGAGCCGGTATAACATTAGAAAGAAGAATAGTTCCTTGTTTTAACGGACAAAGTTAGTGTTTAACTTCTTGTGCTAATATTGAGACATTTGATACCCGGGCTAGCAAGAAATTTCGGATTGAACGGCGTTAGGAGAAGTATCTTGGCACAAGAGGGGATCAAACTTTTCTGCCGAGTGAATCACAAAAAATTTACCACACTATCGAAAATATCATGTAGATGATATAATCAAAAATGGAATCAGTATTGCTAAGAAAAAGAAAGAAAGAAGAAGGAAGAACCAGTGAGAAAGACAATTGCATTTGCTTTAACGTGACAACGTTACCGGTTGCCTTACAACTTACCGGTCTCAAGACTACCGCCATATTTAATGTAACATATAACACTTTAAACTTTCACATTTTCTACACATACTTACTAAAAACACTCTTGATCAGTCAAGAGTGTTTCCAGATAACCAAGTCATAGCTGGCATAACTATTTATCCAATCTAGTTAATGAAATCCCTGTTCTCTACAACTTTCAAAGGCTATTCCTTGATTTTGTGTTATGTAGATACAGATTTTCTGACTGGATACTGTTAAAAAATCGTTAAATCGTTAAACTTTTAGCGTTATAAAACTTAGGCAAATAAAATTTTCGCCTAAGTTTTATAACGCTAAAAGTGTCACGGAAAAGCTACACTAACAGAATTACCACTACTACTCAGTTACAACGAATAAACTCATTTCTCATTACATACTTACATCCCCTAGTGTGTCGCCTAGTGCGATGTAAGTACCTGAGTACATCCGTTGTAACTCAGTAGTAACATGACTCACAGTTTCAACTATAAAATACTACTACACGCGTGCAGCTAACAAAATTTACATTTAATCTTACTGGCGAATGCCGCTGGAATAGAAAATTCCGTCGTAATCTGCTTGGTTCTTCATAAACTAGACCCTGTTAATTTCCGGTTTTAAAGAAAAATGGCGGTTGTGGAAAATAGGTTTTATTCAAGATGGTGGCTCGTTTAATTTGTTGGAGCTATTTAATTTAGCTGCCAGCATTCTTTGCACTTGAGGCTAGGGCCAGTTTACATAGTTTTATAATTTTAAGTTTTATAGCGGATTACCCATAACACTTCCTAGTCCTAATTTTCAGCTAGTTAAGCTCGAGTTTTGGTTGGGCGGGTAATATGTCAGAAAATTAAATAAGCTCAATTTTGCTTTCGAATATTTTTATCTATTTTTTATCCTTCCCCGCCCATCCCTAATATCTTCAATCACGGAATGCCCTTGGCCATAGAGAAAGGTTTGAGAGCACTTTTAGTCTTGTTTATCAAATTGAACGTAATGCACTCTAGAGATGTCACCCAGCCGACAGACAATACAAAATTCACTACTGTTTTTAACTGACAAAACGAATTTGAATGTTTTTCTAATGTAGATTTATACATGTTTTCTAGCGAAGAATTTAACATGTTTTATTTATTAGTCATATTTAGTATCATTTAAGCCATTTTTCGTAGAATATTAAATCTTTATTAATTACTGTAAAATGTACAGGTTGGGCCAACCTGGTTGGCCCATTTAGACCTGTCAGTTTTGGGAAATCTAAAACTATCAGACACAAAAGATCTGGTCTAGGAACCATTTCATCGATTTTAGGTACAAAAAAACGGCATAGATAGATTGAAATAAAAGTTGTACCTACTCTCTTCGATCATCGAACCAGGTTGTTTTGGAAAATAAAAGTTTTAATTATTTCCATTCCGATATGGATTGTGCAGATGATAGACAGTAAATGTAACTATGAAGCAATTTTTTTATAAATATATGCATCCAGTCTTTCTTGTCCCTAAAATCGATGAGATGTTACATAAAAACAGAGCCTTGTATGTCTTATAGTTTCAGATTTCTCCATACTGACCGATCTCAAAGGGCCAACCTGTATACTTTGATGTACTTATTTAGACCGAGCATTTATGTATTTCTAAAAATACTTAAGTACATAGTAAAAGTGACGAACGATAACAACTCTTGAACAGCAGAAATAATAGTCCACATATTTCCGATTCAGTTTACCCATATTTTCTTAGGTTCCACATTCAGAACACTTACTATTGTGTAAGTATGTGTGAAATATAAGCGCCACTCTTGGTGGATTAAATATACATACTTATGCTATTTCAGGTCAACTTACCTAAAATAGCAATTCGTGTTATTTTCTAACAAAGCTTAAGTAATAGTAGTATTACATTATGTTTATAAAGGCATTTGCAATAACTTAGTTACTTACGAGTGATTTTAAATAAAATTATTATATTGGTTAATACACTAGCAGCTATAAGCTGAGGCGTCTATAAATATCAATGCACTGGTTTATAAGCATACTAGCTTTTGCCTATGGCGTCACTCGCGTTAAAAAGTATTTAAGTTATTTTTAGCACACTATCGTTCAAAACGTAGTTTGGCATGCATGCATGCTTTTTGTTCGAAAAATGCCGTTTTATCCACAAATGCCTACGTCATAGTAGATTTATGCATGCAAAGTCTTAGACCGATCTGTTTAAAATTGACAAAGTTTTATACAAACTTTCATCCCCTATTTTATCCCCTTGGGGGTAGAACTGGTCAAAATCCTTTTTTATTAGCGGATGCGTATGTTATATTCTACCTGCATGCCAAATTCCAGCCCGATCCGTCCAGTGGTTTGGGCTGTGCGTTGATAGATCACTATGTCAGTCAGTCAGTCACCTTTGAGTTATACACCGTGCCCGTCAATAACCCGAAAGATTCATAACAAGCATTCCTGAGGTCAAAAGAAAGGAAAAACATTATATGACTTTAGGTCAAATTCGCCTGAGTTCCGGAGTTAATGCCAATTAAAAAAAAACAAAAATTATTGTAACTCAATGAAATATGCCCGTACAAAGACGATTTTACCACTGTGGCGCCTAGTCTAACGACATCCATAGCGACACAAATGTCAATATGACAAGGAACACTTTTCTTTAACCAGTTATGATATGAAATAAAATAAAAAACATTTTGAGCGATATTTTTCCTAATCAAATTTACTTTCTATGCTTACGAACATTAAAAAAATTAAAAAAAAAAAACAAAAAAAAAATTTTTTTTTGGTTAAATTGTCCAAAACTTGTATGACGTTTTTTACTTGTTTTAGCATCAGGAATAAGTGGTTAGAATCTTTCGGGTTATTAACGGGCACGGTGTATATATTTGGATAGTTCATTTTTATGTGAATTTAAATGTCAGTCGAATATTGCTCGATATGTACCGCTGAAAATGCCTCAATCGATGCCGATGTCGAAGGTCCAGTCGCGGTAAACGTACGGCGCGGCGGCCCGCTGTTTTCTTCGGGCAGCCAACGCGAATGGTTCATCATTATGCTTATCGTCACTGAGCGATACATGTCAAGGAATATTTGACTTCCATATAAAACATGAGTTACCCGCTTCTATAAGTACCATTAAATAGTATGGTTTCTCACGATAGCAGTATGAAATATTATATTAAGCCTAAATTATACACCAGGTCAAGTTCGCCAGGCAAATAATTATTGATCGTATCGCTCCTATTATTGATCGTAACTGGTTTCGTTAGAGGATAAAAAAATATTCGATAGTAACTGGTTACAAAACTCTGTCACACACGCAGCCGAAGGCATTTGGCGATACGGATGGTTCCTACCGCGAACAGTCTCATTACAAAGTTTGGGTAAGTAATGTTTATTTATACAAAATGGGTAAATATAAATTTCTTTATTTTATACTTAAATCAGTTTTACAAAATGATCTAAGGGATGAAGCCTCCCAGTAAACAAAGAATGCCCGTTTTTATGGGAATGAAATAAATCTAGCTCTAACACCTAAACCAATCGGTAACATTTAGTGTCTTTATAATTTGTAAGGAAAATAATACCGATATCGCATGCCCTACCCTAATAAAACCTTTTAATTCGGTAACCCGGGTAACCCGGTTAATTATTCCTATTCATTTTCGGGTAAAATTGTTTGCCCTTAGCCCGGTGGCGGACAATTTGCGACTGCGACAACATGACCAAAGGAAACAAACGACTATGTGATGCCTATAGGCGTAGTGTCCGCCAAAGTGTTAAAACGCGACCCAAAACCACAAGATGCCAAGCATGGTGAATATGGCTTTGGACTCCAATCAAATATCGATGAATGTGCCGATCAATGAACCCTATGTCCTTAAGTGAACGTCCGTGGGTGGTACGTAGAAACACAATTATTTAACAAATGTTTTTTTCTAAGCGCCCACTACAAACATTGAAAATTGAAATTACGTCAACGGCTTCTCAAGGGTTTGAAGTTTTAAATACGCAAAAGCGATAAACAGCTAGGAAGATAAATAAGTAGGCGTATCAGCATTGCGATACAACGAGGAAATGCCGCTAGCATCCTTGGTACAATGCCTCAAGGGCCTTTTTTAGATTTAATAATTAGTTAAGTACTCGTATTTTAATGAATGTAATTATTGTAAATGAAGATTTATTGAGTTGAGTTAAAAAAAAGTAGTTTGCGGTAGACGTTCCGCAACGAAAACATACTAACCATAGAGTAGTAGAGATAAACTGTCAGTAGTGTCAGTTGAGTTAAACGTCAAGTTCTGTCAACGCGACGGACGCCACTTGTCAAACATTTTATCGAATTTGTTTGTTAATGCGAATTTATCAAGAAAAGAAGAAAACAGTGGCCGAAACGGCCTAAAATATCACGCGTATTAATAATTGTATGTTTGTGTCACAAACATGTCGCAGTTACCGGATGACATTGGAGATATTACAATGGCATCGGCAGAGGCGGACTCTTCACAAACTCACGGACACGAAGGTAAACTTTATAACAATGGGTGTAATTTAATAGGTTTTCAAGAAAATAATAAATATCTTTATTACTCAATGCATTTCTCTGAATAGTTTGGAAAGTAAACAAATAAGTAACATTATTCAAAAACCCGCCTTTTGTCTATGCAGCTGGTATGCATTTTCCTATGAAGCTGACGGTCTTGAGTTCGAATCCCAGTAAGAACATTTATTTGTGTGACAGGTATTTGTTTCCGAGTCATATATAAATATTTGTAAATTATGTATATTGTCAGTTGAGTACCCATAGCACTAGCCTTATTCGAGCTAACTATGGGGCTCAGTTTGTGTAAGGTATCCTATAATATTTATTTATTTTATTAATTTGCTACTAAATTTTTGTCAATATTCTGTAATATTAATTTATTTACCATTTATTATGAACATAAACTCCATTTCCCCTGAAACTGGATACTTATATGTCCCACAATAATCCCCATAGACACTTTATAAGTAACTGAGTTGTCAAAAACTGGAACAAGCTCCCAGAGGATACAGTAATGGCACAGAGAGTCAATGAGCTTAAGAACTAACTTGACAAACATAAAGAAACCCCAAAACCATATTTTACTATTGTTTAAGATCATACTGGATGCAGGCGCTGTCAGTTCATGAAACTGCCTGCCTGCTTGACAAATAAGTAATAAAAATAACAGTAATGGTATTTGATACTGTTATAGCAACATCCAGCGCCAACACCGAGGACACAGCATCGAGCAGTGCTACGACTCCAGCAGGCAGCGAGGGCCAGGCCTCGCGCCAGTCCAACCTGCAGCGCATTCAGCAGCGCAAGCAGCAGGTCTACAACTGGACGCATAACAAGAAGCTGCTCAAACTTGCAATTTACTCTGCTTGCCAGGTAATTTATTTAATTAGATGATAGCCGCAGCTTCGCCCGCATGGTTAGAAGAAAATGTAACATATTGAGTCTTATTTTTTATTATGCAGAAACATCTGCTAGTGAATATTTTTGATATTTAAATCGAAAGAAAAATAGAAAAAAAATGACTCGCGGCGGGACTCAAACCCACAACCACTGGGGGGCTAGTGGTATTGAGTCTTCCCGTGGGACTAAGATGTTTTCTCGCTGGAAAGAGTAGCCTATGTCACTCACCATCCCTTCAACTACTTTCACTTAAAAAATCACGTCAATTCGTCGCTCCGTTTTGCCGTGAAAGATGGACAAACAAACAGACACACTTTCGCATTTATAATATTAGTATGGACAGATACAATACTTTAGAATAAATAAATAAAATAAAATAGCGTTTATTGTCGAAACTATAACAGTATTACATTAGGTTTATAAAAAATAGAATTTTCTTAAAACTAATAAATACTTTAGAATACTTACATCTATATAAGTTAAATACTATTGGAAATGACTTATCATCTTCCTCGCATTGTCCCAGCATTTTGCCACTGCTCAGGGGACCCTGGTTTCCGCTTAGCATCTAATACCAACATTTGGCGTGAGTGCCACGCCACGCTTTGTTGAAAGCAACTGCTATCTGAACTACCAAACCAGAGAACTAGGCCTTATTGAGATTAGTCCGGTTATATTGTCTTCACTGCAAAGTGATAATTAGATATCAAATGTTAAAGTAATACCTTATTCTGAGAAACTTATCGGACGCCATGTCTGATTCAGCAAATTCTACTAAGTTGTTCGAATATTTCTAAAAAGCTTTAAAAACAATAATGCAAGCAACATACTTCCTAACAGTCTCCCAAATGTCAAAAGCGTCTACCATGATATTGACACACTCCACCTTGCTAATATTAGGAGTAAGATTAAAAGAAGATATATTTTTCAGACCCCCGACTGCAACTGCACCGGCTGGAAGACGCCCATGCCTCAGCAGGCCATCAAGGCCAACGCCCGCGCCGATAACCAACCCCTGGCCACTTTCAACGACCCCTGCCGGAACTGTAACCACATTTTAGGTTAGATTTTAGTCCATGTTTGTATTAAAGCTTCTGTATTTGCAACATTTTGACACGGGTATGTCCTTAAACTACGTTCAACAATGAGAGGTAGGGTACAGCGAAGTACCATCAGACTATCATGCTTGTATCTGGAACAGCTCAACTGGGGAAGTTACTTACAGAAGACCACAGCCAGAATAGCACTGCGACCTTTCAGGTATGTAGTGTTGTGTTCCTGATGTTGAGTAAGGTTCCCAGACCTTGAACCTCCCTTAAAGGCCGGCAACGCGCTTGTGACTCCCCTGGTGTTGCGGGTGCCCATGGGCGACGGTAATTGCTTACCATCAGGCAATCCGTCTGTTCGTTTGCCCTATGTCATAAAAAAAGGTTATCATACTTATCATAATACAACACTATACTTCCGTTTAGTAATATTCAATTTCAAAGGCTTTTATTATCGAACACCTTCATCTTGTCCCGGCATTCTGCCAAGGCTCATGGGAGCCTGGGGTCCGCTTGGCAACTAATCCCAGGATTTGGCGTAGACACTAGTTTTACGAAAGCGACTGCCATCTGACCTTTCAATTCACAGGGTAAACTAGACCTTATTAGGACTAGCCCGGTTTCCTTACGATGTTTACCTTCACCGAAAAGCGACTGGTAAATATCAAATGACATTCGTACATAAATTTCGAAAAACTCATTGGTATAAACCGGGGTTAAAGAACGAATTTGAGTAGCATTTTACTTGTATTAGGAGGATTCCTATAGGCCTACCATACTAGTAAAATGCTACTACAATTCGTTCTTTATAGGGTTGGAAATAAAGTATAATTTCTTTTGTGTCAAAATCGAAGGTAACAAATAAAACTCAACTCTATATCAGAGATGTTACAGAGCTCCGGTTCCGGTTCCGTTAAGTCGGAAGTTCCAATGGGTTTGCAACATCCGCTTGCGGTTCCGGTTCTGCTACTTTTAAAACCGAAGTTATATCGGATGTTACAGCAACGCAGCGGGGAAAATGAGCGACGTACATCAAAATTAAAAAGGTTTATTTGCTCATGTCCCGCTTGCCACGTGCTGCACTAATCGTATTTGTTTTGTTAAATAAGTATTATTCCATTAAAAATCCCTATTAGTATGTGTTGGTGTGAAATCTGTGAAGTACTCTTAACATCTCGCCCATCTATCTCTCGGGTTCCGATTCTGGTTCCGCTTCCGTTTTCGGTTCCGGTTCCCGTTCCGCTGGTTCCGATAAAACCACATATGTTAGATCCTCTATATCCATAAACGAAGATGTTATAGATTGTATGTATTGTTTGCAGAGAAACACGTGACGCAGCTGCAAGGTCTCCAGGTGTCGGAGGTGAACCGCCTGCTGGGCGCCGTGGTGGACGTGGAGAACATCTTCATGTCCATGCACCGCGAAGACGACCATGACACCAAGCGGGTCTACTATTATCTGTTCAAGGTAAGTCTGCCACCCCTTTGTCTACTAAGTGGCCCCGACGGAAGACCAGCGCTGGCCTCCCTGGCTATACACACATCATACATTTCAGCCGTATGCAGTCCACTGCTGGACATAGGCCTCCCACAAATATGACTTGTATCTTGGGAGTAGTTGCCATAGCCTCACGCTTGGCAGTCCGGTTGGTGACCGCAGAAGCTGGGTTGGGTTTCGACGGGTAGTATTTTTTGTAGGTAGGATTTTTCCCTTTGTCGCCTCTTAGGACACCCGTGGGAGAGAGATGGGGTGGTGCTATTCTAGTCAGCCGGCATCACACGGCAGAAGAATTTAGACGTGAAGAAATAACAAACATACACACAAACACTCACAAACTTTCGCCTTTATAATATTAGTGTACAAGTGTAGATTAGTTAGCTCCATGATATTTATTTCTTCACCAGCTCCTCCGAAAATGCATCCTGTCGCGCTCCAAGCCCACCATCGAGGGCCCGCTGGGCCAGCCGCCCTTCGAGCGGCCGTCCATCGCCAAGGCCATCACCAACTTCGTGCTATACAAGTTCAACACGCTGCCGCAGCGCGAGTGGCAGACCATGTACGACCTCGCCAAGATGTTCCTCCACTGCTTCAACCATTGGAACTTTGAGACCCCGAGTGTGAGGAAATTGGTGAGTGCATTTTGTGCACGTAGAACAAGTCTGGGATATAACCGTTGACTTTTTTATAGATTATAACATAATATAATTAAAACTGTTGTGAGCTATGTTACAAACTACTACTAGTTAGTTACAAACTGATAAACTCACGTGTAATTATATCGCACTAGGCGACATATTTCGGGTAAGTTCTGGTACCCATTTCCAAGCTGTGTCAGGGCACACCGCTCGCGTGTGCCTGCAGGACACCCCGCTCGCTTTGAGGGTGAGGTTGAGCGATACACCCGCGACGCGAGCGGTGTGTCCTAACCTGAGTCGGCTTGAAAATGGGTACCAAAGCTTACCCGAAACATGTCGCCTAGTGCGATATAATTACACTTATAGGGTGTATTGCACATCCTCACCCTCAAGGCGAGCGGTGTGTTCTGACTCTGTTTGAAAATGGGTACCTCATGGGTACTCGGTATGGATATAATTACACGTGAGTCTATCCATTTGTAACTAAGTAGTTGACTATAACATATTACAAAAAAAAAAAACATTAATTAGATGGATTATTCCACCAAACTGATAAAATCGAAGCGCATCTTTAGCAGAGCATATTCCCCCAGAGAATATTCTTATCCAGATTAAGAAATATTTCTAAGTATCATCATTAACATTTATTTTGACAGTTTTGAATTTTAAATATTTTTTTGATGAAAGTACTTACTTTCAGTACACACGATATAATTCATTGGTTCTTAGATAAGCTTTATCAAAACCAGTTCCACTGTTTTCCGTTGGAGTTGATTTAATATTATTTTTTAAATGTATACTATTGTTTTATTTTCAGCAAGTCTCAAATCCAGAAGATATATCAGCATATCAAATAAATTACACAAGGTAAGAAAGAGCTTAGAAGGTGAGAAGATAAGACTGTTTTTTTTTTACTAAACACCTATATTCGGGGTCAATAGAGAACGAAAATAATGTAAACAAACCTGTTTACCTCCATAACTTAGCAGTTACTCACTTTTAAATAACAATCATCGTTTCATTGTTATTAACCTTTTGAACGCCAAGCACCACTAAAGTGGTCGCGTGATGTCGTGCCTGCCACCACCGACCACTAAAGTGGCTATGGCGGACGCTGTCAAAGCAATTGTCCTGCTGGCAGATAAGGTTTATATTTGTTCTACACAAGTCATACCATGGCGTACACGTCACATTTTGATGAAAAGCGTTCAAAAGGTTAATTTGCTACTTACATTCTTGTATAGTTCAAATATGCGATAATTATATATATATTCAGTGCAAACGAACTGCTATAATCAGGGTTCGGACAAGTCATCGCAAAACAATCGCAATACGGCAATAGAACAAGATTAATAGAGTAGCATTACGTACAGTACTATTTAATTATATTTTTCAATGACATTTATTACCGCAAACCAAAATTCACCATACGTGTGTGAAGGTATTTCCATTACATTTTGATGGTTGCATTGTATTTATTTGCACAATATTTAAAATGTTTAGAAATAACCATAGTTAAGCAAATATTTGTATTAAGTAATTTAAATTGTCATCACAGCCACTTTGACAAATCCATGACAGATATGCGACTAAAAAGGTCAAATGTTTAATTACGATAATATCCGTTTTAAATATCTAATAATAATCTAAAGGCTCGACTCTATACTCTTGTTCCATGCCCATATCTATTTCTGCGATGACTTGTCCGAACCCTGGCTATAATAATATTTTATCATGTATCAACTGGTATTTTGCTTAGAAATTCAGTTGTCAGGCAGCCATATTTGACATTATTTTTATTTTCTACTGACCCCGAATATATAATATTTCTTGGCGGCTTTACTGTACATTTTAGACGACGAAAAACATATCTCATATTTCTCCCCGATTCAGACCCGGGACCTCTTAGGTCCATTATCCCCTTAACTATCAGTAGACCTTATACCCTTGCAATAGAGCTCACAAATGCTCAGTGTTGATGGCACTTAACCCCCTTTTCCAATCTGCCGTGAATTCCTCAATGTGGTCTCGGAAGATCAGCGCTGGCTACCGCGGCAACTTGATTTTGTGGCACATTTATATTTCTCATATTTTTTTATTAATCGCCTGTGCTTGCGGTGTGCTACCCTTAAGGCGATATCTGCAGATGAAGCGATAATTTTTGTATTGGAACACCGCGAGCGCAGGCGGTGGTATTTTTATTTTGTGTGTCTTTTTTTAAGTTCATTCGTAAGTCGTCTACTGGACATAAGCCTCCTCCAAATATGACTTGTACAGTCGTCAGATATATCGGAGCTGTGAAGGTGGTCACAAATATCGGAACAACGCCTCTATTGTCAAGGCGATAAATGCATGTTCCAATATTTGTACCACCTCCGTAGCTCCGATATATCTGATGTCGACCTCTTGTGCGGTAGTTGCCATAGTCGCCACTCTTGGCAGGTGGGTTGGCGGCCGCAGTAGCTGTAGATTGGGTTTCGCTACTGGATGGGCCGGTTTTTACCCTCTGTCGCCTCTTACGACACCCGCGTTTGTCGGCACCACACAATCCACTGTGCCTACGAATATATAATTTCTTTATTAATTGTATAAAAACGGGTAACTCACGTTTTATAAGTCGAATATTGCTCGACATGTTTCACTCCGTAACGAGGAGTCCGTAACGCAGACTGTCGGTTAGCCAACGCGAATGGCTCATGATTATGCTCCTCGTTATGGAGTGAAACATGTCGAGCAATATTCGACTTATAAAACGTGAGTTACCCGCTTTTATACAATTGGGTACCTTAAGTTTTTTAAAGTAGTCCATATTATATTTTTTGTAGTAAGTAAACTGCTAATAGTGTTCAAAACTGTGGCTATCCCTTTTTTATTCCTTCCTGTTTTTTTTAAATATTTTTTTGAATACTGCCCCTGGATTTTGTAGTGCCCGCATCTCACGACGACCACCATATATCCACTTTACATTCGGAAAGGACGCCTTTACGACGACGACGACGCTCACGTATTTCTGGACAATGATTCCGCTTTTTCGCCGATCATTGCACTGACCTAAGGACTGATTCCCCGAGTTAGTTTAGCAAATAAATTGAGCTTGTCATGGCGGTTATTATGGAATATTCAAGGACTGGCGACAAGCACAACGTTGCTGAGATTCGGGGTGCGAAAACATTGATGAAAGTAGCTTAAGCTTCATGATTGACGTTAAAATGTCTTTTCTATATATATAAAACATTATTATCACTTATAATATGATTGTTTTCTTATTTCTAGGGCTTCTAGAAGTGTTTATGTCTAAAGTGCAACCAACTGCACTGTTTTGGGTAGTAGCGGTGTGGAATCGTTTTGTTCGAACGCCACACTATACGGTAGCAGCGTGGCGTTCGAAACGAATTCAGTATAAAGATATATTTTCGCTCATACAAGTGAAAATAAGAAAGCTTTTGTCACTTTATTTATAAGTTGTGTTACTGCAATAAAACAACAAAAAAATCCATCAATCTAGTTTTATTAAATTATCCTGCAAATTTATCAAAGCATAGGCTATGATAATGATAACACTATGATTCAAATATCTGATGTGACTGTGGTTCACTCCAGAGTGAGGTTTCAAATATTTAAACTCCCTCAGTCGCCGTATTAGACGCTCGACGTGTATGCGTAAACTAGCTATTACTTTCCCGAGCAAAACTTCTTTTTTGTGGAGGTTTCTTTGGATGAGACACTTCGTGGGTGAAGGAGCTTAATACTTCTTGTCATTGTTTGTTGTCTTGATCGTTGTCCAGAAATACGTGAGCGTCGTCGTCGTCCTAAAGACGTCCTTTCCGAATTTAAAGTGGATATATGGTGGTCGTCGTGAGATGCGGGCACTACAAAATCCAGGGCTAGGCAGAAGCCGTTGAAAAACACTCGAGAACAGCAGAAATTAGGGAGCACAGCGTACAAACAAAGTCGGAATAATAACGGCGATGTTTCAAATCTGTCAAATGACAACTTGACGGTTTTACTTTTTTTTTTAATGGAAGACACGTATTACAGACTTAGGCACGAGCTCTATTCATATCACCAACCGCTTCATCTGTCAAATGAAGTATTCAAAAAAATATTTAAAAAAAACAGGAAGGAATAAAAAAGGGATAGTCACAGTTTTGAACACTATTAGCAGTTTACTTACTACAAAAAATATAATATGGACCACTTTAAAAAACTTAAGGTACCCAATTGTATAAAAGCGGGTAACTCGCGTTTTATAAGTCGAATATTGCTCGACATGTTTCACTCCATAACGAGGAGCATAATCATGAGCCATTCGCGTTGGCTAAATAAGTATAATAATAATAAGTATAATAGCGGCGATGTTTTAAATCTGTCAAATGACAACTTGACGGTTTTACTTTTTTTTTAATGGAAGACACATATTGCAGACTTAGGCGCGAGCTCTATTCATATCAGCAACCGCTTCATCTGTCAAATGAGGTATTCAAAAAAATATTTCTAAAAAACAGAAAGGAATAAAAAAAGAATAGCCACAGTTTTGAACACCATTAGCAGTTTACTTACTACAAAAAATATAACATGGACCACTTTAAAAAACTTAAGGTACCCAATTAATATGTTTCAATGTCACGATAGTTTTGTGTTTAAAATGTCTATATTCATATAGAATACGCACTTAAACGTATATTTTTATTATATATTTTTGCTACACCAAACGTGTCTCCCAGATGGCTGGTGTTCTGCCACGTGCCCGCCTTCTGCGACTCGCTGCCGCACTACGAGACGTCGCTGGTGTTCGGCCGCACGCTGCTGCGGGCCGTGTTCAAGTCCGTGTGCCGGCAGCTCATGGACAAGTGCCACTCCGAGCGGGACCGCATGCCGCCCGAGAAGAGAGTAAGTGTACCCACCCCTACTAAATCGTCAGGTGACATCCAAAACTCGTTAATTACTACCACAAGTTAATAGCCATAGTGAATCATATTAATACCTAAATAAGGTTGAGTTTTGTTTAATTATTTTTTGTTTTCACTTTCTTAGTGCATGCCACAATAAAAATATCGACATTCCTGTTATCGATGAGTATAGTCGGCGTCATATAGTTGGTATTCAAAGTAGTCAAATAGTTCGGTGCACCATACAAATTCTATGGTGTAACGAACTTTTTGAGTACTTTCAATGCTACCAACTATATGACGCTGACTGTACATACTACTTCAACGACAAGACGTACATACAACCACAGTTTCATATCGACTACCTAGACGCCTCGTGCCACCTATCTTGAATAAATTCAACGTAAACACTTGTGATCCAATTTACTTTTATAATTTGCAATGTATAATTCCCAAATTGTATGTAAAAAATAAATAAATTGATAGTTCTGTTACTGTTATCAACGCACCCTATTACATACCATACTCGTATATTATTTGTCTTTCTATTACCTGTATGACGTGAGTTCTTATCGATAACAAGACTGTCGATGTTTTTATTTTGTCAATCACTTACAAAAGATCGTTCGTGCTAGAAAAATATCTAGGTGTAATTATAACTTTTTTTTTAAACAACGACGGTGGCAAACAAGCATACGACCCACCTGATGGTAAGCAGTTACCGTAGCCAAGTTACACTGTAAAATGTATTTGCTCATTACCCGTCTGTTCTCAGGTTCTGGTGTTAACCCATTTCCCCCGGTTCCTGGCGCTGCTGGAAGAGGAGATCTTCAGCGCCAACTCCCCCATCTGGGACCCTGAGTACAAGCAGGTGCCGCCCAACCACCTGCAGGCCATACTGGACAATAAAACCAGTAAGTACACCAGAACTTTTGGCGCTGAAGCCTAGGGCCAACGTAAACCCTTTTGGCGTAGACATTCTAGGAGGCATTTAAAATTACTCGGCCGCCGGTCATAGTTCTTGAACTTGTGTGAATATAATTTATGCTAGTGTTTGATAATTTTAACGTGTGCGTGTGTAGCGACGCAAGTAACATTATTTATGTGTGTTACCTCACCCCCGCGCCGAAAAGGGCAGAATTTTTCCGATAGAAATTGTGCTTGTGTCGGCTCCATATTGGTTATATCCTCCTAGTAGACATTGGTTACGAAAGCGAAGCGACTTTGTTGTTAGGGGTCGGTTTGCTCACGATAATATCCTTCATTAAAAAGAGGAACATATGAAATTATTATTTTTTCATACGAAAATCGGAACACTTATTGTGGCCTAGTAAAACACGATTATTAGGGTACCGTACTCAACTAAGAAACCTTGTAGTTTCGCCATGTCTGTCCCCGATTCTGCTCAGTGACTATTAGAACTGTAATTTGGTATGAAAATGCATATCAATCAGTGGTCAAATAAAATATGGACAAATTATTTTTTTTAGTGTTTGAACCCTAAAGTGTGAGTGTGAACCCTAAAGTTTAAAAAAAAATGTTATTGTCAGTTCGGACGATGTCACAACAATATAGTAAGATCTGAATCGTGGTATAAATGGTGGTGGAAGTGACAAAACAATATAACCGAACTTGCATACACACAGCAACACTCTTAGCTATACATCGTTGAATCTTATGCCTTATATAATAAGGTCCACTAATACAACTAAGACTTGCTGTGTGTACTATGCCGTCGCTGTATTAGCTAGTCACGCTCTATTAGCACACCAAAAGTGGGCCAAATCTCGACCTACAGCCTAGCCGATAACTTATCTCCGATACTATTCATTCAGATAAGAAGATATTTTCTCCGTTCCCTTGTAGTAATCTAGTATTTAATGTCAATATTGTAGTACCGTGAGTTAGTGCGGAAGTTTATTTTGGTGACAGTTGAATCGTAAACCACATTTTGAAAATAGATATTAGTAAAACATATAAATTATGTTAATGTGTTCATTTGAGAATTTTAATTCAATGTTATAATTATAATTGAGGATTTTTCTACATGAGATATTCAAAAAGTAAGTTTTTTTTTTTCATATAACACTTTTTGATATTTATTTTTTTGTTAACTGTTAGACTGACTAGAATATTGGTAATACCCCACAACTGAAGTAAACTAAACAATAAAATAATACACTTGTATGAACAACCAAAGCAAACGTTATTGGTTTCAGAGGTTTTCCTAGCATTTATGAAATATTTTCATATAAAATTAATTTTTAACTAATAAAACTAAAAGTTTACTGGTGCGACGCTTCGCACGAGTGCAATGTATTTTTGAAATAGTCTGTATAGTTCTTAATAATGGTTTAATAGATTAAAGTTCCGTAGTAGCTGTAATAAGCGTAACAGTCGTAAATAAAAAAAATGTAGTTCTTATTCGAATCGAATCGTGATTGTAAAATACTGAATAAAAAAAATGTAGACATAGACCACTTTAAATAGCCCTTGTGGCTTACCGTTTTTCTTAAAGTCAAAGATACAATTTTAAACACAAATATCGTGAGATTCAAACATATTAATTGTATAGAAGCGGGTAACTCACGTTTTATAACGTTACGAAGTGAAACATGTCGAGCAATATTCGACTATATAAAACGTGAATTACAATACAATTAAAATCAGTTAAGACTTCGGTTTTTCTCGGGTAATTTGAAGCATCATAAACGCAATGTATAACCACCTGCCAAGATGACATTATTAACCGGTAGACCTAGGAAATTTGTTATGCAGAAGCGACATGAATTTGAAAATTCATTATTTAATGAAGCTATACTTGTATACAGTATATACATATACATATACATACATGAGTCAATATTTTACTGTTTGGTGTAAGTAGATACGAAACTATGTCGCATTAATCATTGATAATAAAATAATCATGAAATTAAAATTTAAAAAACCGGCTTCAACCGTTTTTTATTTATATTTCGTAAACGGCTTGGCTGATTTTGGTAATATTTCATTTTCATATAGTAAAACAACAAAGTTAAGCTCAAAATTAAAAAAAATATTTTTTGTTTGATCTTGTTAGAAATGTCTACTTTTCGTAATTTTTCCTTGATTTGTGCTATATGAGGGTGCTTCGTGCCAAATTTCAAGTTTCTGAATTCACGGGAAGTACCCCATAGGTTTTGCGAGTGTCGAAAAGTCTAAAATTTGCAGCATTAACGACTGTATAAATGTATGATATACGTCAAACTGTTATTATTTGACACTAAGAAGGCAGACTGTCAAACTAGTCTAGTAATGCTAGCATCTTTCTTATTTCAATATAAAGGTTGTGTTAGTTTTGAGCTACAAAGGAGGTTTCGTTGCTCATATCGTTCTTGTACCTACTGACCCTACTGTATTCAACAAGACAACGAGTGATATATATAATTAAAGCTCAAATCTGTAAATTGATAACTCTATGTGATAGACGAGGGATTCACGACAATTACCGAGGTTGGCCGAAGTCTTAACTGATTTTAATTGTATTGTACCCGCTTCTATACAATGAATATCAAAGATACAATGTTGCAAGACTATGTTTGTTACAGCGCCGCGTCGCGGGGAGTTCGAGCGTGTGACCACCAGCGGCGACAGCAAGGACGGGTTCACCACGGTGTCGCTGTCGGCTGGTGAGCGCGGCTTTACCAGCTTGTTACATCCCGACTTCTTAGCGGTTCCAGCATTTTACAACCAAACCCCAATTTCATCATAATTTCAGCCGTATACTGCTGGACATAGGCCTCCCCCAAATTTGACTTGTATCATCTTGGGGGGTAGTTGCCATAGTCACCACGCTTGGCAGGCGCGTTGGCTTCCGCAGTAGCTGCTGATTCGGTTTCGATGGATGCTGCAGCCCATCCGTCGGCTTGTTCTCTTTGTCGCCTCTTAAGACAACCGCGGGAGGAGATAGAGTGGTGGTATTCTAGTCATTCGGCACCACAGGGCCAATTTATACGAAAGTAAAAACTATCTTGATTAGGGCTCGTTCAGAAATCATGATATTGTTTTTAATCGGATCGTTGCCAGAAGTGACTTGGGACGTTTTATTTAAAGTTGTATACTAAAAAAAACTAAGAACAAATCAAATTATTTTTTATGAAATATTTTTGGATCCCGTCTCGAACACCTCGAGGTCCTCGTCGTTTTTTTTTTCTTAAGTATATGTTATCTATATCAACTTTTGTATACTAAACTTTTTTTTTAATTTGGATTTTTTTGTGTGGTTTCTACTCAGAGTCATGGGTTCTTTCGAGCCTGATAGGAGAAAAAATGTGTCCAAGTTTTTTTATTCCATTCCGTTACTATTTTTCATATATTTCATATGGCGGTAACGGAGCGAATGTAATAAAAAAATGTATGCAAATTTTGGGACACATTTTTTCTCCTTTCAGGCTCGAAAGAACTCATGATTTTGAGTAGCAACCACACAAAAAAATCCTAATTTAAATAAAAAGTTGACTGTACAACTTTAAAAGTTGAAATTATTAGTTATTCATTAGTTGTATACAACCTTAGATACAATAGCCCTATTATCAATTTATCACTCACAAGTCTTCATTTAAATAAATATTGTTGGATAATCTTAAAAAAATATGCGCAAACAGGCACATATTCGTTAATGAATACAATATTTGAACCAGGTTCGATAAAACAAGAGTCGCTGAAGCGCGCGGCCGAGTCGCGCGGCGAGGCGGCGGCGGCGGCGGGCGGCAAGCGGCGCCGCGTGCTGGACGAGGGCGCCGACGACGTCAGCGAGCGCTGCGTGGCCGACATCGTGGCCACCATCTCCGACCCCGCCTACATGTGCGGGCCCGACGTGAGTAGTCCAGCCCGGCGGCGGGGTCGCCATGTAAACTCAGAACATGTAGCCTGTTCATCCATTGTAGTATTTTGTATAAGGCTACGTCGGCACTGGCAGGTGGCTTGCTTGGCGCCTAAAGCCTTCACGCCTCGCCAGAAAAAAACCAACACGTTTGCATCTTAGCGTGTGTCCAAGTAAACACTTGAACACGCTAAGCGACTAGCTAGGCGCCAAGCGCGCAGTACGGCCGGTCGCAAACATTCAACAACGTTTGTTTTACTAAGCTACTCGCTAGATGACGCGCTAGGCACTAGGTACCAAGCAAACCACCAGTGCGGAGGTAGCCTAAATGCAGGATTATTCCACAGAAAAATATTGCTTAATATTCTGTTAACAAAACATTTACGTTAGATGAGCGGCCCCAACTTGAGAACCCGCAGCAGGGTCGCCATGTAAAGTCAGGTCAGGTCAAGGTCAGTTTTTTATCCAACCGGAGTCTTCAGAAAAAAGTGCCCCAATTAACGTGACATGAAAATTGTTAAATTAAGTCAGTTTTGTGACGATAATTAAGCATGAACTCTGTATAGAAATTAATGTATATGTTTGGCACCGTCGTTTTTTTTTAAGCTAGCATTCCCTTTGCACACCGATTCATACAAACATTTCAGCCGTATGTAGTCCACTGCTGGATATAGGCCTCCCACGAATATGACTTGTATCACCTTGGGGGTAGTTGCCATAGTCACCACGCTTGGCGCCTGCCAAGCCTGGCGACTGGCGCTATGACTATGGCGGGTTGGCGACCGCAGTAGCTGTAGATTGGGTTTCGACGAACGCTGCCGCCCGTCCGTAGGATTTTTCCCTATGCCGCCTCTTACGACACCAGCGGCAGGAGATGGGGTGGTGCTATTCTAGTCAGCCGGCATCACACGGCAACCGATTCATACGTTCAGCATCACACTGAACGTATGAACCGGTGCATTATGATGTTGAATGCTGAAGTGGATGTCTGTTGCAGGCGCTGTTCCAAATGCAAGCGCCGCGCGACGAGGCCGCCAAGGTGGAGGAGCAGCGCAAGATGATCGAATTCCACGTCATAGGCAACTCGCTCACCGGGCCCGTCAACAAGCAGACCATGCTCTGGCTCATAGGTTACTTTCTTTTTTCCAGTGAGAGTGAGGTAGTAGGTATCCCGCGGTTTTAAACCTGGTTCCTCCTGAACAAGAAGACCTTTATTTTGACAACATACTCATTCAGTAAGCTTAATAAGGCTTGTGTTGTAGGTACTACACTACGATAATAAGTAGATACGCACAAATATGTAAATTTATAGAAAACAGTACAATAACCCAGGAACGAATATACACTAATAAACGACCGGCCAGGATTTGAACTCAGGATCTCAAGCTAAGGAGCTAGGAGGCCCTTATCGTTAGATATTTGCTTTGCTTGGTCAATGACACAAGATATAGTCTAAAATGTATACACCAGAGGCAATGTATCTAATAGTTATATTTATTTCAGGTCTACATAACGTTTTCTCTCATCAGCTTCCTGAAATGACGAAAGAATACATCTCTCAACTAGTTTTCGACCCGTAAGTTACATAATATGTATATTAATTTAAATGATGTCCCAAGAGCTTGCTAAGCGGGTTGTACGCTTTTTAGCTACTTTACTCTACAAGACGGGAAAAGGGCGTAGTTTGTAAGGAACTTTAATGACAAAGGTGGCAAACGAGAAGTCGGATTGCCTGATGGTAACCCATGGGAACCCGCAACACCAGAGGAGTCACAGGCAAGCTGACAGCCTTTAAGATATAAATAAATAATAAATAAATATTTCGGGACATTCTTACACAAATCGACCTAGTCCCACGGTAAGCTCAATAAGGCTTGTGTTGCAGGTACTAGACGACGATATACATAATAAATAGATACATATAAATACTTAAATACATAGAAAACACCCATGACTCAGGAACAAATATCTGTGCTAATCTCACAAATAAACGCTCTGACTGGGAATCGAACCCAGGACCTTCGGCTTCATAGGCAGGGTCACTACGCACTAGGCCAGACCGGTCGTCAAAGATAAAGATAAGAGTACGCTCTTTTCTTGAAGGTATGAGGGTTGCATCGGTCCGGAAATACCGCTGACGGCAAATCATTCCACAGTTTTGATGTGCGAGGCAGAAAGTTTCTAGAGAAACGCACAGTAGAGGATTTACAACTATCCCGGTGGTGTGGGTGGAAATGTTGCCGCGTAGAACGATGGCGGAAGGAGGTGGCAGGGATTAATACAAACAATTCCTCAGAACACTCCGTTGTAAATACGATAGAATATGCAGAGCGAGGCTAGATCTCATACATTTACATCTAAAACCTTACTTTGTACCGAACTCGGCACGGAGAATGTAAAATAATCTCATTTCTCTTCCAGAAAACACAAAACGTTAGCATTGATCAAGGAAGGGCGACCAATCGGTGGGATATGCTTCAGGACTTTCCACTCACAGGTACTTATCGTTATTTATTTCACGCCAAAGACGGCCAATCACGTCGAGGGAAAGCTGTCTCACACGCGAAGACGCCATACGCCGTTTTACAATCATATTGTCTTGGATGCGTTTAACAACTCCATAGAGAGATTAATATTAATAGAGAAAAAATGATTTCATTTGTTATCTAGCTCATTCAATTATTCTTTGTCCCTCGTTGCCATGGTTACGTTCCCCTGGGTCACTCTTCAAACCAGTTTAATTGCATGTAAATACACAAAACATAAATATTTGTAGAAGCTATATGTCCCTTCCATATTGGGTCACCTACCAAGCGCGTCAGTAGTACACACGGCCACATTTCTTGTAACAAACTATGCTTCAGTTGTCTCCAAGCTGATGGGACAGAATAACAACAAAAAATAGGTGGTCGCTGAGCTGTCAAGTCGGTTTTGAATCAGCTGATTTGAAATAATTCATAATTATTATATTTCTAGCGCGAAATTGCAAGTATTGTGCATTAAAACGATCACAAATATAAAAGGAACATTAGTGATAACTAGTTTTGTGTAAATAACAACCACACATCGTGTATTTACTGGACTAAGAAGCGGAGCAGCTGTCAACGGTCAAGTGATCGCCGTTGGAACGTGGATTTAAAAACCGGGAGAGTATTTTGTTCTTTTTCCATTGTTTCTACACACTTTCTTTCTCATTTTAACGTACAAAAGTACAATAATAATCATTTACATACAGAGCTCATTGTTACGGCCGTGAGCAACGTCAAACCTACTACATTGGCACAGTGAGGTTTCTCTTTGCTTGACGAACTTGTGGAAGCATAAGTTGAGACGACACATTCGCCACAGACACTGCCCACTACTGACACACTGCACACATAACTCATTTCTAGTTTAACTTACCACCTTGGCAAACATTTAACTTTCAACAGAGGAACCTACTTAAACTACTTCTCATTTCAGATACTTACCTGTGAAAGTAACATGGATGTCAAAGCTCGTAAAGGCCGTAAACCCACCGTGCGCCAACTGGAGTTGCAGCTTGAGGCTTCAGCTCAAGACTTAAAGGCATCGAGGGCCTTATCTGAGCAGCTGTTGCAGGAAAGGGACGACAGTGAAGTGGAGCTAAAAAAAATATTGGACAAGAACACAGCGTTGCGAAGGGACCTTGCAGACAATGATGTGCAGCTGACCGATGCTCTTTGTGAAGTGGGCCGTTTGCAAAACACAGTGGACTCTTTTAACCAGTGCGCTTCTACACATGAAGTAGCCTTAGAGCGTATAGCAAACTTGGAAGAAGAGCTGGGTACTACATGCGAGGAACTAAATTTATTAAGGAAGGAACGGGAGCACTATGATGCTCGGGTGCTTCAGAATGTGTACCAAGAGTTGACCTCCGGTGAGAATAGGGACAATAAAAATATTGTGTTTTTTAATAGTAGTAAGAAATTAAAAAAATATATTAAGATTAATAGGTATATTAGGAGAACCCAGAAGCTCATCAAAAGCCAAACATGCATTAAAAAATATAATAAATTAAAAATTGCATTATCTGTATCAAAAAATAGAGTTCAAAATTGTCATTTAGAGCTTGATGCTAAAGAAATTAATTTAAAAAACTTGCATGCTGAAGTAAATAGGTTAAAGGATGAGCTTGTGGTAATATCCTCACGGTATGAAGCCACTAAAAAACAAGTTGAGGAGCACATAAAAGCTTTTTCAAAATTGTTGGATGCTAATCATATTTTAGAGGAGCGTTGCAACTCTATACTTAAAAATAAAACTTGTAACTGTAGCCAAATACCACCGACAGTGGCAAATCAAGCTAGTGTGGCCCTCAACACCTCTAGACTGGCTGTGCCAGTAATCAAGAAAGATGTCAAACAGACAATTGTGTTCTCTGATAAAATTGGGTTGGGCTTGGGCCCTTTATTGAACTATAGATTGCAACAAAAAGTGACAAATAACTGTTACCATAACATAACTTTGTCTCATTTATGTGACATCATATCAAAGGGATGTTATGATAATAGCACTACACTTGTTGTCTTATTAGGTAATAGTCTAAGTATAGATAAGCCTAGCATAGATAAATTAATGACTACTTTAAATAATATTGAAAGATCTGGTATTGGGAAAATTATTTTATGTGCACTGCCATATTCAGAGAATATGTCATATGACTACAACAGTAGAATTTCACGTTTTAATTCTTTGATGTACAATGCTATATCTCTCAATAATAAATATCATTTCTTTGACACAAATAAATTCATTGAGGGTTTCTGCCTAGCCCCGGGGAAAATATCTTTGACAAGGAAATGTAGCATATCTATAATTGATTTATTAGCTTTTAATATAGAACCAAATAGATGTTTCAATGTTGTAAATAAGTCTCGGCGATCCAACAATGCCGCAAAACCGTTGTCACCTTTAAACTAGATTGTCAGACAGCGGAAAAACATCTGAGTATGAACATTGTTCACCAAAATATTCAGGGTTTTTCCAGCAAAGAATTAGAAATAGGTTTATTTTTAGATAATAATAATATTCATGTCATGTGCATTACTGAACACTGGCTCAAACATGGTCATATGATGTTTGACTTTGTCAACTTTAAATTAGGCAGTTCTTTCTCAAGAAAATCTGCCATTCATGGTGGATCCCTTATAATTGTTAAAAACTGTATGAAATGTAAAGAGCGGACGGATGTTGTCAAATGTTCCATAGAAAGAATTGTAGAACTTGCATGTGTAGAATTGGAAAGTTATATAGTTATCTGTGTGTATAGGCCACCATTAGCTGATTTCGGCACATTTGAAAGTAACATGGAAAATGTACTGAAATTAGTGTCTAAGAGCCAAAAACATGTTATAGTTTGTGGAGATTTTAATGTTAACTTGCTTGAATCGTCTAGTAACACTGTCAAATTGCTATGTTTGTTTAAATCTTTTAATTTATTCAATTTATTTTTTGAACCTACCCGGGTAGGAGCCACCAGTGCGACATGTCTGGATAATATTTTTGCAATTGCGAATGTTTAGATAAGCAAATTTTTAATTGTTTTAATTCGGATCATAGTGGTCAAAGGGCATCATTTATAAGCCTTGGACAGAGAACTCCACAAACAATAACTTTTAGACCCATTACTGGTTATCGTTTGGAATTATTCAAAAACGAAATTCAAAAAAGTCTGTCTTCATTGCCCTATTCTCATTTTACGAATCAAATAGTATGTATAAAGACCTGTTTGGTGTAATTCTTCATAGTTTTAATAAAAATTTCAAACTGAGGACTATTAGTGGGTCGAAAGTAACAACTAAAGCAAAGTTTAGTGAATGGGCTACTGTGGGCATTCACAGAAGTAGAAAGAGGCTTTACGAACTTTATGGGGAGAGGGAGCTCAACAGGAATGCTGGTTTTCTGGACTATGTTAGGAACTACTCCAAGATCTTCAAGAAAGTGTGTTTAACTGCTAAGGCAAACTTTATTAATTCTAAACTCAAAGTGTCGGACAATAAAGTAAAAACAGTTTGGAATATTATTAACAGAGAAGCTGGTAAATGTAAATCACGCATTACTCAAGTGAACATTGTCTCAGATACTCAACAGGTAGTGTCAAATGCCGATGTTGCCTCGGCATTTGAAGATTACTTTTCCAACGTGGCTCTTAATACAACACAGTGCCTACAATCATCATCGCCTCAAGCACATTCCTTACTTTGCGCTAATATTAAGAAATGTAAAAATATGTTTGAATTTGAATTTGTAGACTCAGAAAAAATTGTAAAGACATTCAAGTCACTCAACTTAAAGAAGACAGAAGACTTGTGGGGAACGTCAGTCGCGGTCATTAGTCATATTATAGAAGTTATAGCGCCTTATTTAGCTTTAATTTACAATAATTCCGTTTCAGAAGGCGTCTTTCCAGATCTTATGAAATGTAGTAAAGTCATTCCTCTTTTTAAGTCGGGTGAATCGAGTGATCTAACTAATTACCGTCCGATTTCAATACTCCCTGTACTAAGTAAAGTTTATGAAAAGTTAATGTTAAATAGTCTGCTGAGTCACTTTAACAGACAAAGATTACTTACAAGTAATCAGTTCGGTTTTACAAAGGGACGTTCCACAACCGATGCTGCGTCGGTGCTTATTCAACACATTTACAGTATTTGGGAAAATTCTTGCGATGCCATTGGAATATTTTGTGATCTTTCTAAAGCTTTTGATTGTGTAGATCATGGAACTCTCATTCTGAAACTTGAACATTATGGCCTATCAGAAAATGCCTTAAACCTCATGTCCTCATATCTTAGCAATAGAAACCAAACAGTCGTTGTAAATAACACCCAGTCTAGAGGAGCTTTAGTAAAATTAGGAGTACCACAGGGTTCTATATTAGGCCCGTTCCTGTTTTTGGTTTATATAAATGATTTACCTTGTATAGTAGAAAACCGTTGTGATATAGTTTTATTTGCCGATGATACATCATTAATTTTCAAGGTTGACCGGCAATCTACAGATTTTAATGTAATTAATAACACACTAGCTGATGTTCTCAACTGGTTTACTACTAACAATCTGTTGCTTAATGCTAAGAAAACAAAATGTGTTAGATTTGCTTTGCCGAATGTTACACCGGTGGATACTAGAATACTTTTAAATAATGAATGCTTAGAGATAGTAGATAAAACATTGTTCCTTGGTTTAATATTGGACAAAAGTCTACAGTGGAGTCCTCATATAACAAAACTCGCACATAGATTAAGTTCGGCCGCTTTCGCCGTTAGGAGAATTAGGCAACTGTCGAATATTGAGACAGCTCGATTAGTTTATCATAGTTATTTCCATAGTGTAATGTCATATGGTATTCTGGTTTGGGGCAAAGCAGCTGACATACAGACTATATTTGTATTACAAAAAAGAGCCATTCGTTTTATGTATAACTTAAAAGCAGGTGCATCTGTTAGAAAACTTTTTAAAGAAATTAATATATTAACTGTAGCTTGTCAATATATATATGAAAACATTATGTACGTTATTAAAAACCTTCAGTTGTTTACCAAAAATTGTGACATCCATACCTATAACACTAGAAATAAGAATAAGCTTGCTATTAGAAAGTGTCGTGTGCGTAAAGTGTATAAATCATTTTATGGGCAATGTATTCATTTATATAACAAGTTACCTGATGATGCCTTAAAATTACCCTTCCCAGTACTTAAGAATTACTTAAAAAAGTCTTTGATGTCTAAGGGCTATTACAGAGTAGAGGATTATTTGACAGACAAACATGCATGGCCCAAACCAGAAACTACCAAAACCACCTAGCAATTAAACCAACAATTGTATGTACTGCCAGCTCATGTAAATGACACAGTTCAGATAAGAAAGCATATTAAAGTATGTCTATTTTGTGAAGTCGAATTTGTTTATACATTATTATTTTTACTTTTATATTTTGTATTTTCATATCTTGTAATAAACTGTTTGATATGTTTTCTTATCGGACTACGCATAATTATGTAAGTACTTTAAGATTTGATGTAACACTGTATTGAAAAAATAAGTCCCGCCGTCGTTTCTTGCCGGTATCTTCACGGGTCAGAGGTGTAGGGTTTGAACCGGTGTAGATTTTTTTTTTTTGACGTTCATAAGTGCATGTAATGTGCCTAAATTGAAAAATAAAGATCTTTTATCTTTTTTTTTTTTTTTTAGTTGATTCACTCATCTAGTTATTTTATGTTAGTAGGCACAGGTCATTAGGCATGACCTTGTTCCTTTGCCACCACCCGAAATCATTATTTTTAAGTTTTTGTCGTTTTTTAACTGGTTTTTGTCGGCACCAGGGCTTCAGCGAGGTGGTGTTCTGCGCGGTGACCTCCAACGAGCAGGTGAAGGGCTACGGGACGCACCTGATGAACCACCTCAAGGACTACCACATCCGGAACAACATCCTGCACTTCCTGTCCTTCGCCGACGAGTTCGCCATCGGTAAGACACACACACACACACGCGCACACTCATAGACACACACACAAACGCACACACACACACACATACACACACACACACACACACACACACACACACACACACACACACAAACACGCGCGCGCACGCACGCACATACACGCATGTGACTAGTGGGTAGTGATTCTGTCTTTGGTTTTAGTTTCAAATGTGAATAAGGACTTTCAATTGTGTGATGATCACAGGTAGTAAACACCCATGACACAGGTTCAAGTCATGGATATATTATTTATTTGGTATATTACATATAACGTTGAGTGAGTAGTGAGTACTCACAAAACAAGCCTTCTTGAGCTTACCGTGAGGTTCAGGCAATTTGTGTAAGAATGTTTTGTAATATATTCCAGTATCCTCAACTTAAGGGACAGGATCAAATGAAGAAATTTGTATTGATCACCTTTTTACTGGAAATTACCAAAAATCGGAAGCATATCTACTCCCGATTTAATTGCAATGAAAAACGAACGATGGTAGACTGACAATCGTAGGTACGGTCAACAAATTTGATTTCTAGGTCACTTCGAACCTTGTCACAGTGACGTTAATAAGAGACCTTTTGTCTTACATATAGATTCTCACTGTGACAAGGAACGAAGTGGCTCATAAATCAAATTTACATCAAATAATAACGTACAGTCAGCATCAAAGCAGTGTATGTTGTAATTGAAATCTTATAAACTCGACCTGGTTTTACCGCTTAGCCCTCGTATTGTATCCTGCAGGTTATTTCAAGAAGCAAGGCTTCAGTAAAGACATCCGGTTGCCGCGCGCCATGTACCAGGGCTACATAAAGGACTACGAGGGAGCCACGCTCATGCACTGCGAGCTGAACCCTCGGATAGTGTACACTCAGTTCACGACTGTCGTACGCCGGCAAAAAGAGGTATACATACATACACGTACAGTCGCCATCAGATATGTCGGAGCTGTGGCGGTGGCCACAAATATCGGAACAACGCCTCTATTGTCAAGGCTATAAAGTGCATGTTCCGACTACCTTCACAGCTCCGATATATCTGATGGCGACTGTACAGGGATTGTTGTGACATTTTGTGTCTCGTTTTTTGGGATTTTTGAGAAGGGATTTTCTATTTTTAACCGACGAAAAAAACGGAGGGGGTTCTCAATTCGACGCGTATATTTTTTTATGTATGTACACGAATAACTTTTTACAGGGTAGTCCGATTTTGATAATTTTTTTTTTATTGGAAAGGGTAAATACCCCAAAGTTAGTCCCATTTTTTTCCCTCAATGATCTCTTTTCGAATGATGTGTTATTAAAAACGCATGTTTAAAAATATCATTTCAATAAATATAGAACACAATAACTTATTAAGTACTTTTTTTCAGATCGTTAAGAAATTGATAGATATGCGGCAGAAAGAGGTTAGGAAAATACATCCCGGACTCACGTGCTTTAAGGAGGGAGTAAGTATATTAAAAAAATAGATTACCTACCTACTTTGATTGAACACTTTTGAAAACACTATTAAAATTTTGCCGCTATTTTGGTTTTCACTGATAAAATAGTGATCACATCATCATGATTTAGAAATTATGACATTGTTGAAATTCTAAGATAGATGTAATATTTATAAAACACAATTACACCAGTTTGTCACAAAAGGGTCCTTCGGTTGCGAAGAAGAGTGAAATTTCTTAACACATTCGCTGCCACCCCCTCCAAAAATGTATGGAAATGAACGCACATGTGCGTTGGTGGCAGTGAATGCGTTAAGTCGCCAGTTGCGAATACAACTGGAAAGGGGGACGGCATCCCATTAACGCTTACCTAATGCTCCAGGTGCGCAGCATCCCGCCGGAGTGCATCCCGGGGCTGCGCGAGACGGGCTGGCGGGCCCCGCGTGCGGCCGCGGTCGCCGCCACCGACGACGGGCCCGGCCTGCGCGCCACGCTGCTCGCCGTACGTAGCCGACATATCGTCACTACTGAAAAAAGCTCGTGACTCATTCTGACATTTAAAAAAAAATGCCATAACTATGTATGGGATGAGTACAGAGTTACTGCGTTTCAAATTGGAGTATCTGTGTCAGATACGAGATTTTTTCAAAGTAGTGACGATATACTTGTTTTCTTTTATAACACGACGGCGGCGACCGAGCGATAGCGAGCGGTCGCATATATCCGACTGTGACTTAGACGATTCCCACGCGTTGCTAGTCATTTAAGGCTCTGAGCTCTCGGCGACCAATACTCACTAACGAGAACGAATCACTATGGTTATTTGTTTTACGAGTGAGCAAAGTTAGTGTTTACCCTCTCGCGCTATATCTCGCTCGCTATACTCGCGATTCAAGTAGAATCTTGAGCGTTGTGAAAGTCTGAACAAACTTTGCTGGCGAGTGAAATACAAAATGAGGAAAATATTAATTTTACATAAAGTATGCAAGTTTTTTTTCCATTTCATACATAGGACTTTTCACATACCCAAATCTTCGGAAAGCACTGTTGTGCTGTCCAAATTAACATAAATTACAAAAATTTAAATTGTTAAATACCCACAAACATTTTTTTTATAAAATAATAATCAACTACAAATTTACATTGTTATAGAGGCTAATTGTGAGTGTCCATCAAGAACTATTTTATTCTATAATACACTGTATCTAGTAAAAATGTCTTTATCCTGGCAACATACTGCTCATACAAGTAGGGTTGCCAACTATACTGTTTTAAACAGTATTATACTGTTTTTCACTAAATTATACTTTTTATTGTTTAACAAAAATAAAGTATACAAAATACTGTTTTCAGCATCAAAAACAATAAATAAATAAAATACTGTGCGTTTTTCTAAAATACTGTTTAATAATCTCCATAGTCCTGAATATACCTACTTTATTTTTTGTAAAAAAAGTTGGCAAACCTATATACGAGGGTGCCTCCTTTATCTCAGAGCCCAGCTTATTGTATATTTTTACCCACACTACCCACAAAGAGTTTTACATTTTCGCTAGTCTGGCGGGTACGGGGTTCATGTTGTTCAGTTTGTATATCACTTCTCACTCGCAGTAAATTATAATTGTTTTGTATTGTATATATAAGTTAGTGTATAATTGTAACCCTATGGACGTCTAGCTCGAAATAAATATTTAATTGATGCATTCATTTATTGATTTTAGGTGAAGAATCACGCGGCCGCCTGGCCGTTCTTGAAGCCTGTGGATAAGGCCGAGGTGCCGGACTATTACGACCACATCAAATACCCCATGGGTAAGAATTATTGTACTCGCACGTGAGGCATACTAGACTACGCGTGGATGGCTAGAATAGCGCCACCTCGTCTCCCGCGGCGTCCGTCGAAACCCAAACCGAACGCCTGCCAAGTATGGTAACAATGGCAACCACCCATCCAAGATGATACAAGTCATATTTGGGGGAGGCCTATGTCCAGCAGTAGAGAATTTATGGCGGAAATGAGAGACGTGAGGCATATAAATCGCACCTGTATATACTAGATGTCGGCTACTTCATCTGAGCGAGATTAGTAATTCGACTTAACTATTTTCAATGAGGGCCAATTTACATAACTTATAGCCTTGCTTTGATGTTAATCTGATGTATGAGCTATAGTATTGTAAAGTTTCATTAAAATCTGTTCAGTAGTTGTCAAGTGAAAGAGAAAGTATCCATCCATTTATATGGATTGTTTATTGATAAGCCTGCATGGTGGCCCACTGCTGGGCAAAGGCATATAAGAAATTTATACTATTTTGACTTTTATGTTTTATTTTCTGCTCAAAATCAATAGCTCGTTCAGGATCGAACGATAAGATACGAGAAACAGTTTTGTTTTTTCATTTGTTTATTATTTTCAATACTCGGACAAACGCCGGTTATTTTGAAAACATAACCCTGTTCTATGATGCTACTACCTAGATATATAGAATGTTTTTTACTTTTCAAAGTCATCCAATCTTACCCCACTTTACCATACAAGAAATAATCCGTTTTAGTTGTTGTATTTCGTGAATGTATTTTTTTATTTCTTGTTACAGATTTGCGCACTATGAGCGAGCGTCTGAAAGCGCGCTACTACGTGTCCAAGCGCCTGTTCATCGCCGACATGACGCGCATCTTCACCAACTGTCGCACCTACAACTCGCCCGAGACCGACTACTACAAGTAAGTCCCACCGACCATGGATCATTTCAATTGACGACCGGTCTGGCTTAGAGGGTAGTGACCCTGCCTATGAAGCCGATGCTCCTATGGGTTCGAATCCCAGTAAGGGCATTTATTGACTGATGAGCACAGATATTTGTTCCTGAGTCATGGGTGTTTTCTATGTATTTAAGTATTTATATGTATCTATTATATACCTATATCGTCGTCTCGTACCTACAAAATAAGCCTTACTGAGCTTACTGTAGGACTAGATTGATTTGTCTAAGATTGTCCACAAATATTTTCGTTATTTTTATTTATTATTTTTTAAATGGAATATGGTCAATTATTTACTTTATTCCATCAAGGTACAGATGCATTATATTTTTTATTCGTGACATTAATTTCGTAAGTTTTTCCCACTTGTATACCGTTATACGTCATCATTTTAATATAAATCTGAAGTGATAACACCCATTCTAGATATTTATGACATAGTGACACAAACATATGAAGGGTCCACGGAAAGAAAATGTCTAGTCACTTTTTTCTACAAATGAGATTTTAATCTCAAAATGTAGAGCTCTCGACGAACTACACCTTCTGATATAATTGTAAACATGATTATTAATCTAGTTTTTCGCACTTGAAAATCATCTAATTGCGAAGATAGTATGGTTAATTGAATAATTCCAAACTTCAACACCGCAATATCTCGAAATTTTGTAAAAGTTTGGGCCCGGGTATGTCCTTAAACTACATCCAACAATGAGAGGTAGGGCGCAGCGAAGTACCATCACGCTCGAGTCTGGAGAAGCCCATCTGGGGAAGTACCTCCTCCTTACAGAAGACCACAGCCATAATAGCACTGCTACCTTTCAGGTATGTAGTGTTGTGTTTCTGATGGTGAGTAAGGTTCCCAGAGCTCCAACCCCCTTTAAAGGTCGGCAACGCGCTTGTGACTCCCCTGGTGTTGCGGGTGCCCATGGGCGACGGTAATTGCTTACCATCAGGCAATCCCTCTGCTCGTTTGCCACCTTATGTCATAAAAAAAAAGTGACTAGACATGTTCTTTTCGTGGACCCTTCATATACAAACGCCGTCAGATATATTGGAACTGTGGAGGTGGTCACAAATATTTGAACAACGCCTCTATTGGCAAGGCGATAAAGTGCATGTTCAGATATTTTTGACCACCTCCACAGCTCCGATATATCTAATGGCGACTGTACTGATTACTGGAACATCGAAGTTCATATATTACGAGCATCTTTCTCTTTTACTCCAATCAAGGCGTCATGAGAGTGACAGAGACAATCGTCCGAAATTTACGAATATCGTCTTTCGCGGTAGCGCCTCTGTTTAGTGCGAGTTCATATATTTGCTACTTATATTGAGTAGCGATTGTATGAACTGGCAATTAAACATTAACAATAACATTGGTGTGTCAACATGCCCCAAGTCTAATCTTATCAGCAAAGTTTTTATGTTTGTAGTAAAAAAATCTTCATTTTTTTGCCAGATGTGCGAACACGCTAGAGAAGTACTTCCAGTCGAAGATGAAGGAAGCCGGCCTGTGGGACAAATGATCGGAGTTCAGTTTTGACGCGTTTTTTGTGCGCGAAATGCATAAGTACAGATCTAACCCTGCAGCCGCTGTTACCCCACCGGCAAATACCGAGTCATAAGGCTCCCAACATTCGCTGTTGGGATCGTATTTGGGTAAATATCGAACGTTTAAACCGAGGGCTATACAAGTAATGGCTATATAATACAAGTAATGTATTTATGTGTTAGCACCTTTATTCTACAAAATTACCTAATGGAGCACGCGGTTAAAACCCTCGTGATATTTCCCACCTCTAAATGAATTTACTTTATGATAATTATGATTTGAAATATTTGAAGTATTTTGATATTAGACAAATGTCGTTATTACTTATTGTTAAGACTGATGTCAACGCGAACGTCGGAATTGGTATTTATTACTAATAGATCTCGGAAATAAGGAAAAACGAATGGTTATAATGTAAGTGTAAAAATATGATGTACAGTCGCTATCAGATATATCGGAGCCGTGGAGGTGGTCACAAATATCTGAACATGCACTTTATCGCCTTGACAATAGAGGTATCTCCAGCTATCAGGCTGACGCCTTAACCAATTCAGCCACCCGTACACAGCGGAACCCGTCGAAATTAATCAAGTATATTTTCGACGGGTTCCGCTGTCTGGCTGAATTTGTTAAGGCGTCAGCCGCGATAGCTGGAGATGCGAGTTCAAGTCCCGTCTCGAACGCTGGAGGTCCTCGTCGCTTTTTTCTTAAGTATATGTCATCTATTTCAACTTTTAATTTATATAGTAGTATTACTACTTAAAAATCAAAACAAATCAAAATATTTAATAAAAAATAATTTGATTTGTTCTTAGTTTTCATAGAGGCGTATTTCAGATATGTGTGTCCAACTCCACAGTTCCGATATATCTGATGGCGACTGTACAAAGTATGAATTGTAAATTAACCTTTTCAGCGCCATGTTCAATAAAACTACCGCTCCGACGCGAAATGTCAAAACCGAAGTTAAACTTTGGTCTATTTTTTTCTATGGTCTCTGACGTATATATCAGTCGTTGAACATGCGGTGCCGATATACGTGTCGTTGGCGCCGGAAAGGTTAAAAATGTCACTGACAACTTCATGTCAGAACTGAGTTTTTGTTTTATCGTGGTGTCTACACAAGTACTAATTGTATGAAGTCATTAGATTACTTTAATTGAAATAAATTAAACTGCTACATATGTGTTGAGACATGTTGTAATAATTGATTATATTGTTGTATAAGTCATTCTCAAGTAATAAATAATTAAATAGATAATCTGTAAATAATTTATTGATAATAATGGCTGTAAGTATATCTTGTGTAATTGGGAGTTAAATCGAAATGAATTTATTTAATTTTCTAATGAAATTCTATTTTTGCTCAATGTGTAACGCTAGTACGCAGAAAATGAGTTAATATTGTGATCTTTTTGGGTGTAATAAAAGTTTTTACATGCATTTTGTGTTTCTATGTTGTTATTTGTGACGTTCCGCGTGTTAAGTACCCTTACCATGAATTGTGACATTGACGTTTTCGATAACGAGTATCGAGTTAACTACCTGTGCATCTCGCTTGTACTATTTTAGTGCGACTAGTAAACTCGATACTCGTTATCGAAAACTTCAAAGTCACAACTCATGGTAAGGGTAAAGGTACCTTATGGCGCTTGTGGCTTACGTTGCGAAGCATTACATTTGTATTAAAGCGTCGTTAACAATAGCGTAAGCGCCAATCGCCATAAGGTACCTTTATCCAATGAACGTCTCATTTAATTATTTCATTGTAATAATGGAACGCGCCTCTTTTTGACACTTATTCAGTTTTGTGACGATAATTAAGCATAAACTTGGATGGGTATATTTTTTTTTTTGCCTTTTTTGCATCGTATTACTGTTTAAAGTTTATGAAACGCCCACCAAATCTAACTATTTTTAGAAATTAAATGCTTAATTATCATCACAAACATAGTTAACTTTTCTGTAAGACACGCTAATACGGGACATGTTTTTCTGAAAACTTCCACATACAAACCATAAATATTACAAGTAAACGGGATTAACCGCGTTTATAAACTTTAAAATTACCTCCGTCGTTTCGAGCACGATCTTGTCTTCGTGGTCCCGGTTAAAGAGTATTTATTTCCGGGAATTTGAAAGTTTATATACGCGGTTAAATATATTTATGTATATAAAATATATATTTATAAACCCCGTTTACTTGTTATAATGTGTAAAAACTGTGTGTTTAAATCATGTTTTAACCCTATAACTGTCCGTGCATTACATGTAATGCACCGTCAAACTAGCTCTGTCAAGTCCACGTGACGTCAGAAATGGATGGCGCTGTACATTAGTGCATCAACTGTAATGCACGGACATTGTATTAATTCATGTCAGTGGTGCACGCGGAGGGACAGTTAAAGTGTTAAACCATGCATATGATGCATAATGAACTTCAGGTAAATGGGCAAAGAAAACGCAAATATCAATACTGTATTGGTTTTATTGTTTTTACTTAACTCTTCACGTACACGTGCTACCAACACGCACAGATGGGAATGTATCATTAAGTTTAACATCATTTACTGAATTCAATATAAAGTACATACCAGTCTCCTTTGTTATAAAAATCGGTTAGATTTTTCGTAATAAGTACCTAAAATGTACTAAGTTATAACTTAAATGCTTACTTATACCTAAACGTAAATAATATTTTCTTATAAAATAAACATTTGAACAATTTATCGCTTTCAAATACAATTATTATAATACGGTTGTGAAAAATCATTATAGTTAATTGGGGTAAAAATGTTAATCCTCGTGACTTCCTTTTCGCGGCCTGAATTTTAATTACAAAGATTTTTGTCAAAAACATTGATTTTATTTTACAATATCGAAGCGCTACAAGGTAACTTGAGTTCATTATAGATATATTGGGGCACGGCATTCCATTCAACACACCTCATCAAATAATTGCATTAAAAAGCGTAACTTGAAGTTAATTTCAGACTAGATTTTATTAACTACCACAGTGCCACGTTGGGTTATTTGCCCCTGCCTAGCACGACTGCACAGAAACGTTGACTGTTACCACTGTCTACCTTTTAGGACCTTTTAACCCTATTAACGTCGATAGATTAATCTGCGGTCACACTTTGCCGTGATTTCATGTCTTACATTTAGGTTATAGAACCTGTGTAGACTCTTATGTTGAATCGGCGAAGGTGTGACCGTGACATTAGCATTCGTAAAAAAGATGTAGCATAAGTGTTATTCCGCCACACATGTAAAATTATACAGAAATATTGTGATTAAATTTTATGTAAACTGGAAAAAATTTAACGCTTTACGCGGTTAAGATGAAAATTCAGTTTACGTAGGTTATTTGACCGTAGTTATGCAGAAAACGACCAACTCAATTTTTTTGTCAATGCAGAAAGCGACCAAATCAACTGAGTTATAGTGTAAGTTACTTTGACAAAAATAAAAAGTTGGTCGCTTTCTGCATGACTACGGTCATTTTACCTACCCTTATACAAATTCATTCAATCTTGACCCACGTAGGATATATCGTATTTTAATAACTTTTAGAATAGTCAGTACTAAAAAGAAAATAGTTTTAAACTGTAGGACATTTTGTAAAATTAATACATTAAGGTCGACAATAGGCGTCTTTGTTTGCGGAAACAAAAAATAACTGTGATGTGATGAGACAAACCTTAATGCGTACACAATAAAATACAATTTAGCTAAGCATGTGTGGCGGTTACAGACTTAAATACATAATGAAATAGCAAAGTATATGGACGGAGATATTACATAATGTAGCCAATGGCCCTTCCACAACCGATGGTGAGGTTTTTACAATCTGACTGTAGACTTATTAACGCACAAATAAGATACCTGAACGTCTACCATGGTTGACATTTTATCATCTATTGCGCTATCCGTCACTTTTGCACTCACATACTTGTTAGAGCGTGACAGATATTGTGACAAGTGATAAAAACCCGACCATGTTAGGCTAGCAGATAAATTCATATAATAATGGAATTTAAGAGAATATGAAAGATATAATAATATATTATTATCCGCCATAGCATTTTGGCACCTTGTGTTAACACATTTGCACGAGAATAAATCTAAAAGATGAAACCAGCGTAAATTCAATATGTTATATAGTAGTGAATCACTTAACACACATGAGATCAACATTCAAAATCCAATCCTTGTTTTAAGTACAAATACTTCTCGGTATTCATATATGTGTGGCCATTAAAACTTGAATGATAAGAATATAAACAAACTTCTTACAATTTACAAAGTTAACTCTTTTTATAGGTGCAGAATCGAGTTAAATGCAAAAGGCCGATTATGTTAATAATTTGAATACTATAATATTCTTCCGATGCTAAAATAATAGTAACGGGTAATCACTGCAAATGGCATCAAATATATTTCACCTCTTAAACCCACGTTACAAGATAAATGCCAGTTCAATTTGTTTTCAGTGGTGTAGGGAATAAAGTAGAATGTTGCTTCAAAATTAAGAATGTTGCTTTCAAATTAAACTAAAGAAATACCACTCTTTCAAATTCAAAAGTTCCACATTTGAATTAGAAAGAATTGTATTTATTTAGTTTAGTATTTTAATTAAAAAAAAAAGAACCTAGTAATTATATGTATAAAGGTGAATTCGGGTAATTCCGTAATTGTAATAATGGATAATAATTTCTTAAATGGAAAAAAAAAATATTATAACGGAGTACAGTTGCATATTGAATATTTTTTAAAATTGTTTGCCATTTTTATTCATTCGGTATTCCCCGAATATACTTGAGAATTTTAAATTTTCCAGCATTGAAGATATACCGGAAGACATGACAACAACATAGCACATAAAACTATATATACAAAGAAAACCTATAAAAAAACATAAAGTACAAAACGCAAGTTGTACTTAATTACATTTTTCGACCTTCTGCATATTAACTACTATATTACTAGCTAGAACATTAGTCATAAAAGCATCTGTCCCACTCTAACAACCTGTTCGGAAAGGGATGCTAACTGCGATAACATACGGTAGGGATGGGGTAAATACAGTTTCGTCTACATCGCAAGGCAAACGTAGATCACAGAACCCAAAAGTACTAATGTGCAGGCGAAAAGTTTATTTTATTGAGAATTTTTAGTAATTCATTTCCATTTTTTTTTTCAATTCAGGTCAATGTGGATAAGACCGTCTATCTGGAAAGACCGTCTACCAACTAATTTCCTACATTGTCTCATTGGTATTTAGTGTCATATGACGGACTTCCCTTAAAAATATAGTATGCCGGTCTTACCCACATTGACCTTCTAGAGATCTTTAGGTATGTTTTTAGATAATTTTCGCCACTTGCACATCTGTACCCAAAAGACTGCATAAAGATGCCTTTTCAGTATTTCTCAGCAACTGTAAGTAGTATTACTTACATTTTAATCAATGTTACTACAGAAATGTGAACAGCTGGTATAGAAATTTACCGCTTTCAAAAATTGCGGCAGCATTAAATTGTTTTGTACAGTCGCTATCAGATATATCAGAGTAGTTTATCGACTTGACAATAGAGGCGTTGTTCAGATATTTGTGACCACCTCCACAGCTCCGATATATCTGATGGCGACTGTCCCAGAGCCGGAGTTGTGTAACGGCCACACAATTATTTTAGCTTAAATTATCTTACGTCTCCAAATACTAGTAAAGGCATCTCTACGTTTCTTTAAGAACATTAGGGCTTCTAGGAGACCTAGATGGAGCCCTATTTCTTTGACTAGGCGGAGTGGTGTCTAAGGGTCTACCCGCATCTGTCGACGCGGACTCGGCTCAAGCCGGTCGTAAAAACCTGTATGTCCACAAAGTGGACAAAGAGGTTTTCACGATCGGAATGAGCCGACTCCGTAGCAACTGGTTTGGGACAACCCTAACTAGCTAGCTAGTATTAAGCTTAATACGATAAAATATCACTTGTCATCCACAGAAAGTCACTGGAAGTACCATGAGTATTTTATTCTAGGGATTATGAACACATCACTGACTCACTTCACTCAAATGTTTCTTCCGATACGAGGCGCTGATTACTCTGTCTTTATTAATTTACATAGACGAGATGGAGACACACTGGAGAAGATTTCTTATAGTCCATTCATTATTACAGGATCAACGAATACGTGTATTTTTAGGTTTTTACGGGAAATTTACCATTTTCCGTCAGTAAGTTAGATTTTTTTAAAGCATATGAATATTTACGTATTCTATACGGCTGGCATACGGAATATGCCTTATTAGGATACAAACATGGCTTCTATAAAGTAATTATATTTAATATTTACGGCTTACTGTAAAAAAAAGAAGTAAGAAATTCATGTGTCTAAGAATCAAGACTGTTTAAAGAGAATTGTATCCAATGAAATGTACATTATTGCTGCTTTATAAATATGAACCGTAACTACTGTATAGAAGACTCAAATTCTTATGGCTCTAGTAAAAGGCGCTTTAACGCCAGCCGTATGACACGAGTCTTACAAGTAGTCAGAGGAATTTGAACCTTATATCCAGGAAATACATTTCAAATTCCCACGTTCCACGCGTTTATTGTAAGTCTACTAAGAATGGACTATAAAAACTGGTCAGCGCGTATACTTGTGTCGGCAGTAGTGTTGTCTCGCTCACACTGGAGGCGGTCTCAGTCGTGCATGGCGGCCGCCTCCGCGCGCGGCGGCGCGCATTCGGCCGACGGCGTGTGAGATCTGCAACAATGTATTTATGATTATTTACTTGTATATAGGTGAAAAACTTAGCTATAGCACCTGGGCTATGTAGTAGTAACGTGTGTGTACACGCATGTCGGAGTTCTATATTCAAATTTTGACGTGAGTTCCATATTAATTCTCTGCATAACTACATAGACATGGTGCTTCAGTTAATTATTTCACATATATTATACTGGGATATAGATACATATAAAGAATAAATGCTGAAAGTCTGATAACGTTGACAGTTCAATTCAAGTTCAAAGGTTTTTTATTTACTTGGATTAATATAATAATACAAACCGGCCAAGAACATGTCGGGCCATGCTTAGTGTATGGTTTGGAGATTTCGAACCGTAACTCAAAAATGGTCCAAACGATTAAGTTCAACATAATTTCCCTCAATTTTTTTTATTGAGCTATACTTTTATGATTATTATTTGAACTCTCAAATCAAAATATTTAATCAAAAAATTCAATTTGTTCCTAGTTTTTCAGTGACTACGTTATGTACATAAGTACATAAACTTGAATGTTATTGCTCTTGGAGTGTATAAACACTCAAAAGCAATAACAACAACGGCTCATCTTATATAAACATAGCCATATAAAGTGACCAATTTCTAAGCTCCATTTAGCCCGCAATGTAGTGAGTACAAGCTTGTACTCACTACATTGCGGTTATATAAAGCGACCTAATTCACCGTACGCCGATAGTCCGCAATGTAATAAGTATACAACCCGCCAGCCAAGCGCGGTGACTATGTCATCAACCCCAAGATAACACAAGTCATATTTGGGTGAGGTCCAGCCAGCAGTGGACGAGTTACGGGTGAAATGATGATGATAGGTAAAGCCGTGGCCACCTGTCGAGCGTGTCGCGGCGCGGCAGCGAGGGCGCCAGCTCGTCGGGCGACGACGCGCGGCTGGAGCGCGAGCTGCCCGCCTCCGAGTACGAGTTGTCGCTCGTCAGCTGCAACAGACAATCCACCGTTTTTTTTTATGACAAAAGAGCAGACAGGTTGCCTGACGGCAACACCAGTACCTGCCCTTACCATGAGTTGTGACATTGAAGTTTTCGATAACGATTATCGAGTTTACAGAGACACAGTAAACTCGTTACTCGTTATCGAAAACCTCAAAGTCACAACTCATGGTTAGGGGACAGGGGAGTCGCAAGCGCGTTGCCGGCCATTAAGATAGGAGTACGCTCTTTCCTTGAAGGTATGAGGGTCATGTCGGTCCGGAAATAACGCTGACGTCAAATCATCCACAGTTTTGCTGTGCGAGGAAGTTTCTAGAGAAACGCACAGTAGAGGATTTCCAACTATCCAGGTAGTGGGGGTGGAAATGTTATTATTATTTATTTACTTTCATCAACCAGCACTGACAGTATAAACCTTACGTGCTAATTGTGACTATAAAGCCGACGGTCCCGGGTTCAGATCGCAGTAAGGGCATTTATGTTGCTGTTAATATACTTTTTTACGACCGGTCTGGCCTAGTGGGTAGTGACCCTGCCTATGAAGCCGAAGGTCCTGGGTTCGATTCCCAGTCAGGGCATTTATTTGTGTGATGAGCACAGATATTTGTTCCTGAGTCATGGGTGTTTTCTATGTATTTAAGTATTTATATGTAACAATTTATTATATATATCGTCGTCTAGTACACAAGCCTTATTGAGCTTACCGTGGGACTAGGTTGATTTTTGTAAGAATGTCCGAAATATTTATTTATTATTTGGTACATTAACGGAAGCAAAAGAAGATTGCTTGTAACGTATATATACTGCAATCGCGTTTGCAACGTGTAGATAACCGAAAAACTATATATTAGACTCCGTGTACAAATTCCAAACAGCAACATCTTTAACTGACCATCTGTAGACCTTATACCGTTGCAATAGAGTTCACAAATGGTGAGCTAACATGGCGATGGTACTCACCAGTGTGAGCGGGTGTCGGTTCCTCGCGGGGCTGATGGCGCGGCTGCGGGCTTCCTCCACCTCTAGCTGTAAGATGCTCTCCTGGCTTCCCGTGAACTGCACAAACATTTATATAAATTAACAATTAAGAACAAATCAAATTAATTTTTTTATAAAATATTCTTCTTCTTTAGATTTTTTTTTATGACATAGGCGGCAAACGAGCAGACGGGTTGCCTGGTGGTAAGCAATTACCGTCGCCCATGGGCACCCGCAACACCAGGGGAGTCAAGAGCGCGTTGCCGGCCTTGGGGGTTGGAGCTATGGGAACCTTACTCACCATCATGAACACAATACTACCTACCTACCTGAAAGGCAGCAGTGCTATTATATGGCTGTGGTCTTCTGTAAGGAGGAGGTACTTCCCCAGTTGGGCTTCTCCAGATTCAAGCGTGATGTTCATCGCTGTGCCCTACCTCTCATTATTGGACGTAGTTTAAGGACCTACCCGGGTCCAAAGGATGATGAAAGATAATTTCGTACACATGAAGAATATGTACGAAAAGTCATTTGATATTCATCAGTCGCTTCGGAGAAGGATAACACAGAAAACCGGACCAATACCAAATTCCCAATGGCAATTGCTTTCGTAAAACTATTGCCTAA
Organism: Grapholita molesta; assembly: GCA_022674325.2. Lineage (NCBI taxonomy): Eukaryota > Metazoa > Arthropoda > Insecta > Lepidoptera > Tortricidae > Grapholita > Grapholita molesta. The sequence goes on along the minus strand of CP053133.2, from coordinate 4,255,679 downwards.
GCCAAATATGGGATTAGTTGCCAAGAGGACTCGAGGTTCCCATGAACCGTGGCAAAATGCCAGGATAACGGGATGTCGATGATCCATTTGAAGGAAATGGTGGGAAACTTTACAGCTAAAGAAGGTTCAGTCTGGCAGAGCAAAGCAGTCTTGTCCAATATATATAATTTATTTCTAAGCTTGTTGGCACATGTTGGCTACAAAACCACGTTTTCTGGCAGTGGCTTGTTATTGTTTAAGGGCCTGATTACACATTGATTAGTGTTTAGTGCGAGTTCACACATTTGCCAGCTGTGTTTAGTAACAAATACAAAGTTAACAATAAATAGTTGATTTACGATAGTAATAGTTGACTTTCGATGACAACATACGACCTAAAGTAATCTTACAAGGTAAACAAGCAATTTGTTAATACTTATGTTTTCAACATATCTTCGAATTTTATTATTGTTATTCATGTTTCCATTGTGTCAGAATGGATTATCGGTCAATAACCCTAGTTATCGGTCGTTATGGTCATTTTATTGCTATATTAGCTTCGATTTTCATGTTTTAGCGTGCAACATTTGTTTATAGTAGTTGCGGGTACAATATTTCTTATCATTCCGTTAAAGTGTACCTACAACCTCGTATCAAATCGTGTAACCTTTTATTTTAAATTAACGAAGCGGAGCGGAGATTCACGTCAGGCCAGAGTTTCCTCGCGACTCGAGCCAGAAGTGTCCGAGGCCAAACTCGAACCAGAGTATGCAGTTTTCACCACCCACTTAGTCGTGGCGGAACACGGTAATTCTAATTTCTCAAACAAGCAAGCATCTCCACGCCCTTAGAGTATGTCAGTGGCACATGGTCGTTCAGCAATTTTAATACTACGTAGAAAAATAATTTTAACTCACACTGCCAATCAATTCTAAGTGAGGCCTGAGTGGGACGCTTCACCTGTGGCGGGGCGCGCGGCGATCTTAGACTTAGGCCGGTATGCTCGCTAAACACACAAAGGAAATAGAAGCTCGATGTCGACGTTCTGTTTAACACTCCACTACTCACTCCCATTCACAGACAAGTAAATTTGAAGACGTCGCTTTGAATAACTGATTCATTAAAACCAATGCTGACAAAAATGCGGGGTTGCGGGTTATGATTTGACGTTTCAAGGTAATGTTAGGTACTTGCTTGAACGCCGTTCGCAAACTGAACTAATTGAAGATAGCAACAGGGGCGTGTCTCAAAAAATAAGGTGATTTCACCGTATGCGTGACAGATGGGATCACCCGGCTATGCTACGTATTGAGGTTTATTTACTTGTCTGTGGTCTCCTTACAGCCTTACATATCCATACATACAATTCAGCTGTATGCATTCCACTGCTGGACATAGGCCTCCCACAAATATGACTTGTATCATCTTGGGGGTAGTTGCCATAGTCGCCACGCTTGGCAGGCGGGTTGGCGACCGCAGTAGCTGTAGATTGGGTTTCGACGAACGCTGCTGCCCGTCCGTAGGATTTTTCCCTTTGTCGCCTCTTACGACACCCGCGGGAGGAGATGGGGTGGTGCTATTCTAGTCAGCCGTTATCATACGGCAAGATCCCCTTACACTAAGATGAAACTCTGTAGTACCTATACATCACGTACACTTGACACAGAACAAGATACCTACGAGTTTTTCAATTAGTGTCAAACTCTTATTTGAGACATTATCTACGAAAAGGGACCTTATTGTCGATGGCGCTTATGTCATTGTTCAAGACGATACAATACAAACGCAACGCGATTCGACGTAAGTGCCATCGACAATAAGGTCCCTTTTCCTAGATAATGACACATTTAGTGACAAGTGTCAGAACTTACCACAAAGCCATAATACTTGAGTATGTCCATCTTGCACATGGGACACGTTCTGTGCTCCAGCAGCCACGGATCGATGCAGTTCTTGTGGAAATCGTGTCTGGAAAACACACGAGCATTACTAACGCAGGTAAATACAATATGCACGGCAGTCGGGGAAACAACAGCTTTCCTTGTAGATACAAAACAGACAATTGTCAATACAGGGCAAATCATAGCTTAGCTTTGACGACAGGTCTGGCCTAGTGGGTGATGATTCTGGTGATGAAATGTCTACCTAACATTGTCTACTAATAACCTTTAAAAAAAACCGAAGTAATACATGTCTAGGAACCATCGCTAGTTTTTAAACCTCCATATAAGAGCCGTGGTGCCACAGACATAAATAGCGGTCAAATTTATAACCCTCCTTCTTTTTGTGTCGGGGGTAAAGTGAGAACTATTGATTATTACTTCTAATGTTACTGCGGCTTTTGGTTTACTAGACTGCCGGTGAGGGCCATAAACAAGCGATCTGAGGCCTTCTTTATTACCGACCGTTGTGCGAACACGGTTTTACGTCTTCATCTGGAGGTAAAATGAGATTTTCCGTCGCACCCTCGGGCGGTAAATCTCTCTTACCGCACAGTGTGAAGTAAAATATAATGGACCCTGGTATTGTTCCTAAACGTTGTTTTTCGTTTGTTTTATTAGTCTACATTTAATTTTGGTTGTCTTGTTTTATTTTATTTTAAAGTAGCTTTTTGTGTTATATGTCTCAGTATCACCGAATAGGCCCCACGGAAGATCAGCGCTGGCTGCAAAGCTAGCATTATGCTGGGTCGGATCCATACTCCATGTCGTAATGCTCACTTAATGTTCTAGTCTTCTGTATGTGTTGTCATGTTTGTGATTGTGACTGTCTCGAATATGTGACATTGTCTATGAAAAGGGACCTTATTGTCCATGGTGGTTACGTCGTTTCTCAATATAACGCAATACAAACGCAACGCGATTCGACGTAAGTGCCATCGACAATAGGGTACCTTTTCCAAGATAATGCCACATGTTTTATTCTTTATTCTTAAACTGCGACCACAAATCACCGGCGGTCGGGCGGCGTCCTTTAGAGCGCTGGAACATATCACGATCGCCAACCCGCCTGCCAAGAGGTCTACGGTAGAGGGCTAATTCCAACAGTGAACATAGCTGATAAATGGATAGGTAGTCTATATAATATATAGTCTATAATATGTGGTTGTGTATTTACTCACCTACAAGGCAGAGATCTGAGTGTCTCGGACACTTTGTATGGCTCTATGCAGATTGCACAACACTCGCCGTCCCCTTGGACTTCCTGGAACCATAAACACAAGTCTTATAGGTTGGTCCCCTGGTCTAGTTGGAAGTGATCAAGTCTGTGAAGCAGATGGTCCCGAGTTCGAAAGTTTAAGAGTTTTTGTGTAAATAAGAACGGAACACGAACGGACAGCAATGAGTGACACACCCTCAACGCGAGCAGTGTGTCCTGACTCGGCTTGAAAATGGGTACCAGAACTTACCCGAAACATGTCGCCTAGTGCGATATAGGTATACGTGAGTTCATCTGTTTGTAACTAAGTAGTATTAAAACTTGTGTAATTTAACCCAAAAATATCTATTTATTTATATAAAAAACCGATAACTTTAGTAACCCTTTTTTTTATTTAATGTTTAACGGACCTTTGTAATTGGTTTAGTAACCCTTAAATTGAAATAGATAAACTTAAGAAAAAATTACCAGGCCCACCGGCATTCGAGGCAGGAACTAGGTATGTTTAAATTTTTGAACATTTTTTTGTTTCCATAGTTACTGTTTCTTATAGATCATTCTAGTAAACACGGTTTTATAACATTTTAATAAAATAATATTTGTGGTAGTTACGAGTTTATTTTCCTAATAAGTCATCAACTCATCATCATCATCGTCAACAAGTCATCAACAGACATTTAAGTAGAAATTACATAAAACAACAATACTTCTAACAAATTGCGCTCGCGTTTTCTTCTGATTGACGGGACGGAATAATAACAAAAACAAATTGAATTTGTCCAAATAATACTAAACAGACACATTTTATTACAAATGAGGCTCGGGAGGAAGTTGTTGACTTACTCTGTCTTCAGTCTTTAAACTCTTAACAGGAATTTTTGATAGCGCCTTCTTCGCCGCACAGCAAAGTCGTTTCTGAAATGAGGAAAACAATGTTGTATTGTCAACACGTAAGCTACTTATTATATTCGTTCAACAGGTTCAAAGGTTTTAGGATATCAATCTGAAGTGGAGAGAAGTCGAAGGTCTTGCCTTGTTTAAATTATGAATAATACATAACCGAAATTACATACTGCATGGCTTCGCCTTCGTAGAGTAGTCCCTTATGGCCGTGCCTACAAAGTAGAAGATTCCAGGTTTCGGGCAAACATGCTGATAGGAGTTATGGTTGTTTTTGGTGTATTCGTAACGTAACACTATACGGCCCCCGAAAGTTAAATATAGGTACTTATGAATCACCAGTCGCCATCAGATATATTGGAGTTGTGGAGGTGGTCACAAATATCTCAACAATACCTCTAATGACAAGGCGATGAAAATGTTCAGATACTTGTGACTACCGCCACATCTCCGACATATCAGAGCCCTGAGGCCCTAGTGTATGTTTCTTTTGACTTAAGAAAATGTTTACGAACGCGTAAGTGATAAAAACTTACACTTACCTGAGTGTAAGTTTTTAACGTAACTTTACGTCACGAACGCGTTTGCGTTTCCCATATAAATAACATTATCACTTTATCGTTACACATTATCGTTTTTTTACGTCAACAGAAACTTACACCTCTGATGGCGACTGTACAACCTTTACAAGCCCTATGATTTTCGATTGATCAGTAATCAGAATGAATGAATACTCACCGAAAGTCTGTCTTTCGCATGGATGTATCGGAAGCGCTGGATGTAGTAGAAGACGAGCCACGCGAGGCTGATCACCATCAGCACGATGAACGATATGGACACGAACAGCACAGATGTCCTGGGGCAGAAGTAATAGGTTAATATACAAGTCATCATTTAACTTTTTCCACGCCAAGGTATCATCACTGCAGGTCCAACGCCAAAGACTGATATAAATGTCACGGACCACAGGGCAATATAGACTCACATGCACTTTGATGACCGGTCGGGCCTAGTGGGTAGTGACCCTGCGTATGAAGCCGATGGTCCTGGGTTCGAATCCCAGTCAGGGCATTTATTTGTGTGATGAGCGCTGATATTTGTTCCTGAGTATGGGTGTTTTATATGTATTTAATTATTTATATGTATCTATCTATTATATATATCGTCGTCTAGTACCTACAACACAATCCTTACTGAGCTTATCGTAAGACTAGGTCGATTTGTGTAAGACGGTCCTGAAATATTTATTTATGCACATGCACAAAGTTTTGACATGTCGACAATATGGCGTCTATGCGATTGCGTTTGACATGGCGTGGAAAAGATTCAGGACATCTTATCATCATCGGAAGATCTTTTTATTTTTGGTGATACAACTATTTTGTTGTTAATAGGTCTCAACAAAATATTTGTAATATAAGTAGTAATACATATATAACCAAGATAACAGTAGCGCAGATTGTTACAAGATGTCCTACTATCATGATGGGTTGATTACCTACCAATAACGTGAGTAGGTATAATTAACTTTCTCACAAAACTGCATGTTTTTTTTTTACTATACACGACCGTTATAAGAGAAACCCAGAAGATTGAAACCATGACTATGGGAGAAAAAGGTTCCTTAAGCTATCAACCAGCTCATGCAATCACGCAAATTTTTAATTTTCCGTTTAAGGCTTAGCACATAGGCGCGTTTTGTGAGCGTGACGTTAGCGCAGCGTGACAGCGGTGTGGCTAATGTAACGAAATAAGACACACATTCGGACGGCAGCGTCGCGCCCCGTTGCGCCACGCCACAAAACGCGCCCTATGTGACCAAGCCTTTACTCACTCCAAAATGAAGATTGTCACATTAGTGAAGGATCTCAAGTCAATGGAATAAAAATTGGCACCGTCATTGCGGAAATTAAAAAGCTGAAGAAATTTCCTTACAATAGTGACAGTGGACACGCAAGGTCCCGTAATGGCCCTATCAGTCTGAGCAACATACGCGTTTGATTTCATAAGCCCGCAAATTTTCCTTTACCTTAGTGAATAGTTATTTGTTATTAGACTGCAAAGTGGTTATTTGGCGCTATTGTTAAAATTAAAAACTGATAAAGCGGGGGAAAGCGAATGGTTGTAAGATAGATTCCGAGAGCGTAGCGAGGCTTTCAAGACACGAAGACGCCAAATAATTTTGCAGCCATGCGGAACACACAACTTTTCACCTCACTACAGCGAGGAAAATGCGAGAGGCAAAAAAATATATATTGAATTTTTCCCTCTATTCTACATATCAAATTAAGGACATAACACGCTTAAATTCAAACAAAATAACAAGAGAAAAGAAAGATAACATATTAAAAATTAAAGGTTGTTGTGTAAATGCACCACAGAGAATTAAAATCATCGTCTTCGAAATTCGAATGACCTTTGCACACTAGCGTATAAAATAAACTTTTCCACGCAGATTTCGCGCTATAAACTAAAGTTTTCCGAGCGAGTGAGGTGAAAAGTGATTTTAATTTGCCTCCAACCAAAGTGTAACCGCGGTTAACCATGTTGTCGTTTACTTTGCACAGACTTTGTACTTAGGTTAGAATTTTCCCGGTAGTGGAACATCCTGGTTATTGGTTTCTAATTATTTTATTGCGCTCTCTCATGCAATAGCAGATGGCAGTTGTATAGTTTACAATCGCATTTTGCAAGTAGTCAGATGACTTCAACTTTACTGCAAGTCAAATGGAAAATTTAAAGTATTGTGGGCAAAGCACACATATGTACGTACGCTCACAAGTTTGTCATTTTACAAGACCCATCAACATTAAAAGAGTCGAGCGATACTACAAAATACTTTTTGTGCCCATTAAAGCTTGATTCACACAGAGCGCCACACGCACCCGCCCGCGCACGCCCGCGCTCGCTGGCTGTGTGAAGGTGTTCATTTAAAACTAGCTGAACAATCGCGCCGCGGGCCCTCGTTGACACGCGCCCGACCCGCGCCCGCGCGCTGTGTGAATCGAGCTTAATTGAAATTGAGATTGCTTACTTGTTGATATTGTTGTTGATGTGTGTGAACGTGCGGCCTTTGATGATGCCGATGGTGACGTTGGTGTTGTTGTCGATGAGACGGGCTATCTCCTCCCCCTTCCATTTGTAAGTGAACACCGCGCTTATGTTACCTGAAAATAAAGAACAAAATCGTTTGAGAATGCCTATAGGAGTTTGATGTGAAGAAAGGATTGAAAGGCTAAGGGCTTCGGGTAAGGCCGAGCAATTAGAGCAGCGTGCATTGCGGCCACTCCAATATGTTTAAACTCTAAAACATTACAACTCAGTTCACTCTGGTTTTAAACTAAGAGCTTATAGGTAAACACTTAGCTAAACCACCTGGCCTATGTAGTAGTAACGTGTATGTACACGCATGTCAGCGTTCCATGTTCAAATTTTTACTACATAGACATGGTTCTTCAGTTAAGTTTTTCACGTATACGCTAGCTGCTGCACGGATATTACTACATATTTGCGGGTATAATCCGTCGCACGCGCGTCTTATATCGCTGATAACGCTTATCCTTTTATGACCTGGCTAGTCCGTTTGGTTCTACGTTAGCGCTGCTTAGGCTAGTTTTCCATATTAGGAGCTCACTCGCCCCATGCTAACCAAGACAGCTCGTAAGTCCTAAGCCATGATCTCAATTAGATGCGGCTAAATGGTCCTAGAATATGACAAATTACATTGTAATATTTCAAGCCTATACGCTAGCTGACGCACGGATATTTGCGGGTATAATCCGTCGCACGCGCGTCTTATATCGCTGATAACGCTTATCCTTTTATGACCTGGGTAGTCCGTTTGGTTCTACGTTAGCGCTGCTTATGCTAGTTTTCCATATTAGGCGTTCACTCGCCCCATGCTAACCAAGACAGCTCGTAAGTACTACTTAAGCCATGATCTCAATTAGATGCGGCTAAACGCATATGACAAATTACATTGTAATATTACAAGCAAGAAGGAAAACTAAAACTTTCTAAGGCTGGAGGTAAAACCAGTCAATTCAGGATACTACGTTTGGACTGGAGTTCCTTTGGTTCGTTGGGACGTAAAAGGTTCACGTGCCGAAGGGCGCGGTGTGGACAGACACCCACAAGGTGGACCAACGATATGGTAAAGATCGCGGGGCTAAACTGGATGCGAGTGGCAGAAAACCGGTCATTGTGGGTCACTGGAAAAGTCTTGTCCAGCAGTAGAAGTACTTCGGCTGATATGATATGTTGATTATGACATTTTCGTTTAGTATAGGTAATGCCACCTTGCCAGTGCGTGGTACAGTCACCGACTTTAATTGTTGATCTACTTACGGTTCAAGCAATTTTCTTTTGTTTAATACTTACCTACACTATGAAATGCCCAATGTAAGGTGAACCCTAAATGGCTCAACATTATGTTTCCAGATAAGCGTCTAAGAATCATAATTAACACCGATCCGACCGATAGATTGTTCTGCATTCTGCAGAGCACTTCGAAAGAAGCCTCACTCAAGACAAGAAGTCTTAAAGCTCCTTATAGAGGTTGAAAATAGAAAGGTTCTCCGAGGCTTCTTATAATTCAAAGCAAGCCCATAACCTCGTTAGAGAGGCTCCAAGATCCCCTGAATACCTAGGAAGTCTAAGCATGACCTATATACCGTAAGACGAACACAAACAAGATCAGGCAAGCTTCCATGCATAAGTAATTCAATTTGCTGACGCGTCACTAATGTCCTTAAGAAAGAACACGTTTACATAATATCATTATTTATGACGTCTCAGACATACATACAATTGTTATTCTGCGTCGTCTGCGCTTGCCTTAATTACTTTCAACATTGTTGGAAAAAGAATATGTAATACCCCATCGTATTTTATTTGTTTGTATTTAAACTTACGTGAGACATATTAAATAAATTAAAAACGGGCCGGCGATGCGATCGCCGAATCGAACGGACACTCAGCACTCTTAGTGCTTGAAAATGGAGGCCTATGTTCTCCGAAACATGTCGCGCGAGTGGTTACGTGAGTAGAGCCGTGTTAATTTGTAATTTATTTTATTTGTGTTATTATTTTTTATACACAGGTCTCTAGGTTTTTGCATGTTAATCCAAGTTATTATTTTCAACTGTGTTCATCTCTCCCTGAAAATCAACGCCATGGCTAAAAATTTAGTCATAGGCATATGCTGAGCGGCATCCATTTTGGTGTTATCGACCTTAGTATAAGATGTATTAGATTAAGTTCAATATTGTTCACCAAATATATTTTTTTCATTCAATTTTTCATTTTCAACCTCGTGAGTCTCGTGACCACCCCCTAACGAGGTTTCGATTACCCTATGACGATGACGTATGCAACTGTGTCGAAATATCGGGAACCCAAAACACAATTATTATTTATACATATTACTTAGATATAATCATCTTACCCGTAAGGCGTTCACTGCTGGAAAATCTAGACATAGATGTCCCCTAAAAATATGAAACATATACTACTTATATTTAAATTGCCTATTCCCTGACGTGAAACTAGGGTACCTATTTAATTTCCATTGTTTTCTAAACCATGTGAATCAGCTTGTGTCATACCATACCTATAGCTTTTAGTTCATAGTTAGTTTATAGCTTTGTTCTACCATAATGTTATTTACTATACAATATTATAGCGGTATTAAGTATGGGCCAATCCGGTATTTCGCGCAAAAAAAATACCGTTATTGTCATACATGTAATGCATTTTCCGCCGCTCGTTAGATATAGATAATACAAATATGTCGTGAATAATATGTTTACAAATAATACTGACAATCGTAATCGATTACGTATCTTCCGATTATCGATTCGATAAAGATAGTAGTGCATACAAACAAACGTAATAGAGTAATGGCAAATAGTTTGTTTACTCACATTGTTTAATAGTTTGAAATACTTAAGGAATGTACGAACAGTATTTATAAACATACATTTTGTCGCCAGCAGGCATCGGAACACTCGTAATTGACCTTGAGGATAACGTGACAAACTAATCAAAAGGATTATGTCAAAGATATTTCGAGACATAACATTGTTTACAAATAACTGACGTCGCTTTGCCGATCACACACAACCAACTTTCAGAAACATATGTGTCCTCCGACCGTTTCCGCAACCGCGATTCGCACGCTTTTGTCGTAACCAGTTACGAACGACCCTTTTCTTACCTACGTATGACGAAATAAAAAAAATGAATTTTAACCATATATGTTAAGAAACATGCATGTCTTCCTCCGGCCTTTTTCGCAACCACGCGACTGAAGAATGTTCACGCTTTTGTCGTAACCAGTTACGAACGACCCTTTTCTTACCTACGTATGAGTAAATAAATAAATTTGAATTGAACGAAAAACTTATATTATCTGAAGGAGACCCGTACAAGGAAAGTTTTAAATGCCCATAAGGCAAAACAAGCAGAAATAGGATCTCCACGAAACTGGTTGCGAATGGCAGTTGCGGAAACGACCGGAGGGTGTGTTTGTGTACCTCCCCACTTGTCCGTTAACAAGGTGATAATCCAATAACGATAAGACCAAACTATTAGGTTCAACGGTTACGCGACACGGTATATTTACTTAAGAAACGTATTAAATAAGGATTAATAACGACGTTAAATTCAGCTTTATTCCCTTTAGATAAAGTCTAGTTTTAACAAAGTCCGATAGTGACTTGATAGTTAGTTACTAGCACGTGAGCTAGGGTTTCATTGTCAAGGTAACCTGACCCAGTGTATGCAAACTCACGTGCTAGGCCCATATTTGTAAAAGGTCGTAACTGTAATGATATTTGTATAGGAATTTGTCGTTTACTTTCAACGTTCACCATAACGCTCGGTAATTCACGATTTTATTTATGGATGGCAAAGTTTAGGTTTGTTTGTGACCTCAAAAACGTAAGGGCGTTCATAGAACCCTTTGCAAGGTGAATATAAAGGTGCACAATACATGTAAACCGGGGTTGGTTCTACATCCATACAACCGGATTCCCGCAACATTGGCTCGATCGAAAAAAATGACTTGGTCAAATATATCGTAACATCTTACTGCTATACCGTGTGTCGCCGTCATAGGAGCTTTACCTTTGAGGATCGGAACATTTGTTTTACTACTTTAAAAAAATATTTAATTTGTGATATTTTCGAACAAACTAAATAGTATTTAACAGCATTCAATAGTCTAGTTGACATTTACTGTCAACCTACAAACATCATAGTTTTCGCAGTACATTGCGTGCTTGAAAAATCTTTTTTTTTTTAAATATTAAGTAAACTATAAGTTATTTTCAAAACTCGTAGAAAAAATGTTGCTACGTTCGTGGTGCAGAAGCCATACCCAAAGTTAAAGCTCCTATGACGGCGTCACACGGTATAAATAAAGATGGCTATACCTATATATTTAGTTTCTTTGGTTGCTAACTTGATACTATATGAAGCTGCGCTGTCTGGACAGCCTGTATCAGGATCTCGGTACAATAGGTACATAATCCCGGGGGATGGTACATTATCTCCGGGGATTATCTGCAAAGTGGATTGCTTTATAATTTTCCCAGGTTATATACAATATTGTACAAACTCGTCGCTTTCGTAAAAACTAGTGTCTACGCCAAATTCTGGGATTGGTTGCCAAGCGGCCCCCAGGCTCCGATGAGCCGTGGCAAAATGCCGGGACAACGCGAGGAAGAAGATATACAATCTTGTACGTATATTGTATGTTCTCTGTAAAGTCTGTACACTTACACCGATTACACAAGCCAGACCTTTAATTGTAAAGTATTCCCATATTATACAGGATGATTCATGAGACCTGAGCAGAACCAAACCCACAAACACAGTAAATGATAGTATCGTACGTTAGTGACACACCTGAACTTCTTTTATTTGTAGTTTTTGTTATAAAGAATTATCGGGTTTCAAAAATCATGGTCAACCTATTACGACAACTAATTAATGAAAATAAATCGCCTTTGATTGTTGTGACAGATCTTTGATTACGAAGAAAGTGAATTACCAAAAGTAGGTAACCAGACAGATGAGTTGATGACATTTAATTTGGCGGCAGAATTGGAGAATCAAATTTTTGAGTGACTATGGATTTTCTAAATAATTTAAAACTTATTATAATCCTAACACTTAAAAAATGTTTAATTCACGAAACCTGGTATGAAAAAGCAGCTTATTATCAATTGAAGTCGTGGGGTTAATTCTACTCACGTCTCCTTAATCGCACTGTATAAAAATCTTGTAAGTATACACGTTCGACCGACGACATAAAGGCTTGGGCACATAGGCGCGTTTTGAGAGCGAGGCGTGAGCGGGGCGCAACGCTGCCATCCGAATGTGTGCCTTATTTCGTTACATTAACCACACCGGTGTCAGGCGTGAAATACACACAAGCGGCGGAAGGCATAAGGCACGGTGCCGCGCCTGGGTCGCGCCGCTTGAGTGTAATTCACAGTTACGTCGCGTCGTCTTCGAACAGAAACCGTTTTGAAACGACATCAGCCACGCAAGCGGTGCCGCGCCGCTTGAGTGTAATTCAGAATACGTCCCCTTAGTACATTTTGTATACAAACGTTTTGAAGCGACATCGTGGCTTATGCCTTATGCCTTACGCCTTACGTCGCTTGTGTGCATTTCACGCCTCACGCTGCGCTACCGTCACGCTCACAAAACGCGCCTATCTGCCCAAGCCTTAAGGTCAATTCACACACAGCGCGGGTGCGGGTCAGGCGCGTGTCCACGCGGACCCGCGGCGGGCCCCGGCGCGATTGTTCAGCTAGTTTTAAATGAACACCTTCACACAGCGCCCGCGCCACACGCGCAAGCCAGCCAGCACTCGCGCAAGCCCGCGCCCGCCGGTTGTGTGAAGGTGTTCATTTAAAACTAGCTGAACAATCGCGCCGCGGGTCCGCGTTGACACGCGCCCGACCCGCGCCCGCCTGTGTGTGAAACGAGCATTAAGTCAGACCTTTGATTGTAAAGTACTAAGTTGGCAAAGGGCCGCCGACTTTCTCTCGCGTGGGCTGTTACAAGGTCGACCGCTATCAGATGCCACCAGACGTACCACCGACCTCGATGTACGCCATTACGGACTAGACGTATTAATAGACAGTCTATATATACAATCTATATTTTGTAAAAATACATATTTGGCTTGTCTAATTCCTAAGAACATAATTATTAAATAACCCATTTTCTATGTTAGAAGCGAAGTTATTTTTTTAAATAATCTTGCTACAAGGTAACTCCGTGGTATATAAACATCATCATCATCATATATTTAAGAGCTTGGCTCTTGTCAGTGGAGTAATTTCCATTCGGGTCTATTCTCTGCCTTTTCCTTCAGTTCTCTATAAGTTACCTACAACTTCAACTTTTTCTTTTAACTGCTCCATGTAAGTTCTTCGCGGTCTTCCTCTGTTTCTTCTCCCTTCTATCTTTCCCTCTATTATTATTTTAAACAAGTCATCGTGACGAAGTAGATGTCCTATCATTTTACCTCTTCTATTTTCAATAACATTCAATAAACTTCTATAAACATATTCAAAGAATTTAATTAAAATAACTAGGTATATATAAATAGCTGTCTCAATTATTAGAACTAGTAGTGTTGCCTTGAAAGTTATTGGTTAATTTAATTGCGTGTTCAAGAAAAGCCCTATACTATACGAGTACTACAATTATTTATATACATGTACTCTGATTAGTATTACTATTTGGTCTATAAATACGAATTTTAAACACAAAACTATCGTGAGATTCAAACATATTCATTGTATAGAAGCGGGTAACTCACGTTTTATACGTCGAATATGTATTGTTCGACGTTTCACTCCGTAACAAGGAGCATAATCATGAGCCGTTGGATAACCGACGCAATGTTCGACTTATAAAATCTTAATGTGAGTTACCGCTTCTATACAATTAATATACATACGAATATTTGTCCGGTAATTGCTATTTTCCTGACCGCTGCTGTAATGTATGATTGTATCAGACTTAAAACTATTTAACCCTTTGACCGCCAAGCAACACTAAAGTGGTCGCGTGATTTCGTGCCTGCCACGCCTCCTACCACAAAAGTGGCTGTAGCAGACGCTGTCAAAGCTATTTTCCTGCTGACAGATAAGATTTATATTTGCTCTTCACTAGTAGACACATTTTGACGCAAGGGGAAAAGTATTCAAAAGGTTAATAAGAACTTCGTTATAAGCAAGTGTGTCGAAAATAATAAAATGTGTGACTTTCATAACGACACTAATTTTAAGGGCTGAAAGTATAAGTCCTAATGAACTGAAATTAGCATATTTAGTTAAAAAATAAAAAAAAACATACTAATTAATTGGGCAAGCAATGTGTCAGTAATAAATAATTTAATAAATCAAACTTAACAATTGACGCGTGATTTCAAATGTTTGCATTACATTGCTGCTCGAGATTATTTTTAAATTAATTACTCTTAATTATAAAAGGTAATCGTTTTATTATTTTTATAAAACTGTTAACAGCACTTTAAACTATCGTTACTTAAAAACAATGTCGATATGAAAGACACACACAGTATAATGCGCATTAGCAGTAGGTGAGACGGTTATGTAAATATAGCAACGTATTTTATTAAAACAATTATATTATGACGACATCACAATTTACGTTTTACTAATACACAGATGCATACTATAATAGTTAGTCATCGGTATAAAACTCAGTACATAAATGTTTATTGCTTGTTACGAACAGAATTTCATTTTGTTGTTGTTTCCCTACTAACTTCTAGCAAAGAAATAATAGCGTCTTTTAAGAAAAAAGATTTTAAGTTATATAGCATATATGTTAAGCAGTAACTGTATAATAAATAAATAAATAAATATTTCGGGACATTCTTACACAAATCGACCTAGTCCCACGGTAAGCTCAATAAGGCTTGTGTTGCAGGTACTACACGAAGATATATATAATAAATATATACATATAAATACTTAAATACATAGAAAACACCCATGACTCAGGAACAAATATCTGTGCTCATCACACAAATAAATGCCCTGACTGGGAATCGAACCCAGGACCTTCGGCTTCATAGGCAAGGTCACTACCCACTAGACCAGACCGGTCGTCAAATGTATATCTTATCAAACAATTTATCAAATTAGAAGTCTACGAAAGAGTGCAATCGGAGCACTTTGTTTGTCTATTATATACTTGTTGTCTTAGACTAAATATATACCTATAGACGCACAGTCCCGAACAAAGGAGTCGGAAAAAATGGCCTCAAATGACATTCTAGTTTTCAAATAAGTAACATATAAACCGTTTTCGTCTGATCACCGCGATACTGGCAACTACTGAAACGTCATTAGAAAAATAATAAATGTCAAACTCCAAGTCATCAGAATACCGGATGCATGGAGTCCCATAAATAATATTAGGCACGTTGAGTAATAAAAAATGTCTAATAACATAATAAGTTTATTTAGACTTTTTACATTTTATATTACAATATTTGACTTAAGACATCTATAATAAACAAATTCACTTGTTTGCCAAATTGGCAGTATACCTAGGTTTTCGTTGTAAATATAGTCTTTTTTAGGGTTTCGTACCCAAAAGCCTTTTTTGGTCAAATATATGTCTGGCGCTGGGAAATGGGCCGAACACACGGGACGCCAGTGGTTAGGTCTGAAAAATTCATCACCCCTATCTCGTGCTATGATAGCGGCCCATTCCGATCGTCGCTTGGGATCCCGTGGGAATCTTGAATTAAAATATAACGCTATTAAAGTACATACGAGACGAAGTGATTAAATCTGCCATTTCAAATTAAGTAATTTAAAAATGTACAGTCAGATATATCGCAACGTACGAGTTACTCAAAGATATCAGAAAACGTTCTCAATTGTCAAGGCGTTAGAGTGTATGTTGAGATATTTTTGAACATCTCGTTTGTTGCGATATATCTGATGGCTACTGTACACTCCCTATCTCCTTTTTCATCAATAGGTACATGTATAAGAAAAGGCATGTAAATAAAATATTAGCGACTCCGTACCTTTTTGTTCCATGAAAATCCTTTATTTTTGCAATTAATTAAATTCATTCTAAAACACGAAATTGCATCGAGCTAATACATAATTTGTCAATACATTTGAATTACTTACGTAAAAAAACTTATCCCACTGTCCTTCTTGTGTTTTTTGTGCTATTTTTACATGTCTTAACTGAGCACGACGACATTGTTATTTGACGCCGGTCGGTGAAAGACTAAGTCACCAACTCCATCCTTTTTCGAAATTACTAGAGTTTGAATGTAGCCATTTTTTTCGCCTGACTGTGTATCTGTATATATTTAGTCTAAGCTTGTTGTTCTTATTATTTTTGTCAAATGTATACGATGTCAAACACAAAACCGTTGCGTCTACCCCGGTGATTTGTGCCATGCTCAACGTTTGAAATTAAGTAGATACCACACTTATTGAATCAGCAGCAATTCTCATCTCCTGTTACAGCAAGCTATATTTCCCTAAGGATGGCTTTGAACGATAAAATCTGTCCCATACCCATGTCTCGTTTTTATGACACTGCGTTCGTTATACGCAGACTCGTCCCTACTTTTTGAAATAATCTTGCATTTAATTTAAATACTGTGAGTAATTTTGTTTACTTTGTTGGTACTATAAAAACAATTTGACGGCAGGTCCGGTCTAGTGGGTAGTGTCCCTGCCAATGCAGCCGATGGTCCTGGATTCAAATCCGAGTCTGGGCATTTATTTGTGTGATGAGCACAGATAGTCATGGGTGTTTTCTCTATGTATTTAAGTATTTATACGTATATATCTATTATATATACCGTCGTCTAGTACCTACAACACAAGCCTTACTGAGCTTACCTTAGGACTATTTGTGTAAGATTGAAATATTTTTCTTTGTTTAGTTTATCTTCATAAGCTAGTTTACGAACGCTTGCCCAAGATTTCTTCAGCTTAGAAGTTGATGTTGATGTATCCATCGATAGAGGTTGGATAAACATAGCCGCTCACTATGAAAAATTAGGAAACCCCTTAGTTCCTATATACTTATCTTTATTTCAACTTAGTATTCCAAACATGATTGAGTAACAAATAACCGAATATACAAATTTCTTTATGCATTTTTACCGTTCCTCGTATTACGAACATAAATACTATATATAAGAAGTTATTACCTACACAGGAACAACTTCGTCCAACACGACGTGCTTTTACAAATTATCGCAAAAACAATGTTGATTAATTTACTGCCTATATTTTTTTTTACCGAGTAAAAATTTCATTTTTACTGTAAAACATTAGGTTTCTGGCAACCCAGGAGGAATTTAATGCAAATTCGCATTCAAAATTATTTATTTAATAAATAACAAATGCACTATGGACCACATACTCTTACGTACACGATGCCCATTATGGTACAATCTTATCGACCTACCAATCGCAAACACTTTGGTTTCTTTGATCATGATCAGTATCGGGTAAATAAACTTATATCTCGAGTATCGTTGATATCCAGATGAAATATCGTGTGACGTCACATCTTGGGACATTTTCAAGTATTTTTAACTTCGTGATGTAACGAGTCACAAATCCGACGCGGTTATCTTTGTCAATCATTTTGTTTTCACTGACAAAAGAAAATTCGTACGTACATCCTGTATCGACTGTCGACCTAAATATAACTTATTTCACGCAGTTATTATCTATTCTTAATACTATGTCTTATAGGAAACAGCTGTATGTAATTGCTGTAATTATTGCACTTTCTACATACTGTTACATTAACGTAAGAATTAGCTGTAAACTAATAAAGTAACTAATAAATCAAAGTAAGAGTTCTGTTATTTTATCTAATATTTTTGATTAACAGATAACCATTAACACAGTTAATAACAACCAGTTATGTTAATTGATATCTTCGAATCTGTTGTATCTATAACGATTTGTATTTTGATGCGTGATTTCTATTTAAAAATCTACATAATTTATGTAAAAGGATTGTGTTACGGTTGTGGTACGTTCATGATGTAATAATATGATATGACATAATAAAATCTATATTTTTCTATCACTCGAATCAGAAGCAAATATACAATTATCATTAAGCCCAAATGTTTTTTATATTAAGCAGAAACGTCTGCTAGCTTATCATCGATATTTAAATCGAAAGAAATAATAGAAAAATTTGACTCGCAGCGGGGAAGCCCAAATGGTTTAATACTGTTTATAGTAGGTATCGTAGTACCTAAGAGGACACACTTGCTGGACACTTTTGCGCGGAAAACATGTAGGTTAATGAAAATAATGAACGACGTTGTGGATCCCAAAAGACCCAGTTCGGCGCCGCGACAGATATAGATGTCTTACAAATATTTTATACAAGAAAGATAACATTCAGAGTTACATACTTCCGTAGTATTTCATATTATAAATGCAAATTTAAATATGTTACCAAATGACGCTGAAACCTCTGGACTTAAGTGAACATATTTATGGAAATGATTCGAGTCCCGCGAAAGGATACATAGTCCTAATCCTATATGCATGACGTAAAAAAAATGTTGTAATTTGAACTTTAATGCCATAAAGGGTGAATCAAAGAAATAAACCTTTAGAAATTCTTAATATAAGAAATGGTCACTTAGTCACGACCATGATAGCCGTATTAGCGGAGCTGCTAGACGGAGTATCCTTTTTATAAAATACCTATTAAGAGAAATTACTTAATATTATTAGAAATAATATGTGTGTTTGTATAAATAAAGTTATTTTAAGAGCCGCGAGAAAACTTATTTTAATATCCCTAACAATTTATCACTATAAGGAAACGGTGACAAAATCACGGAACCGCCGGTTACTGCAGTATGCAAATGACAGACTGGCTTCCTCGATAAGTGACGTAGAGTCAGCTGACTGCCATCTGTTCAGTTGTCCGATCAGGTTTTGCACGATTTAATTAAGACGGACAAGTAAATTACGGTTTTTATGAAGTAAGTAGTTCCGTTCTCAACAGATTCACTTACGTAATGAGAGGCTTGTAGAGAGGTTGGCGCCTCTTCTGCTGCCAAGCGTGGCGACGATGGCAACTCCCCCCAAATTATACAATTCATGTTTGGGAGAGGCCTAAAAGGCCTATGTCAAGCAGAGTTACGACTGAAATGATGGTAAATAGAAAAGTGAAGAAAACCAATCGTGTACGAGGCAGGAATTGAAATACTCGAATTAAATAATTTGATTTGTTTGTCCTCTAGCATTTGCTTCTTCTCAATATCTCTCCTCCTCATACATTATAAATATAATATAACTTTTGTTTAAATTAAAACTAAACTTACAATCACATAAGCCGTTAACAATTTTTGTATTTACTCAACTATATGTCCCGTAACTGTTTTTATAAGGTTAGTAAAAATAGGCAGTAGACATAGTTAAATAGTAGGTAGGTAAGTTAATTAGACGTATGATACTCTTCCCGAATCCGAAGTATTATTAGATCATTTCCCGACCCAATAAATTACCGTATAAAGCCCCTATTAACTCAGTGAAGCATTCAGTCGCGAAGTAATTACAAACTCGGCGAATATGTTACAGTAAATATATCTCAGTATGACATTTTGAATAAACCGAGTTTTATCATAAGCGATATATACAGCAAACTTATAAATAATATCAATATTTACCCCATTTAGAAATGGTATTCTTGGTCATACCTACACCTTTTTAAAGCGAGATTTTTTTGTGGTTTTCCTGCCAGAACAAGTTTTTAATATATTTCTGATATTTACATCATTTTACGGGGGAACCTGATAAGGATGTTATTGATTGTCAGATTATTTTAGGTAGTTAAGCGTAAATTGGCAAGTGGGCTAACATAGGCAATGTTGTATGCCAATCCATTCAGCAATTGTTATCAACTAGATTCCCGCCGGCGCCGGCTTGTCTAATTATTATGTACTTGCGAAGATTTTCTTCGGCTCCTGCAGAAAAGTAAAGCCATATTGGTTACGGATTGCCTAAGAAGATTCTAACACGCCGCTATTAATACCTAGCATGTCCCAAATCTGTTAATCCATTGTTTGTTTATATGATCCAAAAGCAATGTTTATCACTTCAAATATTATTCCAAGGACTTTTCAAAACAAGTTTAAATATTATCAATTTCGAATTCTTTTGGAATGATTGTAAGTAAAACAGTTTTTTTTTGCGTAAATTTCAAGTATAATTTTTCAATTGCATTATCTATATCAGCATCAAAGAATCATTCTTCTCCAGCAGACAGTATATATAAAATATAGAGAAAAAGTAGCTAAATGAAACAGAACGATACTAGTATTTGACTTGATTTTAATGTCTTTACCAATAATAAACGATGGACCTTCTAAGATTACAAGCAACATTTCTCGGCCACAAATAAGATTAATATCTCATTCGAAAGTTCATAGGGCCAACCTTCGATACAATCTCATGATATAAATGTCCCAAGGGGTTTTAAAGCTAGGCTACGAGCATTTCTAAAGCTCAACTCTTAAGGCTTGGGCACATAGGCGCGTTTTGTGAGCGTGGCGCAGCGGGTCGCGACGCTGCCGTCCGAATGTGAACCTTATTCCGTTACATTAGCCACACCGGTGTCACGCTGCGCTACCGCCACGCTCATAAACCGCGCCTATGTGCCCAATACTTTAAGGACATTTATAATTGTATTGTAGATGTAAAAGTGGTACCTAACGTGTAAAACCGAGTTATATTCTAGTTTTTCTTGTTATGAAAATTATTGCATACGGCTGAAATGTATGAAAATTATTTATTCTGCGATTCCGATTATTATATGTATGTCAGAAACAGGAATGCCATTATGCCATTATTCAACCTGTTGTTTCAACCTTTTTTTGTCCTTTTCGTATACATGTGTAATAATAGAACTCTTATTAACTTGTCAAATATGTTATATAAAACTGATTTACGGACCGGACAGGAAAAATGTTACGCTTTTTACAACCCTATTTGCATTCACGGTTTGATTTCAAAAAGTCTTTTGTTAAAGGAACCCTGTAATATTTTAGAAATAAATATTATATAAGGGATCCTTTAAGGATGTTTTCTCCTATTTTGTGCTACACGCGATGTCTGACGTCAGCGTCAACGTTCCTGAACAAAAAAGAAGCCGACGTTGACGTGCAAGAGAGACCACTACAGTATATTTCTATAGGCAGCATTGTGACGCAGACGCTGTAAGCGGCCGACGGCGGTTATAGGAGACCATGGCCTGAACAAAAAGACGCCAACGTCGACGTGTGGGAGAGACCACAAGAGTACATATCGAAGACGAAGCCTTAGGCTTTGGTCTCCTATTATGTGCTATATGCGACGCCTGACGTCAGTGTCAACGGTCCTGGACAAAAAAGACGCCAAGCCAACGTCGACGTGTGGAAGAGACCACGATAGTACATCTCTATAGACAGCATTGTGACGCTGACGCTGTAAGCGGCCGACGGCGTTTATAGGGGACTACGGTCTAACGTCCTGGCTATGGTCTCCTATAAATGTCATCGGCCGCTCACAGCGTCTGCGTCACAATGTTTACTATAGAAATGTACTGCTGTGGTTCCTGTCACACGTCGACGTTAGCGCCTTTTTTGTTCAGAAACGTTGACGCTGACGTCAGACGTCGCGTAGTTATAGCATAAAAGACCCACGCCTTAGGGCTATGCATTCTTCACTCTCTACTAGTATCTCTATTAGTAGTAGTAGATAGGTAGTGCGAGTGGTTTCTTAGATTACCTCCCACGCAAAAAAAAATGCACAGATTTGAATCAAGGCTCAAAGGGTACGAAAACAGTCTTCGTACGGAAATTGAATGCTCCTAATAATTTAGCTCATTATATTTATTTGTTTGTTTCAAGTGAGGTTAATTATATAACAGGAAAAACGCACAGATATGTAAGCGCGAGTAAATATACAAGTTGCTTACACCATGACCACAAAGGTACCTCTTAACCATGCTGTTGACAATTGTAGACTCTATTGCACCGGCATAAGGCTTACTGGTGGTATGTTAAGGGTGTTGCCAGTTGTAGCACAGCAAGTCCATATTGAACGATAACACGAGTATATCTCGATGTCGGCTAGCCCTTAAACAATGAAGGTGGGCGACCTTCGTCGCGCCATACAAAGGTATAGTATATGTACCTATACGTAATTATAGGCGTATGTTCCTACTACAGAATATATCCTAGGAAATGAGTTAATCAGTATGAAAAATTATGATTGCTTGTATAATTAACATTTGTGGTGTAATAAAATGATAAATGTTACTTTATTGACTTAACCAACGATAATTAATAACATATCATATGTTGTTTATATTATGCAATGTACATGTAAGTTTTTTGCTACAGTAAGTATTTATAGGTACTTACTAGAACAGGAGCGGTACCGCGAACATCGAAGTTCGTATATTTCGGGCATTTTTCTCTTTTACTCCAATTATGGCGTCATAAGAGTGACAGAGACAATCGTCCGAAATTTACGAATATCGTTGTTCGCGGTAGCGCCGCAGATTCGACTTAACTAGCATTTTTGACTAGGCGTAGACTAGATAGGGACAAATATATTAGGTACAGAATGTTTATTATTATTATAGAAACTGGGTAATCTTCTGACAAAGGTTTGCCTAGAATAATGTTATTCTTGCGAGACAAGCTTAAACGGAATAAAAATTTATGAAAAGATTAATTGAACGTAATTGAATAAAAACTCTCTTGAGGGTTCTCATGAGATTACGACTGTGAGTCCAAGTATACAAGGTGTCACGGCCAATCGCTTACATAAGCACTTGGTGCTACATTAGGGTCTACGCTAGATGATGCGGTTGGCTTTGCTCTCCAGTTTTATGCTACACGCGGCGTCCGACGTCAGCGTCAGCGTTCCTTAGGCCTTGGTCTCCTATTTTGTGCTATACGCGACGTCCGACGTCAGCGTCAACGTTCCGGAACAAAAATGACGCCGACGTCGACGTGTGAGAGAGACCACAGCAGTACATCTCAATAGGCAGCATTATGACCATACGTCGCACTCCAGCGGGCAATATGGTGGCTTGTCAAAATGATAGATAAGGTTCACAAATACATCAATTCATTTTCAAATAATCAGAAGTATTTTTACTTAGTACTTGGTACCTAGTATTTAGAATGTACAATTCTAAATATCTTAGCAACTAAGGTTGTACGTTAATTACGTGTTTATTTTTTAGTATTCATTCAATTTTAAATAAAAATACAATAGTGACTTAAGTTCGGAGTGCTGTCTTAGTATCCTATCCATTGCAAATTTGCAATAAATAGATTTGCTATTTAACAAATAAAGCAAATTTTTCTATTAAATAGACGGCACTGCAACAACAAATATAAGTTTGAACGACAGTCATAATGACACATGTCAGCTATTTATTCGTTTTATAAGTGGCCACTTAAATAGGCTATCAGTTATCACTGCAGAGTATCTATACGTTAAAGACTAATAAAAGTAATAATTGATAACCGGTAACTAATTTTAATAAACTGTTACAAATACTAAGTACATTATAATACTTGTAAGTTAAGATTTTTTTGTAAACCTTACCTTGCCACCAAACTGCCCGCTGGAGTGCGACGTATGATTATGACGCAAACGCTGTAGGCGGCCGACGGCGTTTATAGGAGACCAAGGCCTTAAACAAAAATGACGCCGACGTCGACGTGTGAGAGTCACAACAGTACATCTCTATAGGCAGCAGTGTGACCGCTGTAGGAGACCATAACTTAAACAGAAAAGACGCCAACTTCGACGTGTGAAAGAGGACATATCTATAGTAAGCGTGCGAAGTCAGACTGAACGCTCGAAGCGGAGCGTTCGGCGAGGAGTGTAGCGTTGCGTCGAGCGTCCAAGGGATTTAATCAGCGTGCACTGTGGCCACTCTCATACATTTGCGTTTGTTTTAAATGCACGCCGCTCGTCTCGCCCGCTGCACGCTCAACTCGAGTAACATAGACTATTACTATTACTCACGTCCATTGTCTGTGGACAGCTTCATCTTTTCTAGGACTGTGGTGTCCCTGTCGTTGTATATTAGCACGGCACTAGCGTTCGCGCGCCACGCGTTCTGCACCTAAAATAATAAAGGAACAGTGGTTAGATTCTGCCATAGAGATAGAAAACAAACACAAATAATATTATACCGTGGTATAATTATTAGTAAACCTATATATTTTTCTAGCACGAACGGTTTTATGTAAGTGATTGACAAAATAAAAACATCGACGGTCCTGTTATCGATAAGTACCACTATAACGTCATGTATACGTAGTGTGCGTTAAAAATAGATATTAGATAACATAGCAAAACTATCAATTTATTTATATTTTACATACAATTTGGATGTTATACATTATAAATGTAAATTGGATCAAAAGTGTACGGATTCCGTTAAACTTGTTCAAGATCGGTGGCACGAGGCGTCTAAGCCTCTAACCGACCTAAAACTGTGGTTGTATGTACGTCTTGTCGTTGAAATAGTATGTACTTACCGATAACAGGATTGTCGATATTATTATTGTGGTATGCTCTAAGCAAATGTCGTTCCTGCTAGAAACAGATCTCGGTATAATTATTAGGTAGTTTTATTAAAAATCTTTTGTGAAATAATAAGCGTAAATTGTTATGTATATGTTAAGTATGGGAGTAAATTGGACTCACCAAGTTATCTACTACCTATCAGGCGTTTATATGTCAACA
Organism: Grapholita molesta; assembly: GCA_022674325.2. Classification (NCBI taxonomy): domain Eukaryota; kingdom Metazoa; phylum Arthropoda; class Insecta; order Lepidoptera; family Tortricidae; genus Grapholita; species Grapholita molesta. The sequence continues at coordinate 4,230,801 of CP053133.2, read as the reverse complement.
ACAATTATTACTGTCATTACGTCTACAAGTTACAGATACAACATACAACTAACCATTAGGCGGGAAGTACACTTGTATGTCACCAAAAAAAACCTTCATTCTATGACTAAAAATACCTCGACAGCTATTTGACAATTGTTGCGAATTCGTCACCAGATTAGTACATATTGATTGACGTCATATAGTTTTATCAAAATAAATCAAGTGGAAAACAAGCGAATAACTTACTTTCATTTTATGCCAAATATAGAACAAGTATATACCTACACTGATAAAGTTCGGAATGTTATATTGAACGTTATCGGTCTATCCATCTTCGATATCGGAAGACAAATGAGCCCTTATGATTCCCAATAAATTGATAACGCTTATCTATCAGACTGGTGTAACACGATATTGTTTCTTTATTGTCTATTCGTTGTTATCTTTATATTAACTTGTATCTATTTGTAATATATAGATAATCTACATAGACTTCGGTTATTTTAACCCCGTTTTTAATCAATAATAAATACGTTAGGTTAATCAATAAGTCTGGTACATTCGACGTGTAAAATAGGTTTATAGTTTTGTAAATTTGTACTTTATTGCAAAGGAGTAAGGTGCAAAACTGTTCAAACTTTGTATAACTTTACACTGTCGAATGTACAAACTATGTAGACAGCAGAGGACCCGTTAGACCTTTGGCTTTTCATATCAGCTTATTTATATTGATTATAATGTAGGTACATCTTATACAAACACAGACATACATGATATTTGTAAATAGACCCCGTACAGTTGGTAAGCCCGGGCGAAACCCATATTTTAATTATTTAAACTTCATGACACAAAAGACTCTTGAGGTACAAAAAGCGGAATTATTGCCAAAAGTCACTACCTGTCAGCTTAATGTAGTATTATTTTAACCTTACTAATTTACTTTTATGACAATTATGACTGTAAGGTCTGTAAGTCTCGAGTAGACCCTCAAAACGGAGCGGCGGGGTAAGTGACGAACCAAGGGATTTGAGCTGCGTGCAGTAACCGCAGGGCTACTTCCATACATTTGCATTTGTTTAATATTCCCTATATATTATTTTATTTGTTTGGACCCGGGTATGTCCTTAAACTACGTCCAACAATGAGAGGTAGGGCACAGCGTTGACCATCACGCTTGAATCGGGGCAGCCCAACTGGGGAAGTACCTCCTCCTTACAGAAGACCACAGCCATAATAACACTGCCACTACTTTCAGGTATGTAGTGTTGTGTTCCTGATGGTGAGTAAGGTTCCCAGAGCTCCAACCCCCCTTAAAGGCCGGCAACGCGCTTGTGACTCCCCTGGTGTTGCGAGTGCCCATGGGCGACGGTAATTGCTTAACACCAGGCAATCCGTCTGCTCGTTTGCCGCCTATCTCATAAAAAAAAAAAAAAAAAAAATATGCACGCCCCGTCCCGCTGCAAGCCAAACCCGAGATCCATTAAGAGATTAACCTCGGCAGTATTCGGACCGACGTATTTTTTGATCGTAAGTAGTCATATTAGTCACATACGTAGCTATAATCTAATAATACTCTATTAGAAATGTCTTACTCATAAGTATAATTATTTTATTAGCTTCAGCAACAATGGATTCGACGTCTAAAAAATTTCCAAGTGTCCCAAGTCTATACGTACATATAGGTCGATAATAAATGGCGCTCATAAAACCATGAATACTAATGATGATATAGTAAGTGCGCTATAATTCAACGGCGAACTTGTACCACCATACGATTAGCAGAAGTCGTCAAATTTTACTCTGCCAATATTGTACCCATCTGCGATACATCAATCGACATGCCTTTTAAATCGATAACTGATAGGGCATGGGTAGTCTAGTTCCACACAAGTCTACGTCCAGCAAAGGCCATACAATAATTGTTAGGGTCAGTGATAGTCCGTTTGAGTGTGTGACTAATTGTATGAACGTTTTATCGCTATCGATGAGGGAAGTTCAGCGACACTTGTTATAGAGTGTGCGTGACGTGCGTCATGTGATCACCGACTTATGACACCGCATTATATGAAGCGTTAACAAGTAGCGGTCGGTACTCCAGCGGTAACTATACTACCCTATTCATACTATATAAGTCCTAAAACAAGGTAGGTCTACACTATATGAGCGAGTGACAGAAACGGAGCACAATTCGGTGTCAACGCGCATCGAGCGTTTGGCTTTTTTTTTTTAACTGACTCAGGCGTTTGGATTATTAAAGCGATCGGACTGTGTTAAGGTAGCCTGGTGAAGATCCTTCCGCACCATACTTGATTTGTACTACTGCAATACTCTTACTGAGTTTACGCTTCCAGCGAGATTGGTTGAGCCGCCTCAGTCAACTCAAACTCACTCAAATCCCGAAAAAAACGTAGTGAGCTCGTGGCCATGTTGAGTAGCAGATGAGTCAATCCGTCGATCTTTTTGGTCAGAAAATGCTTGTTCGCCAAAATCCGCGAGCACACTAAGGTAAACCACGCTCTATTTGAGCCGCGAACGACGATGCTCTGAATGATTCCGCTTACGCTCGGCTTGTCTAGTGTAGACCCATCTTACGGCTCCTCCACGACATTGCGCGAATTGCGGCGCGGCAAGCGCTTTATCTGTTCATTGCGTGTGATCCCAACTAACTGCAATGCATTGCGCGTCTTGACCGCATTGAATCCCTGGCACGGAGGCCTAACCCAAAGTTTTGATAATACAGTCTATTTATATATGTATATAATGCAGGATACATATGAGTCACGATAAATATATTTTAGTCACAAAGTAACGAGAACAGAATGCACACGATAGTTGCGAGAAATCGTTACATTATTCATTGTAAAACAAACAAGTTTGCTTCACCAGTTACATTTACTGTGCTAAAACAAAAAGAGGGCATTTGAGTCATATTCTGATTACGAAAATGAATTGGTATGCAATTGTCTCATACTCGTAAATCATTTTGGAGACATATATTTATTATACACGCAAGAGAATTGAAAACTGGTCACTTCATATAGAAAATGCCATTAAAGCTATCCCATTTAATCGCTCGTAGCGTAGCTATTTTACTTAACTAAGCGTATTACTAGCGTAGGCGATTTAGCGACCATATAAAATTAGAATCAGAGTCTAAACTTCTTTATAAGACTTTTCAAAATCCTATTGATAATATACTAATATTATCAATAGGATTTTGAACCGTTTTTTTTTATAGTAGATAACTATATCTACTAAAAAAAACTCCAGTGTATTATATATCAACGGGTATTTGAGGTCGATTCACACACAGCGCGGGCGCGGGTAGGGCGCGTGTCAACGCCGGCCCGCGGCGCGATTGTTCAGCTAGTTTCAAATGAACACCTTCACACAGCCGGCGGGCTCGGGCGGGTGCGTGTGGCGCGGGCCCGACCCGCGCCCGCGCTGTGTGTGAATCGAGCATTACCTTTCACGTAATATATCTATAAAAATAAGTACTTATATCTACAGGAGAATTTAACTATTACTAGCTTTGGCACGCGACTACGTGTGCGTGGAATAAGTATGCGCAACTCAAGAACTCGGAACTTAGAATCTATGTAATTAATTTTATCTTAATAGGTTCCGCTCTTTAAGCGTGAAGAGGTAACAGATACACATACTTAATAATATTAGTATGGATTAGTTGGCGATAAATGCTTGCAGTTACGTTTTAACTTGTACATGTCATGTGTTTTAGCTAGGAGGAATAATGACTGGAGAACGTATCCGCGTGCGCCAGTGAGGGACAAAGATATGCTGGCTTTTGTAGCCCAATATGTAACAATACACTATAGTTTTGCTTTACAGGACATTCTTTATAACAAAAACATTGGCTTATTCTGTATTTATTACCGCAACTTTGGTTGAAATGAAAACCCAATAAAACTCGAATTGTATTTGTTTGTTCCCTTAGAACTTTGACAGTTCTGAAGGGTCCAGTGTGGAGGGGAACAAAAATATGTGACACTGTGACAAGGACGGACGATAATAGCGCCGTCTCTGCCGCACCTATGGAAAGTTACATAAGATCATCCCTTTCAATCGTGGTATTGTCATTAGCATGCTCCGTCTAGTTAACTGGTATGTCTATGTGTTTTTGTCTTCCTCGCCATTATCAAATTATCTCGTAACGTGCTGTCAAACGAAGATGCAATAGTTTGAGCTTATCACCACATTGCATTAAGATAAGCGATAAAGACGATGCAAACACGATTTTTTTATCTGTCAAGTTGCGCAATATTCTATAATTTAACAGGTAACGTGTGTTCAGATTCATAGCTTTTTTCTGACTTGAAAAAATAATAATATGAGAAACTACAGAGGTACGCGTGGTATATTGGACCCGGGTATGTCCTTAAACTACGTCCAATAATGAGTGGTAGGGCACAGCAAAGTACCATCACGCTTGACTCTGGAGAAGCCCACGTACCACCTCCTTACACAAGACCACAGCCATAATACCACTGCCACCAACAACTTCTAGGGTAGGCAACGTGTGAATCATCTGGAGTTGCAGGCGTCCATAGGCTACAGACCTACTACAGGCGGGCCGTATGCTTGTTTACCACCGTCGTCGTATAAAAATAGCATGCGTCGTAGTAGACAGTTTCATACGACACAATACAATAATTGTCACATTGCTTATTCGGCAAAAGAACTTAATATTCAAAACTAACTAGCATCAACTAGCATCTTCATACTTCCCCTAGGGTTCATACTCCCATTAACTTGTTAAGATTTACGCGCTGATTGTACCCAAGAGTCCTGAAGGCTGACTAAGACTCTAGCTTAAAGACTTGGGCACATAGGCGCGTTTTGTGAGCGTGGCGGTAGCACAGCGTGACACCGGCGTGGCTAATGTAATGAAATAAGGCACACATTCGGACGGCAGCGTGGCGCCCCGCTCAAGTTGTGCCGTGGCAGTGGTATGGTGCGTGGTTCCAAGACTGCCAGTGTTAAGCTGCTTCAAATCTAGTTCTCACCTTAATTTCAAAGTTACAGCTGCCTCTCCTCATGACGGCGATCCACGGCTCCTCGGGCAGCGGTTTCAGCGGCGCAGCCACGGACAACAGGGGCCAAGTGCATCCAGTGTGGTCTTGTGCCCCCTCTTCGCCTTTAGCTCGCACGTGCACGGCGAGACCGCGGGCCGAGCCTATGAAGCCCTCTCCGTACTTTCCGGACTGCAAAAAAAGAAAAAAACAATTTCTTAATGTGGTTTTTTTCTTCTGAATAAACCTTTCGGTTTATTAGAGCTATAAGACTGTGTGGGAAGAAGGTAGCCTGGGGAAAACCCAGGTACCTTCCGCACCAGATTTTATTAGTACTACTGGAATACTCCTAATTCAGAATTTACCTTTCCAGAGATTGGTTGGGGCGGTCTCAACGGATTGAGTGGTCTATGATGGAGCTAATGGGTGTTTTGTCGCTGGTTCGCTCACCCTTAATTAATGTGGTGTATAATTAGATATTAGAATAAGAAATTAAGCGGGTTCACAGAGTTTGAGCAGCCCCATGAGGAAATTGTAGCCTGAAGCAGCTCGGGCAGTTTGTAGACAATATTGTAAGGAAGAAAATATTGTACAATAAATTAAATAATTGTAAATAAGTACCTATATAAATCTTACATATTATACGGGAAACCCCCTGCACTGTTTCACGAGGACACGCAAGGATGATTTAATAGACATTGTTTCATCGTAATAAGTTTAACTAACTGTAATTTGCTATAGTTTGTAGTTAGAATAAGTATGGAGCGGAAATTGATTATTTTTATGAAGCCAGTGTCTATTTAAATGTATTGACTGAATTTTTCCGTTGAACTCTGTACCTAAACATAAAATTATATCATTGTCGATTGAGGCACGTGGTTTTATTGTTTATATATTTTAATCCGTATTAAAAACTCTATAGCGTTTTGTTATTATAGCATGGATGATTCTCGAATTCTCGAAAAGCTACATAACTCGTATATAAGGCAAGTTGATTTTCTGTTCATGGTAAGCCATTAAAACCAGATTTTCAACTAAGAAGCCATAAAAATACTTTGATAGACTGTCTGGACTTTAACGGACTACAAAACAGATTTAACTGTATAGGAATCCTTAAAGCCTACCCATGTGATGCTGCTTAATTAAGTAACTGGTTCTTAATTAAATTTACACCCTGAATTTTAAAACTCTTTTGTTTCATGTAACCTACAATGGAGAACGTCTGCAGTAAAATAAGGACGGTATTCGTTGCGGTATAATAGGGACTTAAATTAGATACTTACTAACTCAGTTATAAATGTAGAATTATAATGATTATCATATAGTTATATATGATAAACGGTATAATCGATATTTACAACTATTTCTCATAAATGGTTATTATATCGGTAATATTTGCGTTCAGTTGCGTGCGGCGACGAGGCAACAGGGGAGCTATGTGAGGTATGAACCAATTGGTTTCAAGATTTATAAAAACGGTATACCGAAAAAATAGGGGTATACTCGGCTACCGAAAAGTTTTGATGGTGCTAAGACCTATTCTCAACTAATCGATATGGCACATCATAATACAGCCCTACCTAGCACCTAGGCACTGGTCCCACCGCGAGCTAGTAAGCTATGAGCTATCAGCTATTTCAAGGGACAAAAGATAATCGCTCCCGTGTAAATAAAAGAGAGAGATATATATTTATAGCTCATCGCCCGGTGATGAACTTAATCGTCCGGCGATATATGTCGCTTTTATTTACACGGGCTCGATTATCTTTTGTCCCTTGAAATAGCTGATAGCTCATAGCTTACTGGCTCGCGGTGGGACCAGTGCCTTACAGGTACCGTTTTCAACCTTGATACAGCAGTAACAGTCCCTGGCAGTAATAGAACTACGAGTATATACATTACCCACAATTTACAAGTATGTAAATCAAGTTATTTGTTTTACATAACAACAGTTTGTCTAGACTAGACGTAAGGCGGGCGCTAAGTTGAAACGATAACAAGGAAATACAAGTAGAAGCATTTTTATGCGAAAAGAGCATTAAAGAACTTTGTTTTTTATACAATTTTTGGCCGGCAGAAGTAATATTTCAACTGATGTCAATAAATTAAGCAGCAAAAAAAAAAATAGTGGACAATTTATTGTGTTTGTTTAGTTTTAATTCGGCATTGAAGTTTTAGCATTAACAAATATACGAAGTGAAGTGAAAAGACACTGTTTGCTTTAATTAACAAGCAATATTCAATAACTAACACACCTGACTTACACGATTGGTGTTGTTTACAATGGATGTATGCGTGGTAGAGAATATATGTGTGGTAAATAAATAAATTGTTATCGCAAATAAGGATAGGAATCTGTATGCAGGACTGGTTTTAATAAATTACTCGTTTCTCGTATCCGTGTTGTGGTTTATTGTATTTATCAAGGTAAGAAGATTTTGATGTCTAAAGAGTTGTAAAAATCGATTTTTATTAAAAAAAATATGGAAGAAATTCCACTTGCTTATGCCCAGCAAATAACTTAGATACAACAACGATCGGGCTCATGCAGGATGATCAGTGCTGACTCTCGGGACAGCTTATGATAAACAATTTATTTATGCGTATGCCAACTTGGAGCATCATGGCATACGTATAATTCATCAGTATTCCTGGATATTTTTCTGTTCGTTCCTGCTGAACGACATTTGCTTGCCACAATAAAAATATCGACAACCCTGTTAGTACATACTGTTCGAGTGCCAGTACCATTTTAGTGTCGTAAAAAAAACGTCAATATGAACGTAATTCGTAAAAATAACATAACACGAATGAAACAATTACTTAAGAAACTATATAAATGTGTACTAGACGAATTATTTGAAGATATATTAGAAAAACACACTGGCAGTGGCGCACTAGCCGGACGGATACTAGCTTCACCGGCCGCACGAAGACAGTACACAAGCCAGGCTAGCGAAATTGGTGGAGCGGGACGCTCTAGCTCAAAAACTACCTGGCTTCAGCACTAGCTTACTAGCCTAAAAGTTAAGCTAGTTTTACGATGATAGACGAACTAGCTTGCTAGCTTACTAGTACTAGCTTGCTATACTGGCTTGAAAAACTAGCTTCGTGTATTCCGGCCATTATATCGGCTACCTACCTAGATGCCGCGTGCCATCGATCTTGAACAAATTGAACGTAATCCGTACGCTTTAGATTCAATTTACTTTTATAATTTATTAATTTATTAAGGAGATAAAACAGTCACAATAAATACAGCATATTCAAAAGTTAAAAATACTTAGGTATACGAGGGCTGTTCCGAAAATTTTTAGTTAAACAAAAACTATAAGGATAATAATAAAACTTTATTTACAACTTTTCAAAGTATTCCCCTGCTACATTTATGCAGTTATGCATTCGACTGAACCAACTTTCAAAACAGGAAAAAAACTGTTCTTGCGGAAGGTTAAAAAAAAGTCGCCTGAATACGTCCACTACTTCATCTGCCGTCGAAAATCGTCGTCTACGCAATGATTTTTTTAACGTGGAGAACAGAAAAAAATCACACGGAGCCAGATCAGGGCTATACGTAGGGTGTGGTAGTAGTTGCACTCCTGATTTGCTAAAAAAATCCATGGTTCTGGCAGCCGTGTGAGCCGGAGCATTATCTTGATGAAAAATTATGCCCCGGGTTCCAGTACTTGGACGACTGACGTTCAGCTCCTGGAAGGCCTGTGGCAAGCAAACTTCACTGTACCATTGGCTGGTAACTGTTTTCTGATCTTCAAGTGGAATTACGGCTACAGGTCCACTACGTCGAAAAAAAACAGCAACCATTTTTTTGTTGACGCATCGGCCGCGAACTACTTAGTAGGTAAATCATCATTTTCAAAGACCCATTGTGTTGATTGCTGTTTTGTAAATGGGTCGTAGCTATATATCCAAGATTCGTCGGATGTCACAATGTACCTCAATTGTTGAGAATCGCCTTTATCGAATTTTTTTAGCATAAATTTGCACCAATCGACACGTCTATCTTTTTGCTCCTGTGTAAGAAAATGTGGTATCCACCGAGACGAAACCTTCCGGACTTGCAGGTGGTCATGCAAAATGGTAGAAACTGCCCGGGATCCAATCTTCAGTTTGTCCTGAATCTCTCGATGTGTAATGTTTCGAGATTCCTTGATTAGCCACTCCAGCTTGTTAACATTTTCTGGAGTGACTCCCGTTTGCGGTTGCCCCGGTCTAGGCTCATATTTGATGTCGCTCCGGCCACGCTTAAATTCACGGAACCAGTAACTGACAGTGGCAAGAGATGGGGATAATGACCCAAAAACACTAGTTAAATTTTCATGAGAATCCTTGTATGTTAACCCTCGTTTATAATCATAATATATCATAGCACGAAATGCTTCCCGCGTTAGCTCCATTTTTGCGAACAAAAAGTGACAGACATGTTTTTTTCTAATTTCATAAAAAAAATAACAGAATGTTACTGGCCAGTGACATTTACACGAAATGGTGTGTAATAAAATTTGCCTTTAAGCTTTACTAAAATTAAATGAATACGATTAATAGTACGCCGTTGACTAACTATATACGGAACAGCCCTCGTAGACGTTTCCTTAAACATATCAGTACAGCGTGTAGAAGTTAGAAAACTACAGTAAAAATAAAAAATAAATTGCAATAAACAGTTCCAAATTATTTTCTGAAGTATGTAAAGTATTTATAAATAGATAATTTTGTTATTGTTATTTATTTTTAACCCTATGACGACATGACATTGATGAATGACGTTGAAGTGGTACTTATCGATAACGGGACTGTCGGTGTTTTTATTTTGTCAATCACTTATAAATAATCGTTCGTGCTAGAAAAATATCTAGGTATATTTATCAGATATAAATGAATTGAGTATGAATACGTAATGATACAGGAGTATCAACAAAGCGTTAAATTTTACATGTACCGCAATGAATAACTACAATAATTTATATGTTCTTACCCTTAGAACCGTATTAAACAATTTTATAGTAAATTATTTAACAAATTTCAATTTATGGAGTAATAGTCGATGATTGCTTCCATATTGGACGTCCAATCACGAATGTTTGCTCTGTCGTTTGTGTATCTTCGTACGTTACGTACACAATTCTGGCATATTGGGTTTAGCTTGATTGAGCGAGTAATCGGAGAAATTAAATGTAATTTTGGTAATAACCTGAGATAATCAATATTTCAATATTACTATAGTTTTGAGAAATTTGTTCATTATTAATAATAACGACCGTTACCTCGCATTCGAACATCTAAAAAAAAAAAAAGATAAAAGATCTTTATTTTTCAATTTAGGCACATTACATGCACTTATGAACGTCAAAAAAAAAAATCTACACCGGTTCAAACCCTACACCTCTGACCCGTGAAGATACCGGCAAGAAACGACGGCGGGACTTATTTTTTCAATACAGTGTTACATCAAATCTTAAAGTACTTACATAATTATGCGTAGTCCGATAAGAAAACATATCAAACAGTTTATTACAAGATATGAAAATACAAAATATAAAAGTAAAAATAATAATGTATAAACAAATTCGACTTCACAAAATAGACATACTTTAATATGCTTTCTTATCTGAACTGTGTCATTTACATGAGCTGGCAGTACATACAATTGTTGATTTAATTGCTAGGTGGTTTTGGTAGTTTCTGGTTTGGGCCATGCATGTTTGTCTGTCAAATAATCCTCTACTCTGTAATAGCCCTTAGACATCAAAGACTTTTTTAAGTAATTCTTAAGTACTGGGAAGGGTAATTTTAAGGCATCATCAGGTAACATACAATCGAAACACTAGCCTGCAAAATGTTTTGTATCTACTGTTGTTTTATCAGTTGTCAGCATAATTAATTTATTACCTATATAGTTACATATATGCATCCTTAAGGATAACCAGATAATTATTCATTTAAAACTGACGCTTGTGCTCTTTGACGTTTAGTGAGAGTATACCTATTACATTTCTACATCTATAAGCAACAATTATTGTTGTTCAATTTATTCGTTATTTTCCGCGTTAAAAATAACCAAGAGAATCGTTAACTGTCATCACAGTGAAAAGAGGGCTTGGCTGCAAAGTCACGCGATATTACGGGTAATACCTAAAAATCACTTTAATATCGTGACGATAACTCGTGCCTAGTGCTAAGCCCTTCTCCGCAGAAAAAAACGATAGGGAAAACAATAAAACAAGAAAATAATTGCTGCATTGTTAGCCAAGGCAAACTTCGGCGGCTATGAAACGCTTGTAACTCTATTGTCTTTGTAATGTAGGTACAATTCTTGCCAAGGAGGTCTATATCTAAGCTTGTACTGCCTATGAGACAGTAATTTATTGAAGGAAACAGCTCTCTTTACAAGACAGCTGTATTTGCACAAAAACGTTTCTCGCCTCCAGAAAGAGATGCGCGAACCACTTCTTTCTTTCGTCTATTTTTCTGTTTGCCGCTTGTATAAGCAAGAGCGATAAGATGGAGGCCTTCTGATTAATATTAACCAATAAATGTTCTGAATTCTTTCTAAGGCTAGTATGATTTCCATGGTGTGTAATTTGATATTTGTTAGGCAGGTATAGTTTCCAAGCAGGAAATTCTTTTAAACGTGATAAGTAACAAATATTTGTCACCCTAAAACAGTGATAAGTCCCTTCACCTTGCAAGAAGCTTATAGGACCTTGCCTACTCATCATCATACTCGTTTATTTAGGGATATAATCGTATTATATTTATTAGTATGTTAGTATTTACTTATATTGATTAAGGTCAGCTGACCTTAATACAGCTGTCTTATATGTATAAAATATATAATCCCATTTTCCTCTCCATTTAATTAGATCTTTCTAAAATTCTGTTCATCATCATTGTGGCCATCAGAGAAGCATGGCGACGTGTTTTGAAGTTTGCCACCAACATCTGAAGCGATGAACACGACCATTCTGTGAAGAGTGACACCAACAGAGAAGAAAATTGTGTTTGAAACTACAATTTGTAAACCTACACAAATACCTATTAGCTCGGTTAAGCGAGAAAAGCTTATGTGAGGTTAAATCTCTCATCCTGCATGCATTTGAGAGTATTACCCATTAAACTAGATGTGATTTCGATACCGTATTTAAGGATAGTTTATCACATCAAATAAAAGACGAAAGACAAAGAAAAATTTAATAAAAATACACAAGGTACTATGCAATACTAAATGCTTAAACAACAAAATGTGATGCAGGCTTCAAGCTTGAATATGCATCGATATGCACACAGATATCTCCAGCGCAGAATCTTACTTTTATAAACCATAACAATTTCACTAAATCTCATATCAAGAGCTGCAAAACTTATTTGTCCTGCATGTCCAAGGGAACACGACCTTGGTCCAACGATGATTATTCAACAGACGTCCGCCAGTTGTCTGACACTTCATAAATAACGCAACAGCCTGTGCTTAAACGGTATGCAAAGAAATACTTTGAAATCTTGGATCGAATCCGTAAAACGGCATCTTGACCTTTTAAGATTTGCTTTGTTCTTTTTTGTTATGGACTATTTTATACGAGACAAAGAAAGATGAAGAAGAATTAATTTGTGTTTGATGTTTACTAGAAATGTTTACGGTATATATTAATTGTATAAAAGCGGGTAACTCACGTTTTATAAGTGTCAGACAACTGGCGGACGTCTGTTGAATAATCATCGTTGGACCAAGGTCGTGTTCCCTTGGACATGCAGGACAAATAAGTTTTGCAGCTCTTGATATGAGATTTAGTGAAATTGTTATGGTTTATAAAAGTAAGATTCTGCGCTGGAGATATCTGTGTGCATATCGATGCATATTCAAGCTTGAAGCCTGCATCACATTTTGTTGTTTAAGCATTTAGTATTGCATAGTACCTTGTGTATTTTTATTAAATTTTTCTTTGTCTTTCGTCTTTTATTTGATGTGATAAACTATCCTTAAATACGGTATCGAAATCACATCTAGTTTAATGGGTAATACTCTCAAATGCATGCAGGATGAGAGATTTAACCTCACATAAGCTTTTCTCGCTTAACCGAGCTAATAGGTATTTGTGTAGGTTTACAAATTGTAGTTTCAAACACAATTTTCTTCTTTGTTGGTGTCACTCTTCACAGAATGGTCGTGTTCATCGCTTCAGATGTTGGTGGCAAACTTCAAAACACGTCGCCATGCTTCTCTGATGGCCACAATGATGATGAACAGAATTTTAGAAAGATCTAATTAAATGGAGAGGAAAATGGGATTATATATTTTATACATATAAGACAGCTGTATTAAGGTCAGCTGACCTTAATCAATATAAGTAAATACTAACATACTAATAAATATAATACGATTATATCCCTAAATAAACGAGTATGATGATGAGTAGGCAAGGTCCTATAAGCTTCTTGCAAGGTGAAGGGACTTATCACTGTTTTAGGGTGACAAATATTTGTTACTTATCACGTTTAAAAGAATTTCCTGCTTGGAAACTATACCTGCCTAACAAATATCAAATTACACACCATGGAAATCATACTAGCCTTAGAAAGAATTCAGAACATTTATTGGTTAATATTAATCAGAAGGCCTCCATCTTATCGCTCTTGCTTATACAAGCGGCAAACAGAAAAATAGACGAAAGAACGAAGTGGTTCGCGCATCTCTTTCTGGAGGCGAGAAACGTTTTTGTGCAAATACAGCTGTCTTGTAAAGAGAGCCGTTTCCTTCAATAAATTACTGTCTCATAGGCAGTACAAGCTTAGATATAGACCTCCTTGGCAAGAATTGTACCTACATTACAAAGACAATAGAGTTACAAGCGTTTCATAGCCGCCGAAGTTTGCCTTGGCTAACTTGGCTTTTATACAATTAATATGTTTCAATCTCACGATAGTTTTGTGTTTAAAAATGTTTACGGTATACCTCTTAATAATAATGATCAGCATGATACAATATTACCGCAATTCTGAACTAAGAGACGTGTCAATTCATATTTAGAGACAAACTTACCTAATCCTACTTTTTCTGTTGTGTGTATTTTTATTTAATAATCGTCTCAATAACTATTGTAACTTGCTGTGCCGTCTCAATAAATATTGTAAATTTTTATTTAATAAACGTCTCGATAAATGTTATATCTGGCGATATATACAAAATTAGCCATCATCTAATGTATTATAGGTACGGCTTGAAAATACATTCAGTACCTGCATATTCTTAGAGCTGGCTTTATATCGCGTTAGTACAAACTGTACGAGTAGCTAGGTAAATATGGCTACGTATGACCAACGTTACGTAAACAGCCAGTGATTACGATTCGGCAGCACATTCAATATCAGCAGCTAATTGTGGCAACAATTAGACGCCGTCTCGAGGTTGTATGCTTACGATGTTATGTATGAGTATGTATAGGTATATTTGCAGAAACCTAATCAAATACTAACTATACCTAAGTATTTTATATACCTAAGTATTGAACTTTTCATTGCATGGGTAACTATCCATTTTTGCAGTAATTTGGTACCGACTGTCCCAATACAACAAAAAAAAATATACATTAGAAAAGCCATCTTCTCTAATTTTCTCAAGCGCAGCCCCTTCAGAGTTAGAATAGTTAAACTCTAATCGGTTTCTTACTTTCGTCAAGTTTTTAGTACATTATTTCTTAGTCTTCACAATAATCAGACTTAAAAGTCTATTCAACAATTTAATTTTTGATAAAAGTTGTTATCCCTCCTTCATCTGCCACACAAGGCTAATGTGACAAGTAAATGATTTTGATGACAAGATAACTAAACCTAATGCTTTCTATCTTGTGAGTAAAATAGCCCCTGAACTCAAATTGATCAACTAAATCAGATTGGTAACTATGTAACCGTATCCAACCGAGGCCATAACAGTTTCGCACTAAAAGGGGACACAGAGCTTGAAACGGCGTTAGCACCATGTTTGTCTAAAGACAGTTATTAGAATACGGCTGATAAGCCAGAGCCTCACTGGTGCGCGCACTATGCACTTACATGATATTCGGGGTCTATAGAATACGAAAACGGTGTAAACAAATATGACTGACAATTTATAAGCAATATGAATTTATAAGAAAAAAAAACATATGACACATGACAAAATATTATTATAGAAGTTCGCTTGCACTCAATCTATAGGTAATTATCAAGGATCGGACAAACGCCCGTCATTTTGAAAATATAACCCTGTTCCGTACAGCAGAGACTTCCTCATGTTAATAAAAAAATAGTATTTTATACATTTATATATCCAGTGACTAATTAATTTATGATTCGAAATTTACTTTCACCAATAAAATAGAATGACCAAATTTTTTTAAAAATTCTCAGTTGTGAGCCTATAACGATGTGAATTTAGGACCCATTTATGCGTTGAAAAAGTCCGTTCACAGTCTACGGACGTCATACGGGCATATGTAATCGTTGACATTGGTATACTGTTATCGACTACTTAAACTAAATAAAAATGTAAGTAACAAATTTGTATACAATAACAAATTGCGAAATTGCGAAGCTATGAAGGTTACCCAATTAAACCCGAGTATCGAGTATCAAGTTTACCTGTGTATGTCGCTTGTACTATTTTAGTGCGAACGTGATGCACAGATAGTAAACTCTATATTCGTTATCGAAAACCTTAATGTCGTAAGGGTAGTAGTGCCTGAATTTTATACGGAGCCTTTTGTACACGCGTGCGTATCTCGATCGGATCGTGCACCTCAGTGGGGATCTGGCATTATAGCGCAGTTACAACCAGTTGGTGAATATCAGTATATTCGAGGGTCGCTGCAGTTTTATAGCTGCAGTTGTGTAGGTGTTGGTTAATTTTAAGTATCTACTGGCTGAATTCTAGTTTCTATAGCTAAACAAACAACAAAGATAATGTTTTTTTTTTAAAGCAGGGGAAAACTATTCATACTGTATTGTAAATATAACCCAGTCTAAACATTTGAATTTTGTCCATCAAAATCTTTCTATTGTACTTTGTAACTTTCTTTACCAAATTTCAATTAGTAAAAGTGACGTAGCAAATAGGTTCTTAGACAAATAGCCGGATGACTTTTTTTTGTAAATAAGTTCAACATAGGTTTGTAATGTTTGCATACAGTCGAATTCATAAATATCTATACATGTTTTCACCTTTAATATAATGTATTGTATACATAGTAATTAACTCGACGGTGCATACTCCCTACCTATGTAGGGAGTAATTAATGTCAATAATGTTTCATTTTAAATTGCAAAAATCTTATTGAACGTTAATCAAGCCATTAAATGCGGTTGAAACAATCGCCATTTGCCTCGTGCGGATATCAAACATGGCAAATGTTTAACATGGCGGTCTCGTCCGTCCACTGGCGTTTCCGTTTCCTGAACGTATCGACCACATATCGCAAAAAAACCGTACAGAAGACCACAGACAGAACACTGCTACTATTATTTTTGGTTTGCGGTGTGTTCCTAGTGGTAAGGTTCACAGAGCTCCAACCCCCGGGCTGGATTTGAACCGGTAGCCTAGTGATCGGGCGTCAGCCGTGAAAGCATTAGACGCCGGTTCAAATCGGCCTCGGACACCGGTGGCCTTAGTCACGTTGGAATAAGTATATAACATCTATTTCAATTTGTACAGTCGCCATTAGATATATCGGGGCTGTGGAGGTGGTCACAGATATCTGAACATGCACTTTATCGCCTTGACAATAAAGGCGTTGGTCCTTTGATATATCTGATGGCCACAGTACCTACAGTATGTTAATTTATTTTGAATTTAAAGTGTAACTTATATGCTGAATCATCGCCTTTATTGTCGTCAACTAGGTTCAGATTGCATAATAATCGCTATGAGAAACGCGCCTTATCAAATACGGTAACAGGTGACCTGTTGACGTCAAGTCCACAAATGATTTTACGATTTATGCGCAGACGTCACACTTTGAAGTGTTTGACGAATGGACTAATGACTAAACTAGTGCTAAAGGGTGAACACTATTAAATTGTCGCAGGTCGAACATGCTACAGACGACAAAATAAAAATCCAAAGTGCTCAAAATTCTTTATATGACTAATTTTATACAGCGTAAAATCATTTTAAAAAATATTAGGGCTATTTCATCGAACGACGAGAAAATTTCCGGACATTACTTTTGACGTGATTCATTGAATTTCGCACGGAATCATCGCTTAACAATTTTGTGCATTTAATCCATTTTCGTTGAAAATCTGGTAATGAAGTGGCAGGTTGGCAAGTTTTTCGCAGTTTAGTTTTTATATTAGCCCAATATTTTTCGATGGGGCGAAGTTCGGGACAGTTAGGTGGGTTACTCTCCTTAGGCACTACCTCGACTGAATTCGCCTTATACCATTCCAAAGTTCGAGACGAATAATGGCAACTTGCTAAATCTGGCCAAAACAATGTTGAGGAAGTGTGTTTCTTTATGAATGGTAACAGTTTCTTTTTCAAGCATTCTGATATATAAATATCGGTGTTAATTGTCCCGGTAGTGATAAATGGTGAGCTCCTCATGCCGCACTGGCATATAGCTTGCCAAACAAGGTTGCAAATTTTTCTACCGGGATCACCTTTTCCGATTCGTCAAGATTCGAGATGTCACGAGAGGAATAGTACTGGTTACCTGGTAAAGACTTGAAATCTGCCTTGACGTAGGTTTCATCGTCAATAATTAGGCAACATTTTTCTCAATCAACAAGGTATACAATAACCTAGAACGTCTAACCGCACGATTATATTGATCCACAGTTCTCTTTGGGAGCCTTTTGCTTCTTATATGTTGTAATGCCGCATTCTTTTTAATTTTTGGACATTTGCTTGACTAGTGCCTACTTTTTCGCCACATCCTGGGAAGAGATACTCGGATTCTTATCAAATAGCTTGCACACCTTTGATTGTAACTTAACATTAGATTTTCTGGTGGGTTGACCTTCACGCCGCTTCCTATCTATAGTTTCACCTTGTTTAATTTTTTTTAGGGTTCGTTGAACCGTCCTCCGAGTTGTTTGACAAGATTTTGCCAGATCTAAAGTTGATAAATGAGGATTTTTACTGAATTCTTGCAAAATTAATTCGCGAACATTTTTTTCGTGTAACGCCATTTTCATAAATAAAAAACAAATGAACATTTTATGGTTGTCTAATATATTACGAGCCTTCTAAATTTAAAATTTTAAAAGAATATTCAAAAAAGGTTCGATGCAACACGCTAGCAAAGTAAAAATGTAGGCGACAATTTAATAGTGTTCACCCTTTATTACGGGAAGTAAGCACAAACCAACACTCTTTTGTTAAAAAGTTGAACCATGGTTAAATATGTCGATACGACAAAACTACAATATACATTATTTTAGACGAATGGGCTGCAGCCTGCTAAGCGTGGCGACTATGGCAATTTCCCCCAAGAAAAGGCCTATGAAACCAGCAGTGGACGCTTTAAGGCTGAAACGGTGATATACATTTTGGCACTTTAGCCGTATAGATATATATTTTAACTACGACTAGGTAATACGATCGCCTGCGCTTGTGGTGTTCTTGGACGTTTGCAGGTAGCGACCAACAAGCGTACACAGCGATCATAGGCGACGGTACTTACTAATATGGAAAACACGCTGATTAGATAATCGCTCAACGTTTTTTTTTTTTTCAAGGAAAGCGTATTTTTCGGACGTTCTATGGACGGATGACTTCGTACTTCTGGGAGTCGGTCGCTGCAGTGTATTCTAGTTCGCTTCCTGTGGCAGTCTATGGGGGAGGCCTAATTCCAGCAGTCCGTGGTTGATAGTTAGGTAAAATTTTAACAGAATTGCTAAGTAAATAAAAGACGAGGATAAGTAATTTATAAAAGTAGGTATATGTGCCGTAAGCCATATACACCAACGAAACCACAAAATGCTTTATTAATTATTAATTAATGATTAGCTGGATGGACACTTGTGACTCAAATGAAGAATAAGAAGGAAGTACTCAAATTATAAATAGATTTATACTGAATTTACAAATGAGGTTATTTAATTCTAACCGCAATGAGTCAGATGTCTGCTCCATCTGAAACTGCAACTATGTAACGGATAGGTAATATTCCATATGCCACCACGTGGTGCCAGCGAAAGTGAATAAACCTACAGATGAGCAAAAGCGTCCGTCGAAACGCGAACGCAAACCTGCCCGCCAAGCGTGGCGACTATGGCAACCTAAGATGATAAAAGTTTTTTTTTTGGTATTGCTGTTGATGTCTCAAATGAAAAATATATATACATTAACAATTAATAAGTCATATTTGTGGAAGGCTTATGTCCAACAGTGGGCGAATTACGGCTGAAATGATCGTTTTATAGAACCGAATATCGGTAGACCTAACGTTTTTTTTTTTCTCATATTAGGTGCCTACTCAAACCAAGTTTATTGACGACTGTAGTGTATTGGTTTATCTTGTGTATTTTAAGAGTTGCTATGGCTACCTTCCGACTCCATCAAGTTCAGTATCAAATCAGGTCCGGTGCCGCGAACATCGAAATTCGTATATTTCGAGCATCTTTATCTTTTACTCCAATTAAGGCGTCATGAGAGTGACAGTGACAATCGTCCGAAATTTACTAGTATCGCTTTTCGCGGCAGCGCCTCAGATCAGTGGTAACATAATATTGCACTGTCACCGAGCTTACATAAGTGAGCTAAATTTTAGCTCAATCTGTTAAAGGCTTGGGCACATACGCGCGTTTTGTGAGCGTGGCGGTAGCGCAGCGTGACACCGGTGGGTTGATGTAACGAAAAGGCACACATTCGGAGGACAGCATCGCGCCACGCTGCGCCATACTCACAAAACGCGCCTATGTGCCCACTGCCCAAGCCTTTAAGATATCTGCTTCAAAATTGAGTTGAGAGATTTCACCTACTAAAAGCTTGTAAAACGATCGAAATATCATTGTCTGTTAAAATACTACTTGACATCCATTTGGGTAAACATAATGTATGCCATTTTAGTTTAATTGTATTTTCAATGAAAACGATACAATGTAGGTACATATCATTAATACAATAAGATAGGCCTTTGTGCAGTGCACTACGTGCATACAGTACGAGCACTGCATGCGTGCGAGCATTGTTGCAATGTTGATGACAAAGATGAGTCACGGACGGACATTGTACTAACTGCAACAGTCTTAGCTGTACATTGGTGGACCTTAATACATAAGGCATAAGGTCCACCGATGTACAGTCGCCATCAGATATATCGGAGCTGTGGAGGTGGTCACAAATATCTGAACAACGCCTCTATTGTCAAGGCGGTAAAGTGCATGTTCAGATATTTATGACCACCTCCACAGCCCCGATATATCTGATGGCCACTGTACAGGTAGGAGTGTTGCTGTCACTGTGCATTCAAAGTATCTTTATCCAACTTTGAAAACAAAGTTATGCTTTTGGCTAGGGATGTTACGGATATTCGCATTCGCATACAATCGCTAAACTACCGCATTATTTACAAAATTCGCTCCAGCATCGGAGCAAAAATGGACGCGAAGCTGATAGCAACAAGAGGTGACGAGTTGTATTAATATATGAAAATGAAATGAAAATGAAAAGATTTAATTCAGACACCATATAATACAACGCACTGTATTTTTGATTAAGTAGATCATCATCTTCCTCGCGTTGTCCCGGCATCTTGCGAGGGCACATTTTGGCGTAGGCACTGGTTTTACGAAAGTTTAAATACAAACCTAAAAAAAAAGGAAAAAGTTATCATTCGCCGCCTGGCGGTAGACGCCATTACAAATGTTCGATTGTCTTTTCGTTTGCGGTTTCTAAAATTATTATTGAGAGCTTATGTTGTGTGTACAAAAAGCAGTGTATAACATAAAAATACTCGTTTTATGTTATTTTTATCCCTTACATTATGTAGCAGTAACATAAACTATTATTAGTTGAGTTGTAAGCTATAATGAATCAAGTAGAAAAAACATTTTGCAAATATTACAACTATTGCACGGTTTTTAAAAATAAAACGTTAGTGTGTGTGTAGGCACCTTAACACGCATAAAAATTATTAAAACTGGAACAATGGGCGACGATAACGACTGTTTACGATTCGACAAGTGTAGGTAAAGCGATAAACTACTGTTGTTAGGTTGTTACAAGCTGGGAAAAAATAGAACATACTCAAAAAAAATTGATTTTGGAGCTTTGTTGGCCAGTTAATTAAAATATACAAACATTTTTATCAATCTATCAATTAAATTACGTCTTATGCTCGGTTTAGAAATAGAAACTTTTGAGATGCAGCAACTTAGATTATTACTACTTAATTACAAACGGATAAAGTCACGTGTAATTATATCGCACTAGGCGACATGTTTCGGGTAAGCTCTGGTAGCCATTTTCAAGCCGAGTCAGGGCACACCGCTCGGGGTAAAGGTGTATCCACACAGTCGGTAAAAAAATCAAGTTCTGTTATAATTACCGGCAATATTACTGGAACTATTCAGAATCGCGTTTCAAATTTGTTATGCTAGATCCACATGCACGTCATCTAATACCATAAATGATTACTTAAGACGGGAGGTATTTTAATAACTACTATACTGTCTATAAACATTATGACAACTATTTCTCAAGATATATTTTTACATGATTGTTGGCTGTTAGTAAATCAAAATAAAACTAATTAATAATTGAAAAAAAAAAAACAATCATTTGAATACAATGGAACAGTGCCATGAATAACAAGAAGGTGGGTTTTCGCATATTTTTAAGGGCGAATAAAACAAAGGTTCGTATGAACATAACCTTCAATTTAGTTGACTCGGAGAATCTGTAAGAACGTAAAAATTCCACAAATAATTGCGAATTCAACTCGTACTTAGTTTACAAACTTTATAATATATATCTGATGGAATACGCGAAAATCGAACATCGAAAATTTCGGGCAATCTGTCTTTTTTATACCAATTAAGGCGTAAATAGAGTGACAGGGACAATCGTTCGAAATTTGCATTCACGGTAGGCCGTTTGTACACTTTTTTCACCTTATAGCTGCAGCATAGGGTCAAATGCTGTATACATATTTATGACTATTGTAAAGAGGAATGATTTGATTGTTTGTTTATTTGCATACGTCGCACTCCAGCGGGCAATTTGGTGGCATGTCAAAATGATAGATAAGGTTCACAAATACATCAATTCATTTTCAAATAATCAGAAGTATTTTTACTTAGTACTTGGTACCTAGTATTTATATATCTTACAATTCTAAATATCTTAGCAACTAAGGTTGTACGTTAATTACGTGTTTATTTTTTAGTATTCATTCAATTTTATATAAAAATACAATTGTGACTTAAGTTCGGAGTGCTGTCGTAGTATCCTATCCATTGCAAATTTGCTATAAATAGATTTGCTATTCAACAAATAAAGCAAATCTTTCTATTAAATAGACGGCACTGCAACAACAAATATAAGTTTGAACGACAGTCATGATGACACATGTCAGCTATTTATTCGTTTTATAAGTGGCCACTTAAATAGGCTATCAGTTATCACTGCAGAGTATCTATACGTTAAAGACTATCAAAAGTAATAATTGATAACTGGTAATTAATTTTAATAAACTGTTACAAATACTAAGTACATTATAATACTTGTAAGTTAAGATTTTTTTGTAAACCTTACCTTGCCACCAAACTGCCCGCTGGAGTGCGACGTATGTTTATTTGTATTAAATAGCCCCGAAAACTACTTAATCGATTTGAAAAAATATTTTACCATTAAATTCCTAAATTATTTGCAATGAACGTAGGGGTATTATGTTTATGTATATTTTTTTGTTAAATGCCTTTATTTTTATTTTTTTTTTACACTAACAGTAACAAGTACAACCATTTATTTAAAAATAGTAACATAAAAAAATATAGAGATTAAAGAAAGTTAGTCTAAATTAACAGTGCAGGGTAGAAGGAGGTGGATTCGGTAGGGCTGCACCGTCATTGAAACTGAAGAAATTCCGGGTTGATTTGAATCTGTGCCGCGTCCCACGGATGCACATTATCAAATCGTGCGAAACAGGGTCGGGCCGCTAGTCGTTCTACAAAATTGTAATATTGTCTTAGGCCGCCAAAACAAAACAACTAAAACAGATTCTACGTGTATACTTAACCTATTAATTCTCGAACGTAATCAACGCATTTTTTATGTGATTCTATTTGAATCACTTCACGTTTATTCCAAAATAGCAGTTTCCGTAACCCATTTAGCTCTTATGGTGTAACCGAATGCTATTTAAAGAGATTTTTACGTTCTATTAATCGATTCGCCTCGCCTTCCGCTCACTTCCCTAATGCAACGTCAGATTGTAAGTGGTAAGTAGGTACATTTTAATTACTTATGGTAGCATACAAATGCTAGAGAGCACCATATGGGTGATAAAGGTTCGGAGGAATTTCTAAACAACCTACAAGTTAACAACTGTATTTGTTGCTAGGTCGATAAAAAACTGGAAAATTCAATTATTCGCTACGTCCGTGTCCGTTTGTTTTATAGTTTAACGTTACGGTGGAGTAGTCTTTTAATTACGTCTTACTGACGCGCTTGCAAAATGAGGATTACGTGACCAAACGTCATAAGCGATAGCACACTTATTAGTAAGATAGGTACATTTGTTTTCACCAAAATAGCTCGGAAAGCCTTTTTTTATTCTATAAAAACAGATAACAAAACTGCATTTTGTTCACAAGAGTGCAAAGTAATTACATACAATTGTGAATTACGAATTTAGTGTTTTTTTGACGTTTTTATCCATCGTTCATCATTCAATAGTCGCATATGTATACCAATAATTTGGATAAAATTTAAAATTTTTATGTAGGTATTTTCCTCGCGTTAGTGTGAAAAACTTTGTGTTTTACTTGGCAGCAATGTGTTCCTTCTCGTGCCTTGAAACCCTCCCGAGAAAACACTAACTTTGCTACCTCGTAAAACAAATAACTATTGGATATTTCCTTACATTCGGTTTTGAAACTCAATGTAAACCTATTAAAAGCCTTATAAACCGTAGCAACATCTAATCGCCTGTCCCACCGCCTTTCACTAAAGACGATTTTGTATGTGTCCTACATACAGGCGAGTTTGCAGTGCCCTTTACGACTACCAGCTAGCTATTTTTTGGCCGAAACCGAACTATCGGCCGAAAATTATTTTCGGGACGAAACCAGCCGATACCGAAAATTCGGCTAACACTACTTTTTCTTAAGTACCTACAGTACATTTAATAAACATTACAGGACATATATGTATAAATATTTCTCTTCATAAGCAGCGTCACTACCCACTAGACCAAATCTATCGTCAAACACCAATGTATTCAAATATAGCCAACTGGTGATAGCGATGTCTGAGTAGTGTAAGTTTCTTTTGACGTAAAAAAACGTCTCGAACGCGTAAGTGATAATGTTATTTATTTGGGTAATTCGAACGCAATGGTGAAGTAATGTTACGTTAAAAACTTACAGTCAGGGCTCTGAAACTACATTTACTGATGGCGTGAGATACTTTACACGACTGTGATGAAGAATCCAATTGGAATCATAATATTATATACTCGCTTCGTTTACAATTAATTGGATACAGTTTCAAATAACATGTAGTAGAGACAAATTGTTATTGATTATTTCAACAGAAAATATATATTATAATATAAAATTAAACTTCAAAGGCACTCAGTAATTATTTTTCTTTTTCATTTCAGATTGTGGGCGATTTTTTTTATTTCCTCGTTCCCCTTTGATCAAATTTTGCTTGATCTTTTTATTCATGTTTATTAATCAGGGTTTACTGTCATTTTTAATATTTATACTTCTATAGGAAGGCGACGTTCCAGAGATTCGAAAAAAATAAAGTATTTCTTGCAATTAGTTAAATACTTTAAATTAGTTAAACAAAAGCGACATCAAGTTTGTAGTTTGTAAATAAATCTGCGTACCTCCTAGTCTGCTATGTCTCTACGAATCGAAAACGTTTCGAAGCTATTTGTATGTTAATGTAGTACTTTGTACTATTAGTTCAGTTGTTTGGTTGTTACTTTACGCTTGTTTGTCATACGATACACTTTCTGTGTCGGGTCTATGTATGTTATCATTAGACATGGAGATAAACATGTGTATTAGTTTATACTTGTACTTACGATAGTGTAACTACGAGTAAAATTGGATTCCCCAACTTAACTTGCATTGTGGTCGGGTTCATAAACGTGCCAATGTGACAACGACAATAAGGTTCCTTTTCCTAGATAATGACCAGAGATCGGACAAATTTGCGACATTGCTCGCACTAATATGGACCTGTCTCCAAAATTAATCAAAATGTTATTCAATTTATTATTTTTCAAATAAAATTTTAATTTCTTATATTTTTGATGAATATGTTATTTAATGTGGTTAGTATTTTCGTCAGAAGAAAAAGAAGATTTTATTTCGTTTCTATTTCGACGAAGATGTTTTTTAGTTTTACAGGTAGAAAACCTCCGTGGATATTCTTTTTAAATTACTTAAGTTTGCCCCATTAACATCAGTGGATTTCGAGCGAAGTTTTTCAGAACTTAAGTATATTTTTGATGTAAAGCAGTGGAATTTGGACAAAATACTGTTTATTTTGTTTAAAAAATCTATACTTTAACAATTTTTTGTATTTATTGAACAAGAATCAAATTATATGTCAAGTAAGAAATGAATTAAATGATTACTTCTATGATTAATTTTAAAGTCATGTCCACATTAGTGCGAGCAATGTCGCAAATTTGTCCGATCTCTGATAATGACACATATGTCTTATGCCTGCAGATCTACCGGAATGAATGGCTATGGAGTTTTGTTTAATTCAATAGTTTTTATTTATAGAGTCAATCTACATTAATCCGGTAATTGAAACAAAATTCACTAACATCGGTAGATCAACATTAACCGGTAAATAGTGTTATGTGCACAAAATGCGTCTTGAACAATTTTAAATACCTTCCTAAAGATAGACACCTTTAGGTACTGTATCTTGGGTTGCTGGACACTATAACATTTTTACTTAAGAAGCAATTTTCGCGCCAACGCAACGTTAAAGATTTACGTTAAAACAACTAAAAACCTAATAATTATGTACAATAAGTGAGCCGACCAAAATTAAGTGGCCAGTAAGGCGAGTTAGTCTGTGAGTCGCGCTCAAGTTACATAACACATAAGCTATTTTATTGTTGTAGTGTTATATAATATAAACAGTTGATTTGTTAGAATATTGCCGTGCCGTGTGATGCCGGCTGAGAAGAGTAGCGCCACCCAATCTCCTCCCGCGGGTGTCGTAAGAAGCAACAGAGGGAAACCTCCTACGGACGGGCAGCAGCGTCCGCCGAAACACAATCTCTACAGCTACTGCGGTCGCCAACCCGCCTGCCAAGCGAGGCGACTATAGCAACTTATACCCCCAAGATGATACAAGTCATATTTGTGGGAGGCCTAAGTCCAGCAGTGGACTGCATACGGCTGAAATGTATTGCCGTGAACCGCATGCGTCGAGAGACGTCTTACCTCAGAAGTCTCCGAGTACTGCTCCCCATGTTCATCCTTATACGATATATTTATGTTGGCCTGAGTGAAAGTGTCGCTCGTGAACCGGTCGTCAGTTGGACCGTACCGGACCGACTCCAGCTCCGTGCCGGGCGTGTGGCATCCGACGACGGCCAACCATCCGAGCGTGGCTAACCGGGACCACACGGCAACACGCATTTTAAACACTTAACATTCAAACACTAGCACGGCACACGGTGTATAAAACATTAACACTTATACACGTCTCACGGTACGAATGCGGCGTCGCGAATGAATCGGCACAGATAACTCTGCTATCGGTCGAAAACAGATTCTGAGATAACGTTATCACTTCACTTTCTTCGTTCCAATTTCTTGGGTTTTCGTCATGAACTCTCCAGTGGCTGTTGCATGATCTCTATAACAAAGTCGACTGCTGCTCCATACCCGATGAGAAACTTCACTGATACCTGAAACAATAGGACAGTTACGTCAGGATTGCTTTGTAATGTACACGGTCATGTTTGCAATTATAACTATAAGTCAGCAGATAATTCGCTAAGTTATCATCTTGACTGTAAACCATAATCCAATTCGAGTTGCTCTGATGATTAGTAACAACTATGGGTTACGGGAGATCGCAGTTATTGTGGCAAGTAAGAGAGAATGCGAACACGTTGTATAGGTATTTTATAATGCAAGTGATGTTCATAGATCAACGTTGATTGACTTTGTTTAGCATTGAGACGGCCTTTGGTTGGAAGATGAAATTAAGTGTTATGTTTCATAAGGAATGATAAAAATAACAACACGGGATCATTTGAATATCGATGACAAAATTGACAATGTTGAAGCACCTTAGGAAGACGACACTAAGTGTCAAGTTTCATAAGGAAGGATAATTTCACAAGCATCATTTGAATATTGCGTTAAAATAGGGAAACAGTATTTTACGAGCAGTGTAAGTAAATACTTAGAAAATAGCTTTACGTAATTGTTCAGGTGCCGTGATTAACTCAGAGGAAATATTAGTCCCATTCCGATAATTTATTGCTTGTTTTCTGTTTATTGGATTACGCTATCGCTATTTACCTACTTCCTAAATGCTAAAGGAAGGTGTGGCAACGACGCAAAACATTTACATGTAAGGGAAGTAACCAAATTTTTTTTACCACTTTTGTCACCATTTTGTCCGCTTGCTTGATTGTGATAAAACAAAAAGGTTTGATGAAAATGCTGCGTTAAATCCATATATTAGGCATGTAATGAAAACGTTTATAGTACTTTATAACCGCCGAAAAAGGCGATGGAGGTTCTTTAAACCTTTTCGGCGCAATGTCAAAGGCAAAAACTATAAGCGTTCAGACGCCATGTCATCGAACTGTCAAAACTGAAGTGTACTAGCATGTAGGTCTAATGTGCTATATGATCGACGAACGTTGATATATCGTTGAACCTGTGGTGCCAATATATACGTCTTTGGCGTGGAAAAGGTTAATAGTACAAAATTGTTAGAATGTTGTTATCGAGTTCGCGACAATTAGTTCGCCCGGTGATCACGAACGCTGCTAAAAGGTTTGAAACGTCGGCATGAACATTTACATTCAGTCAAATTAAATAATTTAAACCATGTCTTTGCTGCATAATATCCTAGAGCTGAAAACTACTTGTACTTCACTCAAGCTCCTAGCTAAACTGCAGGACACGGCCCATGGCCTCGCCAATAGACTGCAGTTAGCAACATGGAGGTCCAATGCCATAACCGCCACTATTAGCAGGTGGATTGGCGATCGCAGTATGTTACACCGCTTTAAAGCCCCATTTAGACCAGGCAAGAACTTGTATACGATTTTCATTACATTGCGGGCTATCGGTGTACGGCGAATTTGGTCGCTTTATATAACCCAGCAATGTAATGAAAATCGTATACAAGTTCATGCATGGTCTAAATGGGGCTTAAAGGACGCTGCTACTCGTACCCGTCCTCGGTGGTGTCATAAAATACATCATAAAAATATTAAACCCAACAAAAACATAAATGTAAAAAAGGAGAGCCAAGTTCAATACAAAAATGATGATTGGCTGTGGGCTTCGCCGCAAAAATAATGAATACCTAAAAGAGTGCCAAGTTCTATGCAAAATCCAAATATGTATTTATTCCAGGGAGGAAACAGTCAAGAGTATAGAATATTACATTTTTTTTCTAGCACTGTTTTCTCTTAACTTTTTTCTTGAACAAGACGGAGTGAATACGGCCTTGCTTTTTCTTTAAGAGCCCAAAGAAAACTGTAGAACTGTAGGAAAATTAGTCAAGCCGGCGGCAATCGGCTTACATGAACGCGCCGCCATTGGAGTAGGTATAGTTTTGTTTCCTACTGTTCCTCATAATTTTGGTTTGCCACGCTTTAAACCTACGTAGTTACAGTCAGAATCAATTGTAACATATGTTTTTTTACAAATGAGATACAGTTCAAGTTTCAAAGTTTCAATATCATAAACTAACAGAAATCTGTCTATTTTTTTGAAGCAATTAAAAAGCGGTAGGTAATTTTGGTGCGCTGTTTCATATGCCACTTTTCATGCTGACTATACGAGGTCGGTTCACAACGGGCTAAATAAACAATGTACTTAATCTAAAGGTCAGTAGCTCAGGACATGTGACTGATAAGTGAAACATTAACCGATAAACCGGTGCTGTCAAGCTTATAGTTACTTAATCCTTGGGCGGCTTGGGATTAGCTGATTTTGATACTGATTGAAGACTTTAAAGTACACTTAGGTGCATAACTGTCCCAAGCAAGTGTTACTTGCATACTTTTAGTTGTAAAAAGAAAATAAATGTTTATGTAATTGTTTTTACTACGAGTATATTTTTAAATTAATTATTACATACCTCGTACAAAATAATAAAAATTAAATCAACAAAATATCTCCTTATATATTTAATATCCCATATTTATTTGACCACTTTTGCACCAGTTTTCTCTTTACACGTTTGAACAAACTCTCTCATTTCAATGCAAAGTGTCCCAATGAAATGCGAGTACCTACATTTCTACAGCCGATCAGTGATAACCCGTAACTAACTCGTGATAAATAATAGTTTTTACTTGGACAATATCGCTTGCCTGGTAAATCTATTATAGGTTACAATATAGTAACATATTGTCCCTTTGAAGTAAAACACGTATTGGTTGGGACAGTTATGCACCTAAGTGTATATGTAAATGTGTATCAGTAATGACTTACGGTTACGGACTTTAAAGAAAAAATTAAGAAAGAAAAAGCATTTATTTGTGGCACCAAAAAGTCAAACATTACAATACAAGGACAAGTAGATTAAAACAACAGAGCCACGAAATGGTCCCGACTCAGCATTGTACTGGCCGGGGAGGCCAGCGCTGGTCTTCCGTCGGGGCCGCTTGCGAGTAACATCGCGGAGTGTGACACTTACTTCTCTACGGTTCGGTACGGTCCGGTTCTTTACGGTTTCGGCCTCATCTCCAAGCTCAAACTCCCTCAACAAGCTATGGAGAGGGCTGTGCTCGGAGTTTCTCTACGTGATCGAATCAGAAATGAGGAGATCTGTAGGCGAATTAAAGTCACCGACATAGCCCACCGGGTTAGCAAGCTGAAGTGGCAATGGGCACATTGCATGCAGAGAAGATGGCAGATGAGGTCGAAAAGTGGTCGAGTGGCGACCACGGACTAGCAAGCGCAGCGTAGAACGTCCACCCAAAAGATGGACTGACGACCTCATAATTAAACTTTTTTTTCACTTTTTATTCTACCACTTTGTCGGCGTGATCGATATACATATTAATAGTACCTATCAAATTTCAGCTTTCTAGTGCTAACGGTAACTGAGATTATCCGCGGACGGACAGACATGGCGAAACCCTACGGAACCCTAAATACAACATATAACTTTGCAAGCAAATATGTCTTGCAAATACAAGAACCTCGTAAACTAGTTAGATACATATAATATATAATATAATGGCGACAGGTTTAGCCTAGTGGGTCACTACCACATTACGGTCCTGGGTTTAAATCCCAATAAGGGCATTGATTTGTGTGATGAGCACAGGTATTTGTTCCCGAGTCCTGGGTGTTTTATACATGTATGTAAGTATTTGTATATTATACATATATATCGTTGGTTGGCCCACAACACAAGCCTTCTTGAGCGTGGGGTTCAGTCAATTTGTGTCAGAATGCCCTGTAATATTTATTTGTTTATTTATTTATTTAATATAGGTATTTGCGTATGTAACTTTATTTTTTACTTTATGTACTTGCGTAGCCTGTGTCACACACTGTGTGCTTTGTGTTTGTGTCATTCTTGTATCTTTAATCTGGCATCATATTCCTATAGTATACATATTTTTGTGTGCCTAAGGTATTTGATAAGCTCGTCTGGTCTAATTTATTTAATACTTAGATACAAAACGGGGACAGGTCGTTAAACCTTATAACCTCACCTTCTTATATCAATATCGTGGTGAAATAGTCGTAAAAACGCTCGATTAAGTGACTAATCGGTGTTATTGTTTTGTGATAAGACATTAATGCATTAGTATTAGTACAGTCGGGTATATGTAACTATTTCATCCACTTATTCATATCGTATTTTTCGTTGTCATGACTCATGAGATCAATAGGACATAAGTATACCTACCTAAGGTATATTTTGAATATGGGGGAAGTTTTGAAACGCGGGAACGACTTTAAACAATCATATTTCTCACTCTACGGTACATATTATACCAGCTGAGTGTACTTGGTACAGTAGTTATTACAAAATTGTAATCCTTGTATATTTGCAAATAAGATCGAGGTATTTTATGTGTTATTTTTATTTTATTTATTTTCAACTAGATGACCCGTTGAACTTCCTAACACCCGTAACTTCTCTTTTTATCTTATTATGTCTATGGTTATAAATTGGAATGTCAATGATTGACAGGTAGGAACAATTTGTTAGGGAATAAAGAATCACTGTTTTCTAATTATCATTACAATATTTCCGTGTTTTTACACTACTTAAACCTTCTGCTGTCTTATACAAACATTTCAATACCAAAATTACCTAAATTGGTTCAGCTAATGTCGAGTTTATGGGTAACTAACAAACGCATTTCATTTTTATATATATAGACAATCACAATATTATGAAAACTACGAGTTACTGCATCAAATTTAAAAAAAGGTCCTTGAGGCATTGTACCAAGGATGCTAGCGGCATTTCCTCGTTGAATCGCAATGCTAACCGTTATGCGAGGAAGCCGCCAGCTCTTCGGTCACCAGTTACGTCAAGCAGACGCTTCGCGATTTCTGTAAAAAGTTTGAGCGCGCTGGGACCCCATGGAACTAGCGTGTGTTAGGTACAGTCAGCAGCAGAAGTAGCATTTGAGGTGTTCAAAATGAGGTCAACACGTCTCTATTGTCAAGAGAATAAGAGCGCATGTAGGTAATTTTGAACACTTCAAACGCTTAGCAACTTTTGCTGCTGACTGTACATATTTATATTACACGCTAGCCTACGCCCCGACTTCGTTCATATGAAGTCTTGATAACGCCGTGTACCGTTTCCAGCCTTTATTGGATTATCACATTGAACATATGTTCAAATATCGTGTATATCCTACGTTAATACATTTGGATCTTTTATCAGGTAACGTATTGCTGTGTGCCTGGCTTTTCATTACAGCTCTGTCTATCTTGCACTTAAGTATACATTGGTATGGAAATGAGCAAGGTGCAATAAAGAATATTCACTTACTTACATACTTACAAATACTTTCCATCGACAAGAAACCCAGAAACTTGAAAAGTTTTCGGAACGAATGTTGCTCCAGTAAAAAACCTACAAGTGTCATACGACTTGTATGAAATTAAGACCATTTCTTATTACGACCATACGTTTATTCGATAAGTCTATATGAACATTAGTAAACAAATAGGTACATTACGGTAAAAACGAATATTCTAGTTATTTTCGAAAGCATCTAGAGCGGTAAAGTAAATATTGTCTCAGATGGTAGCAATAAACATGCGATATGCTAACACAACCATCAACCATATGTACCCAAGGAATTGTAGGAAACCATTTTAAATTTATACTTTATCGTGTGTCAATAAGGTAAATAATTGAATTAGTTTTCTAATGGCAGTTACGTCTCTTATGCGTTAGTGAAGGAAGCAGTGCTGAAATATCTCAAAGCAAGGATAACTGGTTGCCAACTCGGGCGCCGAAGAAGGATAGAAGATACGCAATGCGACTAAGTTGAAAACACATCTCAAAGTGGCCAGCATAGTACCTATAAACAAACTACGTAATTTACCCGGGTTACCGCCTGGCGCACAAACTTGACGGGAAAAAAAACTCCTACCCCTACTTAATAGTAGGCACTACAATATATGTGACATTAAATAAAATAAATAAATATAAATATTTCGCGACAATCTTACACTAATCGACCTAGTCCTACGGTAAGCTCAGAAAGGCTTGTGTTGTAGGTACTAGACGACGATATATATAATAGATAGATACATATAAATACTTAAATACATAGAAAACACCCATGACTCAGGAACAAATAAATGTGCTCATCACACAAATAAATGCCCTGACTGGGAATCGAACCCAGGACCTTCGGCTTCATAGGCAGGGTAACTACCCACTAGGCCAGACCGGTCGACATTATCTATGATAAGAGACCTTATTGTCGATGGCGCTTACGCCGTTGTTCAAGATGCCGCAATACAAACGCAACGCGGTTCGACGTAAGCGTCATCGACAATAAAAGTCCCTTTTGTTAGATAATGTCACATATAAGAAACAAGCGGTAATAGTGCTTTCTCTGTTTCGCCTATTCAAAAGTTCATAAGGTTCATCTAGTTCGGTCTCTATTATTGTGACCTTGTCATGTCAATGCTTTTATTCTCATGCGCATATGAAAAATTGCTCCTTTAATTGAACTTATAAGTTATGTAGATATAAGTGCATAATTGAAATGAAACCCTTCAGAATATAATCATTTATTATGTATGGACGACCTCGACCCTTATTTGCGTAAAAGCCTTCGTGACCAGACGCCGTTAATCCCTTGGGATACCGGCTTAGCCTAGTTTCTAGAAAACTATGGGGGCTAACAACGATTCCGTGTAAAGTTAACAATTCAATTTCAGATTAAAAATAATTAAAATCATAAATGTTATACTACAAATATTTTCGCTAAAGTTAAGTGAAGTGCGTAAAATTTCAATTCTATTTGCATTTTTAATAAGTAACAGTTGTTAAGTTATTTTTAGCAGCGATACCGCATTTTTACTCAATTCTGGTTTTGTTGGTCAAAATGTGATATTTTAAATGTTTTTATAATCCAAAAAACTTTTTGTTATGCGTAGTCGCAGCAAAACCGCTCCCATTGAAGTCAATCCTTGCCATACGGTCTACTTCTGACACTTCTATATGACTTACTCGTTTGTTGGCAAGATGAATCAATAATGATAAACTATATCTCATTTTAATGCAAGTCTTGGTGATAATGGAGTCTTTATCATCAATAGTTCATTAGCAGTCCTAGTAGGTAACTATAAAGATGAGAGTGCAATTGCTATGCTTAGTTATGCCTTCATGACCTATCGTTTATCAGTGGTCAAATCATAAGAGGTGTTAAATGGTATTGTTTGCACATAGCACTAGAGTTTTATCAAACAAACATAGATTCTTTTTTTGTATTTAAAGTTTCGTGAGACATAAGTAGTATAATAATTAACGATTAACACGGTGCTGAGTATCCGTTCGGTTTGTTAGTGCGCGACGCGATCGGCTAACCGAACGGACACTCTTAGTGCTTGAAAATGGAGGCCTATGTTCTCCGAAACATGTCGTGCGACTGACTAAATAAACGTGAGTAGAACCGTGTTAATCGTTAATTTAAATATTGATTCGGATTATATATTAAATTAGGATTATAGTATTGGTAAACTTACTGGGTGGATGCAACTTGCAAAAACAGATTGAATGATTGAAAACATAGTATGGACCATATTCTTCCATGCACCAGGAATAAGTGCTGTTTTATGTGAGATAAACGACTTCCTTAAACATCTTAACAATGCCACTCATTGTCGATTTGAGCATGTAGGAAATTCGACACCGAACGTTGAAATGGCGGCAAAGTCACGAGTCAACTTCCTACTTGCATAACAATTGTAATTACTCTTATTTGTTGAAGATTTGGGCATCTTGTGATATCAGAGGCCTTGTGATTCAGAGGCGAGTGGGTAATACCTACAAGTTCCTAAATAGGCAATCGCTATGATATCTACATTCATATGTATATTTTGGCATTATCTATATTGGGGAATCCGGATCTTTATGACGTTGGATGATAATGCTGATATATTATCTTATTCAATGTTCTAGTAGAAAAAACAATGAGAAATCTCACGTTCGCCACACACGGTCATGGATATGAGAATTAGAGTAGACACGTCAGATTCGTCCGTCATAGTTGTCTCGGCAACACATCCGCCATACGAGTACATTGATTTGAGGGCTTTGTTCCCCAGACAGATCCAGGTGGGGTACCGCGAACGTCGAAGTTCGTATATTTCGAGCATCTTTCTTTTTTACTCTTAAATAAGGCGTCATGAGAGTGACAGAGACAATTTACGAATATCGTTTATCGCGGTAGCGCTACAGTGAACAAGGCTTTTAGGTCTCTGACTAGATAATCGAAGTTTGAACGATATCTAACCAAATCTCATCTTCCTTATTTATTATACAGTTCAAAATTAGCTTGCGTAAATATAAATATCCAAAGTTATCATAATATTAAGTCAAAGATTGAAGTAATAAATACGAGTATTACGAACGGATACTCGTAAGGTATTTTACGATTATGTTTACGGCATGCAGTCGTAAACTTCTGTTCTGCTACCATTGTAGTTTCTCTTTGGGGTTCATATTATTACACACACTATTGCTTCTTTGGTTATTTAATAAAGTATCAACTTGAAAAGTTCAAGCGCTAAAAAATTATATAAGTATCTTTCTCTAATAATTAATTAATTAATCATTTATTCAGGAAAGACACATTAACAATTACATAGTAATAAACCGCCAAACTGCGTAACAGTTTGCTGGCTGTGTATTTGCTCTTGATATACAGTTGTGTCAGACATGAAGCTATACATATATGTTCATGCTGTTATTTTTAAATACCTATACAGAACTACCATCATGCAGAAATTACATTACATGTTAATGTAGTGAGGGCCAATAAGAATGTGTGTGTACATTCTCATTGGTCCTTACTACAATTTTCTAGGAGTATCTTACTGACATTTTTCTTAAAAGTACTCGTATAAAACTAAGACAAGAGACAGAAAATGTGTGTACAGTTGCAAAGAGTCATGCTATGTGCCCTGAAACGAAAAGCAACAATTGTGTGCTAAACAGCATACGAATGTAAATACGGGGGTCAACCACCGGTATCACGGTTGAACCATACGATGAGTCTTATCGTCCTATCAGTGGCGGCGCGGCGGTAAAATTTTTGCTTAGATGCAGCCATTACGGCACTGCCCTACTGCACGAGTCAAGAAAAAAAAAATCACACAGGGGAAGGTTAGTTGAGCCAGTAGGTATACGCTTGTATGAATTATGGACACGACGCCACTGCGACCTACACCTGTTGGTTACGACATAGCCAGAGATTACCCGAATGTTTACGAGCTTTAGAGGTTGGCTATTGAGTTTCTTACCAAGAACATGGATAGTCGCCATCAGATATATGCGTGCTGTGGAGGTGGTCACAATTATCTGAACATGCACTTTATCGGCGTTATTCAGATGTTTGTGACCACCTCTACAGCTCCGATATATCTAGTGGCGACTGGGCAAGGAATTGCTAAAGATGTTGTCACTACTTAGAAAAAAAAAACTTGTTAGTCCGTCCGTAGTAATTAATCTAAAGAAAAATGCGGCAGCTAAATATAGAATGGGATGCATACCATGAACCATCCGCTTTTCAAATTAAGAGCCGTGTGAGATACGAGATTTCTTTACAATCAAAATCCCCAAAAATGGACGGAATTACTTTGGCTGTTACTAAAGTAATTCTAGAAAGAGAAACACACGGCGCACGTACGGGGAATACCAACCCGCCAAGCGTAGCGTTGTGGTATTAAACATGGAGGGTTGTCTATGGGGAAGGCCCATACCCAGTTAGTAGAAGTCCGTGGCTGAAGTAGTTCTAGTAGTATCGTATTAAACTAATACTCATATTAGTACAATCATCATCTGCATACCTGCCGTTTTTCATATATGTCACTAGAACACACACAACAACAAAGATAAAGACACTGCAACTACGTAATATTGGACGAAAATAAGTGAAAATACCATACAAAATGTTTATAGGTAAATCATCACCGTTACATACTTTATGGTGATTTGTGCAACTCATTATTGTTATTGGTTTTAAAACTTATTAATTAACTTTTTAAATTTACAGATACTGTCATTGACGTCAGAAGTCTTAGATAACAGATAATTGCGCTAAAATTAGCAGCGCTTCCACGGGTATCTGCTGGACATAGGCCTCCTCTATGAGCGCCACAGGGAGGGTTCAATGCCGTTTACTGTTTTTGCAATTTCTTTGTGTTAGACAGAAACAAAATTTATTAATTTTATAATTGTATACAGTGCGAAGAACAATACAACTCTCGTCAGTTCTAGATGTAGGAGCAATGTACTACCTACGGAGAAAGGCTATTTTGCTTCTTACTGGGTAAAATTGCTTCAACTTTTCATATTATGTTTGCCCTGTTATTTAAAAAACAATAACCTCATTAATAACATAAAAGCGTATCTCTCAAGGTTGTAATTAATAAGATTCGATTATCCACGCAAAACCCGGGAGTATGTATATATATTTATTATCAAAGGAGTGTAATTTCTCTACCAAACAAATCTAACTTTAGCGGCGGTAATTACCCACCTAATCTTGCTTCTGTGTTTATTATTAATTTATATAAAACAGTTATGTTTGGTGTATGTACCGATATGTCCGACCGCAGATCTGGCCCAGTGGGCAGTGTCCCTGTCTATAAATCCGACGGTCCTAGGTTCAAATCTCAGTAATGGGATTTATTTGTGAGATGAGCACAGATATTTGTACCTTAGTCATTGGTGTTTTCCATACATTTAAGCAGTTGTATATTATGTTGTCTGAGTACCCTCAACATAATCCTTTGAGCTTACCAGAGCTTACAGTGGAGCTCACACAATCTATGTAAAATTCCTTTTTATTTTTTTACTTGACATAAATATTCAGAACGTCCGACTTTGTATTTTAAAACCGAGAAGATAAGACCATGATAGGACAGTTCACTACTGAAACCCGCAGAAACTGAATAATATTAATAAATACTCGTAGTTCAAAGTACAGTCAGCAGCAAAAGTGGCTGAGCGGGTAGTGTTCAAAATGACCTACACGCGCTGTTATTCTCTTGACAATAGAGATGTGTTGACCTCATTTTGAACACCTCAACCGCTTAGCCACTTCACTTACCTACTGTACTGCTGTACAATAAAAAATATGTAATTTTAAAATATAAAGCACATTTCGCACCAAGGTAGAAAATAATTACGGTTGCTTCTAAACGACTACCTTTAAAACGTACTACATTTACCCTCATACAACTATCATTAAAACTTCCAAAAACTTCCCACTGGACCATAAACACTAAAAGCTAATTCTAAACAAACATCCACGTGAAAGTAAATTAACACGGCCTTAAAAACCTTAAGGCAGCCTTCGGTGTTAAATGAAGGCATTATGATGTTTAACTTCCGTATAACCTTACAACCTTTCGTTTCTGTGCCACAAATTTTTGTGTTATCCTAATTTGACCCTTATTCCGAAGTCGTAGGGTTCAGAAGTTTGAGTAGCTGAGTACAAGGGCGCAAGACGGCCGTGACGGGACAAGGTTCCTGCCACGGGCGGGGGTAAAAGTTATGGTCACGGAGCGGGGGTGTAGGGTGGCGGCCTGATGGAAGTATTTTAGGGTAGGAAATGTAATGTTCGCGGGGCAGATGGCATATTCCGAAGAAAACGGAAGGTCCTAATTTCAACGAGTTTTCTGTATATAATTATAATGAATTGCGTTCTTATATTTAGGAAGCTGATACTTAAATAAAACCATTTCAAAATATAGAAGTTAAGTGGCATCAGTTTTTTATTAAGTGCGAGTTTTACGTACGGTCTAGGACTTTGTTGAGCCATTTTGGGTTCGATTCACTTAAAACGATATTCGTAAATTTCGGACGATTGTCTCTGTCACTCTCATAACACTTTAATTAGAGTAAAACAGAATCATACTCGAAATACACGAATTTTGATGTTTGCGGTAACGGGACAGATCTCGAATATCTCTTGTAAATTCCTCAAGAAAACGTAAAAGCCAGCAAATATAAAATAAAAACTACCATCAGGCTATTTAATATAAGTTCTGGTCTTAGGGCAAACTAGTCATAAATAATAAATAAATATTAACGAATAAATTATAAGAAGTTGACAGTAATAAGTCCAATAAAGCTTGTGTTGTAGACGACGCGACGATATACATAATAGATGTCTATCTATTAAAATAATGATTACATATAAATACTTAGCTATAGACGCAACATGTTATAAACACGCAATTAGCCAAGATGAGAACACGGGACGTCAAGCTCGGTAGGAAGGGTCACCAGTACCCTTACCATGAGTTGTGACATTGAGGTTCTCGACAACGAGTATCCAGTTTACTATCTGTCCATCTCGCTTGTACTATTTTAGTGCAAACGAGATGCACAGATAGTAAACTCGATACTCGTTATCGAAAACCTCTAAGTCACGACTCATGGTACGGACACAGCGACAATGCTAATAGGAAGCTGTTAACATGTCGCTGCTTATCAGACCTTTAGTGGAAGTACATGAATGGCATTTCATTTTGAGTCGCCAGCGTTCCTTACTTGAAAGTGAAGGTAATAAAAAACAAGGCTTGTTTGTCGAACCCTACCTCGCGTGACTGCACGAACCCAAACAGAGGGAAGGCAGACGTTAATGACTAACTGGCATTGGCAGTCGTGTACCAAGGTTCACGTCCATACCTACGAAGTTAGGTTAGGTCAAAAGGTTTCAGCGGCCCTACCGCGAAACACGATATTCATAAATTTCGGACGATTGACTCTGTCACTCTTATGATGCCTTAATTGGAGTAAAAGAGAAAGATGCTCGAAATATACGAACTTCGATGTTCGCGGTACCGGGCCAGTACCCTTGCCATGAGTTGTGACAATGAGGTTTTCGATAACGAGTATCGAGTTTACTATCTGTGCATCTCGTTCGCACTAAAATAGTACAAGCAAGATGCACAGATAGTAAACTCGATACTCGTTATCGAAAACCTTAATGTCACTACTCATGGTAAGGGCAGGTACAGTGTACGCAGCGAGTTTACTCCTACAATCAGTTGAACTCCTCAGTAGCGTTGATAGCCTGGTAAGACGTTCGACTTCTAATCTAAGGTCTCAAGTTCAATCCCCGCTCTATATTATTCTAAGAACTTATAATTGTATCGACCGCTTTTATTCGTTTTTCTATCAGCCGATCATCCGCGAAGAAATTTAAAAATATATGTGAAGTTCCGAATCCGATATACATAGCCCAGCGTGTGTCATACTCAAACTCAAGCTCAAACGTTTATTCAGTAAGTCGGCCACAAGGGCACTTTTACACGTGGAGTATACAAAAGTAAAAGAGAAAAATAAAAACTACACCGATTCTAACCCTACCTCTGACCCGAGAAGTATTTTGAGTTATGACACCGGCATGAAAACAGTATACAAAAAAATCTTAAACATACATGCAATGTTTATAGCACAATCCCTCTCAATCCTCTCATACATAAAAGAAGGCAAACTTTTGATCCGTAATTCTTCCATAATTCTATTACTTCGTTATTATACTTTTCGTTCGTGTTTTTATA
This sequence comes from Grapholita molesta, assembly GCA_022674325.2. Lineage (NCBI taxonomy): Eukaryota > Metazoa > Arthropoda > Insecta > Lepidoptera > Tortricidae > Grapholita > Grapholita molesta. The sequence continues at coordinate 4,190,089 of CP053133.2, read as the reverse complement.
GTCAAAAACTATTTCTGGGCTGTAATTTTGTAGTGTGCGAATTACACAACTGTCAAGAGAAAACTTTTTTTTTGATATTTAGTAGATTTTGTGTGGAGATAAAAATGACAAGGAAATCTTAAAGGTTGTGCCACATCTTCGACAGTCTAATACTATATACTATTTAGAATATTAAACCATGAACACTACAAATACACTTACGAATCTTATAACTCAATTCACATAGAAGATTTACGGTCTGTTTAATTGTTATTTTACCCGTGAAATAAATTCCAACTTGTCTTTCACTCCATTGTCATTATTTAATGGTTTCCTGCCTCGAAATTATTACTCTATTACTGAAACGTAAAAGCTTTTTTAATGGCAGTGGAACATTTTGGTTCCAACAAATAAAGATTTACTGAGCTTTTTATACAGTACAAACAATAACCCGTATGAAATTTATTGGTGGGCTATCTTAGGAATCATCTTTGGCTCAGGTACCTTAGTTGTAATCTCACGATAGTTTTGTGTATACAATTGATAAATATTATGGTTAATTACTATTACAATGAATGTAAATGTATGGCGGTGTGTGTCTTAACCAATTAATCAAAACTCTATCATTGAGTACCTCCCAGAGATACGTACACAGTACATAGGTGCTATGTACAGTCAGCAGCAAAATTGGCTAAGCATTTGAAGTGTTCAAAATGACCTACAAGCGCTCTTATTCTCTTGACAATAGAGATGTGTTGACCTCCTTTTGAACACCTTAAACGCTTAGCCACTTGTGCTACTGACTGTACTATGTATTTACTAGATAGGTACATAGTATCATTATACTAGGTATATAATACATAGGTGCACTGTCGGTCGAACTATAGTTTCCATTAATAATTCTATATTGCAGACGATTCGCAGCTAAAACTAGTGACAACATTTACACTGTCGAACCAAAACTAACCGCAACGCAACCGCAAGGTTAGCATTCAAAGCACGCAAACAACACAAATACCGAAATGATCCACCGCCGCCATTAAACGAAGGACGTCCGGAAGCTCTTGGCATTGCCCCGTGGAATCAAGGTCTATCGAGCGAGCAAGGTAAAGGCTACAGAGTGTGGGGTAGTCCATGACCAAGGCTGTACAGACGGGGGCGCAAACATCACATAGATGTTTACGCTTTTCCGCCTTAAAGCACTGGCATAGGGTGTAGATGTGTATAGATATTTATGCCGTTCACTGTATTGTCGATTCAATGTGATTGATTGTCGATGGAGCGGATTATGTTTGTGTATTAGGCATCTACGTTTAACTACACTAGCGTTTCTGTCTATATAAAATTGGACGCTGTGGATTACTACGGAATCGCCAGGAAAACGCCGAGTGGCCGCTGCTAGTGTGCACACGCTCTAACCGGTTAGGCGATATTTGATTGACAAACATGCATAGGACTCGGGTATTGTCCCGAATCTGCGAGCAGTAACCACCACGAACGGGCAGCACGGTACCTGTGAATGGTGAACCATACTACGATCGCCAACCCACTCGTCAAGCGCGGCGATTATGGCAAATGTTGAGGATCATGCAGTGTGCTGGAGGTAGCTCCCTGTATGAGTTAGAAACGTGCATGGCCAATATAACAATCCTCAGGCACTTCCTCCCACGAGCGCTTCGGCTGTGGAATGAGCTCCCTGCCACGGTTTTACCGAGGGATTACAGGATGGGGTTCTTCAAAAAAGTAGTGTACAGATTTATAAAGGGTCGGCAACGCGCACGTGACACCTCTGGAGTTACATGCGTCCATAGGCTGCGGTAACTGCTTACCATCAGGCAGGCAGTATGTTTGTTTGCCACCGACGTCGTATAAAAAAAAATGTAATCTTATCTACGTATGTAATATACCTACTTTCAGACTTATGTTGATATATTTATCAAAGTGTTTTTGCCACGGCTTAATGGAACCGGGATCTAACCATCTAATCCCAAGACTTTACATTCATACAACATAGCGACCGCTTTCTGATTCTGACTTGCAGAATGAAGGCCTTTTGTTTTTTTTTTATGACATAGGCGGCAAACGAGCAGATGGATTGCCTGATGGTAAGCAATTACCGTCGCCCATGGGCACCCGCAACACCAGAGGAGTCACAAGCGCGTTGCCGGCCTTTAAGGGGGGTTGGAGCTCTGGGAACCTTACTCACCATCAGGAACACAACACTACATACCTGAAAGGCAGTGCTATTATGGCTGTGGTCTTCTGTAAGGAGGAGGTACTTCCCCAGTTGGGCTGCCCCAGATTCAAGCGTGATGGTCATCGCTGTGCCCTACCTCTCATTGTTGGACGTAGTTTAAGGACATACCCGGGTCCAAAAATTTATTGCCTTATTGAAAGTATCGTCTAAGCTATTAAAAAGCGAAAATAATATCACAAATACTAATATAACTTTCGAGACTCTAACCCCACTGAGTTCGAACACGCATACTTCGGAGTTGCTATGGCTACCAATTTTTGTTCTGCTTTAATATAGGGGTTGTCCAAGGCTAAGTGAGGCAATCGATAGCTCATTCGACTTTATTAATCGATGCAATGTCTACCAATTGTATTTGCTATAAATATGTTCATGTTCAATGTAGATAAACGGAATAAGGGCCTTGTTGAAGGTTGAATCGCTCGATTCGATTTTATGTGATTGACAGTCGATTAAGGGTAGCGCTATGTATCGTCAAACAGGGTTGAACTGTTTCGTTTCCGATTTGAAATCAAAATTCGGAAATAGGTGCTTGTTGTTCTTGTATATTTCAGTAACAAAATAGATAATACTTAAAAACAAGTGGGGTACCTCATAACAGGCACGCTGCATGAGGGCGTGTGGGTGCGAAAGAGACAATACGATGCTAATTGTTTTACGATCCTAGTCGTCTATTTGGTTTGAGGATAGTAAGTATAGTGCAAACCCCCTAACGCTTGTGTGTAATAAAATAATACTATAGGATACTCGTACAAAAAAAAAACACCATAGCGTCGCCGAAATTTTGCTGTGTCCGAAACAGTGATTAATTCAATCTGTTATTTTTTTTTTTTCAAGAATATTTATTTTATTCAGAAGACCGCTGGTCGCCTAGCTGTAAGAACGTGCGACTTGCAATCAAGAGATCGCAGGTTCGAACCCCGGTTTGTACCATTGAGTTTTTCGGAACTTATGTACGAAATATAATTTGATATTCACCAGTCGCTTTTCGGTGAAGGAAAATCGTGAGGAAACCGGACTAATCTCAATCGGGTCTAGTTTACCCTCTGAATTGGAAGGTCAGATGGCAGTCGCTTTCGTAAAACTAGTGCCTACGCCAAATCCTGGGATTAGTTGTCAAGCGGACCCCAGGCTCCCATGAGCCTTAATAAAATGCCGGGATAACGCGAGGAAGACCAACTTGGATCATTCTTCTTAATAAATAAAAAAATAGAAAATAAAATAAAATAAATATTGTGGGACAATCTTACACAAATCGACCTAGTCCTACGGTAAGCTCAGTAAGGTTTGTGCTATAGGTATACTAGAAGACGATATATATAATAGATAGAGACATATAAATACCTAAATACATAGAAAACACCCATGACTCAGGAACAAATATCTGTGCTGTATGTACCCTTACACATACATGAGTTGTGACTTTGAGGTTTTCGATATCGAGTATCGAGTTTACTGTCTGTGCATCTCGTTCGCACTACAATAGTACAAGCGAGATGCACAGATAGTAAACTCGATACTTGTTATCGCAAAACCTAAATGTCACAACTCATGGTAAGGGGGTACTCATCACATAAATAAATGTTAATAAATCAATTTTTTTTACAAGCTCAACGACATCTATCTGCCCGCGTAACAACTACTACAACCTATCGATTGTTCGATAGAATCTACTTCCTACGTTCAGTTTTTACGTCATCCAATCAGGAATTCGAGAAATGGAGCGGATCACTCTTAATTGGCGGTTTTAATGCAGCTTCCGCGAGAAAAACCTTTCCAGTCTATTGAGCCCGTCGCTACGCGGACTTGTATAGTCGGTCGTGTTCATAAATATGAATGCGATTTGAAACCTTATTACAATGGATTAAGGTGAAGATGTGTATACGGATTTATGAGCTAGCTGAGATGGAACTGTCTTTCAGTCAAAGCAGTAGCATGCTGGAAAGAATTCAATGGTGCCGGTGTTCTATAGAGTACTTATATAAATTACTGACGCATCTTTTATCTAGAGTAGATAATGTCGCAAAAAACGTAACTATATGTGACATTATCTATGAAAAGGGACCTTATTGTCGATGGCGCTTATATCGTTGTTCAAGACGATACAATACAAACGCAACGCGATTCGACGTAAGTACCATCGACAATAAGGTCCCTTTTCCTAGATAATGACACATATTGCAAGGGGCAATTCGCAAGAATAGGTACTTACTATATTTTGTCAAAAAAATTGAACTGGAATAAAACAAGCTAAATGCAACCACCATGACTTATATCTATTGTTATAATTATAATGTTATAAGAGGCATTGGTTTGAAGTTCACGGTTAAAACACTAATAAAGCAAAAGATATATAATCACGTAAATAGGTATGCGAATATTTTCTTATCAGAATTGTGTTAAAAAATTAATGAAAAAAATTGTATGGTTGTCGCGATAATTATTCATGAAATAAAACAACTGAAAACGGATATATATTTCAATACTAATATAAATTTCATCTCAATGACCTGGAACGCTGCTAAAGGGTTAAGTTATTTTATTAAATTAACAGACTTCTCAAATCCCAGCGGCGCTACCGCAAAAAACAATATTCGTAAATTTCGGACGATTGTCTTTATCACTCTCATGAAAATTAATTGTAGTAGAAGAGAAAGATGCTCTAAATATACGAACTTCGAAGTTCGCGGTACAGTGTAGGCCAGCTTGTCTCTCAAGACCAGAGTTAAATATGTATGTAAATCCCTTGATTGAAACATACAATGTGTTCCAAGTTTAATAAAAAAAAATGCAAAATATTTATTTTTCACCTTTGTCTCTTTAAGACATCTTAAAGAGTCATGTTTACATAATTCAAATAATCTCATGTATTCGTAGCTATGACCTTGACCGTACTAGCGTTACATAAAAAAAGAGATGAATGAACCTGCAATAAGTATACACGTAGTGCCTAATATTTTAACAATTTGCACTCTCATAAAAGTAAAATAGTACCTAAATAGTTACCAAGTAAGGTAATTCGCTAGTAATTGGCCACCCCCCAATAGCTGGCGACATTATACAAAAATGAACTGTGTTTATATGCGATTACATTTCATTTTAGTGTGAGGTGGCCAGTTCTTAAAGGACACCCTTGAATAATTTCAACCTCAAAAGTTATTAAAGAAAATGTGTTCTATTTGTAGGTAAACTGAATTCATTTTCAAAGGCCATGCAGTTATTGTAAAGTGGCCAGTTAGTGGTAATTTACCCTTTCATCGACAAGCCAAGGTTTTGCCTATAAATGTGTGGGTTTAGCTGCAAAATCCTAGATACATTAACCCGCTCCGCCACTCACCGCCGATCGACGTTCTTCCCTCTTACAGCGTGGACATAAAGGTTTTTACGACCTATTGCGACTGGTCGACGATTGCATAAGGTCAACAATCGACCAGTCGCAAAAGGTCTCTTAAGTTTTTCATCTATACGTCTATTTTATTTCCGTGTAGGTTGGTAAGGTGGGATTTTTTTGCCGATTTATTTAAGGTAGGATTAAATTTCAATGTCTAAAACACGTTTGAATCGAAATACAAAGGGGCATAAAAGGCAACTTACAATTATATACGCTATTTTATTTGTTAATAAACTAAAACATATATGTAGAATAGAAATTAGATTTTTTTGACATATCAGGCAACCGAGCACACGAACTGCCTGATGGTAAGCTACTACTGTCGCCGACAGACAGCTGTAACACCAGAGGGGTCACAGGCGCTTTGCGGGCTTTTAATGTGGGAGAACGCTCTTATACCTACCATATAACAATTATGTCACTAAGGCGGTAATTGTCACACTACTGCGCATTTCGGATGCCGTGACGGAGCGTAAACTAGAAAGCGCTAAGGTGCGTACAAATTATGCGCGGCTGCCGCGCGAGCCAGTGTTCGCGTGAACATTGGCTCGCGCGGCAAATATTCGACTGAATTTAGGTAGACCGCGGCTACCGCGCGCGGCAAGCGATCCAACTCCATCATCGGGCAAACGTTCATTCGTCGTGTACAAACAATCGTCCAAATTGCGCGCGCGGCAGCGACTGAAGCTCCTTTGATGCGGGCTAAAAAACCGACAGCGCTCGGATCGTCCCGCGGCACGTTCGAGCGCGGCAACGCTCGAGCTGCCGCGCGCGGCAACCCCGTCTACATTATGCGCGGCCGCCGCGCGAGCCAATGTTCGAGTGTTTGCCGCGCATAATCTGGACGCGCCTTTATGGAAACGCATTGCGCTGTCTGTTTCCCACGGGGTTGCTGCATCCGAAATTCGCAGCAGTGTGACAGTTAACCGCCTAAGGTATGTTAGACTATGTTTTGTTTAACAAAAAAAGATTGGGATGTTTTTTTTAACATTATATGTATAAGTATGTACATAATTTTTACAGACTAAATTAAACACGAAATTTCCATTTAAGAATGTCATGAAAACAACACATCGACCTTACCTTATATTTGTCCTTAAAATTGGGTTATTCACCTTTTGACTGACATTCTTGTTGAATATATTTAAAATTACATGTCGCATTAATCTTGATGAACTCACAATGAAGTACTACATAATAGTACGTAGGGGTATAGCATATAATATATATGCTAATAATTTAAATTCTAATTTTATTTAGGTGAAGTGCTACGTAAATTTTATTAACACGTTGGTGGACAGTAAATGACGTCATCTGTCATAGGCCATAGAAAACAAAAACATACGCGACGCCTATAGGCGTACTGTCCGCCAAAGTGTTAACATCTTATTTACCAATGTAGTCATAAAACCTGGCATGTGGGTTGCCCCATACACCACGAGTTCATATCAAGTCGAGTAGGTTTGGTCAGGCAGTACGTACGTGGCGTTGATGACGAGTGACACTTTATTACTTCTTTGACGTGTCGGCGAAAATTTTAAGTACAGTCATGTACATTCGCCATCAGTCATATATCGGAGCTGTGGAGGTGATCACAAATATCTGAACACCTCTATTAAATTGTCAAGGCAATGAAGTGCATGTTCAGATATTTGTGACCATCTCCACAGCCCCGATATAACCGACCAATACTATGTAGTCGCCATCAGATACTTAAATACTTATCGCGGTCAACATACGCAAATATTTCGAAGCATCTCGCGTTGTCCCGGCATTTACCACGGCTCATGGGAGCCTGGGATCCGCTTGGCAACTAATCCCAGGAATTGGCGTAGGCACTAGTTTTACGAAAGCGACTGCCATCTGACCTTTCAACTCAGAGGGTAAACTAGTCCTTGTTGGCATTAGTCCGGTTTCCTCACGATGTTTTCCTTCACCGAAAAGCGACTGGTAAATATCAAATGATATTTCGCACATAAGTTCCGAAAAACTCATTGGTACGAGCCGGGGCTTGAACTTGCGACCTCCGGATTGCAAGTCGCACGCTCTTACCGCTAGGCTACTAGCTTAGCTCTTATTTCGAAGTAAATATCATTCAATTTCAATATATTCGTTAGGTAAGGGCTATAAGATCTGATCATATATTTTTGTAATAAATTTAAAACCAGCGCCTTTTTAATAAATTCGTCTAAACTTACTATTCGTAAACTCTGCAATTCAAGAAAAAAAAAATTACAAACATGAATGATCAATTTTTTTAATCGTGCATGGTATTAAAACTATACATTTCGTGCAAAAATAATAGAGAAACTATTGTGTGCGATTATTTTCGTCCTCAAAGTTCGAGTGCACGAGGCTTAAAAATCGTTCCCCAGACAGGCTAATCATACAGGTCAGAAAATTTATGGAAAAGATACCTTAAGTCTGTGCCATATAGTTTAAAACACATTACTGTGAACTCATGAAAATAAGGTTTCGAAATGTTTGAGTACCTCGACCGCAACCATACATCTGATGGCGACTGTACAGTCAGCAACAGAAGCGACCAAGTGTTCATAATGATCTTGACACCTTCCTATTCTCTTAACAATAAAGTCATGTTAATATCATTTTGAACACCTCGCTCGCTTAGCAACTTGTGCTACTGACTGTACTAGCTACTAGTTCATCAGCCGTACGCTTATCGTTCCACGCACCAAAGGTTGACTGGCCAAGGGCTCATCCATCTTTGAGATAAATAATTGCCTCATTGTATGTCGATATTGCAAATGCTATCTTAGTACCTATACAAAACTTGTAAGGAGTTTATATACAGTTCCGCCCTTTTTTTATTACGGTCTTTGGGTCTACATACAAAGATGAAGCAATGTATAAAAAGCTTAAAGTTAAACGGCCTATTGTGTCGACATGAAGATTAACTTGCTTGGGAAAGCGATCTCATTCAGTGCGTGTTTTGTTCGAGATTCATGTTCATTATATTTCTTGCGTCCTTTTAAACATACACACATCAAGAACAAATAAACAGACAGTATGCTCATGTTCCTACTGAATATATTGCCGTGAATCAATCTAGTTCTATAATCCAAGTCCACATGCCCACAGCGTTCTGGACTTACAGGCGAGTAAACGTTAAGTTAAGCCATCTTCCCTGATACGCTCGCTTTTACCGTACGAAAGACTTACTCTGTGACTCGGATAGTAGCCTCTGAGGCTCTAGTGTAAGTTACTTTTGACGTAAAAAAACGTTTACGAACGCGTAAGTGATAATGTTATTTATATGGGAAACACAAGCGTTCGTGACATATAAAGTTACATTTAAAACTTACACTCAGGGCTCTGTTCTTAACCCTGGTGGTACTCGTATACCTACTGATTGTAACTACTCATATGATGTCCATGGAATAGCTTCTTACGCCAACTTCCAGCGTAAGACGTTTACACGATGTCCTGATGTCCTTAGATTAATTATCTTCTAGAACTTCTAGATTCATCGACCCGTGTGACCTTTAATGACAATCACTCGTATACTTATACGTAGTTGATTACAACATATAACAATGGAGATGTGTTTGTAACGTCACATTGCAAGTCCTTTGTTTTACTTCTAGTATAGTAATTACGTTTTATCCAATTGAGTCTCGCAATATACTCATTAATTGGCGTTTGACGTGGAATTTCTTTACTCCGTAGGTATTGGATGTTCAAGCTTTGTTCTCGTTCGAGTCGTTGGCCGTTGGGGCAAAAATCCTAGACTGACGACAAAGGAGTGTAAATTATCTCGGACATTCACAAACTAGATGGGAGTCGGTGGCTGAAGTGAGATAGTGATCGTTCCCTGTGGCAGTTTATGGGGGAAGCTACAAGACTATGTCCAACAGTGGATGCCCTTGAACGTCATTAGATGAAGCTTTGTTAGTCTTTGCATGGTCAATTTAAACCAGTTACTACATAGACGGAAGAGAGAGGGTTGATTGACCAAGGTAGAAACATTAGGATCGCGAGAGACCGTAGACAATTTCAGGGTATGAACGATGATCGATCCTATGGGGCCCTCGCAAACGGCTAAGAGGATGAAACGCCGGAGTAGGGTTTAGTGGTCAAGGTCCCCCTTCCTCATAGGAGGGGACACAAGAGTGGCGAGCCTTACCCCATTACTAGCCTTCCCGCGGTTAGGGGAGACGATACGTAAAGACATTCACCACTACGACAGGGGTGAAGAAAAAGGGTATGAGCGATGGTGGATACATCCTTGGTGACGGCTACATATGGCGCAATTAGCCGAACCTATGCAAGATTGGCAGAGAACGCGCGATCTAAAACTGGTTTGTTGCGTTCTGGTAATCTGGACGCACCTTTACGGGCATGGCACTCTTGCCGACATTCAATATCCCATTGTTTCTATACACGTCCCAGAGATAACATCCACCATTGTGTTGACGGCATGATATTAAATACTCGTATTTGCTCTCAACACGCCTATTGTAACTAGTCTGAAGAAAGGCTCCGGTGAATAAACCCTTGTTATTAAGGTTAGGTGACATTTTTTGTACATAATATAACCTTCTATATCTGTCGGGGCTTCCAACCTCTGTACTGACCAGACTGACTGTACAGGCTGACTGACATGTTTTGGAATGACCGACACTAAATTTAAAGACTGACAGGAAAAACAGTGACAGGAGAAAATTGACAGTCGACGACAAGGACCAGACAAAGACGGTTCAATATCTGATGACTGATGAGCCTTTTCAGTATTTTGGTCCTGAAAGTTTTATAATATACTCCAGTTATGGTAATGCGATACAAATCTAAAATAAAATATGAACGAGTCTGACCCGGTACCGCGAACATCGAAGTTCGTAAATGAGCATGTTTCTCTTTTACTCCAATTAAGGCGTCATGAGAGTGGCAGAGACATTCGTTCGAAATTTTCATTAAGCATTCGCGAGATGGAAACATTCATCTTTGTTCAAGATCTCGAGGTATTTATAAACACCTTTTGTTATGAATGTCAAGGAATCTGATTCGTTACCTGTGGTATAGGTAGTTTCACGAGAGTTGAAGTCACGCACACAACAACATCTCATGTAATGACAGGAAGATTTTGAAATTACACATTCATTCCATTCATTCAATCAGTACTTCATATAGTTGTGTGCGTAATCCATTCGCCTCAACTCTCGTGGAACCATCACCAGTATATCTTGCGGATTACTCTGACGTGTGTGCTGTCTCGCTCAGTGACGGCTGCGACTGTAGGATTGATATGTATTAATGCGGGTAGATGAAAAAAAAACCACTTGTGACGATTACATGATACTGTTACTTGTCGCTTGCGCGAATAAGTTTCGGTTTCATTGACAAAATGAGCGAAAATCGCGTTAGTTTATATCGATAAATACATATTAATTAAATATACCATAACATATCCTTATTGCTATAGAAAAAAAAAGGTAGTGATATATATGCCTACGTTGATTGCTACTACTATTGGACGCTATCCCCACTATTCATAAACGTATATCAAACCTACATTAGTGTATGTATTGTCCTTCTATGTCACTATGGCAATTGTTTTTGTATGATAAAGACAAAACACGTTAGATATGAAAAAGGGGCTTGGCGTACGGTTACAACAGCTGACATATGGTCACCATATCACACGTCAGTCTATATTATATGACATATTGAGCCGCTTAAGGCGTTTCGAAATAGGCGCAGTTATTTAAATAGAATAGGAATATCAGAGAAGCCACTATTATTCATGATAACATCTCGTGTAGTACGCTGTTGGCATACTAAGTGGTCTGTCTGTTTTGATGGCCAAACACAATGGAATATTCTGTTCCGTATTTAAAGTATTGTTGTATTAACCTGTAATATTTTATCTTAACATTGGCTTTTGCGTGTCCGGCCAAGATAAACATTGTCCGGCTTGTCCGGCTTTTGTTAGGCCTATTAATACTGGGGGACCTGGCAACCCAAATTCTACGCCATGTTCAACAGTGCACGTGCTTAGGCTGATATGATGACTATCTAATTTATCTCTAAAAGGAAGAGGATGGAGTCCCAGCGCTAAGCAAAATGGATAGTGAGAACTCTTATGGGAGAAATAGCCAGGGCTTCAGCAGAGGTTCATTAGACTTCGATAGTTCAAACAAGTTATCGCAGTGAAAGATATATTTCGAGTGACACAATAACAAATAATACTAAATTGTCAAACAGTGGCGCTACCGCGAAAAACGGTATTCGTAAATTTCGGACATTTGTCTCTATCACTCGCATGACGCCGTAATTGGAATAAAAGAGAAAGATCCTCGAAATACAGGATGATCAACCCAAATGGGTCAGTAGGGGAAAAACAGAAACTATGAGAGATAGCGAAATCTGTTCTTAGGAACCATGGCTTCGATTTTAGGTTTAATAATAATGGCATTCAAACTTTTGAACATTTATTGAAATAAAATAATTATCTTTTGTCGGGATTTTTAGTCAATTGCTTAATCAATATTTCAAATGTACTCGTTGTGACTTGTGAATTTATGTTTTGTACCATCAACAATAACAACGAAATATCTTTCAGGTTTACGCCTAACACTTTACAAGACTTCGATTCCAAGTTATGTATGAGAGATTAAATAAAAGTTTGAATGCCATTACAGAACAGATTTCGCTATCTCTCATACTGACCTCCCCCTACATTTGTATTGATCACGACCGAACTTCGATGTTCGCGGTACCGGGCCTGTTTTTATGGGACATTCAAACCCATGTCAGATATGTCGTGCGGATTATTCATCTAGCATACGCATATGCAACCTCTTACAATCGTGACGCCGTCTTAAGGCTTGGTCACATAGGGCGCGTTTTGTGGCGTGGCGCAGCGGGGCGCGACGCTGCCGTCCGAATGTGTGCCTTATTTCGTTACATTAGCCACACCGCTGTCACGCCCCGCTGCGCCACGC